>OZ014484.1:5000-660000 GCA_963965965.1 Trididemnum nubilum
GGGTTAGTCCTTAAGAACCTTTTTAAATACCTATGCAAGGTTAGAATTAGTCTTTAAGGACCCTATGGGTCATAATGGGTCCTTGTATGTCTTTATGCGTCCTTAGAGGTCCTTATGAGTTTTTAAACAACCATATGCGACCTTATGGGACCTCATTGGTCCTTATTTGTCGTTATGCGTTGTTATGTATTCCAATGGGTCCTTATGGGTCCTTATTGGTCCTCATGCATTCTTATCGGTCCTTATGGGTCCTTATGGGTAGTTTTGCGTGCCTATGGGTTTTTGTGGGACCTTAAGCATCATAATTCGTCCTTTTCAGTCATAATTGGTCTTTAGAGGTCCTTATCGGTCCTCATAGGTTGTTATGCGTCCTAATGGATTCTAATGAGTCTTCATGGATCCTCATTGGTCGTTATGAGTCCTTGTGGAGTCTAATGGGCCTTATGGGTCATTAAAAGTCCTTAGAGGTCCAATGGATCCTTATAGGTCCTTGAAGGTCGTTATGCTTCCTAATGCGTTCTTATAGGTCCTTTTGCATCCTTATGGTTTCCTATTGGTCCTTATAGGTCTTTATGAGTCCTTATGTGTCCTTATGAGTCCTTATAAGTCCTTATAAATCCTAATGCATCTTTATCAATCGTTTTAGGTTCTTATGCGTCTTTGTGTTTCCCTATTGGTCCTTATAGGTCCTAATACGTCCTTATGCGTCCTCATGTGTTCTTATGGGTCCTTAAAAGTTTTTATGCGTCTTTATGGTTCCTTAAGAGTCCTTGTAAGGTTTTGTGCACCCATGTATGTCCTTAAAGGATCTTTTAGGTCCTTATAGGTCTTTATAGGTCTTTATTGATCCTTATAGGTCCTTATGCGTCCTTATGGGTTGTTATGGGTCCTTATAGGTTCTTATGCATCAAGTTTGGTCTTTATGGTTCCTCATAGGTCCTTATTCATCCTTATGGATTCTAATGTGTCCGTATGGGTCCTTACAGGTCCTTATGCGTCCTTATGGATTAAATAGGTGCTTTTCAGTCCTCAAAAATCTTTATGCGTCCTTATAAGTCCTAAAGGGTTGTTATAGGTCCTTATGCGTCCTAATGGGTCCTAATGAGTCTTTATAGGTCCATATGCATCCTTATGCTTCTTATGGGTCCCTATAGGTCCTTCTTCCGTCCTTATGGGTCCATATGGGTTTTTATAGGTTTTTATGAGTCCTTAGAGGTCCTTACGGTCATTATAAGTTTTTATGCGTCCTTATGGAATAGGGTTAGTCCTTAACAACCTTATTGGTCCTTATGCGTTCCTATGGGTCCTATTGGGTCCTTATAAGTTTTTATGCTTGCTTAGGGGTCTTTATGGGTCTTTATAGGTCCTTATGCGTCTTTTTGGGTTCAAATGGATCCTTATCGGTTCTTATAGGTCCTTATGCGTCCTTATGGAATAGGGTTAGTCCTTAACAACCTTATTGGTCCTTATGCGTTCCTATGGGTCCTATTGGGTCCTTATAAGTTTTTATGCTTGCTTAGGGGTCTTTATGGGTCTTTATAGGTCCTTATGCGTCTTTTTGGGTTCAAATGGATCCTTATCGGTTCTTATAGGTCCTTATGCGTCCTTATAGGTCCTCATGTTTCCTTATTGGTCGTTACGAGTCGTTAGACATTCTTAGGTGTTTTTATAGTTCCTTATTTATCCTTATGCATTCTTATTGATCCTTATGGGTCCTTGTGGGGACTTTTGCGTCCTTATGCGTCCTTATGGGTCCTTGTGGGTCTTGAGAGGTCCTTATGGGTCTTTATAGGTCCTTATGCATCCTTATGGACTCAAATGGGTCCTCATTGGTTCTTATTTGTCCTTTTGCGTCCGTATGGATTCTAATGGGTTGTTTTGGATCCTAATAGGTCATTATGCGTCCTTATGGGTCCTTATAGGTCTTTGTGCATCCTTATAGGTGGTTATGCGTCCTTATGGGTTTTTATGGGTCGTTATGGGTTCTTTTAGGTCTTTATGCGTCCTTATGGGTCCTTATTGGAATTTATAGGTCCTTATGCGTCCTTATGTGCCCTTATGTGTCTTTGTAGGTCTTTATGCTTCCTTTTGGATTCTAATGGGTTCTTTTACGTTCTTATTCGTCCTTATGGATTCTAATGGTTCCCTATGGGTCCTTATAGGTCTTTATGCGTCCTTATTGATCGTAGTGGGTCTTTATGGGTCCGTATGGGTCATTATGCAACTTTTTGGGATCTTATATGTCTTTATAGGGCTTTATGGGTACTTATGGGTCCATATGGGTCATTATAGGCCCTTATGCGTCCTTATGCGTCGTAATGGGTCCTTATAGGTGCTTATGCGTCCTTATGGATTTCTATGCGTCCTTATAGATCCTTATGCGTCGTTACGAGTCCTTGTGGAATCTTATAGGTCCTAATGTGTCTTTATGGCTCCTTATGCGTCCTTATGGGTCTTTATGCTTTCTCGCAGGTCCTCATGCGTCCTTATATATTATAATCGGTTCTTATGGTTCCTTAAAAGTCCTTATGTGTCCTTATTGGTCCTTATGGGTCCTTATGTGTCCTTAGGCGTCCTTATTGGTTTTTATGGGTCCTTATACTATAAGGACCTATTAGGTCCTTATGCGTCCTTATGGATTTTAATAGGTCGTTATAGCTGCTTGAAAGGACTCGACCAATCGCCAACAAAGTCCTCCAAAGAATTTGCTTTTTTGCTCATCAACAAAATGTTTTGGTTTCAATGATCAATGACAATGATGGATGCATAAGAAAATTAGGATGGAGAAGAATATTAAAAGCATGTTCGCAAGAATTATCAATCGGAAAAGTTCGAAACTTTGTAATGCCTGAGTTGAATTCCAATAGTCTACGCTATTACGAAATGATCAACTGGCAAGCAATTGAACAAACCGAACCTCCCGTAACAAGAACAATACCTGAGAGACAAATAAAAGAGTTTATTGAGAATGGAGACAAGCCTGATGGATTAATCCCACAATTTCCTTGCCAATCACAAGCAGTCGAGAGACTCGTGGGGACTGTCAGCGAAGCCTCTGCTAGTGTCAGTGGAATAGAGAAAAGGGATGGATTTATCCGCTCCCGTCTTTGTTCCCGGACTAAAATTCCACGATTTGAATCCAAAAAAGATTACAAGATATAAAGAAACATTCGATATACAATCAAAGGAAGGGTGGATGGGGCTGGATAGGGTGGAACTTGACGTACAGCCACCTCCTCGTTGGTGTGTTCTGGGTTGCAAATTTCATAAAATTCACAAGCAAAAAGCTGTACTCTCCTTCTAGTACCTCCACTAGCACTCTATAGGGACTCCAATTTATTCTACTTATGATACTGAATTAAATTATTGTAATACATATTCAATCTTCATCGAGCATGCAGAAGTAGGCTACTTAAATACGTTATGTGACCATAAAAAATACCTATATAAATGATTTGCTTTTTTAACATTTCACGTTATTGCCGGGGGCAAAAGGAATTAACTTAGGGCAATGCGCTTCCAAATATGGTCCATTGAGGTGCTTTAGATTTAATTGATTGCTATTAGAAACCATTTTGACACAGATAGAAACATCTTAGAAGTTGCATGAAGAATGCACTTTTTGCTTCAAATTGTCATTTTTTGTTGCAATGCCGGGGGCAGAAGATATTTACCGATTGAGCTAAAATTTTGCAAAAGCTGTTATTTCGTGCATGCGCAAGTTTTTATCTCTATTAGAACATGGAAATATAGAAAAAAGTAAAATCGATCCGCCCTAGTGGACATATGCCACTAAAATCAGAAGTAAGCTACGAGGCTGGAACCTCTTTCAAGGTATTGAAAAGGGTAATCGTCCTCGGGCGTGTATCCGTGCTACTCCTGATCTCTGTTGTTCTCTAATCCCGTTGTTTTCAAATGAGGATATTGTGGCAGTTATAGTTTACAATGCGTGCAAAGGCGGTGACAGTTTTGTTTTCGTATCGGCATACATGGCAGCCGAAGAACCAGCTCCGCCCAATTTATTGAGGGATCTGTTAGTCTTCGCAGAAAGTGAACAAATCCCTACAATTGTAGGATTAGATGCAAATACACATCACACTACATGGGGATCCTCCAATATAAACCCTCGAGGAGAGGATCTGCTAGCGTATTGTGTTAGTGCAGACCTGAATTTCTGTAATGTATGTAATAAACCAACATTCAGAACCAAAACGCGTGAAGGGGTTCTGGGCTTGACCTTAGTAAACCGGTGTGCATGGGACCGAGTAGTTGGCTGGAATGTTAGCGTCGTGCCATCATTCTCGGATCATAGGTATATTAGGTTCTAGGTTAAAAGCAGAATCTGAAAACAAGCTAAAATGTTTCGTAATGTTTGTCGTACGTGCTGGAACAAGTATATAAACAAACTCGAACAAAAATTAAATGAACCAATGTTACGACCAGTACCAGTGCCTTCCTCAAAAGAAGACATTGTTGTGGTGGCAAACAAGGTTCATTCAGTTATTACTAACTCATATGAAGCTGCTTGCCCTATGCGAAAGTTGCTTCGTACGAAAGATAACATTTGGTGGAATTCTGAACTAGCAAGCCTTCGAAAAGAGGCTAGCCGAGCTTGGAGAAAAGCCATTAAAAGAAAACAAGAAGAAGATTGGGAGGCTCAAAAGCTCGCCCTATCCTGCTTCAAAAAAGCTGTCAGAAGAGGAAAGCGCGATTCATGGCATTGCTTTTTAGAGAGCATGAATAGTCAAACACCAACGGCTCGGCTGGTTAAGATTATTCGAAGAAATGAAACGGTGCGTATTAGCAACGTAATTAAACACAACGGAGAATTCACAAAGTCTCATTAGAAATTTTGAACTATCTGCTGGATATCTTATCACTGGGTAGCCAGCAGACAGAAAATCGTGCTACCAGGTACTGAAATATTGCAAACATATGTTCATTTGAGCGTATGGAAGCAGCTATTAACGAATTTCAACAATTCAAAGCACCAGGGCCAGACGAGCTCTATCCTGTGCTGTTACAGAAAAGTAGAAATCAACTAAAATAATATTACCACGTCATTTTTCAAGCATGCCTGAGACACAGCTATGTGCCTTTGGCATGGAAAGAAGGCACAGGTATATTTCTCCTCAAAACCGGAAAGGAAAGCTATTTTGAAGCTAAATTCTTCCGTATGATCACTTTAACTTCTTTTCAACAGAATCGGTTGGAAAGACTAATTTTGTATCATATTAATGAAGATAATAGCGTGCAGGCAAAGCTTTCTGCATCGCAGTATGGATTTCGTGCAGGAGTTTCTACGGAAACTGCCTTGCATGAATTTGTGCACCGTGTAGAGCATTGCCTTGTTAGAAAAAAGCCGGCTTTGGGTATTTTCCTAGATATTGTCGGCGCCTTCGACAATGTCACCTTCCGTAGCTTTGTTGCGGCTCTGCAAGGGCTGGGCATGTCTAAGGTTCTCACCTCATGGATAGAGAATTTGCTAAGACATCACACAGTCCAAGTAAAATTATATGGTGATAAAGTTAAAAGGGAAGTAGTGAAGGGGAACACACAAGGTGGTATCCTGTCCCCTTTTCTGTGGAACTGTGTCTTAAACAACCTGTTGCTAGAGTTACGCAGCAGGGGCTTTTATGTTCAAGCCCATGCCGATGATCTAGCAGTGTTGGTCACTGGTGCTGATATGCTTTGGATCAGAGGTATGCCTCAGAAAGCAATAAATATTGCTACAAACTGGGCTTTGGATCAAGAGCTACAGTTTAGCAGCAAGAAAACTGAAAGCATACCGTTCACTCACAAACGGAATCCGGATTTGGGTTCCCTGTCAATGAATGGCACAAAACTTGAACTTACCAAGGAAGCAAGGCTGTTGGGTGTTACTTTGGACAGCAAGCTAATCTGGAAACCACATATTACCCGTATTACCCGCAAAGCAACTGCAGCATTGATGCAATGTGGACAAATTGTAGGTAAAACGTGGAGAATAAAACCATCTATGATGAAATGGATATACACAGCAATGATACGTCCAATCATGTCAAATGCATGTGTGTCCTGGGCAGGCGGTCTCAACAAAAAGTATCTAGAGAGGAAACTCACAAAGGTGCAGCGACTTGCTTGCTTGATGATTTCATCAGCTTTTCCTGGCACCCCTACTGGTGCTCTGGAAATATTACTCAACATAACTCCCATTGAGGAATAATTTTTATTGGCTGAGGCAGTGCGAGGGTCATACAGAATCACTGTTAGTGGGCTCTGGCACGTCAACCCAATTGGTTCCTTTGGGGAAAACGAAAAGCCATGTTGATGTTTGCAATGAGCAAGAAGATTCTTACCGCTGCTGCAAATGCCAGCTGACCGAACAAAGAAAACAAAGGTATTTGAAAGAAATTTCGGATGTCAAAAAATGGATAAAAAGAACGCTATCAGATTTGAAAGAGTTCTAAATCAGAACACTGTCAAGATTTACACTAATGGTCCAAAACTAGATGGGAGAGTAGGTGCGGGTTTCTATGCAGAACACCCAAACAACTCCCCAAAACAAGCATTTTTTCACCTTGGAATTTACAGC
Source organism: Trididemnum nubilum (assembly GCA_963965965.1). Classification (NCBI taxonomy): domain Eukaryota; kingdom Metazoa; phylum Chordata; class Ascidiacea; order Aplousobranchia; family Didemnidae; genus Trididemnum; species Trididemnum nubilum. The sequence continues at coordinate 11,575 of OZ014484.1, forward strand.
ACTGTGTTCCAGGCAGAAGTCTTAGCTATTTCAGAAATGGCAAAGAACCTGCTTTGGGAAAAAAATGCACAATCAAAATATTGTTGTGCTGGTTGATAGCCAAGCAGCTATCGAAGCACTCCTAAAGTGCACTGCAACATCAATTACAGTGCTCAACTGCATTAGAAATCTAAATCAGTTAGGTAAACAAAACCACGTCAGCATTGCCTGGATTCCTGGTCATCCAGGGGTACATGGTAACGAAGTGGCAGACAATCTAGTCAAATCAGGACCTAAATCAAAAATACATGGTCTTGAACCTTTTATTACAGTCCGTATGCAAGTTGTGTTAGCACGGTAAAGGACTGGTCCACAGATCGATGGAAATCTTTGTGGAATAAACGGAAAGACTGTTTGAAGATGAAAGAGTTTGTAGGTTGGACGTCTTCTCGACTAACAACACGTCTCCTCAACCCTAAGAAGCCTCAATCAAATAGAGTTGTGCAAGTTTTAACTGGGCACTGCAATCTACAACGACACAAGAAAACTACAGGACGTGCTGAGTCTTCTTTGTGTCCAAAATGTAGCCTAGAGGATGAAACACCAAATCATCATGTAGGCAATTGCAAGCTTTACAAAAATATTCGTGTGAAATATTTTGGAATCACCAAAACCACTGTTCACAATGTGGTAACGAAATGCAACATTAGCCAACTGGCCACGTACTTAAAGGAAACTGGAAGGCTTTCTGAGTTCGACCAGTAGCCAAACAAAACAATAACATAGCTGCTACAGTTGCAATGGGCCGAAATGAAGACCCAAATAAGGACCCATAACAACCCATTAGAATCCATAAGGACGAATAAGGACCTAGAAAGACCCAAAAGGACCCATTACAATCCATAACATCGCATAACGACCTAAAAATACCCATAGGGACCCATAAGGACGCATAAGGACCTATAAGATTCCATAAGGACCCGTAAAGACGCATAAAAACCTATAAGGACTCCTAAGGACCCATATGGACGCATAAGGACCTATAAGGACCCATTACGACCCATAAGGACGCATAAGGGCCTATAAGGACCCATATGGACCCATAAGTATGCATAAGGACCTATAAAGACGCATAAGCACCCATAAAGACGCATAAGGACCCATAAAGACGCATAGGCATCTTTATGGGTGCTTATGCATCCTTATGGGTCCTTATGGGTCCTTATAGATCCTTATGCGTCCTTATTGGTCCTAATGGGTCCTTATCGGTTCTTATAAATCCTTATGTGTCTTTATGGGTTCTTATAGGTCCTTATGCGTCCTTATGGGTCCTTATGAGTCATTATAAGTGATTATGCATCTTTGGCTCTTTAATGGGTCTTTATAGGTCTTTATGCGTTCTTATGGGTTAGGGTTAGTCTTCAACGATCTTATAGGTACTTTTGCAGGGTTAGGGTTAGTCCTTAAGGACCTTGTAGGTCCTTATGCGTCCTTAGGGGTCCTTATGGGGCTGTATAAATCCTTATGCGTCCTTATGGATTCAAATGGGTCCTTATCGGTCCTTGTACGTCCTTATGCGTCCTTATGGATTCAAATGGGTCCTTATCGGTCCTTGTACGTCCTTATGCGTCCTTATGGATTCTAATAGGTTCTTATGGGTCCTTATTGGTCCTTAGGCACCTTATGGGTCCTTATGGGTACTTTTGCGTCCTAATGGCTCATTATGGGTCCTTATGCGTCCTTATTCGTCCTTATGGTTCCTTGTGGGTCTTTAAAGGTTCTTATGGGTCTTCATAGGTCCTTAAGGACTCTAATGGGTCCTCATGGGTCCTTATTGGTCGTTATGCGTCCTTGTGGATTCTAATGGGTTTTTATGGGTCCTTAGAGGTTATTATGCGTCTCGTCCCTATGTTTTCTTACAGGTCCTTATGCATTTTTATAGATTCCGATTGGTCCTTTTGGGTTCTTATAGGTCCTTAAGCTTTTTATGGATCCGTATGGGTTCCTATTATTGCTTATGCGTCCAAAAGGGTCCTTATGGGTCATTATGGGTTCTTATAGGTCCTTATGCGTCTTTATAAGTCCTTAGTGGACCTTATAGGTCCTTAGGCGTTATTATGGATTCTAACAGGTCCTTATGGGTCCTTAGGCGTCCTTATGGGTCCCTATGGGTCCTCTTAGGTCCCTATGCGTCCTTATGGATTCTAATTGCTCTTCATGGGTACGTATTGGTTGTTTTCGACCTTATGGATTTTAATGGGTCTTTATGGATACTTATAGGTCCTTATGCGTCCTTATTGATTCTAATGGGTCCTTAGAAGTCGTTATGCGTCCTTATGGGTCCTTATAGGTCCTTATGGTTACTTTTGCGTTCTTATGGTCCTTATGGGTGCTTCTACGTCGTTATGCGTTTTTATGGGTCCTGATGCGTCCTTATGAGTCTTTACGGGTCCTTAGGTGTCCTTATAAGTCCTTATGCAACCTTATCGGTTCTTTTGTGGTCTTATAAGTCCTTATGCGCCCCTATGTGTCCTAATGGGTCCTTATAAGTCCTTATGAGTCTTTATGGATTCCAATGGATCCTAATGGGTCCTTTTGGTTTCTTATGCGTTCTTACGGGTCCTTATGGGTTTCCTATAGCTCCTTATGCGTCCATATGGGTATTTATAGTTCTTTATGCATCTTTATGGGTCCTTATGGGTTCTTACAAGTTTTTATACGTCCTTATGGATTCCAATGGGTACTTATATGTTCTTATAGGTCCTTTAGCGTCCAAACGAGTCCTTATGAGTCCTTATGTTTTTATGCGTTTTTATGGGTCTTTAGGTGTCCCTATAGGTCGTTATGCGTTCCTATGTCTTTATAGGTCCATATTGGTCCTTATTGGTCCTATGTGTGTTTAGAGGTCCTTATTGGTGCCTATGCATCTGTTAAAATCATTAAAAATAATCTGCCCTGCTTTCAACTAATGACTGAAGACCCAATTTAAATCTTTGTTTGTGCATTTGTGTCTGATTAATTATTGGATTTTGCAATCTTGTGGGTTAAATCGAAAAGATTATTTGTTATTGTCTAATCGGTGTTTAAGTTAACTTAATGAGTAATTATTATCCTTTGTTAAAAATAAGCTGATAATTAGCTCATCTTCAAAGGCGCATCTTCAAAGACCTTTAAAGGCTAATTAGACTGTATTTAGAATCGTTGTGTTTAGAATGTTCTTTTTGTGCCTTATTGTGAAAACTGACAGCTGTAGACTGGCAGCTGATAGCCTTTGTTTGTTAACTTCTGGCCTTTGATGCAAGACAATAGGCAATGCCACGTGTTTTTTACGACTTGGAGCTATTTAAACCTGGTTGGAGCCTGAGAGCTCAGTTGTGACAAAAATGAGTGAAGTGTACAGTGTCAGTTTTTGGTGATACGTGTTAAACTCTGCTTAACTTGGGTAAATTGCGTTTTGCGATCCCTTGACCCTTCCTTTCTCTTCCTCTCCATCTTTGTTTATGGATGTGACTATTGACTGTGAGGGGACAGTCTTGTAGATTGGAAGAAAGGCCCTGAATTGGCCCTTTCATCGTATTTTAAGACAACTTCGTTATTTTTGCTGTAGTTTTTAAAGTTCAATATAATAATAAATTCCATTGAAAATCAAGTGCTCAGTTGCGAGAAGGAAAAAGGGATTGGGAGAGTTTGGCATAGCTCTCCTACACGTTATTGAAGTTGGCTATAATACTCCGCATCGTTGTCGTGCAGAAAACACAAAACGGTTCGGATTGGCAAGTCTTGGCAGATATTCAAATTCAAGAATTAATTAGCTTTAACGAGAAACGATCTGGCAAACTGACACATATCTCAAGACCGGATTAGAAAGACTTTATCGTTTGTAACATTATCGCAAAACTTCCTCCTTTACCTAAGTGAGAGGAGAAAACTTAGAAGATTAGGAAAGATAGCAAGTGAAAGCTGGAAGACTGAAGATTTTTCAAGACGGAACTTCAACAAGGAAAGAGACTTTATTTTTATTAATTGTGAAATTACCGATTTAAAGGTGTGTACGACTGTCTGTAATTTAACGTTAATTTATAACTTTTTGCGCACTGCATTATATTTTTGGCTTAACTATCAATTAATTAATTGTGTTGATAACATGTCTATTCATAACGCTGAACCATTCGAAAACCTGCTTGACTTTATCTCGATTCTTGCAGAGGACTCAAGTAACTTGGGTGGGGAACCAAGCACTGGGATAGATTCGACTGAGGGAAGGGTTAGAGAAGCACGATTACGGCGGCGGGACCTTCAAAAAAGGATACAGGCCTGTACTGATCGGCTCCTAGCTTTCGAAACCGAAGAAGAAATTCTTCTTTTTGAGGAAAATGAGGTTAAAAATCGAGATTGGGAGATTCGAGATTTTTTTAAAAACGGCACAAGAGTTAAGGGAGACGGGGCAACCCTTGGGACCCGAGAAAAGGGTGGGGGCCGAGTTTGAATCTCTGGTGAGGCATTGCAAGGCTCGGGCTGCTGAACTCTCGAAGTCTATAGAAAAGGGGCCACCGGGAATTCAGCTGGGAAAAACTTCTCGAACCACAATATCTAGGTATAGTTCTCTAGCCTCAGAAATAATTGACGATCAGCTGGAGCTGGCTCATCTTCAAGCAGAAGTAGAGCTGCATGAGATGGAGCAGCAAGCTGAGGCTAAAGCTGCGGAAAGGCGACGGCAAGCTGAGGCTGAAACTGCGGAAAGGCGACGGCAAGCTGAGGCTGAAACTGCGGAAAGGCGACGGCAAGCTGAGGCTGATGCGGTGGAAAGGCAACGTCAATTAGATGCTGAGGAAATGGAACGGCAAAATGCACTGGCCAGGGCTAGGGACAAAGTTGAACTTTTCAAAAAACTGGCAGAAATTCAGGCCAAGTTTCGTAAGCAACAATCCTTGGGGAGTCAGCATTCTGTAAGGAGCTCCCAAAAATCTAAGTCCAGTAAGGCATCCCGATCCATCAAAACAGAGGTGGAACAACGGCTGGGATCTGGGTTTTTAAATTTTAACTTGGGCGATCACACTTCCAACGTAGTAAAACCGGGGAAGACATTGCGGGCCGCTGCTGAACCAAAAGAGCCACAAAACAAACCTAAGGAAAAAGACACCACAAAATTGGCGCTAACTAATGGGGCCGCTCGGGAACCTTCATTGCACGTACAGTAAATTCCTTTGAACCTGGGCCCACTTCTGTAGCAGACCAGTTGCAACAAGGCTGCACCAATCAAACCTTACTAGAGGTGGGTAAGAATGAACCAGGGACCCAAGTGGCAAAGGCACCTGTGAAGTCCGGGATTAAAGATAAGGTTGATTCGAGACAAAGAATTGGAGGAAGCGTTTCATATCCACCTGGTTTAGAAGGGATTACTCCTAACCCGTTTTGGAATATTGCTCAGGAAGGCATGGGCATGTCAAGGAGCCAGGTTCTGAGACATGCAAGTCAGAGTCGGACTCCGGAAAAACAGGAATTAGGTCACCCCCTTGAACCCCCTAGTTCGCGTAAGGATTTTTTGGACGAGGCACTGTTAATCGGTTATGATGGGTCTAATATGCCCTATATCATGTTTAAAAATCAAATAATGAGCCTGATGGAACGATGTCCATACCCAGATCGTAAACTGCCACTGTTGCGTGCGGCGTGTGTTCGGGCTGCGGCCCATACTATTGCGATGGTTATTTCTGATATCCCTGGGTTTGATGATGAGGCAAAGATTAGCATGGCTTTCGATCGTTTGTTGCAAAGATTTGGTGTTCGAGGTGGCTTTGTTAATGAACCCGAAATAAGGCAGATAAGAAACGGCCCTAAAATGACTTCCACTTCGGCGGCTGCATGGAAGACATTTAAGGATTAATTGACACAGCGTTTTGTATTTGCGCATTCCTATAAAAAGCCTGAATTGTTAGAGGGTCGTTTGGTGGTTGATCTCTCGCGTAGGCTTCCGACTTATGCAAAACAAAGGTTTTTGGACTTTGTAAGTGATCATTTTGGTAGCACGGGTAACCCTACCTTTGCCAGCCTACTGGAGTTTGTCGAACGCGAGGAGGATAGTAAGTCATCAGATTTTGATGTTCAACTGATGGCTGACGAAAAATCTGAGCAAACTTCGAAAACCAGTGCAAAGAGTAGTGGAAATCCTTCGTTTAATGACAAAAAGACTTCGGCACAATTTGATAGTAATGGTCGTAGGAATAATGATGGAAATTTTCAAAACGGCAACATGATTCTTGCTAGAGTTAAACCTTTTTCAGAATCTAAAAATAATAATTTGGTTAGCGTTGCTCCGCAGTGTTTCCTTCGTGTAATGGAAAGATCGGATAGTCATCACAAAGTCGTGAATTGTCAAAGGTTTAGGAGGATGAACCCCTCAGAGCGCAAAGATGTGGTGTTTAAGGCTCGCCGGTGTTTCAATTGTCTCGGTGCTCATTTGGTTAAAGACTGTACGCATAGATGTGATTGTCGCAGATGTCAAGGTAGTGATATTTGTAAAAATTTTTTCATGCTGCATGAGTACTTTGCTCCCACTGTACCTAAGAGTTTTGGGAATAATGAGCGTTTTGATACGGAGGAAAATGACGACAGAAACCGTAATGTTGCTCAACGTTAGGTTACGTTTGTACTCTGAGTACGTTTGCGCACTTTAAGGATGTAGATCTTTTTGAATTGCCAGAAAACAAAACGGTAGACTTGTTGATTGGGAATAATAATGCTTTCTCAATGACCGTGCTGGAAGAAAGAGTAGATGCTTCACGCAGTGACCCACATTCTATTTTGACTCCCTTAGGATGGCTTGGTTGTGGTGGTAGAAGTCCATTGGAAAAGAGTCCGGTGAAAGTTTGCTGAGTTCAAGCATATGTCGACATGATGGCAGATGTTACAGAATGTCCAGAAATAGTGGCACAAGATAATCGGATTCGTGAACTAGAGCAGGCCTTGAAAGACGTCACATTACAGGATGCCGAAATAGATTGCTCCCGAAGTGATTAAGAGGCTAGGCAGTTGGTCGAGTCAAATGTGATTGTGAAGGATTCTAGATTCGAGATACCAGTTCCGTTGAAGGAAGGTGTTGCGGCGCTGCCCAATAATCTAGCTGTGGCCCAAAGTCATTTGGAGATTCTAAGAAAGAAAGCTATGAAGGATGATGACTTCGGTGTTTTTCTGACTCAGTCGTTCAGGGAGCTACAGGATTCGAATTATATTGAGCTTGGTAACGATGGTGACGAGGTGAAGAAGCCAGTGTGGTATCTTCCATATTTTGTGACTTCACAGGCTAAAAAACGCATTGTTTATGATGAGAGAGCATAGTTCGATGGTGTTTGTATAAATGAATTTATAGAAACTGGACCGGATTTATTAAATTTTTTGGCTGATGTTTTGGCGAGATTTAGGCTAGGAAAGTTTGGCATGATGGCTGATTTGACAAAATGCTTTTTTCAAATTGGTTTACCCGAAGCTCAACGCGATCTGTTCCGAATCTTGTGGTTTGATAATAACGACATAGGTCAGGGTAAAGTTGTGAAGTTTCGGTTCACCCGTCATCCGTGGGGGGTGAAAAGCAGTCTTTTTATTGCGAGCTTTGCGATTCAGAAGACTCTGGAGGACAATGCTACCGGAGCATCCGACCTAACCCGAGACACTATCCGCAAAAATATTTACATGGATGACTTAATCTTCAGTGTTGATAGTTTAGACGAGGATAAAACTATTGCTCACGAGGCCATAGAGTTGTTTGACAGTCGTGGTTTTAAGGTGGTTAAATGGAGTGCTAATCGCGATTCAGTTCCGATTTTGGCAGAGTTGGATAAAGAGATCTTGGTTTCTAACATGCACGAACTTAATTTATCTTTGGATAACGGAAATGATTTACCTGATGCTAAAGCGCTTGGTTGTGTTTGGGAGACTGGAGAATATCGTTTAAGGATGGTTAGCTCTTTGAAACCTTTGGATAAATACACCCGTAGATCAATGTTGAGCCAGTTGGGTAAGGCCTTTGATCCTCTTGGAATTTTTTCCCGCTTTTTTTTTGAAGCATGGTTGGGATGATGCAGTACCAGAGTCTATCGTTAAAGAGAGGAAAGCGTGGTTTCAGTTGTTAGATACCTTGTTAGATGTATCTTTGGCTTGGTACGACTTTGAAGGTTTTATTTCTGTTTCATCCAAGGATCGCGTCATTTATCAGTTGCATGGCTTTTTGGATGCTTCGAATTCTTCTTATGGTTCTGTTGTGTATCTGCGAAGGCTGGTAAACGGAGTTGCATCGGTGTCAATTGTGTTTGGAAGAAGTAAAGTGGTTTTGAGGCATCAAGAGTCTTTGCCTATTGCCAGCAAAGAGTTGGTAGCCGCTCTGACTACGACCGAGTTGTCTAGACAGGCGTTTGAGGCATTATGATTACCTGGACGTGAAAGGTATTTTTGGTGCGATTCTCGTAACGTGTTGCAGTGGATAAAAAACAAGGATTTGCGTTTGGACAGATTTATTTCACGACGCGTGGAAATAATCTTGTTGCTTTCTCAACACACGGACTGGAGGTACTGCCCTACGAGTTTGAACCCTGCTGATGTCGCTTCTCGTCCAAATAGTGCTAAAAAACTGGAGGCACGTAGGTTGTGGTATGAGGGACCAGACTTCTTGAAACAGAATGTGAATGAACCTGTGATTGAAGGCCCTAGTGTTTCGGCAAAGCGAGTGGCGTGCGGCCAAGACTCGGAGGAGCTTTATTTTCCTGATAATAGCCAGTTAGACAAATTGATTGAAAGCTCCCCATCTTTCTATGTTTTGATCAAGCGAAATGCATATTTGGCTGCGTTTGTTGATTACATTAGATGTAAAGCGAAAAATCGTGAGTTTGTATCCCCTAAATTGGATACTTGCGATCTGGACATGGCGTTAAACAGAATTGTTAGTTTTGTACAGAGAAAGTACTACGGACAGATGTTGAGTTTGATGAGAGGTGATTCACCTGAAAGTTTGACAGAGGGCAATTGAAAAGTGTGGTTGGCAAAACTCTGGTCAACCTAAAAAGTGGCTAAAAGAATTACGTGCTTTAAACTGTTTTCGGCCATGTGTTGACAATGAGGGTCTAGTTCGTGTTGAAAAACGGTTAAGCAATTCACCTGAGCTTACCGAGGACATGAAACACCCTCTCATTCTGCCATCTGAGTGTGCTCTAACTCGTTTAGTGGTGTTACAGTATCATGTCGATAGTTGCACGTTGGCGTTCAGCACACCCTGTTATCTACTCAGAAAAAATTTTGGATTGTAAATGGTAATGCTACTGTTAAGCGTTATTTGAGTCAATGTGGACGAGGCGCGTTAGAAAAGGCGAAACCAGTTAGGCAATTGATGGCTGATTTGCCTGTTGAGAGGACTACGGCCTGTCATAAGGCTTTTGCAGTGTGCGGTTTGGATTACTTTGGTCATGTGAATTATGTAGAGGGGCGAAGCACTAAAAAAGCATGGGATTTGCTGTTCATGTGCATTTCCTCGAGATCTGTTCACGTGGAAGTTGTCACCTCCCTCTCACTTAAGGACCTCCTGTTGGCCTTCAGTAGAGTCCTTATGCATCCTTATGGGTCTTTATGGATCTTTGTTGGTCCCTATGCGTCCTTATGGATTCTAATGGGTCTTTATGGGTTCTTATAGGTCCTTATGCGTCGCTATGGGTCCTTCTATGTATGCATCTATATGATATCTTCTGGGTTCCTATGGGTCCTTATGCGTTTGTAAGAATTCTACTGGGTTTTTATGGGTTCTTATAGGTCCTTATTCTTCTCTACGGATTTTAATGGGGTATTATGGGTCTTTATAGGTCCTTATGCACCATTATAGGTCTTTTTGTGTCCTTATAGTCCTTTATGCGTCCTTATTGCATCTAATTGGTCCTTATGGGTCCTTATAGGTCCTTATACATCCTTATGGGTCCTTTTGGGTCCTTATGCGTCCTTCAGGATCTAGTGGGTCCTTGTGGGTCCTCTAATGTCCTTTTGCGTCCTTATGGATTCTAGTGGGTCCTTATGTGTCTTTGTAGGTCCTTATCCGTTCTTATGGATTTTAATGGGTCCTTATGGGTCCTGTTAGGTCCTTGTGCGTCCTTAAGGATTCTAATGTGTCCTTATGGGTCCTTATAAGTCTTTATGCGTCCTTATGAATTCTAATGGTTCGGTATAGGTCCGAATAGGTCGTTAAGCGTCCTTAAGAATTTTAATGGGTCCTTATGTTTCGTTATAGGTCATTATGCCTCCTTATGGGTCCTTTTGCGTCGTTATACGTTTTTATGCATCCTTATAGATTCTTATGGGTCCTTATGGGTAATTATGCGTCCTTTTGGTTTTTAATCTGTCCTTCTGTATTCTTATAGGTCGTTAAGCGACCTTAAGGATTTTTATTGGTGCTTATGGGTCGTTATAAATCCCAATGCATCTTTATGAATTCTAATGGGTCCTTATGGGTCCTTATAGGTGCTTATGCGTCCCTATGGATTCTAATGGGCACTTATCGGTAATTATACGTCTGTATGGATTTTAATGGGTCCTTATGGGTTCTGATAAGTGCACATGCGTCTATATGGATTCTAATGGGTCCTTATGGGTGCTTATAGGTTTTTATGCGTCCTTATGGATTCTAATGGGTCCTTATGTGTCCTTATAGGTCCTTACGCGTCCTTATGGATTTTAATGAATCCTTATGTGGCCTTATAGGTCTTCATGCGTCCTTATGCGTCTTAATGGGTCGTTAAAGGTCTTTATGAGTCCTTATAGATTTTAATTGGTACTTATGGGTCCTTATGTGTAATTTCGAGTCCTTATGGATTTTAATGGGTCCGTATGGGTCCTTATACGTCTTTATGCATCCTTATGTGTCCTTTTGGGTCCTTATTGGTCCTTATGCGTTCTTTAGGATTGTAGTGGACCCTTGTGGGTCTTCATATGTTCTTTTGCGTCCTTATGGATTCTAATGGGTCCTTATAGGTCCTCGTGAATCCTTACGAATTCTAATGTGTCTTTATGGGTCCTTATAGATCCTTATGCGTCCTTTTGGATTCTAATGTGTCCTTGTGGGTCCGTATAGGGTATTAAGCGTCTTTAAGGATTGTAATAAGTTCTTATGGTTCGTCATAGGTCCTCATGCATCCTTATCCGTCTTTATACGTATTAATGCATCCCTATGGATTCTAATGAGTCCTGATGGGTCTTTATAGGTAATTATGCGGCCTTATGGATGCTAATGGGTCTTTATGGGTCGTTATAGGTCTTTATGCGTCCTTATGTGTCTTTATGGATCCTTATGGGTCCTTTAGCGTCCTTATGCGTTTTCATATGTCCTTATGTGTCCTTATGCGTTTTTATGGATTGTAATGTGCCTTTATGTGTCCTCATAGGTCCTTATGGGTCTTTATGTATTCTAATGAGTCCTTATGAGTCCTTATGGGTCCTCATGGGTTTTTATGCGTCCTTATGGGTCTTTATGGGTCCTTATAGTTCCATATGCGTCCTTATGGGTCCTTACATGTCCTTATGTGTCCTTATGCGTCCTTATAGATCCATATAGGTCTTAGTGTGTCTTTTTTGTTTCGTTCTGGATTTTTCGGTGTCCTTGTTGGTTATTATAGATCCTAATAAGTCTTAATGCGTCTTTATAGGTCCCTATAAGACCTTTTAGTTGCCAATGCGTCCTTAGGGGTCCTTATAGATCCTTATATGTCTTTATGGGTCCATATAGGTACTTATACATCCTTCCGTGTAGTTATGGGTCGTTATAGGTTTTTATCGGTCCTTAATGCGTCCTTATGGGTGCTTATGTTTCCGATTGGATCTTTATAGTTTCTTATAAGTCCTAATGCGTTCTTATGCGTCCTTATGGGTCCTTAAGTGTCTATGTGGGTCCGTATTTGTCCTTCTAGGTCCAGTACGTCTTTATGAATTTTTTAGGTTTTTATAGGTCCAAATGCGTCTTTCAAGGTACTTATAATTCGTTTCTGTCCTTATGGGTTTTTATGGGTTCTGGTATGTCTTTATGTGTCCTTATGTGTCCATTTGGGTCGTAATGCTTTTCGGTCCTTATGTGTCTTTATGGGGCCTTATAAGCCCTTGTGGATCTAATGCGTCGTTATGGGTCCTTGTGTGTCCTGATGTGTTTTTATATGTCCTTATAGGTCTTAATGTTTCGTTATGGGTTAGGGTTACCTGTTGAGAGGTAAACGTTTTTTGTGTATGGTTTTTTGTGTATTTGTGTATGGTTCTTGTACGTTTTTTGTATCTTCCAAATCAACGTTTTTTGTGTATGGTTTCTAAAAGGTTATTTTCACGATTTGCTGAAACCGAACTTTTGAAAATATGTTTCTATTTGGTTTCCAAATTAACGTTTTTGGTGCAAGGTTTTTAAAAGGTTATTTTCACTTTTTTCTGAAACCGAAGTTTTGAAAATACGTTTAGTTTTGGTTTCCAAATCAAAGTTTTTGGCGTAGATTTTTTAAAGCGTTTTTTTTAACGTTTTTGCTTAAGTTGAACTTTTCAAAATACGTTTAAGTTTGGTTTCCAAATTAACGTTTATGGTGTAAAGTTTTTAAAACGTTTTTTTTTACGTTTTTGCAAGAACCAAATTCTAAAGAATATGTTCAGTTTTGACTATTAAAATAAAGTTTTTCAATGATGCTTTTGAAATGTTGTTGTTATGTTTTCAATAAAACCAACTTTTAAAAATACGTTTAATTTTGGTTTTCAAACTAGTAGTTTTTAAATGTTTTTTAAACGTTGCTTTTACGTTTTTGCTGAAACTAACTGTTTGAAAATTGCCTTGTTTGGTACTTGAATAAAGCTTTGATTTTAGTACGTTTGAAAATATTTTTCCATTTTTCTAGAACCAAATTTTTTGAAATGTGTTCACTTTTGGCTTTTAAAATAATGTTTTCAGTGATGTTTGTGAAACGTTTTTTTTCGTTTTTGAATGAAACCAAATTTTTTGAAAATACGTTAAATATTTGTTTGCAAATAACGTTTTTTAGTAATGTTCTTTTAGACGTTGCTTTACGTTTTAGTCGGATCTAACTTTTTTAAAAATACTTTTATTTTTGTTGCTTGAAATAGATTTTTAATTTCCAAATTGTTTCAATACTTTATTTTTATGCTTTGCTGGAACCAAATTTTCAAAACCATGTTTTGAAAATTTGAATTTTAGTTATAACGAAATAACGATTTTGTTTTCACATTTTAGAAATTCAAATTTTTGGAAATTAGTTCAACTTCAAAATTTCGTTGTTATTGATAAGTTTCGAAGATTGGCTTAGCGTTTTAGTAAGAACTAACTTTACGTTTCTACTTCTAAACGTTTTTATAATTTGCACGCAAATTTGTGTCAGCTCAACCGCTGTTATCTTTTTATTTTACTTCTCTGGTTTATTTCTTGCTCGAGGTTTTGTACCATTTTACAAATTTATCGCTTCAATAATTATACGATGAAGAATTTTTATTTCGCGATCCATGGGTTAAAGTTACGGCAGCAATCAGGCTAAAGGCTCAGCGAATTCATAATACACAGGGACGTGCGGTCAGGGAAGGCAGGTGAGGCTGTGCCTTACTTGTAGAATTGTACCAAGGAAAACAAAAATGAAGGTATTGTAGGTCCATATGCGTCCTTTTTAAGGGTCCTTATGGGTCGTTATAAGTTCTTATGCGTTCTTATGGATTCTAATGGGTTCTTATGAGTCCTTATAGGTATTTATGCGTCGTTATGGGTCCTTATGTGTCCCTATGAGTCCTTATGCGTCCTTTTGGTTCCTTATGGATCCTTATAGGTCCTTACGTGTCCTTATGGATTCTAATCGGTCCTTATGGGTCCTTATAAATCCTTATGCGTCCTTATGGGTCCTTATGGGTCGTTATAGGTCCTTATGCGTCCTGATTGGTTCTTATGGGTCCTTATAAGTCCTTGTAAGTCTTTATACGTCCTTATGGGTCCTTAGGGGTCCCTATAGGTCCTTATGCGTCCTTATGGATTCAAATGGGTCACTGTGGGTCCTTATAGGTCTTTATGCGTCTTTCTGGGCCTTATGGTTCCTTATAGGTCCTTTTGCGTCTATATGGATTCTAATGGTCCTTGTGGGTCTTTGTGCGTCCTTCTGTGTCCTTATAGGTTTTCATAAGTCCTTATGGATTCTTATTGCTCCTTATGGGTTCTTATGGGTTCTTATGGGTCCTGATGGGTCCTTATTGGTTTTGCACAGACATAGTTGTCCTCGGCGAACTTTTTCTGTCGTCGGACAGATTATTGTCATACCTGTGTGATTAAGCTTTTGTCTAGGTGTGCATAGAGCGGCGTGTATTTTTATACTTGTTTATTTATTGGCATTTCTTCTAAATTTGCTGCCTTATTTTTCATTAGAATGTAGTGAGTAGATCTTGTTTGTGTGCTATCAATATTTTATACTGAAGATGAGAGGTTGCAGACTCGACGACCTCACCTTTCCTGTAAAGAGCCTCGAGCTTTTCCCAGGAAATGGCCAATGGTCTTTTCACAACCTTTCATCAAAAATGATTATTCTGTAATTTATTATTTTGCCTCATTTTTCTGCTAGACTTTGTATGCTTATTTATTTTGCAGAATATCTTTCTAAAGAAAAATAAACATCATTGGAATTGAATTGAATCGTTGCTGAATTGAACAAATGAAACAAACATTTTTGGATTTGAAATATTGAAACACTTTCATTTGCACGATTTATGATTGTCTTGAGTTGAATATTTCGTTGTTCATGAAAGTTACGCATTGAAATACAATTTTTTAACTCAAACTTTGGACTGTTGACAAATACACGTCATTTCTTAACGTTTTTGGTGATTGTGTTGTACTTGGGTAAATGAAACCAACCAAACTTTGCAGAATGGTCAAAATAATGTTACAGTTTGCTATAAAGTTGTTTTTTGATGATGCTGATGTAGAATTCGTAACTTAGTGTGGGTCAATCTATGCTCGCTTTCAAAACTATTGCACAAATGATAGAGAAAGTTTGGTTTTAATTGCTAAGTTAAACCGATAAAACAAACATTTTTGGATTTGAAATACTGAAACACGTTCATTTGCACGATTTATGATTGTCTTGAGTTGAAAATTTTGTTGTTTATGAAAGTTACGCATTAAAATACATTTTTTTGACTCAAACTTTGAACCGTTGACAAATATAGGTCATTTCTTAACGTTTTTGCTGATTGTGTTGTACTTGCATGAATGAAACCAACCAAACTTTGCAGAATGGTCAAAATAATGTTGCAGTTTGTTATAAAGTTGTTTTTTGATGATGCTGATGTAGAGTTCGTAAGTTGGTGTTGATCAATCTATATTCGCTTTAAAAACTATTGTGAAAACGATAGAAAAGATTTCATAAATTTGGTTTTTGCTGCGGTGTTGAACGGATAAAACCAAGTTTTTGGATTTGAATAAATGAAACATGTTCATTTGCACGATTTATGATTGTTTTGAGTTGAAACTTTTGTTGTTCATGAAAGTTACGCATTGAAATATAATTTTTTGACTCAAACTTCAAACTGTTGACAAATACAGGTCATTTCTTAAGGTTTTTGTTGATTGTGTTGTACGTGGGTGATTGAAACCAACCAAACTTTGCAGAATGGTCAAAATAATGTTACAGTTTGCCATAAGATTGTTTTCAGATGATGCTGATACAAAGTATTTAAGTTGGTATGGTTCATTTCTTTAATGCTCTCATTAATTTTAAACAAATGGCAAAGAATTTGGTAATAACTTTGGTGTTTGTTATTGAGTTCAATGGATGAATCTAAATTTTTGGCTTAGAAATGATAAAACACGTTCATTTGCATGATTTATGATTGACTCAAGCTGAAAATTGTGTTGTTCATGTAAGTTTAGATTAGAGTGATGATTGTTTTTACTTAAATTTTCGTTTAACAGGTTTATATTCACTTTTCAGCACTTGGCTTACCCAAGTTTTGCTTTGTGTGTGAGTTTGAAATCATGGCTAAAACTTACTGGTGTCTCACAGTCGGAGATTATGCGGAGGAGCCCTCATTCCCTGGAAATTGCGGAAGCAGAGGGTTGAAGCTCTTAGCTGCTTGGAGATATTAGTTCATTTCAGAAATAAAAGCAATTTAAACGCCATTTTGATCATATTTAGCTTGTTTTTGTAGCCATTTGATAAAACAAAATTGCTAAGATCGGGAAGCTAGTTGAAGTATTGTGTATTTTGTCTAGCCCTTTCAGTCCCCTTATATAATCTGGTCAAGTGCAGTAGTAGTTTAGCGCCTACATTTTGTTTTTTTTGTTTGATTTGGTTAAGGGATTGGGGGTGGGCTATGCCCCCTTAGCTGCAAAAGGTCCTCCGTGTTCGCGTCACTGCAAAAGACCATTTGTTTTTGCTTTTTTGTTGGCTGTTTAATTGATAATTTTGATGTCTTTTCCACGAAGTGATGTTAAATTAGTATGCCGTTTAGGAGTTTATCAAATGCACTTTGTACATTTTAAGTTGCTGAAGCGCATTTGGCACGTTGGTTAAAATTTCGTCCCTGTTCGATTGCTTCGGGAGTTTCGTCACTAATCTAATATCAGCAAAAAATCGTTAAATATTTTTGGGCAGACCAAGTTTTAACATTAGATCATCATAGCTCAAATACTATTTTACTTGACTGAATACTTAAGTCAGTGATCATAATCAGTTCTTCCGGCTTTTGCAAATATTTTCATGATAGGCACCATATGCTCAAGTTCAATTTTATTTTACTGTTAAGCCAAATCATTTTGTTGTTACGCTATTCTTTTCCATATAATTTTCATGAATTTTTGCAAGGTCGCAATACTGTAGAAGCATACATATTTCGATTGATTGTTTTTCGTTTTTTCAAACAGAACGAACTTAAATTTAGAAAGAACACAAGGCAATTTTTTCAACTATGTGTTTACTGTAACTTGCTTGCTTAAACGGGACTTCTAGCGGTTTTCACATTTTTTTAAAATAAAGTTTTTGCGCGTGATTATTGTTAAAAACATGAAAGCAAAAATGACGATTTTTGGCGCAACCACTGTTTTTTTGAGTACGGTTCTATTCGTTCTGAAATGAGGGATTCTTTTGTATTGATGTCTCGAGCAAATCTTTCAAACTGGTTTTCTTCTAAGTATAATTTCAAGTTTAGAACAAAACTTAGTTTAGGGAAAGTCTCTCAGCTTTGAGACTAAATTTTCTTCCATTTTGAATCATTTCCTCGTATTAAATTGTTTTTATTTCGCTACAAAAGTAACTTGTTCAATTTTACAATGAACAAAAAACTACAAAAAACTGTTTTGATTTTTTCTCATATTATGACGTCATATTTGAGGCGCGCCGCAAAACCAGATTCAAAAACATTATTTGTTGTCTGCGATTTGTCTGAGAAAAAAAGGAATACTTTCGGTTCGTGAATTAAAATTTGCTTGGTTGAAGTGAGGCACCATCGGCAACGCCTCATCACAAATTTGAAGCGATGCTCAATTGCACGCCGTAGAGATAGCAATTACACCGAAAAGTTTGGGCGTTTTAATGCGAAAAACATAACATAAAACCAGTGAATACGCAAAAAACCTGAATATGATAAAACATTAATCAAGTTTTTGATGTGAAAACATTTTATTGTAATTACATGGTTGGCCAAAAAAAATTGCACCCTTAGACAAAGTGCCATAACTTTTTTTGCATCAGAGATAACAATTTAAAATTTTTACCATTTTTTAAAAACGATATATTGCGTGGCTGTTTAAAATTTTACAATGAAATTCCAAGAAGTTATAAAATGACGTCCATTTAAACATTAAGACTGCAATCTCTTTTCACAAAGTGCGTTCCAAGGTTTTTTTGCAGGTAACGTAACTTTTTTTTTATAATTGGCCTTTCTATACTCATTGTGACGTAACAATGCCTAAATGCTAACAAATCTTTTTTCAAATGATAATAACTTTGAAATACCAAGCTCCACAGTGGTAAGTGACCGCGCTGGAAGGTGTTAATGATATTGACCCGAGAGGCTAGAAGCTTCAGTTTTTAGTTTAACTGCATGGGTTATCCATAAAATCCAAGAGGTTCTTTCCTTACTACTCTCTGCAGGTATGTTAATTAATTAAAATTATTCAATTTTCACAGGATTGGTTTAAGTAGTTAATGTTTCAAATTCGTAATGGTTTATCAGAAATTTTCGGAAGAAGACAAAATCATTAGTAAGTATCTTCAACAAAAGTTTGGTTATGGGGTGAAAAGAATCATTAAAGATCATCCTGAAAAAAATTGGGGTCTTCGTAATGTGGGCTATTTGCTTTAAAAAAATGATGAAACAGGTGACGTTAAAAGGCGAGAAGGATCAGAGAGACATAAAAATAGCAGGACTGAAAATAACATCAATGCAGTCAAAGAGCTAATATCAAGCCAAGAAGATAAACCTGGAACACATGCTACGCTCAACGAGATATCAAAGATGATGGATATTCCACGTACTTTGATCAGAAGAATAATTGCAGAAGACCTTAAGTTGCAGCCTTTCAAGAAAATGAAAGGTCAACGAATCGACACTAGGACTAAAGAGAAGCGTATGGAATGATGCCCAAACCTTCTCTGTGTTTTTACGAAACAAGTCTTAGAAACGGCATTTTTCAGTGATGAAAAAATTTTCAAGGTGACTCAACTGCTAAATGTACAAAACGATCGCACTTATGATCCGAGTACCTACAAGAAGTCTACGATAGAAAACAATCGCTTGTACGTGGAACGCAGTGGCTTTCCTATGAGCCTCGTGGTGTCTGTTGCCGTATCAAAAGTTGGCAAATCATCCATTTTCTTCGTTGAACCTGGGGCAAAAGTTAACCGCGCTTACTACCGCGAAAAGCTGTTAGCGTCGATGATACCCGAAATGGATAGACATACTGGATATCAGCCGTATGTGTTTATGCAAGATGGGGCTCGATCTCATACTGCAAATGAGACGGTTAGATTCTTGAATCAACAACGATACTTAACAACGATACAACGATACTTAACAACTATAAGAATCCATTACAATCCTTAAGGACGCTTCACAACATATACGACCCATAAGGACCCATTAGAATCCAAAAGGACGCATAAAGACCCATAAGGACACATTAGAATCCATAAAGACGCATAAGGACCAATACAGACCCATTGCAATCCATTACAATCCATAAGGACGGATAGGAACCTACAAAGACACATAACTACCCATTAGAATCCATAAGGACGCAAAAGGACATTTGTAAACCAACAAGGAACCACTAGAATCCTTAAGGACGCATAAGGACTAATAAGGACCCAAAAAAACGCACATAAGGACGTATAAGGACCCATACGGACCCATTAGAATTCATAAGGACTCATAAACACCTATAAGGACCCAAAAACACGCATAAGGGTGTATAAAGACCTATAAAGACAGATAAAAACCCATTAGAAGCCGTAAGGAAAAATAAAGACCAATAAGGACCCATTAGAATCCTTATGGACGCATAAGGACTAATAAAAACCCATAAGATATCATAAAATGCATAACAACATATAAGGACACATAAAAACCCATAAACACGCATAAGGACCAATAAGGACCCATACGGACCCATTAGAATCCATAAGGACGCGTAAAGACTTATAAGGACAAATAAGGACTCATAATGACCCATTAGAATCTATAATAACGCATAAGGACCTATAAGGACACTAAGGACCAACTACAATCCATAAAGATGCATAAGGACCTTTAAGGACACATATGGACATACAAAGACGCACAAGGACTTACAAGGACTCAGAAGGAAACATTAGAATCCATAAGGACGCATAAGGATCAATAAAGACCCAGTAGGACCGATAAGGACGCTTAAGGACCCATAACGACCCATAAGGACTAATAACGACGCATAAGCACCAATTAGGACCCATAAAAACCCACAAGGACGCATATAGACTCATAAGAACCCAAAAGGACGCATAAGCATATATAAGGACCCATAAGAACCCATACGGATGCATAAGGACCTACAAGGTCCATAAGCACCCATATAGACGCATAAGGATCATAAAGACCCATGAGGACGCATAAGGACGCATAAGAACATATAAGGTCCCATAAGCACGCATTACAATCCACAAGGACGCATAAGGATTTATAAGGACCAATCATGACCCATTAGAATCTATAAGGACTCATAAAGACTTTTACGACTCATTAAGACCCATAAGGACGCATAATAACCTATAAGGCCACATAAGGATTCATTAAAATCCATAAGGACGCGTAAGGACCTATAAGGACACATAAGGACCCATTAGAATCCATATAGACGCATGTGCACCTAGCAGGACCCATAAGGACCCATTAAAATCCATAAAGACGTATAATTACCGATAAGGATCCATTAGAATCCATAAAAATGCATAAGGATTTATAATGACACAAAAGGACCAATAAGTATCCTTAAGGTCGCTTAAAGACCTATAAGGACACATAGGGACCGATTAAAATCCAGAAGGTCGCATAACTGCCCATAAGGACCCATCAGAAACCATAAGGATGCATAAAAACGTATAACAAAGCATAAGGACCCATAAGGACGCATAAGAATCTATAACAAAACATAAGGACCTATTAGAATCCATAAGGACGCTTAACGACCTATACGGACCCATACTGATCCATTAGAATCCATAAAGACGCATAAAGACTAATAACGACCTATAAGGACACATCAGAATTCTTAAGAACGCAAAAGGATCTAAAAGGACCCATAAGGACCCATAAGGACCCATTCAAATCCATAAGGACGCAAAATGACATATGAGGACCCTCATAGACCCACTAGATCCTGAAGAACGCATAAGGAGCGATAAGGAAACAAAAGGACCCATAAGGAAGCATAAGGACTTATAAGGACCCATTAGGACCAATTAGAAGCAATAAGAACGCACAAAGAACTATTAGGACACAAAAAACCCACAAGGGTGCATAAGAACCTATAAAGACCCATAAAAACCCATTAGAATCCGTAAAAAAAATAAGGATCTATAAGGACCCGTACGGAACCATTAGAACTCTTACGGACGCATAAGAACCCATAAGATATCATAAAGATGTACAAGGACGTATAAGGACCCATAGGGACGCATAAAGACCAATAGAGACCAAGAAGGACCCATTAGATTCCATAAGGACACATAGAGATCTATAAGGACACACTAGTACCCATAAGACGCATAAGGATGCATAACAACCTATAAGGACCCATAAGGACCGATAAGGACGCATAAGGACCAACAAGGACCCATAAAAACCCACAAAGACGCATAAAGTTGCATAAGGACCCAGAAAGACTCAGAAAGACGCATAACGACCTATAAGGACCCATAAAGACGCATAAGGACTTATGAGGCCCATAAGCACCCATGACAATGCATAAGGACCATACTGACCAATGAGGACGCATAAGGACGCACAAAAACCTATAAAGACCAATAAGAATCCATACAGACGCATGAGCACACACATAAGAACTCCTTAGAATCGATAGGGACGCGTAATTACCAACAAGAACCCATAAGGACCAATTAGTATCCATAGGGTTGCATACCGACCTATCAGGATTCATAGATACCCATAAGGTCGCAAAATGACCAATAACGAACCATAAAGACCCATTAGAATCTCCAAGGACGCATAAGGACTTATATAAACCCATAAGAGCCAATTAGATTCTATAAGGACGCATAAGGACCTATAAGGACCGATAAGGACGCATAATGACTTAAACGGACCCATAAGGACCAATTAGATTCCATAAGGACGAATAAGGACCTACAAAGACCCATTAAGATCCATTAGGACACATAAGGATGCATAAGGACTTGTAAGAACCCATCAGGACCCATAAGCACGCATAAAAATTTATAGAGACCGATAAAGACCCATAAGGACGCATAAAAGCTTATAAAAACCCATAAGTACAGATATGGACGCAAAATGACTTATAAGGATACATAAGGTCCAATTAGAATCCATAACAACGCATAAGGAATTATAACCAGAGGTGGAGTCCTCGAGGACACATTTTGAAGTCCTTGGCCTTGGCCTCGAGGCCTCAAGTCCTCGAAAATTGGCCTGTCCTCGGCTCGAGGACAGCACGATTTTTTGGAATGTTAAAATTTTGTGGAGCGCTTGAAAAATTTTTTGGAAAACGTTTTTTAGTGGAGATCGCTTGAAAAAGTTTTGTGAAGACCTTTTTTTTTTTTTGGAGATCGCCTGAAAAATTTTTGTGAAGACCTTTTTTTTTTTTTTTTGGAGAGCACTTGCGCTTTGTGTCCTTGGTCCTTGGCCTTGGCCTCGAGCATTCCTGTCCTTGGCCTCGAGAGTGTCTGTCCTCGGAAAGGCTGTCCTTGGCCTTGGCCTCGGATTTTTTGTGTGTCCTTGGCCTTGGCCTCGAGCCTTGTGTCCTCGACTCCACCTCTGATTATAACGACCCTTAAGGACCCATTAAATTCCATAAGGACAAATAAGGTCCTATAAGGACCCCTAAGGACCCATTTGAATCCATAAGGTCGAATAAAGACTTAAAAGGACCCATAAAAACTTATTAGTAACCACAAAGGCGCATAATGATTTAAAAAGACCTAAGGACCCATAAAAAAGCATAAAGACCTATAGCGACCCATAATGACCCATTAGAATCCATAACGACAAATAAGGACATATAAAGACCCATTAGGACCCACAAGGACGCATAAAGACGCAAAAGGACCCATGAGGATCCATAAGGACGGATAAGGACCAATAATAACGCATAAAGAGCCATTAGAATTCATAAGGACGCACAACGAAGTATAAGGACACATTAGGACGCATAAGGACCCATAACAACGCATAACGACCTATAAGCACCAATAAGGACCCATAACAACGCATAAGGACTCATAAGGACCTATAAGTACCCATAAAGACCCATTAGAATCTATAAACACGCATAAGGACCCACAAAGACCTATAAAAACGCATAAACACTTATTAGAACCCATATAGACTCATAATGACGCATAAGGAACTATAAGGACCGATAATAACATATTAGGACGTGAAAGAACCTATAAGGACACTTAAGGAACGAAAAGACGCATAATGATTTATAAGGACACATAAGGTCCCATTAGAATCCATGAGGACGCATAAGGATCTATAAGGACCCATAAGGAACCATTAGAATCAATAAGGACGCAAGGGGGATTATGAGGACCCATAAGGACGCATAAGGACTTATAAAAACTTATAAGGACCCATTAGAATGCATAAAGACGCATAAGGACCGTTAAGGACCCATAAGGACACATAAGAATGCATAAGGACCTACAAAGACACTTAAGGACCCATTAGAATCCATAAAGATAAACAAAGACCTATAAGGACCCTTTAGAACCCATAAGGAAGCATAAGGACACATATAGCCTGTTTGCATGTGCACTTTTGGGAACCAGTTCTTAGTTCTGGTGCCTGAATTTTGCTGAGTCACACACAATTCCTAATTTAAAAACGTAATTGAAAACCTTTTTTGTGTGTGACTCAGCAAAATTCAGGCACTAGAACTAAGAACTGGTTCCCAAAAGTGAACATGTAAACAGGCTAATAAGGACCCATAAGGTCTTATTAGGAAAGATAAGGACCAATAAGGATCTATCAAGACTCATAAGAATGCATAAGACTTATAAACACCAATAAGGACACATAAGGACGGATAAAGAACAATATAGACACATAGGGACCCATTGAAATCCATATAGACGCATAAGGACACATAAGAACCCATAAAGACCCGTAAGGAAGCATAAGGACCTATCAGAAAACATTAGGACCCATTAGATTCCAAAAAGACGAATAAGGAATTATAAGGACACATAAGAACCCATTAGAATCCATAAGGACAAATAAGGAATAGTAAGGACCAACAAGGACTCATTAGATTCTATAACGACAAACAAGGACTTATAAGGACGCATAGAGACCCATAAGCACGCATAAGGACTAATAAGAACCCATAACGACCCATTAGAATCCACAAGGGCGCATAAGGACATAAAAAACCTATAAGGAAACATAAGGACGCATAAGGACTAATAAGGACCCATTAGGACCCATTAGTATCCATAAGTACGAATAAGGACCTATAAGGTCCCATTAGAAGCCATTAAAATGCAAAATGAACTATAAGGACACATAAGGACCCATTAGAACTTATAAAGACGCATAAGGTCTTATAAGAACACATAAGGACCCTTAAAACCCATAACTACGCATAACGACTCTTAAGGACACATAAGGACGCATAAAAACTTATAAGGACCCAAACGGACCTATTAAACTCCAAAAGGACGATTAACGACCTATAAGGATTCATTAGGACGCATAAGGAAGCATAAGGAGGCATAAAAACGCATAAGGACCCATAATTTCTCTTAAAGACGGATAACGACCAATAAGGTCCCATAAGGACACATAAGAACGCACAAGAACCTATAAGCACTTATAAGGACCCATAAGGATGCATAAGGACAAACAAGGACCAATAAAGACCCAATAGAATCCATTAGGACGCATAAACATTTCTAAGGACGCATTATGACAAATAAGAACGCATAATGACCTATAAGGACCCATAAGGACACACAAGGACGCATGAGGAACAATAAGGACCCATAAGGACTAATAAAAACGCAAAAAGACCTATAAGAACTCAAAAGAACCCATAGGGACTTATAAGGACCCATAAAGACCAATAAGAACTTATTAAAATCCAAAAGGACGCATAAAAACACATGAGGACCCATTAGAATCCATAAGGAAAAATTAGGACATATAAGGACCCATAAGGACCCTTTAGAATACGTAAACGGAACTTTAAAGACACACAAGGACCCATTAAAATCAAAAGGGACGCATAAGGACCCATTCGGACCCATAAGAACACATAAGGACGCATAAGAACCTATAAGGACACATAAGGACCCATTAGAATTCATAAGAACAAATAAGGACCTATAAAGACCGATTAGGACCCATAGGGATGCATAAAGACGCATAAGAACCCATGAGGATCATTATGGATTCTAATGTGTCCTTATGGGTCCTTATAGGTCCTTTTGCATCAGTATGGGTTTTTATGGATCCTAGTTCCTTATTCGTCCTTATAGTTTTTACTCGGTTCTTATGGATCCTTATAAGTTCTTATTCGTCTTTGTCGGCCTTTATGAGTCCTTATAGGTCCTTACGCATCCCTATGCGTTTTTATGGGTCCTTATAGGACCTTATGCGTCCTTATTGGTCTCTATAAATTCTAATAGGTCCCTATGGATTCTACTGGGTCCTAATGAGTCCATATAAGTCTTTATGCGTCCTTACGAGTCCTTAATTGTCCTTATGCGTCTTTATGTGTAGTAATGGGTCCTTATGCATCCTTCTTTATGCGTCCTTATGGGTCTATGCAGTTCCTTACGCATCTTTATGCGTCCTTATGGGTCTTAATGTGTTATTATGTGTTTTTATGCGTCGTTATGTGTCCTTATGGGTTCTTATAAATCTTTATGCGTCCTTACGGGTCCTTGTGGGTTCTTATAGGTCTCTATTGGCCCTATTGAGTCTTTATGGATTCTAACGGTTGCTTATGGGTTCATATAGGTCTTTATGCGTCCTTATGTGTCCTTATAGGTCCTGATGCGTCCTAATGGATTCTAATGAGTCTTTATGGGTTTTATATCGGTCCTTATTCATCCTTATGGATTCTAACATGTCTTTATGGGTCCTTATAGTTCCTAAAGCGTCTTTATAAGTTGTAATGAGTCCTTATCGGTCTTTATGGGTACTTATGAGTCCCTATTCGTCCTCATGGGTCCTTCTAGGTTTTTATGCATCCTTGTGGGTTCTTATGCGTCCTTATTGGTCTTCATGCGTCCTTATGTGTCCGATTGGTCCTTATAAGTCCTTATGTGTCCTTATTGATCTGAATGCGTCCTTATGGATCCTTATAGGTCCTTATGCGTCCTTATGGGTCCTAATGGGTCGTTATAGGTCTTTATGTGTCCTTACGGGTTGTAAGGGGTCTTTATGGGTTTTTAATGGTCTTTATGCGTTCTTATAGGTCTTTCTGGGTCCTTTTATGTGTTTTTTTCGTTCTTATTGCTCCTTATGGGTCCTTATTTCTCCTTATTCGTCCTTATGAGTCCGTATGTGTCCTAATGGGTCCTTATAAGTCCTTATGCGTCTTTATGGATTCTAATGGGTCGGTATGGTCTTTAAAGGTCTTTATGCATCCTAATTGGTCTATATGGTTCCTAATAGGTGCTGATGCGTCTTTGTGGAATCTAATGGATCCTAGTGGGTCCTTACAAGTTCTTGTTTGTCGCTTTGGATTCTAATGGGTCCTATTGAGTTTTTGTCAATCCTTATGTGTCCCAATGGGTTCTTATAAGTCCCTCAATATGTCTTTATGGGTCCTTATAAGTCCTTATTTGTCCTTATGGATTCTAAAGGGACCTTATGTGTCCTCATAAGTCATTATGCGTCCTTGCCGGTCATTATGGGTCTTTAAAAGTCTTTACGCGTCCTTATGAGTCTTTATCGGTCATTGTAGGTCCTTAAGCGTCCTTATGGGTTCTTATGGGTCTTTACAAGTCCTGATGCGTCCTTATGGATTCTAATGGGTCCTTTTGGGTATTTATAGGTTCTTATGGGTCCCTATGGTTTGGTATGGGTCCTTATGATTCTTATTCGACCTTATGGGTCCTTATGAGTCCATATTGGTCCTTGTGCGTCCTTATGTGTTTTTATGGGTCCTTATAGGTCCTTAAGCTTCCTTGAGGATCCTTATGGGTCCTTATTGGTCTTTATGCATCTTTATGGGTTTTTTAAAGTTTTTATGCGTCCTTATGCGTGCTTGTGGGTCCTAATGCGTTCTTAAAAGTCGTTATGCGTCTTTGTGGATTCTAATGGGTCTTTATGGGTCCTTGTAGGTCCGTATGCGTCTTTATGAGTCCTTGTGGGTTTTTATAGGTCTTTATGTGCCTTTACGAATTGTAATGGGTCTGTATGGATTCTTATAAGTCCTTATGCGTCCTTATGGTCCTTATGGGTCCTTATGAGTCGTTATCAGTCCTTGTGCGTCTTCACTGATTCTAATGGGTCCTTGTGGGTCTTTTAAAGTTCCTTTTGCGTCTTTATGGATTCTAATGGGTCCTAATAGATCCTTATTCGTTTATACGGATTTCAATGTGTCCTTATGGGTCCTTACAAGACCTTTTTCGTCCTTATGGAGTCTACTAAGTCCTTATGGGTCCTTCTGCGTCCTTATGGATTCAAATGGGTTCTTATGGGTCTTTATGGGTCCTTATGAGTTCCTATGGGTCCTTATGGGTTCTTATAGGATTTTATGCGTTTGTTTCAGTCCTTATGAGTCCTAGTGTGTCCTTATTTGTCGTTATTCGTCTTAATGGATTCTAATGGGTCGTTATGGGTTCTTGTAGGTCCGTATGCGTCCTTATTGGTTCTTGTGGGTTTTTATAGGTCCTTAAACGCCTTTACGAATAGAAATGGGTCTGTATGGATCCTTATTAGTCGTTAAGCGTCCTTAAAGGTCCTTATGGGGTTTTATGGGTCCTTCTGCGTCCTTACAGATTCTAAAAGGTCTTTGTGGGTGTTTAAAGTTCCTTTTGTGTCCTTATGGATTATAACGAGTCTTTATGGGTTTTTGTAGGTCCTTTTTCGTTTTTACGATTTTTAATGTGTCCTTATGGGTCTTTATAAGTCTTTGTTCGTCCTTGTGGATTCTACTGGGTTTTTATAGGTTTTTATGCGTCTTTGTGGATTCCAATGGGTTCTTATGGGTCTTTATGTTTCCTTATGAGTCCCTATGGGTCCTTATGGGTTCTTATCGGTCTTTATGCGTCTGTTTTTGTCCTTATGGGTCCTTGTTGGCCCTTATCCGTCCTTATGTGTCCTTATTGGTCCTTATGCGTTCTTATGGTTCCTTATGTGTTTTTGTTTGTTCTTATGCGTCCTTATGGGTTTTTATAGGTCCTTATGCGTCCTTATGGTGCTAAAGACTTCTTATAGGTCTTTATGCGTATTTCTGGATTCTAATGGGTCCTAAGGGTCCTTATTGTCCATATCGGTTCTTATGCGTCCTGATGGGTCCTTATGGGTCCTTTCAAGTGCTTATGGATTTTAATGGTCCTTATGGTCCTTACGTCCTTATAGTTCTTTATGCGTCCTTAGGGATTCTAATGCGTGCTTATGCGTCTATATGGGTCCTAATGCGTCCTTATAAATCCTGGTGCGTCCTTATGCATTCTAGTGGGTCGTTATGGATCGTAATAAGTTCTTTATCGTCCTTATGGATTCTAACAGATCCATATGTGTCAATATAAGTCTTTATGCAACCTTGTGGATTCCAATGGGTCTTTAAAGGTCCTTATTCGTCGTTTTGCGTTTTCATTGATTATCAATGGTACTTATGTGTGCTTATGAGTCCTTATCAGTCCTTGTTAGGTTATCATGGGTCCTTATAGGTCTTTTGGCGTCTTTACGGATTCCAATGGGTCGTTGTGTTTTATGTGTCCTTATGCGGCTTAATGCATTCTAATGCTTCGTCATTGGTCCTTATTAGTCCTTTTTCGTCCTTATGGATTTTAATGAATCCTTATGAGTCCTTCTAAGTCCTCATGCAACTTTATGAGTCCTTGTGTGTTTTTATTGGTTTTTATAGGTCCCTTTGCGTCTTCATGTGTCCTTATGTGTCCTTATAGATTCTTCTGCGTCCTTATGGGTACCCATAAAGACGCTTATAAAACTATAAATACCCATAATGACTGATAAGGTTGCATAAAGACTTATAATGATCTGTAAGGACTATTAGAATCCGTAAAGACGAATAAGAACCCATACAGATCTATTAAAATACACAAGTACGCATGAGGACCTCTAAGAAGCCATAAGGACACATAAGGACACACAAGAAATTATAAGAACCCATAAAGACCCATAAGAACGCACAAGAACCTATAAGGACGCATAAGAACCCATAAGGATGCATAAAAACCTAGAAGGACCCATGAGGACGAATAGGGACTCATAAGGACCCATAAAGACCGATAAGGACTCATTACAACTTATAAAGACGCTTTAGGAACTATAAGGACCCATAAAGACATGTTAGAATCCATAAGGATGAATAAGGACCGATATAAAACCCATAAAGACCCATTAGAATCCATTAGGACGCATCAGGACCTATAAGGACACATAAGGACCAATAAGGACGCATAAAGACCTATATGAACCCATAAGCGACCGTTAGAATCCATAAAGACTCAAAAGAGCCTATAGAGACCTATAAGAACCCATAAGGACCCGTAAGGACGCATAAAGATTTATAAGAACCCATAAGAACACACAACGACGCATAAAAACATATAATAACACATTAAGACCCACAAGGACGCATAAAGACGCGTAAGGAACTGCATAGACCCATAAGGACGCATAAAGACCAATAAGGACCCATAAGGACCTATAAGGATGCATAAGGACCCATTACTACACATAAAGATGCATAAAGACAAATAAGGACTCGTAAGGACGCATAAAGACTTATATGGACTCATTAGGACCCAGTAGAATCCATAGGGACTTATTAGGATTTATAGAGACCAATAAGGACCTATAAGGACGCATAAGGACCTATAAGGACCCATAAAAACGCATAAAGATGCGTAAGGACCTAGAAAGACTCATAAAGGCCGACAAAACCGAATAAGGACTTATAAGGATCCATAAGGACCGAGTAAAAACCATAAGGACGAATAAGGAACTATTATAATAAGGATCCATAAAAAACAATACCGATGCAAAAGGACCTATAAGGACCCATTAGAATCCATAATGATCCTCATGGGTTCTTATGCGTCTTTATGCATCCCTATGGGTCCTAATCGGTCTTTATAGGTCCTTATTTGTTCTTATGAATTCTAATGGGTCCATATGGGTCTTTATAAGTCCTTATTCGTCTTTTTGGAATCTAATGGGTCCTAATGTTTTCTGACAGGTCCTTATGCTTTCTTTCGGGTCTTTATGGGTTCTTATGTGTCCTTATGCGTCTATATGGATATTAATGGGTCCCTATGTGTCTATATTGTTCTTTATCCGTCCTTATGTATCCTTATTGGTGTTCATAAGTCCTTATGCATTCTTATGGGTCTTGATCAATCCTTATTGGTCCTTATCTTTCCTAATGAGACCTTATGGGTCCTTATGTGTCCTTATGCTTCCTTATGGGTCCTAAAAGGTCCGTATAGGTCTTTGTTTGTCTTTATGGATTCTAATGGGTCCTTAAGTGTCTTTGTAGGTTCTTATGCATTCTTATGTGTCCTTTTGGATTCTTAACGGTCCTTATGCGTCTTTATGCATTCTAATGGGTCCTTATAAGTTTTTATAAGTCCTTATGCGTCCTTATGGGTCCTCATAATTCCCCTTGCGTCCTTATTGATTCTAATGGTTCCTTATGGGTCCTTATAGGTCCTTATGCGTCCTCATGGATTCTAATGGGACCTTATGTGTCCTTATAAATCATTATGCGTCTTTTCGTTCCTTAAGTGTCCTTATAGGTTCTTTCACGTCCTAATATGTTATTATCGGTCCTTATAGTTCCTTATGCGTCATTATGGGTCTGTATGGGTTCTAATAAGTGTTTATGCGTCCTTATGTGTCCTGATGTGTCCTTATAAGTGTTTATGCGTTTTTATAGGTCTTTGTGGGTCCTTATGCGTGTTTATAGATTCTAATGGGTCTTTATGGGTACTTATAGGTCCTTATGAGTCCTTATGCGTTGTTATGGGTCCTTATTGGTGCTTATAGGTCGTTATGCGTTTTTATGGGTCCTTATGCGTCCTTATACTTCGTTTTGCGTCCTTATGAATTCTAATGGCTCTTTATGCGTTATTATTGGTCCTTATCCGTCCTTATGGATCCTCATGGGTCCTTTTGCGTCTTTATGCGTCCTTGTGGGTCCTAATGGGTCTTTATATGTCCTTATTTGTCGTTATGGATTCTAATGGGTCATTATGGGTCGCTATAGGTCTTTATGCTTTTTTATGGGTCCTTAGGTCTTTTTAAATCATTATGCGCCTTTGTGATTACTAATAAGTTTTTATGGGTCCTTTTAAGTCTTTATTCGACCTTATGGATTCAAATGGGTCCTTAGGGGTCCTTATAGGACCTTATTTGTCCTTATGGAATTTAATGGGTCCTTAAGGGTCGTTATAATTCCTTATGCGTTGTTATGGATTCTAATTGGACCTTATGTATCCTTATAAGTCATTATGCGTCCATATCTGTACTTATGGGTTTTTATAAGCTTTTATGCGTCCTTATGGATTTTAACGGGTCCTTATGAGTCTTTAGAAGTCCTCATGCGTCCTTATAGGTCCTTTTAGGTTTATATAGGTCCTTATGCGTCTTTATGGATCCTTACGGGTCTCAAACGGTGTCTATGCGTCCTTATGGGTCCTTAAGGGTTTTTATGTGTTCGTATGAATTCCAATGTGTCGTTACAGGTCCTTGTAGGTCCGTATGCGTCCTTATGGTTCCTTATGGGTTCTTTTAGGTCCTTAATCGTCCTTATTGGTTCTTATAAATCTATATGCGTCCCTATGTGTCCTTCTAGGTTCCTTCGCCCTATTTTGGGTCCCTTAGGATCTTTTTACATCTTTATTCGTTTTTGTAGATTCTAAAGGGTCTTTTAGGGTCCTTGTAGCTCCTAGTGCGTCCTTATGGATTGTAGTGGGTCCTTATGGGTCCTTAGGCGTCCTTATAGGAGGTCCTTATGGGTCTTTATAGGTCACTATAAGGACCCATTATAATCCATAAAAACTAATAAGGACCTATAAGGACCCAAAAGGACCCATTGTATACCATAGAGACACATATAGCCTGTTTACATGTGCACTTTTGGGAACCAGTTCTTAGTTCTGGTGCCTGAACTTTGCTGAGTCACACGCAATAAAGGTTCTTGTGACGTAATTCAAAACCTTTTTTGTGTATGATTCAGCAAAAGTCAGGCATTAGAACTAAGAACTGGTTCCCAAAAGTGCACATATAAACAGGCTAATAAGGACCTATAAGGAACCATTAGGACGCATAAGGACTTATAAGGACCCATTATGACTCATTAGCTTTCATAGGGACAAATAAGCAATCTATAAAAACCTTTAAGACCTATGAAGACCCTTAAAGACCCATTAGAAGCTATAAGGACGCATCAAGAACTTTAAGGACCCATAAGCACCAATGATGACGCATGAGGACCAATAAGAACCCATAATCACACATTAGAATCCATAAGGACGCATAAGGACCAATAAGGTGCAATATGGATCCATAAGGACCCATAAAGACCCATAAGGACGCATTATGACCAATAAGGACCCATAAGGACCCATCGGTGCTCATAAGGACCCATAACGATCCATTAGAATCCATAAGCACGCATAAAGACTTATAACGACCCATTGGGACCCATAAGGACCCATTGGGACTCATAAGGACTTATAAAGACCCATAAGGACCCATTAGAATCCGTAAAGATGCATAAAGAACTAAAAACACCAGCATACACCCACTAGAATCCATAAGAGCGAATAAGGACCTATTAGAACCCATTAAGACCCATTAGATACCATATAGACGCATTAAAACCTATAAAGACACATAAGGACTTAAAAGGACACATTACGACCCATTAAAATCTATAAGGACAATTAAGGATCTATAAGAACACATAAGGACCCTTTAGAAACCATAAAGATGCATCAAGAGCTTTAGGGTCCCATAAGGACCAATGAGGACGCATGAGGACCTATAAGGACCCATAAGGACTTATTAAAATACATAATGACGCTTAAGGACCTATAAAGACCCATAAGGACCCATGAGGATGCATAAGGACCACTAAGGACACATAAAGACCCATGAAGACTCACAAGGATGCATAAAGACCTAAAAGGACCCATGAGGACCCATTGAGGCTCATAAGAACCCATAAAAACCCATAAGGACACATTAGAATCTATAAAGACACATAGGGAACTATAAGGACCCTTAACGACCCATTAGAATCCATTTAGACGATCAAGGACCTATAAGGACCGATAATTACACATAGGGACGCATAAGGACAGATAAGGACTCATAAAGACCAATAAGGACGCATAAGGAACTATAAGGACACATAAACACCCATTGCGGCTCATAAGAACCCATAAAGACCCATAATGACGCACTAAAATCCATAAAGACGCATAAGAACCTGTAAGAACCTATATGGACCTATAAAGAAGCATAAAGACCTATATTGACCCATAACGAAACATAAAGACGCATATAGACTTATTAGAACCCAAAAGGACCCCTAAGGACGCATAAGGACTTATATAGTCTGTTTACATGTGCACTTTTGGGAACCAGTTCTTAGTTCTAGTACCTGAATTTTGCTGAGTCATATACAAAAAAAGATTCTGAATTACGTCACAGAACCTTTTTTGTGTATGACTCGGCAAAATTCAGGCACTAGAACTAAGTACTGGTTCCCAAAAGTGCACATGTAAACAGGCTAATAAGGACCCATAAGGACGCATAGACACCTATAAGCACCCATGAAGACAAATAAGAACCAATGAAAACATATAAAGACCCATAAGGATCCCTAAATTAGCACAAAGACATATAAGGACTTATAAGGACCAATAAGGACCCATCATGACCTATAAGGACCCACAAGGACACATAAGGACCCTCAAGAACTTATCAGGACTTATAAAGACCAATAAGCACCCTCAAGAACTTATCAGGACCAATAAGGACCAATGAGGACCCATAAGGACCCATTAGGACGCATAAAGATTTATGAGGAGCAGGAAGGACCTGAAAGGACCTATCAGGACACATAAGGACCGTTAAGGACTCATAGGGACCTATAAGGACCATTAAGGACTCATAAGGACCCATATAGACCCATAAGGACCTATAAAGACTTATAAGGAACAATAAAGACCAATAAGGCCCATAAGGACCCCTAAAAACGCATTGAAACCTAGAAGGATTTGTTTGGACCAATAAAGACCCATCAGGACCTATAACAAACCATAAGGACACATAAGGACCCATAAAGATGCATAAACACCTATAAACACCTATGAGAAAAATAAGGACCCATAATTACCCATACGGACCCATAAATACGCATAATGACTTATAAGTACCCACAAACACCAATTTGGACCAATAAAGAACCATAAGGACCCATAAGGAAACGAAAGGACCCACAAGAACTTATAAGGACTTATAAGGACCTACAAGGACCTATATGGACCAATAAGAACCCATGAAAACTCATAGGGACCCATAAGAACGCATAAGGACCTATAAGGACCTTTAACGACCAACAAGGACCCAACAGGACCCATAAGAACGCATAAGGATTTATAAGGACCTACAAGGATCAATAAGAACCCATGAAAACCCATAGGGACCCATAAGGATGCATAAGAACTTACAAGGACCTTCAACGCCCAACAAGTCCTCACCAGGACGCATAAGGATTTATAACTTGGGTATAAAGAACTGGGTACCAACCAGTTAGGTTAGCGAACTCTCAAACTAATGCAGGCGGGGTAGGAGTGTATCTTACTGATAAATTAACCGTGACCCTTTTAGGTAAAAACGAACTGAATTCAAATTGCGAAGACATTTGGCTAAGAATATCGAACAAAATTGGAAACGATTCGTTTATTGCAGGTGTGATTTATCGCCATCCTAAAGGAGATGTAAACATTTTTTTGACTGCACTTAATAAAAAATTGGATCTTTTAAGCAATAAACGATATTATCTATTTGGCGACTTCAACATTAATGTCTATTCTACCGTGAATAATGAAGATGGTTTGAATTATCTAAACACAATTTCTAGCAATGGAGCTTACTCACTTATAAACAAACCTACTCGAGTTACAAATGTATCGCAAACGACTATTGATCATATCGTAACTAATGATTCAACGCATGTAATTTATCCTGTTATATTTCTAAGTGATTTAACTGACCATTATCCTATTGCTTTCTGTGTGACCGGAGATCCTAACAGAACTAATTTGAAAATCAAGCAGGATAATCATTTCTGCTACAGAGATGCTGGTCAATTTAATTGCGATTGGTTTAAAACGGACTTGCTAGAGGCGCTTGAAGTATTTTTTAATGCAAATGAACTTACCTCTTCTGACCAAATTGATTTATATTTTGATAATTTTGTATCTACATTTAGGACTTGTCTCTATAAATATGCTCCACTTAAACGTGCTTCAAGAAAAAAGTGCAAGTTAATGTCTAAACCGCGGATAACTAAAGGAATTTTTGTTTCCATTCGCAAAAAGCAAAAGCTATACGTCACTCATTATCTTAAAGGTAATGAAAATCAAAACAAATTCTACAAAACTTATGCAAACAAATTGACCAAACTCAAAACCATTTCGAAAAAGTTGTATTTGGAATTAGAAATTTTAAATTCGAGGCAAGATATTCGAAAATTTTGGAGTATCATAAAATCCTTAACACCTGGTAAACCTCATTCAAACTCACCCGCCCTTATTGAAAATGAGAATGGAGCAATAGGTATTGAACCAAATGAAATAGCAGAGAATTTCAATAAACACTTTTGCAGTATAGGCAAAACATTGGCGGCAAAAAATAATTGTTCTCAATCGAATGATTTCCGTCATAGTTGGGCAAGTTAATGCAAAACGTTAGCTTCGTTAACCACTGGTCCGTTAACAAACTTCACACCTCCGTTAACGTTAATCCGTTATTTTTAGCTTTAATTAACGGAAGTTAATAAAGTCCGTTAATCCGTTAACATTTTGCGTGTAATTTAGATTTCTTTTTATTCACTCGCTTCTAGAACACGTATTGACGCTGTTGAGCTGATTGTAAGGAAATATTTATTGCTATGGTGGCCTTTTTGTGTTTTGGAAGTTACATTTAACAGTCTAATCTAATTTCAAGATAAAAACAAGTTCAAATGCACAACGAAGCTGCAAGATATTAACGACAAAAACCTTAACGGAAGTAAACAGCACTTAACGGAAGTTAACAGCACTTAACGGAAGTTAATTTAGTCCGTTAACATGAAAAAACTTTTAAACGGATTAACGAGTTAATGAAAAAGTTAGCTTCGTTATTAACGGATTAACGATTGACGGACTTGTGCCCACCTATGATTTCCGTGATTATCTAACAAATTCAGTGCATTCTTCGATGTATTCGCGTCCGACCTTTCCTTTTGAGATTTTATGCGTCATAAAACAACTTAATTGTAACAAAAGCTGTGGACTGGATGGAATTGATACTAAATTTGTTCAATTAGCAGCTGAAGTTATTGCTCCTGCACTATGTTTGCTATTTAATGCATGTTTTGAAAATGGCTTTTTTCCTACGTGTTTGAAAGAAGCCAAAGTTGTGCCAGTGTTTAAATCTGGTGATAAACAAAAACTAACTAACTATAGACCCATATCGATACAGTCCTGTTTTTCGAAAATTTTGGAAAAAAATTGTGTACTCTCGAACGATCGATTTTTTAAATTCCAATTCAGTATTGTGTCCAACTCAATACGGATTTAGACCAAAGCAATCAACAGTTCATGCTATTTTGGATATAGTCTCAACTTGTTTTGATAATGTGGAAAATAAGAAATTTACTGGTCTCCTACTATTGGATTTAACTAAAGTATTTGATACTGTTCAACATAAAATACTTCTCACAAAATTAAACCATTATGACATTCGAGGTGTTGTCAATAATTTCTTTGAATCGTATCTCACAAACAGATCTCAAGCTGTTATAATTCACGATAATCACTCTTAGAAGTCCAGTATTGATATAGGGGTTCCTTAAGGCTCATTCCTAGGGCCACTACAATTTTTACTTTATATAAATGACTTGCCCAACTGTATTAGTAGCACTCCCCGACTTTTTGCTGACGACACCTGCATTTTGGTTAAGGTAAATACTTCAAATGAGTTAAAATCCTCTCTAAACTATGAGCTAGAAAAAATCAGTGATTGGATTGTTGCCAATAAACTAACATTAAATGCAGCTAAATCTAATGCAATAATAATAAAACCGAAACTCCATTCTCCACCAGTTGAAATGAACCTTAGCTGTGCCGCAGGATCAATTAAAGTAGTTAGCAGCGCTAAATATCTTGGTGTTTTTATTGACGGTAAACTAAATTTTCAAGAACACATTAAACATTTAGAGAAGAAAGTCTCGCGCTCAGTGGGAATTATAAGTAAACTAAAAAATTATGTACCGACGCAAGCATTGTTTAAACTGTACTATACTTGAGTGCATTCGCATTTACTTTATGGACTTATAGTTTGGGGAAACACATATCCAACCTATCTCTCCAAAATAATTGCACTTCAAAACAAAGCTCTTCGCATCGTTACAAAAAGTGGATGGTATCAAAAAGTTTTGCCTCTCTATCAAAAGTTTAACTTATTGAATCTACAAAATTTACATAAATTTGAGACTGCCAAATTCATACATAATCAAATCAATCAGCGTCTATCTCCAAATTTTAATAATTATTTCACTTTGGCAAAATTCTCTCACAATCGGCAAACTCGTACTACGGCATCCTTGAATTTAATAATTCCTCTTTACAAAACCAAAAGAACGCAACAATCAATTAAATATTCCGGTGCGAAAATTTGGAATTCCATTCCTAATAATACTAAAGACCTCTCATATAGAAAGTTTTTAAAAGAAAGCAAAGAAATTCTTTTGAACTCCTTGTGTTAATTTTCTAGTGTCTATATTTTCAAATTATAAAGTAGTGACTTGAAAAATGCTTGTATATTACTCGTATATAATCTTCCAAAAATTATGTTTTATCTAAATTATTTTCTAAAAATACTAAATTTTAGTAACTCTTAGCCAGCACATTACTATTGTAGCTCTTGTTTTGTCTTTTCTTTTGTTTTTTTTGTTTTTTGTTTTTTTTTGTATTTTCAGTTTTTGCTTCCTTGTGTTTTTTTATGTCAGTTCGTTGCAGCTCGAAAAAAGATGCCATATCTTTTATTATGGCTTTCCAGAGTGGCTGCAGACTCGAAGAAACCCTTCGCCGTCTCTCAGGCGCTGCTTCATTAATAATAACACTATTCGTTTTCTGTTTTGTTTTTTTGTTTATTTAGTGGCGTCAATAAACAAACTTGAACTTGAACTTGATAAGGACCTATAAGGATCTATAAGGAACTATTTGGCCCAAAAGAACCATTAAGGACCCATACGAACCCATAAGGACGCATACGAACTTATAAAGACCTATAACGACCAATATGGACCAACAAGAACCCATAAGGATGCATAAGGGTCTATATGGACCAATAAAGACCCAAGTGGACCCTTTAGGACCCATGAGGACGCATTAAAACCTATAAAAGCCTTTAACGACCAATAAGAACCCATGAGAACCCATATGGACGCATAAGCACCTAGTAGGACCTATAAGGACCAATAAGGATCCATAACGACCCATAAAGACCCATAAGGACGCATAAGCACTTATAAGGAAGCATAAAGACATATAAGGATCCATAAGGACCGAAAAGGACGCATAAGGTCCTATAAGGAACAATATGGACCCATAAGCACACATAAGGACCCATAAGGACGTACAAGGACCTATACGGACCTGTAAGGACCAATAAGGACCCATAAGGACACATAAGGTAGCATAAGGATCTATAAGGACCTCTAAGGACCAACATGGACGCATGAGGACCCATAAGAAACCAGAAGGATGCATAGAGGCTTATAAGGACCTCTAACGACAAATATCGACCCATAAGGACCCATTAGGACCCATAAGGACGCATAAGGACCTCTAAGTACCAATAAGGACCAGTAAGGACGCATTAGGATCTATAAGGACCTATAAGGACCAATAAGCACCCTTAAGGTCTCATAAAAAAACATAAGGACGCAAAAGGAACTATAAAAAGATATAAGGATCTATGTGGACCCATAAGGGCCGATAAGGACCTAAAAGGACCGATATGGACCTATACTGACCCATAAGAACCCATAAGCATGCATAATGGGTCCTCATGGGTCCTTATAGGTCTGTGTAGGTTCTTCAACGTCTTCATGCAACCTTGTTGGTGTTTATGGGTCCTTATTAGTCCTCATAGGTCCTTATACATCCTTATGCGCCCCTATGGGTTTTTATGTGTCCTTAAGTTTCCTTATTGGTCTTCATAGGTCCTTATAGGTCCATATGCGTCCTTATGGGTCCTTATGGGTCCTTATTGGTCTGCATAGGTCATTATATGTCCCTATGGTATCGCTTGTGTCCTTAAGGGTCCTTATTGGTCCGTATAGATCCTTATAGGTCTTTATGCGTCCTTATAGGTCCTTATGGGTCTATATGGGTCCATATATTTCCTTAAAGGTCCTTATGGGTCCTTATTGGTCTTTATTGGTTCGTATAGATCCTTATAGATCATTATGCGTGCTTATGAATCCTTATGGGTCAATATGGCTCCATATTGGTCCTTATAAGGTTCTTATGCGTCCTTATGTGTCCTTACAGGTCCTTATTGGTCCTTATAGGTCCTTATTGGTTTTTGTGCATCCTTATGGGTCCTTATGGATCCTTGTCCTTATGCGTCCTTATAAGTGCTTATGCGTCCTTAAGGGTCCCTATGGGTCCTTAAGGATCCTTATTGGTCCTTGTTGGTCCTACTAAGTCCTTATGCGTCCTAATGGGTCCTCATGGGTTCTTAAAGGTCTTTATCGGTCTTTATAGGTCCTAATGCGTTCTTATGTTTCCTTATGAGTCCTTCTGGGTCCTTATTGGTCAATATAGATCTTTATGCGTCCTCATGGCTTCTTATTGGTCCATATTGGTCCTTATACTGTAGGTCTTTATAAGTACTAATGCGTCCTCATGGGTCTTTATGGGTCCTTAGTGGTCCTTATAGGTTCTTATGTGCCCTTTTGCGTGCTTATGGGTTTTTATGGGTCCTTAATGGTTCTTATAGGCCTTATAGTCCTTATAGGTCCTTATGCGTCCTTGTGGGTTCGTATGTGTTCTTAAGGGTCCTTATTGGTCCTTATAGGTCCTTAGGCGTCCTAATGGGTCCTTATGGGTCCTTATTGGTCTTCATAGGGCCCTATAGGTCCTTATGCATCCTTATGGGTCTTTATGGGTCCTCATTGGTCTTTATATGTCCTGATAGGTCATTAGCATCATTATGCGTCCTGGAGTGTTCTTATTGGTCCATATTGTTCCTTATAGGTCTATATAGGTCCTTGTGCGTTTCTATTGGTGCTTAGTTGTCCTTATGGGTCCTTGTAGGTCCCTATAGGTCCTAATAAATCCTTATTCGTCTATATGGGTCCTTATTGGTCCTTGTAGGTCTATGTAGGTCCTTATAAGTCCTTTTGCATCCTTATGGGTTTGTATGCGTTCTATGGGTCTTTATTGGTCCTTAAAAGTTTTTTTTCGTCTTTATGGGTCCTTATGGGTCCTCATTAATCGTTTTAGGTCCTTTTAGATCTTTTTGCATCTTTGTGGTTTCGTATGTGTCCTTATGGGTCGTTATTGGTCTTTATTGGTCCTTGTAGGTCCTTGTGGGTCCTTATGGGTCGTTATTGGTTTTTATAGGTCCTTAAAAGACCGTATGCATTCATATGGGTCATTATGGGTCGTTATGGGTCATTTCTTGTCCTTATAAGTCCATGAGGTCCTTATTCGTCCTTATTCATCCTTATGTGTACTCATCGGTTCTTGTGGGTCCTTATTGGTCCTTCTTGGTCTTTATAAGTCATTATGCGCTTTTATGGGTCCTAATGGGTCCTTTTTTTCCTCATGGGTGCTTAGAGGTCTTTATACGTTCTTCTGGGTCCCTATGTCTCCTTATAGGTCCTGATGGGTGCTAATTGGTTGTAATAAGACCTTGTAAGCAGAGATGGAGTCGAGGGCACAAGGTTCGAGGCCAAGGCCAAGGACACAAAAAAATCCGAGGTCAAGGACACCCTTTCCGAGGACAGAGCCTCTCGAGGCCAAGGACAGGAATGCTCGAGGCCAAGGCCAAGGCCAAGGACCAAGGACACAGCCGCAAGTTTTCTCAAAAAAAAAAAAAAAAGGTCTCCAAAAAAGTTTTTTCGGCAATCTCCAATTTATAGGCGTAGCCAGAATTTTTGATTGGAAGGCCTAAACCACAAAACACATGCAATGACGTCATCAAAAATTTGCCTGTTGGCACTTAACCAGGATTTTGCCAAGGGAGAGAGCTTAAACTAATATTGTTAAAAAGTGCAAATACATAACTTTGGAGACGTTTTGAGAAAGCCAGTGTAACTCAAAGTATCACAGACAGGGGGTCTGGGGGCGGGGCCCCCAGCGACCGGAGGCTTAGTGGGTCTGGGGGCGAAGTCCCCAGCTGTTGAGCGATTTTTTGTAATTTTGTGAAAAAAAAAGCTATTTTAATGCCATTGAATCACATTTCGCACACGTTTAGAGCCATTTGAAAGCACTAGATTTTTGACATTTGAAAGCCAATTAAAAAAATTAAGTTGTTTAATCCTCGTTCTAGTTGCAATTTAAGTCCAAAACACGTTTAACATCGTGCATTTTGGTGTTAAAGTTTAATTGTAGGTGATATGGTCCAGGAAGGGGGAAGTAAGGTGCATTGTCTCGTGCAACTTTTTAGCAGTAAATAAAAATCCACTCGAAAATTTTCCTTCGAGATTTTTGTTTTGTCATGAAACTAACCAGTAATAGAAGTGCATGTTAGGCCTCCTCAAGTGAAGTTCAACGATTTGTTCAATCAGCATTTTCCATGGCTATTTTTTTAAAAGTATTTCGTGCGTAAAAACTGGCGAGGTGGAGGTGAATTAATGAACTGTTATTGAAAAATGATGGTTACGCTTACTAACCATGTTATTGCCGGGCCGGATTTACATCGCACTGGGCCCCTGGCACTTTGGAGATTTTCGCAACATCTTTCTGCCAAATCTAGGTGAAGACCATAAAAAGTCTTAAGATTTGAGCGTAGGGCCCTTAGCTGGTACTGCGCCATATTGTCGTAAATCCGACCTTGGTAATGCATTACGTTCATAAAAAGGCTAGATGTGATCGTGAGATAGCAACTTTTAGGACAAAAACCATCTATTTCTTCCAGGTTTACGTTTAAATTGGCCGGCAAAAATCGATTTGAGTGGGTCCCGAGGTCCCTGGTCTTCAATATTGTTGTTCGCTACTGGTGTAAGCGAAAAATGCTAAAAAGAAACTGAAACTGAAGAAACAATAGGCTTTATTGTCACATTTTTGTCATTGGTGAAATTTCAATTGAGGGAATGGGGGAGGCACGCTTGATGGCTAAGCCTATGCTCCAATTGCGGAAAACAAAAAAGGTATTTGCAAATTTTCCGCGACGTTTCTGGCGTTTTCCAACAAAACTTAAACGGTTCAAAAAATAGTGCTGTCCTCGAGCCGAGGACAGGGCAATTTTCGAGGACCTAAGGCTTCGAGGCCAAGGCCGAGGCCAAGGACTTCAAAATGTGTCCTCGAAGACGTCCTCGAGACCAAGAACGTCCTTGAGGACTCCACCTCTGCTTGTAAGTATTCATGCGTTCAAGGGTCCTTATAGGTCCTTTGGGTCCTCACGGTCCTTATAAGTCCTTATGAGTCCTTATGGGGCCTTATGGGTCCTTTTAGGTCTTGACTGGTCCTTGTTGGTCCTTATAAGGGCTTTTAGGTCTTTATGCGTTTTTAGGGGTCTTAATGGGTGTTTATTAGCCTGTTTACATGTGCACTTTTGGGAACCAGTTCTTAGTTCTAGTGCCTGAATTTTGCTGAGTCACACACAAAAAAGGTTCTGAATTACGTTTCAGAACCTTATTTGTGTGTGACTCAGCAAAATTCAGGCACTAGAACTAAAAACTGGTTCCCAAAAGTGCACATGTAAACAGGCTATATGTGCCTTATTTGAACTCATGGGTGCTTATAGCTACTTATACATCCTCATGGGTCCTTGTACATTCTGATCGGTCTTTATGGGCCTTCATTGGTTCTTCTAGGTCCTTATAAGTCCTTATTGGTCATTATGCGTTTTTAAGGGTCCTTATGGGTCCTTGTCGATTCTTATAGGTCTTTATTGGTCCTCATGGGTCCCAATGGGTCCTTATGGGTTTGGGTGTTCATTGGTCCTTATAGTTCCTCATATCCTTGAAGTTCCTGATGGGTTCCTATTGGTCCTTATAAGTCATTATGGTACTTTATGCGTTTTTAGGAGTCCTTATGGGTCCTTATTGTTCTTTATAGGTCTTTATGGGACCTTAAGGGTTGTAAATCTATAAAGTTTAAGTCATTTGAAGTTACTGAAGCAGTAATATTAGCTCAAGAAAGGATTAAGATATGCTTAATGTACAGACCTGGAAAGCATGCTCCTCTTGGCTAAAAGTTAAAGACAAAGCTAAGATAAGAGAACTACATGAATTGGGTTTCGATATTTTCAGTGCACCAAGGGCTGGAAGAGGAGGTGGGGTTGGTTTCATTTTCAAGAGTGGATTTCCAATTAAGAACCAAAAATCTATAAAGTTTAAGTCATTTGAAGTTACTGAAGCAGTAATATTAGCTCAAGAAAGGATTAAGATATGCTTAATGTACAGACCTGGAATTAACAAGCCTAAAAGAATTAAGAAAGAAAATATTAGCTTTACATCACTATTTTAGTCAGAATTTGAAGATTATTTAAGCAATAAAGTTACTCTGTCAGATAAAATTATTTTGTGTGGTGACTTTAACTTTCATTTTGAAACTAATTCAGCAGATGCAGTCAAATTTCTTAACATGATTGACTGTTATGGTTTTACTCCATTGGATAGTTTTAAAAGTAATCCCACGCACTGCAAAGGTGGGGTTCTTGATGCATTTTTTATTTCAAAAAATGCAATGGATAAAAACTTCATGAAAAATTTAGACGTCGTAGTTGACACTGGAACCAATTCTGACCACTACTTGGTTACTGCTGTTGTAGACACTGCTGGATTACATTCCACCTCTGCTCCATTGGTTAAAAAAATTGTAAGAAATTTGAAGCAAATTAATTTTGAATTACTAAGATATGATCTGGAACAGTCTGGTATAGTTCAGTTGGTATTGCAATGTCAAAACTTGAATAATTCTATTGTTGTCTATTATGATATGCTTAGTAAAATCATAGAAAAGCATGCTCCTCTTGTTCAAAAATATATCAAAACATCTAAAACGCCATGGTGGAATTCGGAATGTCAAAATGCTAGAAGACGCAGAAGAGTTTTTGAAAGAGCTTTTAGGAAGAATAAATCTTTAGAAAATAAATATAAATTTTATGCAGCATGTAAACAGGCTAATAAAATCTATTGCATTGAAAGAGAAAAATATTTCAAAGAAAAACTAGATAATTGCAAAGGTAATGCCAGAGCCACC
This sequence comes from Trididemnum nubilum, assembly GCA_963965965.1. Lineage (NCBI taxonomy): Eukaryota > Metazoa > Chordata > Ascidiacea > Aplousobranchia > Didemnidae > Trididemnum > Trididemnum nubilum. The sequence continues at coordinate 56,196 of OZ014484.1, forward strand.
TATAATGTTGTGAATCAATTATTGGATAAGTTTTTGGGAAATCATCCACCTATCACAAGCACTGCACAAGCATGTCAATTTGCTGACTATTTTAATGCTAAGATTGAACAAATTTATAGTGACATGTCTTGCCATAATTGCAATACACTTGATGTTGATGTAAATGTAGTTAAATCTTCATGTGCTTCTAAATTTAGAAAGTTTGAACCGATATCTCTAGCTGGTTTAAAAGCTATAATTGAGTCTATGCCATCTAAAACATGTGATCTTGATCCACTACCAACCAGTATTCTCAAGAAGTGCATTGATTTATTACTCCCTGCAATTCATCATATTGTTAATCTTTCATTGAGTCAAGGTTATTTTCCAGATGTTCTCAAAAAGGCATGTGTTACTCCTTTGATTAAAAATGAGAACTTGGATAATGATAATATTAAAAATTTTAGACCTGTAAGCAGTTTGCCTTTTCTTGGCAAATTAATAGAAAAATGTGTTTTTCTCCAAATTAATACATATCTGAGTGAAAATTCATTGTATGGCTATTCGCAATCAGCTTACAGATCTTGCTATAGCTGTGAGACTGCCCTTGTAAAAATACACAATGATATTTTGTCAATTTTAGATGCCAAGTCAAATGCAGTTGTTTTTTTGTTTGATTTGTCAGCTGCTTTTGATACGGTTAAGCATGATCTCCTGATTAGTAAATTTTCCGCTGAATTTGGTTTTTCTGATGTAGCTTTAGAATGGTTTTCAACCTATTTAAATAATAGGAGCTACTTTGTTAAAGGTGCTGGCTGTACTTCTCATACAGTTGATGTTAAGTCTGGTGTACCCCTGGGTTCAATTTTAGGGCCAGTGCTATTTAACTTGTATTTTAAAAGTGCTGAATTAATTGCTAATTCACATGGTCTTTTTGTGCATTCATATGCTGATGATATGCAGTGTTATCTTTCTTTTGATAAAGACTTTTCTGTAGACATGATTAAACACAAAATTGGAGCCTTTTTGCAAGATTTAAAGCATTGGATGACTAGTAATTTTCTAAAATTGAATGAAAGTAAGACCAAAGTCATCGAAATTTTATCTAACCGTAATATTGAATCCAGAATAATTTCTGACATACAAATTGATGATAGCTGTTCTTTGCCTATGCCTAATGATTTTGTCAAAATTCTTGGTGTAATATTTGATGACAGACTGAACCTTGAGAAGCATATCAATAGAGTAGTTAGTACTTGTTATGGCAATTTACGTAATTTAGGCAGAATTGCATCTAAGCTTACTAAACCTCTAAAAATTCAGCTAGTTCATTCTTTGATATTGTCCCATATTGATTATTGCAATGCCTTGTTTTATAACTTACCAGAATATTTAGTGCACAAGTTGACAAAAGTTTTATATTTTGCAGTGAGATTTATTTTTGGACTTCGTGGTTCTGCTTTGCGTAAGCATATGCTACCATATTTGAAAAGCCTTCATTTTTTACCAGTGAAATATCGTATTGAATTCAAAATTGCTTTGCTCACACACAAGTGCCTGCATGGTTATGCTCCTACATATTTGAAAAATTTAATCAACTCTCGTTCTGTTTCGGAAAGATATAGCTTGCGTGTTAATGATGATAATTGGCTGCTTCAAACGGTGACTAGCTTAAACTTTGCTAGATCCCAATCTATGTTTTCGTGTGCATCACCCAAGGTATGGAATTCGTTGCCACTATCTCTGCGTGAAATTGAAAGTTTGTCCCTTTTTAAGAAACGTCTAAAAGCATTTTATTTTAATATAGCTTTTGAGGATATTACCACTGTTTGATGCCAGTATTTTGCTGCTTATTGCTGTAGAATTAGTACCTTTGTTGAGTATTAATTTTATTTCTGTAAAGCTATTTGAATGTTACTTTGGCCCCTTAGTCAGATGCATTGACACTTGTTGGTGTTATCTCAAGGGGGATATAAATTGCAATTATTATTATTATTATTATTAATTGGACTTTTAAGATCATTATTTGTCCCTATGCGTCCTTATAGGTCCTTATGTATCGTTTTGGGTCCTTATAGGTCTATATGGGTCCTTATGTGTCTTTATGGGTCCTTATAGGTCTTTTTGCATTTCTAAGGGTCTTTGTAGGTCCTTTTGCGTCTTTATTGGTCCTTTTTTTTGTCCTCATGGGTGTTTATAGGTCTTTTTGCATTCTTATAGGTCCTTATATGTTTTTATGGTTTCTTGCAGGTCCCTAATGGTCCGTTTAGGTTCTTATAAGTCCATATAGGTGTTTATGCATTTTTAGCGTTCCTTATGGGTCCATGATTTTTCTAATGGGTGCTTAAAGGTCCTTATGGGTCCTTGTGTGTCCTCATAGGTGCTTATTGTTTCTTATAGGTCCTGATAAGTTTTTTGTGGGTCTGTATGTGTCCTTATGAGTCCTTATGTGGCCTTAAGGGTCCTGATAGGTCCTTATTCGTCCTTAAAAATCCTTATATGTTTTTATGCGTTTTTAGGGGTCCTTATGGGTACTTGTGGTCCTTATTGGTCCTTATTTGTCCTTATGGCTCCTTGTAGGTCCTGATGGATCCTTAATTGTTTTTATGAGTCCTTATAAGTATTTCAGAGTTTTTAGGGGTCCTTATGGGTCCTAATGGGTCCTTATTGGTCTTTATTTGTCCTCACGTGTCCTTATAAGTCTTTATGTATCCTTATGGATTTTTATGTGTCCTTATTAGTCCTTATTTGTCCTCAGGGATGCTTATAGGTCCTTATGCGTCTTTATGGGTCCTTATGGGTCTTTATGGGTCCTTAGAGGTCCTGATAGGTCCTTATAGCCCTTATAAGTTTTTATAGATATTTCAGCGTTTTAGGCGTCCTTATGGATCCTCATGTGTCCTTATAACTCCCTATTTGTCCTCACGTGTACTCCTAGGTCCTTATAAGTCGTTATGTGTTTTTGTGGGTTCTTATGTGTGCTTATGGATCCTTATAGGTTCTAATGGGTCCTTGTTCGTCCTTATAAGTCCTTGGAAGTTTTTTTTAGGGGTCCTTATTGGCTTTTCCTTCTTATCTTTTACATGCATTTTTAGGGGTCTCTATGGGTCGTTATGGGTCCCTATTGGTCCTTATAGGTCCGTTTAGGTCCTTATGGATCCTTAAGAGTCCTTATGGGTCTTTATGGGTCCTTATGGCTCCTTATAGGTCTTTATAGGTTCCTATGCGTCCTTATGGGTCTTTATGGCTCATTATGGGTCCTTATGGGTAGTTATTGGTCCTTATTGGTCCTGATAAGTTCTTGTGGGTCCTTGTTGGTTTTTATAGGTTCTTATTTGTCCTTATAGGTCCTTGTAAGTTCTTGTTTGTGCTTATGTGTCCTTATGTGTCCTTCTAGGTCCTTATAAGTCTTTATGCGTTTTATGGGTTTTTATGGGTTCTTATGGGTATATATTTTTCCTTCTGAGTGCTTGTAGGTCCTTATGTTTCTTAATGGGTTCTTATGTGTCGTTATGGGTTCTTTTAGGTCTTTTTTGGTCCTTCTAGTTCTTTATAAGTTCTTATAGGTCTTTACGCGTTTTTAGGGGTTCTTGTGGAGCTTTATGGGTCCTTATTGGTCGTTTTAGGTCCTTATATATCCTTATAAGTTTTCTTGTGGGTGCTTATGTGTTCTTATGGGTCTTTATTGGTCCTTAATGGTATTTATTGGTCTTTCTAGGTCCTTCAAGTCTTTGCACGTTTTTATGGGTCCTTATGGGTCCTTATTTTTCTTCATGGCTGCTTATAGGTCCTTATCCGTCTATATGGGTCGTTAGGTGTCCTGATGTGTTATAATAGATCCTTATTGGTCCTTCTAGCTCCTTATAAGTTTTTATGCGTTTTTATGGGTCCTTAGGGGTCCCTGTGGGTCCTTACTTGTCTTCATTGGCGCTCATAAGTCCTTATGCGTCCTTATGGGTCCTTAGGTGTTCTTGTGGATCCTTATAGTTCCTGATGGGTCTTTATAGGTCTTTTTGCGTTTTTAGGGGTCATTATGTGTCTTTTGTGGATCCTTATTTGTCCTTGTAGATTTATATAGGTCCTTATGTGTTCTTACGGGTCCGTATGTGTCCTTATGGGTCCTTATTGGTCTTTCTTGGTCCTTATAAGTTTTTACGCATTTTTATGGGTCCTAATGGGTTCTTCAGGGTTCTTATTTGCCCTCATGGGTGCATTTAGGTTCTAATGTGTCCTTATAGGTCCTAATGGGTCCTTATAAGTCCTTGAAGGTCTTTATGTGTTTTTAGGGGTCTTTCTTGATCTTTCTAGGTCTTTGTAGCTTGATATGGGTCCTCATGGGTCCTTATGGGTTATTAACGGTCCTTATGGGTCTTTATTGGTCCTTTTAGGTCCTTATGGGTACTTATGGATCCTTATGGTTCTTTATTGGTCCTTATAGGTTCTCATAGGTCCTTTTGCGTTCTTATAGGTCGTTATGGGTCCTTATTGGTCTTTATAGAATTGGTGATTGAAATATAATTTTTCCACTCAAAAATCGAACCTTTGACAAATGCAAGTCATTTTTTAACGTTTTTTTTGTTGAGTTCCACTTGGTTGATTGAAACCAACCAAAACATGCAGAATGGTCAAAGTATCGTTACAGTTTGCTATAAAAGTTGTTATCAGATGACGCTGATCTAGAGTTCGTAAGTTGGTGTGGGTAAATGTATATTCGATTTCAAAACTTTTGCACAAATGATAGAGAAATTTCACATATATTTGATTTTTTTGCTCAATTGAACGGTCAAAACAAAACATTTGGATTAGATATTATGAAACACGTTTGTTTGCACGATTTATGATTGTCTTGAGTTGAAAATTTTGTTGTTCATGAAAGTTACGGATTGAAATATAATTTTTCGACTCAAAACTCGAACTTCTGACAAATGCAGGTCATTTCTTAACGTTTTTGTCCATTGTGTTGTACTTGGTTGATTGCTACCAACCAAAACTTGCAGAATGGTCAAAGTATCGTTACAGTTTGCTATAAAGTTGTTATCAGATGACGCTGATCTAGAGTTCGTAAGTTGGTGTGGGTCAATCTATATTCGCTTGCAAAACTTTTGCACAAATGATAGAGAAATTTCACATAAATTTGGTTTTTGTTGCTGAATTGAACGGCTAAAACAAAAAACTTGGATTTGAATAAATGAAACACGTTTATTTGCACGATTTATGATTGTCATGAGTTGAAAATTTTGTTGTTCATGAAAATTACGGATTGAAATATAATTTTTCGTCTCGAAAATTCGAACTTTTGACAAATACAAGTCATTTCTTGACGTTTTTGTTCATTGTGATGTACTTGGGCTTAAATTTTAGAGAGATGAAATTTCTCCCATGAATAACATTGAAGCCCACCACTCACAAACAAATAAATTTGACACGAATTTAGGGTAGTATTTGCTAAAAATTGCCCGTCACGAACACAAATAGTGTTGAGCAACCTGGAGAAACTGACGTCAGCTCTAGATGTTCATTCTTTCAAACAATAATTATTCCTATAGGCTACTCTCAGCGCACAGTTCTTTCAGTAATAAATCTATTGCCTAAGTCTGCTCTGTGCACCGGGCTCTATGGGAGAATAAACTTCAGCTCTATTATACTGTATATACCATTCAGCTTACTTCACTTCTTGCAGTAAAGACACATTGCTACACACTTTTTAACTATATCTTTCTGGTTCATTGAAAAAATTAAAGGTTTCATTCACAGGTGGGCAAGTTAATGCAAAACGTTAGCTTCGTTAACCACTGGTCCGTTAACACACTTCACACCTCCGTTAACGTTAATCCGTTATTTTCAGCTTTAATTAACGGAAGTTAATAAAGTCCGTTAATTTGTTAACATTTTGCATGTAATTTAGATTTCTTTTTATTCACTCGCTTCTAGAACACGTATTGACGCTGTTGAACTGATTGTAAAAAAATATTTATTGCTATGGTGGTCTTTTTGTGTTTTGGAAGTTACATTTTACAGTCTAATCTAATTTCAACATAAAAATAAGTTCGAATACACTAACGAAGCTCCGATTGGAAAATCTTTGGAAATTGTGAACAGCAATAAATAATAGACCTATGAAGCTGCAGCTTATTATTTGCCACAAAAAATAGCTTTCTTCGCTCTCTTCTACTGTATAAAACTCGTGCTAGTACGCAACAAGTGTTACCAGTGCAAACTGGGTTATACCGGTACGATGAATGAATGGTGCAAGATAGTAACGATAAAAACCTTAACGGAAGTTAACAGAACTTAACGGAAGTTAATTTAGTTCGTTAACATGAAAAAACTTTTTAACGGATTAACGATTAAATGAAAAAGTTAGCTTCGTTATTAACGGATTAACGAGTAACGGACTTGTGCCCACCTATGGTTTTATCGAGTTTTACATAAACTAGAAATTTAACTGATTCCGTTGCGTTTTTACAGGCTCATAACTTCTAAGAGATAATCATTGAGATAATACGATAGTGCTAAGCAACACACTTTCTGACGTAAAAGTGCCAAAACGGCTATATTCAAGATGAAAGTCTACTCTTTATAGCCGCGTTGGGATACTATCATTACCTTGCTTTATGTACAAAAACTTGTCACCAAAGTACGGAAATTTATTGTTTTATTGCTTCAGACAGATTGTCTAACAAACTATTCGCCAGTCAGATAAAGTCGCGTCGGCTTGCAGGCCGATTTGAAACCCATGCACTTGCATTAAAGGACCTAAATTAATGCATTTTTATGTAAAATTGCTGCGCGTCAAAATGACCCCTGTTATGCGTACTCGGGGTATTTACTGAAAATTGGATTTTTCTTGGCGAAAGAAAAATTATCGAAAAAGCTATACCACCATCATGTGTGGGCATAAATTGCTGACAAAGTCAAGGAAAACCAGGAAGATATCTCCACTATGCTTGGAGAAATCCATCTGAGAACCACCACCTTACGGGTCATTTTGACCCCTGTTATGCGTTCTAGTGTTAAGACAAGCCACAAGCTACGCTCCAAAGCATGCAATTTTAAATATTGCATGCGTGTTGCCATTTATTTTATGTAATTTAGCAGTATGAAAAAAGCAAATAACTAAGCGGCGAAACTAAGCCGTGATAGCCGGTAGGTACTGGCATTAAGTAATGTAAGTCAGAGTGAGTATTTGATATGGTACTGTTCGCACTATTTAGGCAAAATGTTGAGCCATAACAGTGGAAACAGGATGTGAAATCCATTCAAACAGAGAGTTACCGGTAGTTGGTTCAGTTAGCACTTAGAAGGCCTACTTAGTAGTAGAATTTGCACTAGGTTTGAAAAAAAAGGTTTTTCAGACTGTCTATAAATTACCGGTTGGTTGTTTAGCTGCTTTGTTTGTGCTTTACTGGTTGTTAAATAAACTAAACAAGGCCAGGCCTAACCATTCATGTATTGGACTGGCCTTGAGCCTACCAGCTTGCTTAATATTGTATAGCATCGCTGGCTCTTGCCAGGCTACGATATATTATAATGACATGAGGAAGAGGCTATGAAAGTAGGATATGTATTTGCTATTCAGCAAGTTGGCTCAGCTTGGTTCTGCAATTAATGCTTTTATTTCAATGTTATTAAGCCTGCTGTACTGTTAGTGTTAGCCTAGTATGGTACCGGTTACTAACACATATAAAACTGCTAGACCTGTCACTGCCTGTCAGGGGCGTATTTAGGGGGGGCATGGTGCCATGGCCCCCCCCTTTGGGTCGCCAGGACAGTAGAATTAGCATAGAACAGTATGCAAAATTGCGACATGGCCACCTCCTTTGTAACTTGGGCTGAAAGTTTGAGCACAAAAAAGCATCTAGATAAAGACCTATTTTTTTATGTTTGGTCTTAACGTAATTTTGGGCCAAAAACCGGACTAATATTGAGTGAAGATCTTTTTTTTGGTCTTCACGTAATTTTGGGCAGAAAAACAGACTGATTCTGAGTGGAGAAATTTTTTTTGGTCTTCATTATTTTCAAATTTCCTGCCCTCCCCCCCACCATTTCGAAAATCCTGCCTGTAGTAACACAGGAAACAGAAGGTCGCGTAACACCATTTTGGGATGAAACCACGTTATGATGTAAAACCATAACTCCACTGATTTGTGGTGAAGACCTTGCTTTTACATTCTGTTTGGTCTCCAGCCTCATTTGGACCAAAAACCCTCTAGTTTTACGGTGTAGACCTTTTTTTAATTTTCACTTATTTTTGGACCGAAAAAGGGTGACACCACGTAATGCCGCCCCGGGTGCCACCGTCCCTAGCAACGCCTCTGACAAGAAAGACGCGTACATCGACAGAAAATGTACACACTAATGTGTACTGGGGAGAGGAGGCCTAGTTGCAATGCTAGACATTTATTAGTGTATGTTGATTTTTATTTTAGTGCCTGACTTATAATGACGTCATCAAAGCTGATGACGTCATCATAGTTGCATGCCTTATCTGAAATGTAACGCTACGCCACTGCGTTGTTGTAATCATTTTTATCATTGGTGGCATTTCAATGGTGGCAGGGGGAGGGCTCTTTGCCCTCCCCCTCTGGCTACGCCTATGTGATGACCAGAGGTGGACAACGTAGTCGAAAAATCTACTTAAGTAGAAGTATTGTTACTTACTCAAAAATGCCTTTCTAGTAAAAGTAGAAGTATGGCGAAGCATTTCCACTTAAGTAAAAGTAGGAAAGTAGTCAAAATTAATTCTACTTAAGTAATGAAAGTAGAAAGTAATTTCGAATTTCACCTGTTTGTTTATTCTTCGAAGGTTTGCTGTTGTGACGCTTACGATCAGTGTTCAAGCAAAGCCATACTTACGGTAGCATATCAAAAAATCAAAGTTTTATTATTCTCTTGAAATTACACCGAAGCGTGTTACGAATACGATTTAGTAGGGACTCTGGGCTCATCTCCGCGCCTGGACAACACAGCTTGAGAAGAAATGTCGCAGCGATGGCGAGTCGTTAGCAACACTGTTCGTTAACCGGCTAGGGAATTGAACCCCAGACGGGCCGCAGCAAACGCAACGCCGTTAACCGCTAATCGTTTTCGCATGAACCAGGAGTAATGCGCATGCCTAGTTTGTCTACTGTACCATGCTAATCAGGGTTCGGTATGTTTTTTTTTTTTTTAGTGAGACTGTGTCAACACCTGGTATTTGATGCAACGCAAAAACACACTACCCTAGATGACCTGTAAATGAATCGGCGTAACTATTCAATAAGTTTCGTAGTACTGTACAGTAAAACCAACTCGATACGTACTTATTGTACACGTTGTGAGGTGGAAGAATGTTTACTTCGTTATTGTACACGTTGTGAGGTGGAATAATGGCTAGGTGTTTACTTCTACTTTACATAAAAGTCATTACTACTCAAGTAGCGTTACTTCGAGAGGATTTTACTTGAAGTAAAAGTAGAAGTATCAGAAATGAAAAATACTTAAGTAAGTCGCTCGTTACCGAAAATACTACTTAAGTAGTCTACTTAAGTAGAACTACTTCGTTACTGACCACCTCTGGTGATGACAGTCACTTAACCGTTACTTATAGCGACAACAATCTAACCCAAACGCAGATTCTTACTCAAAAACTAGCGTGATATTAAGCTTAAATGTGTTCCCCTACACAGGAGCGCAACCACAATGTTGCCAAGGAAGGGAGAGCTTGAACACAAGTTGAAATCTTTTTGCTCGCAAGATATCTCATTTAAATAAAGTGCAGAGCAAACTGTTCAACTAACCTCGCAGCCACTGGGCAAATTTTGTGATTTTTCGGAAAAAAGTGCATTTTGACGCCATTTTGATCCCATTTCGCAGGTTTTTTGGGGTCATTTAAACTAACTGAATTGCTGAAATTAGAAGTTATTTGAGAGAACTAAATTGCCCAGCCCCTTCAGCCGTCCCCCACTTTTAGGTGAAGTCCAAAACATGTTTAAATGCTTGTATTTAGGATTAAATTTGCTAACTGATTTGGCTAAGAGGGGGGTTAAACGGCTTAAGTTGCTAAAGGATGTTTTTTTGTTATTTTCAGTCACTATATTGTCGATAAAACTGTTTAAAATTCCAAATCCTCCCGGGTAGCCCAGAAAAATATTTTTCATTGCTCTCTTAGCGGGAAAACGAAAAAAAATTATTGAGAATCTCATTATTCACCATGCGTCGATCTTTTAATGGGCTTGCCTCTCAGCAAGCTCCCATCTAGTACATTACTTGTGCCAGTGGTTTAAAGCAACGAAGTACTTTTACTTGAGTAGATTACTCCAGTAGTTTTTTTCCGGTAACAAGGACTTTTTGGGTAATTTTTTTGTGGGTACTTTTACTTGCTTACTTTTAGAGTGAAGTAACGCTACTTAAAGGCGATGAATCATCCAGCCAATTCCGGTGTTTTACAATAGCTAAAATTGAACTATAATTTTTGATATTTTTTGTTTTAATTTTGGGGCTGCGGTTGCAAAGATATTCAACAAATACAAAAAGATATCCCCCGAAAAAAAGTATTTGGAAACTCTGAGTTTCGTTCTTCCCGCCAAAACCACAGTTCTCTAAACTATTAGGCCTATTGTAATCTTATTAAACTATTAGGCCTAACTATCTCTAAACTATTAGGCCTAATAGTTTAGAGATAGTTAGGCCTAATTAGGCCTAAACTATTTAGAAACAAACTATTTAGAAATAAACTATCTCTAAACTATTAGGCCTACCACAGTTCTCTAAACTATTAAGCTTACTGTGGTTTTGGCGGGAAGAACGAAACTCAGAGTTTCCAAAAACTTTTTTTCGGGGATATCTTTTTGTATTTGTTGAATATCTTTGTAACCGCAGCCCCAAAATTAAAACAAAAAATATCAAAAATTATAGTTCAATTTTAGCTATTGTAAAACACCGGAGTTGGCTGGATGATTCACCACCTTTAAGTAGTATTTTGATTCAGAAAAGTACGGAGTACTGTAATTTTAAATTTGAACCACAAATTCGTCAGAAGGGTCAACTTTCCTACCGGCAATGGTTCAATTCAGTTAAATTAGTCGTCTTTTCCTTCTTTTTCGGCTAGCAACGCTTGCGTCAGAGGTCAGACCACCACAGCGACTGCAGCAATGTCTATTTTCCATGAGTGCGAGTAGGTATCAGATCCAGTCTGGCTAATTGCAATTCAAGAAGGTTTTGGTTTCACGTTCGCTGTTTGCCCTTCGTCGCATAATGGCGTGGATGTTTGCTTTATGAAAAGTAAATCATGAAAGAAGCAAACAGAGAGATACAAATTTACCAAAAATGCGTCCTATGATTACTAAGGGTTTCTATAGCTAAATTCTATAAAGTGAGCCAAAAAATACACACCATATATGCAATAAACATGATTGCACTGTACTGTAATTTATTGTGCAATGTAATCAAAAATGTTTTCAATACGATGATCAATGTCGTCGCAGTAGAGACCCAGACTTTCTAAATGGGCTATCTACAATAATTTTGTGTGATTTAGTGACGTAATGTTTTTTAGGCTTCTGCCCGCCTTCACATGTCGTGAAATAAATTCGTTAAAAATAAATTAATATAATTTTTATTAATTAGTCCAAACAAGATTATTGTCGCAGAATATACTGAAATGGCAATAGTGCAAAACTTTTGGCCCCATATGTAGATACAATAGACTATACACTTCCTAGACACATCCACAGTGTTTATCAATTTTAGCATAATTTAACGATGACAGCATAGCGTAGCCAGGGGGGAGGCTACAGCCAGCCCCCTACTGGCCTGCTGACCAAAATGCAGAATAAGCAAAATACCACGTTTTTTGCACTTCTGAGACTGTCTTTTGCACTAGAATAGACTCAAAAATGATTTAAAGCAGGGTTTCCCAAACTTCTGTTCATGGGTAACCTTTGGTCATTTACCAATTCTCTCGTGTACCCCCAAAATTTGAGTCGTGTACATTTTTCTTGGAGGCCAAGGTCTTTCCCGCATTCGGAAGGGTTTTTCTCCCAGAATTCGGTTAAAGACCAAAAAAATAAAAAGAAACAGTCTTTTCCGCATTTGGAAGGTTTTTTTTCCAAGAGAAGCCTCCAACCTACAAAAAAAGGTATTGTACGCTACTTTGTGTTAACGCGTTTCCCCTAAAATTTTAGCACTTGGTGCAATGTACCCCTTGAAAACTCGAAATGTACCCCTAGGGGTATATGTACCCCAATTTGGAAAGCCCTGATTTAAAGCATATTTTGAAAGGTTTGTTTAGGGTAGGGGGTAGAAGGGTAATTTGTCAAAAATAAAACTCATAAATCAGAAAAAAATTTAAAAAATGGCTAAAAATTGGTATTCAAATTTGATTGCTTATTAAAAAACGCTTAACATACTGAAGGTTTCATTAAAAAAAAAATTAAGCTCAGAAATAAGTATTAGTTAATTACCAATTACTTCTCTCAAACTTCCTTCAATTGTTCCCCTTAATTATATCTTTCTCGGTATCCTTACATCTCCCCGAAAAACATTTTCCTGAAAAACACTTTCCAGAAAAACATTTCCCTGAACGTACACTTTCCAGAATGTACATTTGGCAGAATGGACATTTCCCCGAAAAGCTATTTTCCAGAATGAACACTTGCCAGAACGTACATTTGGCCGAATGGACATTTTCCCGAAAAGTTATTTTCCAGAATGGACACTTGCCAGAATGTACATTTGGCCGAATGGACATTTTCCCGAAAAGCTATTTTCAGAATGGACACTTGCCAGAATGTACATTTAGCCGAATGGACATTTCCCCGAAAACCTATTTTCCAGAATAAAATTACACTTCCTCGAAAATCATTTTTGAAAAAATATGTTTTGAGAAAAATAATAAAAATGTTCATTTTTTTTTAAATTTTCAGTTACCAGTATTGTATTTTGATTATATCCGTAAATTTTAGTGCATTACTGTAGCAGTTTTTCTACTAAATAAGAGTTGTATCTAGAATCAATCAATTTATCTACTACAATCATCTCCGTGCTTCAAACGTAGTCGGCGTAGAAACTAAATATCGATTAGAGATTGTTACCTTGTATTTGACGGCGAATATTGTAGTTCGGCATTTCGCCGGCAAAATTATCTGCATCTTTTTTAATTCTTCAGCGAAGCGACCCGATCATCGTGAGTCGCACCAGACAGGATTTGGAGGTTTTAACTTGTACTTAAATTGTTTTATTTAAGTACAAATTTATTACGAAAAACTTTATTAAATTTGAACTTTATTACGCTTTTAAATAGCGAATTCATTAGGGAATAAGATTATTTTGACCCAGGTTTAAATATTTTTGCGGCAGGGTCGGCTCGAAATGGAAGCTGAAAAAGCTGCAGCATACCCTGCATCGTCTGCTCGTTTTTTTTTTTTTTTTATTAATATTTTTATTTTGGAGGTTTTTAGTTGTGGTAATCAGTAAATAATTAATCACCTTTACCCTCCCCCCGCTCTCCCGCTCCACCCAAAAATTAGAAAATTGTTGCATTTTTATAGCTATTTTAATATAAAAAGATTTTTGGAAACTCTAAAGAAAAGCTGGTCACTTGGCAGCTTTTACAACGCATTGAAATTGTACGCAGTGACATCACAGCTAGTCTTTCTTTACTCTCTGTTGTGATCGACAAAAATAAGCTGCGGCTCGCGTAGCTTTTTGGCTTGTTGAGAAATGTAAAAATGTGTTTCTGGATAGCAAGCATTGAACTATTGAATATATCACATGTTGTGCTGTTGTAGGATGCTGCGGTTGGTGTAGACTGTAGAGTCGTGGAAGGATGTATGCTAAACTAGAACGTGACATCGCAAATGATATCCGGGGACTTCGCGACAGTATCCAAATTTGACTGAACTTTATTACGCTTTTAAATAGCGACCCAATTGCGATAAATGAATGAATTTGTTAGTATGTGGTTGTTGATAGTCAGATGAATAATTTAAATGTACCTCTAGCAAATTTTTTTCACTAACTTCAACAGCTTCTGGTTATTTGCTTTCTATATTTAAATGTCTCGAAAAGTTGAAAATAATAATCAAGCATTCTCAATTCTATGATTGTACAGCCAAAGCTATTTATAGCATTCTTGGTCTTATTAATATTACAGATCAGTATTTCTTCGTGGTTAAAATACCTGTTGTAAGGATTAAACTACGGAAGAGTACTGATTACATTTCGGCAATTTTTGTTTAATTAGATCTACCGGTAATGAAGTTTTTACATCTGCATTTTTGTTTTTGAAGAATTCCAATCATTAAAGCAGCGACTAAAACTGCCACGCTTCTACGAGCGATGTTATGTTAAACCATGGCTAAACGCATATTTAAATGAAGAATTAATGTTTGAGGAGAAATAATGTCTATCCATAAGGTTTTGAAACATGTCTTCAGTCGCGCGCCGGTAACGACGGCCAAATCTTGAATCAAACTTTCGACGTCAAAGATATCAATCTAAACTAGTTTTTCTTGTCCGTAGGCCTCGGCATGCCGCTTTTGCATTTGAGACATTACAATAGATGAGGTATAAATTTTGAATAATCTCAAAGGTGACTGCGAAATAAACTCCTGTTGACCTAGAAAGCTCAATTTTGTTAATACGTTCAAGTTACACTTTTTCATCGCAGTTGAATTTATCTACGACGTTGACTTTTTAGGGTCCAAATGTTTATAATTTGCAGCTTACCATTTCAAAATGGTCTCGAGCCGACACTGTTTTGCGCTTCTGGGTAAACAATTGCTGTTGTTATTTGCAGACAGAGCAGTAACAAAATTTTGTTAACGAAGTTTTGGAATATAAATTTTTTGATGCATTTGAATTAAGGTGAGCACTTAATTAAACCTTTATCAATTAAACAGTTTAGTTTTCAGCAGTTTTTTCTTCGGGAACCCAAAAGGCTTGAAACGATCTCTATATTGAATAATTATGCAGCTCCTGTAGTATGTTACGCTTATCCAGGGGTTAATCCAATAATATTGGCAAGTTTTTTTTCCAGTGGGGTACTCGAAGAACTATGCAGAAATGTACAGTACACGGCCGTAGAACTAAACCTGATTGATATAAAACAAATATTTACCCGGCTTACTCAACAAAAGAATTCTATTTTGTCATCTTGTATAATAATTGCTAACAACAAATGTACATTCTGGTAAGTGTCTACTCTGGAAAATAGCTTTTCGGGGAAATGTCCATTCGGCCAAATGTACATTCTGGAAAGTGTACGTTCAGGGAAACGTACATTCGGGGAAATGTCCATTCGGCCAAGTGTTTTTCGGGGAAATGTCCATTCAGGAACGTGTTTTTTGGGGAGATGGACAGAATTCATCTTTCTCTATAGGTAAGGTAAGGTAAATTTATTTTTTATTGCACAAAGTACACACAAAATAAAGAGTAAACTCAAAACAACTCAAGTATAAATTCGGAATAATGCGGAAGGAAGACCGCGAAGTGACATGAAGTCTTCGAGTCGAGCGGCCAACCTAGCATATAATGAAAGAGATTTATTCTTAGTCGTTCTAATGATAGTACAGACATAATCGAAATAGTGCAGACTAACGTCGAAATTATCTGATAAAATTATAATTTATAGTTTTGGATGAGATTGGATTTATATTCAGTGGAAAATTTTTGAAAAGATAATTTTTTTAAATTTAACGATAGTGAATTCCACAAAGTTACACCCTGATACTTCACAGATTTTTGAGTTCTTGACGATTTAAAAAGAGGGACTTTTAATTTTTCTCGTGTTCTAGACCTAGTATTGAGATTTAAATCATTTTTCACATCGTCAAAAATTTTCAGTAAAGGTGTAGGTAGAGTTTTGTTTTGTACATAAAGCATTAATTTTGCAAGTTCATATTTATAAATATCATGAAATTTTAAAACTTTAAATTTATAACATAGAGGAGAGGAACTTTCATTCCACCCTGCACCACCAACAGCCCGAATTGCTTTATTTTGGAGCGATGTTAATTTTTCTAAGTGTGATTTGTGTGTTGATCCCCATATGATGATGCCATAGCTTAGATGTGTATGCACAAGGCTGTAATATACACATAAGAGAGTCGAGGTTGGAAGAAAATTTTTAATCTTGTATAAAATACCGACACCACGTGAAATTTTTGCCAAAATCGATGTGATGTGGTACTTTAAATTTAATTCTTCATTAATGTAAATTCCTAAATATTTTACAGTAGAGGTTATGCAAATTTCAGATTTTTTTGTTTTTATATTGTCGAATTTCCCTTCATCTTTTAATTTAGAATTGATCAGCATAACATTTGATTTAGATGAATTCAATGTCAATTTATTTGCATCCATCCAAAGATGGAGATTTTCAAGTTCAGTTTTTGCTTCATCTTGTAGAGTTTTTTTGCAGATGTTTGATAGTAGCAAACAAGTATCGTCAGCGAATAGTTGCACTGTTGAACGTAGTAATTTAAAGAGCAAGTCATTGATATATATTATGAAAAGCAGAGGACCAAAAACAGAGCCTTGTGGTACTTCAGATTTGACTAAGCGCATAGTTGAACTTTCTTAAGCAATATACACTGTTTGTTGTCTGTTTGAAAGATAACTTCTAATTAAATCATTACATATACCACGAATTCCATAGTAATCAAGTTTTTCGAGAAGAATTTTATGATTTACCGTGTCAAAGGCCTTAGTTAAATCTACTGCCACAAGACTAGAAAGTTTGTTTTTAGAAATGTTATCATACAAATTAGTTACTAGATCTAATACAGCTTGAGTAGTGGTACGTTTTTTTCTAAACCCATATCATATTGCCGATCATACAGAATTCCACTGGCATTTAGAAAACTTGTCAATCTTACAACGAGTAGCGTTTCCATAACTTTTGATAATGATGGCAGTCAAGAGATTGGTCTATAGTTGTTAACTTTGGTTTTGTCTCCGGATTTATAAATAAGAATTACCTTAGATACCTTCAGAAATTCCGGAAATAAACCGTTATTAAAACATACATTGAATAGGTGCATCAGATATGGGGTGATCACTAAAGAGGCTGCTTTTAAAAAATACGATGATATAGTATCTACTCCAAAAGACTTTTTATTATTAAGAGAATGAATTGCATTGTAAATTTCAAAAAAAGTTGGCGAAAACAAGGCCATTGAATTTGGATTTCGACCTTTCAAAAAACTTTTAAAAGATGTTTTTGTTTGAATTTTTGCTGCAAGCTTATCTCCAATATATGAAAAATGTTCATTAAAAGCTTCAGCAATGAGCTTTGGATCATTTAGTGAGACGTTTGATTCATCTCGAATAAAAGTAGGTAAATTCAGGTTTTTCTTTGTTGAAATGAACTCACGCAGTACTTGCCAGGTAGTACGTGAGTTATACTTTCCTTCTTCAATCTTTTTCTTATAATACAAACGTTTTACGGAGCATTTAATTTTTGTTAAAAGATTAGCATATTTCTTGAAATAAGCAACAAAAGCCGGACTACCAGATAAGAAAAATGATTTGTATATTTGTTGCTTGTGACGAATTGACATGTAGATCCCTTTGGTAATCCAAGGTTTTCGTTGCAGTTTCATTTGACGTCTTTATAGTTGTTTCAAGGGAGCAATATAAACAAAATAGATTACCCGTTGAGAGTTTTATTGAACTACCAGAATAGGATTTTATGATTTACCACCTTGTAAATGAGAGAACTGAAATTCCAGCAATAGGTACCTTCCTCATATCCCATTTATGCAGCTAGTATAATCATTTTTTTGCACTACTAATTTTTATGCCACGTTTTACTAGCAGTAATTTTTATCAAAATAGGCCTAAGTTATTTTTGCCAAAAAAACTACACAATTTTTTCGAGCGCTGGAATGAGGAGTTAGGAGACCAAGCGCTATGTGGCCGTGACGACCAGGCGCTATAAGGTTGTGATGTGAAGGTAGTCAACCAGTTGTCTGTCAAATGTCGATTGAATAGTTTGTTTATTTTGCAGGAATACTTTTTTTGTACTTAAGTACTTTAGAAACCGCTACTTTTTTACTTTTACTCAACGACTTCTTTTGGTCAGCACTTTGAACTTTACTTCAAGTAGTTTTTTCGTCAGTTAACAAAACTTTTACTTGATTGCAAATTTCGAGTACTTTTACACCACTGACTAGTGCATGCTGTAAAGTATATCGTTTTGCAGCTGTTTCTTTTTTCTGGTTAATGTTTTTCTGGTTTGTATATGTTGTTGTCTTTGATGTGCTGGTTGTTAGGCGAAGAAGAAACATAGGTGGTCAGTAACGAAGTAGTTCTACTTAAGTAATATTTGTAGTAACGAGCTACATACTTAAGTTCTTTTTATTTCTGCTACTTCTACTTTACTTCAAGTAATATTTTCCAATACGCGATTTGAGTTGAAACGACTTTTATTTAAGTAGATACCTAAGCCAAGCTTAACTGATGATTTCATACAGCAATTTGAAATAAAAAGATTTTTTTGTTCTCGTTTTATCAGGCAACTGTGCTTATCGAAGACGTATTGGTACGGTAAGTATTCCTTTGCATATTTTTCATCGGTTACAATCACATCTGACGTCACAGGCCGAACACCAAAGTAGATTAAATTTAGGTTAGGGATAGTTGGGGTTGGTTTTACAGATAAGGTTAATTCTAAATCCTAAACTTAACACTAACTCCAAGCCAAAATAGCCTAACTTAGGATTGGTCTATGACGTCACATGTGGTTGTAACCGGTGAAAAATATGCAAAAGAATACTTACCTGGTCGTATAGGTCGCTAAACTTCGATCAAACTGAAAATCGTAAATTCAAAACTGCTTAATTCTACATGACTACACTCATTACTTGATGGAGAATTAATTTAGTCTACTTTTCTGCTTTAACTTAAGTGGAAATACTTCGTCCTACTTTTACTTGAAGTAGATTTTTGTGTAAGTAGCAGTTCTTTTACTTAGCAGGAATTAAAATTTGGTATGAAATTCCAAGCAGTATAAAAGAAGTTTCATTCTACAGATTTAAAAAAGCTGTTAAAGCTCATTTTTTATCAACCTATGAAACCATAGGTGGGCAAGTTAATGCAAAACGTTAGCTTCGTTAACCACTAGTTCGTTAACAAACTTCACACCTCCGTTAACGTTAATCCGTTATTTTCAGCTTTAATTAACGAAAGTTAATAAAGTCCGTTGATCCGTTAACATTTTGCGTGTAATTTAGATTTCTTTTTATTCACTCGCTTCTAGAACACGTATTGACGCTGTTGAGTTGATGGTAAGGAAATATTTATTGCTATGGTTGTCTTTTTGTGTTTTGAAAGTTACATTTAACAGTCTAATCTAATTTCAAGACAAAAACAAGTTCAAATGCACAACGAAGCTGCAAGATACTAACGATAAAAACCTTAACGGAAGTTAACAGCACTTAACGGAAGTTAATTTAGTCCGTTAACATGAAACAACTTTTTAACGGATTAACGAGTTAATGAAAAAGTTAGCTTCGGTATTAACAGATTAACGATTAACGGACTTGTGCCCACCTATGTATGAAACCGATAAAAGATAGAATAACAGCTTTCTATCAGCAATGCAGTAGTAATTACAGGAAACATAGTAGCATATTTATGCTTGAGTTCAACAATAACCTATTCTATTGCTTGAATGGCATGAGATGGTGCATTCATCTATCACACATTTATACAATGCGTCATCTCTCATTTTGATGTATCCTTGAATTATACGTAATTTTGCAGTAACTGACTGAAGTTGATATATACTGGTATTGGAAATTGTACCAGTACTAATGACATATTGGCAAACGATACAAAACAAAGCTAGGAGGTTTTTTTTTTTTCACTCCAATTGCCCACTTTAAATTCTATAAAACATAAATAAGCATTATGAACTTTATTTATTTTATTTTCTATCCAATCTGTAGTTACAGTATTTTTTTTTTTTTTTTAGTATGCTTAGAGTTAGAACAATTCTAATGTTGCCTTGCATTTTCTTTACATGTTGACTGTGAGTTTTGTGTATACACTGTACAAAGTGTACATATCTTTGCAACACTTTGGTTTAATTTCACATAAAATTTTTTATCATGGAAAGTAGCAGACTGAGAAAATCTAGAAGCTGTTTTTTTAACCTTAACTTGGTGAGGTGGCAGTAGAGTTAGATGACCTTTCGGTCCTTCGCTGTCTCCTCACCAAGTGACTAAATATCGCTTTGACTCTGCAAGTTTGTGTGTTGGTTTTAAAGGAATTGCATATTTCGATGCTTTGGTGATAGACCTAGAGGAAGTTGCAGTTTTTTCTTGTGATATGACGTCACTTGGTAAATAAATAAATATGATGATGATGATAAGTAGGTTTTCTGCTACTTTGACCACCTTTGAGAACAAAACGAAATAATAGTTGAGTAACTGAGTCCAAAATTAATCAAATGATTTTGTTTCCACCTCCATGCGACTGCAGCATGGCTGAACAGACCCAAAACCTAAGCTGCACGTCACAAAGAGCCGATATCGAGTTGGATAGATACCCGGAAGTCCAAGCATTCTTGTTGCTAAAAACGTAACAACTTTTACGTAACAATTTACCTACGTCACTCACTTAAGGATCTCATGCCTCGTTTATTGTTGCAACAATTCAGTATGAATGAGCGTATCGCGCAATCAACAATGAAACTTCTTTTACTTGTGCTTTTTTTTTCTTCGGCCACTGGACAAGGTAATGTGGCTACGGAGTTTTTTTGGAGGATCCGCCCGGATAGTGGAAGTGGAGTTCAGTTTGGTTCATCGCTGGCCATTGCAAGGTATTTTCTGATTTATTGATGATATTATAATAAGCTACAGTACACTGAGAGGCATCTGGAGTCTTAGAGAAATGTCCAAAAGTTACTGAAGGGCGAACGAAGACGCTACAACTTACTGTAAGTCTATTTTTGTCCACTAGGGCAGTTAGTTTTTAGGGAAAGGGGAGGACCACGCTCTACACCTCGAGTAGGTAACGTTTTGCAATAAAATATAATCTTTGCAATAAAATATAAAAATATGATCTTCGCACCCCATCAATGCCATAATTTGAAAGAAAAGGTTTTCTGCTTCTCCACCAACAAAAACACTGTAGAGTAAAGAAACGTATCCTGCAGCAGCCGCAATTTGCCTAACCTTAACTAAAATCGCTTTGCGGTTTTGGGCTTTATTGTCCCAAAGGGTAAATATTATCATAAAATTTCAATCAAAGACTATCCAAATTTACCCCACTAATTGGGACAAATTTGGACAAAATGTGTAATCACGTAATAAACCAGCTGCTTGTTTATGTTAGCCTCGCGAATGAGGTGGATTTGGACATTAAAACTTTGGTAGAAAACAACCCACTTAATTTGATCATATCGGGCTTCATTTGAAAAAATTTGTTACACAAAAAAAGCATAATTCACTTAACTTTTAGCACCGGTAGTGTAAATACAACCAGTTTAGAGAGTTACAAAGTTTGTTCTGTCATTAGTGATATAGATGTAGAACCGATCGGTGGTCGAGTGGTAGAGCGTCTGCAACAGAAACGGTAGACTCGGTTTCGATTCCCGGTCAAGTCAAACCAAAGACTACAAAAATTGGTATTCACAGCTTCCCTGCTTGACGTTCAGCAACTAAAGGGAAAGTGTGAAGCCTCCGACGTGTGTGGTAGACAGGTGGGCAGGTGGCAGCTTGACTCGAAGACCGAAAGGTCCCTTCGCTGTCTCCTGGTCAAGGCAACTTGGTGAATAAAATGCAATTACAATTACAATTAGAAAATTACAATTATTCTTTAGAAAAAAGCTGCTTTTAAGTTCCTTTTTTTACCAGTAGTATTACATACCGGTATACCAAATAATTAATTATTACCTGGTCTATCGTCGAATTCACCCCGCTGTCCAATGTCACTCCATTTTATCGAAACGAAAAGTTTTCAACCTAGTTTTTTTTAAACAATTTTGAGCTGGTAGAAATTTAAGTACAGTATGATATTTAGCAAAGTAGTAGTTTTCGCCAGAAACTTTTCCGACAAAATTCTACCGTAACGATTTTTAATGCTATTACTTTTCAACCTGTATAAATTTCCACTTTTAAATATTTGTTTTGACGTTTGTGAAAATGAGCAAGATGATCTTTCTCAGCGCTTTTAAGTCTTGTCTCTGAGCAGCGACAAGAAACAAACGAATCGTACGAAACGAAGCGGTAGCCTTATTCTACTACCATAGGATTATGTGTAATGATGTTGGTAATAATTTAATTATGTTTTTGATGCTTGCGAGCAATAATTAAACATTGTGATACCACACTAAGCTCTGTCAATGATTGCTGTAATTGCTTTGGAATCGGCTTTATTTTTTGTTGATTATCTTGCTGATTTTTTCCGTTTTTCCCTGGCATAAAAACAAGGGTGATGGGAAGCAAAATTTTGGTTCAATAGAAATGGGCCGCAGAATAAAAAGGTTGAGAACCACTCGAGTACAAAACAAGGTCGTGAGGAGGGAGATTAAAAAATCACTCGGCGCCCTGCAGTGTTCCCATTTCAAAATTGGCCACGCGGTATATACGGAAAGGTTGCAGGATGAAAAAAAATACAGCTGTAAACTCAAACTGCGTTCGGTTTGGAATTGGCCTGGCGCGCACCATATCCTATCATTAAGCGTGTCAGTCCGCCACTGACGCAGGGTTTCCCGTCAACAGGTTGGCAGCAGGACGCCGCCTCTACATCGGAGCGCCCCACTACGGGAGCAGAGGAAATTACACCGCTCCCGAAGGCGCTGTGTACGAGTGTCCCCTCGATGATGACGTCAAATGTTCGTCACCATTGACGTTTAGTAAGTTTGATTGGCATGAGTGCTCTTTTTTTTATTATTTTAATAAGAATCATCAATGTTGAATGGAGCTGACTGTTCTTAAGTTTTCATGGCCGGTCAGTTCCATTTATTTTTGAATTGATTTGGAGATTAAATTGACACAAATTCATTTTGCTGAATAAAGGTTGTCTTTTGATTGGTCATGATTATTGAAATAATCTTACAATTCACAATGGTTACTAGAGCCGTGTAAGTCCGCAATTGCCGCCTAATGAAAAAAACTGCGGATTTGTGGACATTGGCAGTTTAAACTGCGGACTTTCGATTGCGGACAATTTTTAATTTTAGTCCGCAATTCCGCAATTTTTATACAAATATTGGAATTGCTTTCTAATTTCGAAAATATTTGGGGTTTTAACCAATCAAGCATGACGTTTGTTAGTGAGGCTTTATCTGTATTACTACAGCACAATACATATATCGCACAGTAGGTTTACTCAATTGTGAAGTGTGTTCGCATTTTTTGAGAGGCGAAGCGGAGTTGGGTGAGTACGACATTGTAAGCGGATGGAATAAAGCGAAATGAAAGAGATTATTTGAAATTTTATTCGTGTTTTTTTGGCGTGACGGCATTGCTTTCTTTCCCCTTTTTTAGGGCCCTAAACACAAAGAGGCAGCGTTTTTGCCTATGCAGAACTTCAGATATACTTCGCGCTAGCTCGTTTTGTCATTATCGTAGGAAATCAAATTTAGACTCGTTTAGACCAGAAGTCACCAAACAGCAGCTGATTTTCTACCTACTACCACTTTGTACCTTAACATAGTACGTGAAGGATAATGCACCAGCTGTATATAACGAGGAAAACTAAACACTGGTACGCAAGCCCAATGTGTGTTCTATGCTATGCTGTTCAGAGTTCACCATTCGTTTTTTTCATCACTCAGCCTGAAAAAAGATTAGGATATATTTTTAGACAAAAGTACTCCATAGCACTTTTCAATAATGAATAAATTTTGGGCTTATTAATTCTTCCTATTGGTATTCATAACGTCACATTTTCGTCCGAAATTGGGTGACTCTTTTATTTTTGTGCTTGTCCGCAATGTGGTCAAGAGAGTTCAAATAGCGTCATTTTTCCGACGAAAATTGCAGACTTGCAGCCACGATTTCGCCAAGAGAGGGCTTGAACCGTAAACTATATATTCTACATTTCTGTAAACTTTACATTCACTGCCAAGGCCAATTTCGCAAAATTACCCCTGTGCGCGAAGTCGTATTTTAGAAAAAATGGGCTGTCTTCCATATTTGGTATCCTCGGCGAAGGAGATAAATTTTTCCCCCAATTTACTGTAGAAGCCGTGGCTGTCAAAAGTGATACCAACTTACTTTTTCAAAAGTTAATAAATTGCACTTGGTAGCGATTACCATACCGTGAATTGCCGGCTACAGATTTTAGCACAGATTTCTGCAGCGAGATTGTGGCAACTTGCGAGTAGGCTTATTATAAACGAGCGTGTTATGGCGTTTTTAGTCAAAAAGTTTTGTCAGGATTGTGCTCTCTTGAGGGGTACACGTGGGGCGCAAAAATCTACAGTAGTGAGTCGGTAACGGGTAAATGGGAAGTAGGACTAGCAAAACGAGTCTGTTTGAATTTGTTGCGAACGCTTTTTGCGAAGGTAGGACCATGTATGCTGATAACTGTTAGACTAGCTTTTAGCGACCTCGCACGCTCTTTACTGCAACATAAAACTCAACTGGTTGGTACTTTAATAGCAAACATGAAAGACATTCCAAAAGACGTACTCAAAGCAAAGTTAAAAAAAGGTGCGATAAAATCACGAGAGGACCCAAATGGTGTGGTTGTTTTAAAAAAGAAGCATCAACGTGATGTAAAAATGTTAACCACAAAGCATGCTCCAGTGATGGTAAATGTAAGTGAAGCGAGGGGTCGATCACAAAATGCAACTTGCAGCAGGTCTTCCAATAGTGCCAGCCAGGATATACCACTGATATGCCATGGACCAAAATCAGCCATCTACTAACTGGCAGAAGCTGGAATGCTGTGGCATCGGCTTCCACATCGGTCAGCCACGACTCGCTAGGAAACACGACTGACTTCCACGTATGATATCCGTTGCAGTGAATGTATTAAACGTGGCATATATATCTTAAGTAAACTAAGAGTGGGCGACATTTCGAATATAATGGGGGTTAAGGGCAAAGCATTGTTTTAATATACCATGTGAAAGAATTTCGCACATTTTTAAAACCATTAAAAACACCGTTACCGGTACTAACCTTTGGCATTAAATTGCTGAGCCCTTTCAGCATTATCCCACATAGTTATCATACTGTTCACGGGCATGGTATTGCGCGACATTCGTGTTGAAAACTAACAGTTATGTTGGGTTATATAATCGCAGCCGAAGCGACTGGAGTAGACGACATAAAGAAGGGTAGCAGAAGCAGGACCTTCAACCCTCCCATAGCTACTTTCACTGACTGCGTTACGCAGAGAATAAGATAAAAACATAGATCGAAGATAGCGATTTTCTATTTGTGTCGCGTACGATAGTGTTCGACTAGGTGGTGCCAAGTGTGCCGCAAAAAAATGTGGATTTGCGTGTAATGTGATGGTCGATTAGTGGATAGCGCAAAGGTTAAATGTCGAACTTTGGCACAACAGGCTGAGAGTTCGATTCTTCTGCCGCTGAGCAGTTCCGCATGTAGGTGGGCCCACACGAAAACTTTGCAGTTTTATAGAAAAAAATGTCGTGGGTTAATGTCGACTTCCTGGTCGTCTTGTCAAGAAAAAAAAAATTATGTGCATTCGAATATGCAGCCAGTACACAATTTCTTAATCTTGTTATCTTTTCTCTACGTGCTTGCTGCGTCAACTTTTTCTACTTTTTTGACTCTTTGCGGCTTGCGGTTCGAACTTAAAAAAATTACGAAGTTGCGGATTTGCGGTTGTGGACTTCAAGAATTACGTGGTTGCAGACTTGAGGTTGTGGATTTAACAATCCTCAAACGTCATTTCGGATTTGTCGTAGCGAGCTACAGCTTTTGAACGAGCAATTGCGGTCTTGCGGTTGCGGATTAAGAAAATTGCAAGTTGGTTGCGAAGTTCCGAACTGCGGAGTTGAAAAAAACAACTTGTGGTGCCCAGCACTGAAGGTTATGGTGATCCAGAAAAGGCCATGTTATTAATTTATTTTTCGTACCAAGGATGGTGCTGTTCTTAATCTGTTCTTCAATGATGAACAGAAATGAGTCTCATGCTTTTAAAAATGTTTTTATAAAAAAATGTATGAAATATTGAACATTATAATACCGTAGGACTATAGTATTTCTTAGCATTGCGCTCTCCCCGAAAGCCTTAATCGTAATTTGTAGCGACACGTTTTCATAAACAAACCAGTAAAATTTGGTTGAGGCCAACTGCTCTTAAATTTTCACAAATTTTCGGCCTCATTCATTATCGTATTATTCTTAAACTTTTTTGTCCTTAATTTTGAACAAAATTGAGCATTCCGTTCTTATTAAATTGTTCTTTAATAAAAGTATCAATGTGATAACATCGTTATTCATCAAACCTCTCCAATCAAGCCACCACCACCTACACACCCAAGCGTCACATGAGTGCGCAGGTTTCAACCATTTATGTAACTGCTAAGTTTTGAGTTAACAATAAAAAAGCTCCTACGTCATGCGCGCATTGTGACTCACAATAGAATTGCACTTCCTGCCTATATTGCAACACAATGCAGTAGGTAGTTTTCCTATCAATGCAGTGACCTATTAATATTTACGCAAAATTAGATGTTTCGTAACCGCTTTGTGTAACTTGCTGTTTAGCCAAATGTGACAACGCCCAGGTCCTAAAAATAAAGCCCAAGTGCCCACTCCCACAAAACTCCCTTTCTTGACAGCGTTCGAAAAAAAACAGACGCTCAGGTTCAATTTCAAACGTTTAATTGAGTTGTATAATGATGTAATAATACTCACAAGTTTCCGCAAACTTGTAACTTGTTCTAAGGGCTTGCACCTCTTACTGTTCCTTTCCAAATTCAGAAATGAAAATCAAAATAAATTCATAAATGAAAATCACCATCAATAAATTCCCGCTCTGATCAAAACAAGGGCTATAAAAATAGTTATTCAAAGCTTTTCTGCTTGACGTTGAGCTTTAAAAAAGGACAGCGCAAAGCCTCCACCGCGTGTGGTAGAAGAGTCATAGGGCAGATGGGCAGGTGGCAGCTTGACTCGAAGACCGAAAGACTACTTTGCTATTTCATGGCCAAGGTAAGTTGGTGAATAAAAATGCAGTTGCATTTGCAAGAGTTGCTCAACATTTTTCGGGAATGAGCGTTTTTTACAAGTGCTTCTTTCTGTGAATTCACCTCCCTTCCCCTACCCCTAGACACCTGTTCGTGGTCTGTGTAAGGTGCCCGAAGCTTAATCGGCACTAAAGCGGATAGTTTTTCAGCTTGCTTCTCAGCGGCGGTGGGAATCGTCTCCAGATTCCATCACTATTTCATCACACGCCTGAAAGCAACGAGTAACTTGTTAATAATCTTATCAGATCTTAGCTAAAATTTTAACAGTTCTTTTGCTATGTTGACAAATATTTCGGAGATTACGATGGAGGTTTGCATTTGCGAAATTGCAACGGAAATCATTAGTAGGAAAATCTTGATTTTCAATACTCCAACTAAAACTTACTACTGGTCCCCCATTAGAAAGACGATTCTGTTTTTACTAACAAAATTTCCTTTTCTTGTATTTAGGTCCGAATGGAAGCCTGGGAATGGCGATCGCATTCAGCGAGCTAACTCTAACGGTAAGGAAACCCCACTACTGCCAAACAATTGCTAGACAAAATGTCATTGCCTTAAAAATATGAGAAATTTACTTCGTCTTACGTAAACCATTGCATCTTAGCTGGCATCTTCTTTTAACAAGTTTGTTTCACCAGCCCCATTTATATACCTTTGATCACATAGCGCTATTCAGCGAAGCTCGTTTGTTCCAGTTGCATTACATGTATTCTTTTTGCTAGACCCTAGTCCGTCAGGATTGCGTCCCGTGTGCCTGTGCGCCTGGAGGTAGACGTGCGACTAAGCGCTTGGCTGTTGCGAGCGTTGATGTCGCACCGATCCTGTTGCGCTCTGATCTGGCGCAGGGACAACCATGGTTCAAGCTGCTTGTGCATACTGCAAAAGATCCATGTCTTCTCAAAGGGCTCCAAAAGCTTGTTAGAACAGAGTAGGTGTTGGTGTCAAAAAACTCGCTATGTCTCTCCTGTGTATTTTAGATGGTCTTGCTATTTACCTTATTGAGCTTTTAGGCTCTTTTTAACCTTTTCGATTTCAGTTCTCTCCGGTACTTCAACAGAGCTGGAATAATTACAGAAATGCTCAAAAATCCCAAAGTAATCAGAGAAACAATTTAGGTCTGCGGGAATCAAAGAGTAGTCACGTGCGAAACCTCGGACATTCCTCAGAGGATGATTGGCGCGTGCCACACCAAATCGGCGTTCACCGCGTCCAGTCAGCTTATGAGTTCTCCTTGTGACGAAGGTGGGTGAGTGAGGGTGAGCCTTCTTCTTCTCAATTTGATTCCGGACATAATCGAAGCAGTTTGCTTGCTTTCGGCTGGAACTAGATCATCTGGCAATGTTCACCTCTGTACAGGCGCGTAGGCAGAAATTCGCAATTGGGGGGGCTGTTTGGGGGGTCTGGGGGCGGAGCCCCCAGTCGCCGGAGGCCAATGGGGGTCTGGGGGTTGAAGCCCCCAGCCGCCGGAGGCTGGCAAGGGGGTTGAAGCCCCCTTGCCAGCCTCCGGCGGCTGAAGCCCCCAGTTGGAGGGGTTGAAGCCTCCAGCGCTCGAAAATTTTGCATTTTTTTGCAAAAACAACTTTATTTTAGGGCTCTTTTGATTAAAAAATAATGCTTTTAAAACGTGGCTTAGAAATTGGCAGTGCAAACATGATTAAACTGGTGGCATAAATGGGCTATTTGGGAGGTAGCTTATGGTAAAATCCGGGGGCTCCGCCCCCGGACCCCCGACTCCTGCCTCTAACAAGAATAGTTTACATTTTTTTAAAATTGCGTCCCCCCTAACGGAGAATCCTGGATCCGCCCCTGTTAAGTGCAAGCTGGCAACACTGTTAGCATTATTTTTTGCTAATGACGTTTTGAATTCTTTTTTTTTTGTTCCTTGACTAGGTTAAGTTGATGCCTGTAACTGTTAAACACTGCAAAAAGGTGCAGTTGACCTAAATGACCGCATGGTCTTATTGCTGTTTTCTGCCTGCGTACTTCTAAGCGTATGGTGAAATAAACTTGATTTGACTTGACTTGACTTATGCTTTTGGGCCTGTACTACAAGCTCGCCCGTTCACAACTCTGGACCAAACCGTAGCTTGATCTTGATGTGATTAAGTTGAAATTGCGCATTCTAGTGGCCCCAGCAGCTTTGCTTGCAGCCGAGGATCTGAGGGAGGGCGTGAGAAGCTTTGGCCGTTGAAGGTGCAAGCTCACCAACCACCGCTTTTGCTTCGATCACTTCCTTGAAGCGAAAGCTAAGTAATGAAAATTTGCCGTTGCAGAATGCACTGGCCAGCAGGTCCTCTCCGGAGACATTGTCTTTGTTTTGGACGAGTCAAGTAGCCTCGACTCCACCGAATTTTCCCAACAACTTGATTGGCTTGAAGCTTTGCTCTTAAACTTCAGGTGAAGATTGTTGTCAGTTGTTTAGGGGCAGCCTTAGAGAGTCCGTGTTAGTCATTGGTGGTAATTGCCTATTCGGATTGAAATTTTATACATAAGCAACAAGAGGAGTGTGGCCGCTCTGTATCGGTTTATGATTCCGGCCTGTCAATGCCCATACTCTGTTCTGTAGCGCTAATCAGGAAATGCAAGTACAGCAAAACACCATAAACTTTTACTCGTGCTGTGCTGTGACGTCTCTTTAATACCTCAACGGTTTGGCCCGCTTGGTGAAAGCGCAAGAAATTGCAACCGTGATTGAGTAACAATAAAAATTGATGAATCGGCTCACGCCTCGAATTGCAGATGAAATTAATTGATCCATATTTACCCTCCACTCATGAGGAAGCGGAGATGAGCTAAAGCAAATTTGATTCATCCAATGTCCCAGATAACTCGATTTTTTGTCAAAGTTGCCCTTAATTCTCCAAAATTTCAAATCGATCGGTCAAAAAAGTGTTTTAGTCAAAGCCATTCATTGCAAACTATCAGCAGGGTGGTAAAAAGATGTAGATGTGGTTATCCTGACCATAATTGGTAAAAAAAGTTAGATTTTTGTTTTGTTCGGTCGTTCACATGAACCAGGCGCACGCTTTTATTTAGTGTTCTTCGGATAGTATGACCAATTGACCAGGATACAAAATAATAAGAAATGCATTTTATTTAATTCTGACTCAAAATAATATGAAGACGATAACGAATGGCTCGTGTCAGTTCATTGCAAGTTATCAGTCATCTCGACTCTATCCAAGTTTGTTTTTATTGACGACACTAAGTAAACAAAAAACAACAACAAAAAACAGATGAAAGAGAGTACGCATATTTATTATTTGGGAAGTAGCGCCAGAGTGACAGCGAAGGGCGAGGCTACCGAATTGCCCCGGGGGGTATAGCTTTCCTCCCCGTTGACCTATCGATCAAATGCAAAATAGGAAAAACATCATGTTTTTAGCACTTTTGAAACGGCCTTTTGCCCTGGAATGGATTCATAAATGATTTGAAGCATTTTTTGAAACATTTAAATATTTAGAGGGGGGCTAATTTTAAAAAATAAAACTCACAAATCAATAAAAACTTTGAAAAAAATGGCCAAAAATGAGCAACCAAATGCGTGTTGAAAAATGCTGGAACATAGATTTAATCAAAACAATGCACTGCTCAGAAATAGGGGGGGGAGGAGGCTATTTAGTGTTAGTTAATTACCAATCAGCATTTCTTTCAAATCTTGTTCCATTGTACCCTCCCAATTATTTTTTTTTATCAAATATTGACGAAATGGATTACTTTTTGTGATTTTATTGAACTATAAGATTTTATTTGTTTTACCAGCTTGTAAACAAAAGTACTAAAATTTCACCACTAGACATCTCCTACATAGCTCATTTATGCAGCCAATATAATCATGTTTTTGAACAGCGAATTTCAATCCCATGCTTTAAAAGCATTAATTTTTAACAAAATACGCCTAAAATAAGTTATTTTTGCCAAAAACACACAATTTTCGAGTGCGGGGGCTCTTCCCCAGACTTCCGAAACAGCCCCCCATTATGGATTTATGGCTACGAGCATGCCTGCAGATCCTGCAGCAGTGCAGCTGCCAATGGTGTTACTTTTGCTCAGGAACGAAATCGACAGCGGGGCCATCCGAGTCGGAGTGATTCTTTTCAACGCCTACTCCAGAATAGAAATCTCTTTGAACAACGACTTCAACTATAATGAGCTGACCAGTGAGTAAAGAAACAAAACAGTAAACTATTTTAATACGCAGCACTCGATCGGATATAAGTGCGAACGGTAGTTCAATTCTTGTTCTGGTCAAACCAGGGACTATGAAAATTGGTATGAACAGCTTTCCCGCTTGACGTTTAGGGGATGCAATGAAAGGGACAGCCCCCACCATCTGGTAAACAGGTGGGCAGGTCGCATCTTGACTGGGCTGCGACATTTCATTAAAAGGAGCTGCATTGCCCAGGCGCAAGGATGCCGAAATAAGCCCCCCAAACTCGTTACACGCTTTGGCGTAATACGGCAGTCAGTCTGTAAGTGTCAGTTTATTCACGTACCAGTACACGCAAACAAAGAAAAATCCACTTTTGGAATATACAGTTGCATGTAAATAGAGTACGGTACATAGGGAGACCAAGAAGGAGCGAAGCGCCCACCGAGTCATGGCCACCCTATTTCACACGTTTTTGCTTTTATATAGAAAGTAATAAACAGCGTTTCGTTGTAAGCCCTCAAGGAAGATGACAGACATATAGTATTGATGCCCTATTCCTTCACAGTTCTTTCAACATACAGTAGAGAAAAACACTAAGACCATCTCATTCTCTTGCTATAGCCAACACAGTATGAATAGATTTGGGCTTTGAACAAATATTTTGAAGTGTAGTATTTATTCTATACGCCATGCTCTCATTGTATTCATAGTATTCATTCATTCATTGCACTGTGCCCTCATTGTGTTCATAGTATTCATTCACTCATAGTATTTATACATTGCAATGTGCCCTGTATCATTTGTTATGATTTGATCAATTACCGTTTTCGTTTGGTCCGTAACCCTGTTGGGTTTAGTGATTAGAGAGAAAGCTCCACTGGAGGTTACGACTTGCATATACTAGTCGACTTGGGTATTGTTTTGAGTAGACTCATGCTGATATTAATGTTAATGCCTTAATGCCGCCAAGAATATCAAAAGTTTTCTTTTCGTCAGTAAGTTTCTTTAAACATTCCAAAAAATCATCAACAAATCTTTTAATATCTTCACCAGGATGTCTGTAGGTGGAGCCAATTATTAATTTTAAAGGGGCACTCCACCCTAATTTCCTAATTTTTGAATTTTAACACAAATATATAAAAAATAATTGATTGCCAACGCTTTTATCCCGTTTATTCATTGTTTGACGTTAAATAGCCTTAACGGAAAAGATTTTGACTTTAGGGACAAAAATTCGGCTGTGGCAACATGGCAGCATCAAATTTGCATATGTGCTTCAAACTGGCAAGTCATCTGGTAGGTCCCGGGGTTAGAATGGGTTTTTGCCAGGTTTCTGCTGCGGCTTTGGCGAAAAAAATGCTTTTCAAAAATAAAATTAGGCTTATTGGTTTGAATTATTTTCTTTTAGCTCAACGACATTCGATCTGGTGCAGTTAGAAAGAAACATGAAAAATAGGGTATCCTTACACCTCGCAGAAAAACACTTCTCAGAAAATCATTTTCCAGAAAAACATTTTCGAGAACGTGTATTTTCCAGAATTAGCATTAGCCATAAATCACACTTGCCAGAATGAACACTTGCCTGAAATTACATTTCCCCGTAAACTTATTTTTCAGAATTCACATTTGCCAAAATTTACATTTTCCCGAAAACTTATTTTCCAGAATTTACACTAGCCATGAATTACATTTGGCCGAAATTACATTTTCCCGAAAACTTATTTTCCAGAATTTACACTAGCCAGGAATTACATTTGGCCGAAATCACATTTCCCCGAAAACTTATTTTTCAGAACTCACATTTTGGCAAAATTTACATTTTCCCGAAAACTTATTTTCCAGAATTTACACTAGCCATGAATTACATTTGGCCGAAATTACATTTTCCCGAAAACTTATTCTCAGAAAATCATTTTCCAGAAAAACATTTTCGAGAACGTGTATTTTCCAGAATTAGCATTAGCCATAAATCACACTTGCCAGAATGAACACTTGCCTGAAATTACATTTCCCCGTAAACTTATTTTTCAGAATTCACATTTGCCAAAATTTACATTTTCCCGAAAACTTATTTTCCAGAATTTACACTAGCCATGAATTACATTTGGCCGAAATTACATTTTCCCGAAAACTTATTTTCCAGAATTTACACTAGCCAGGAATTACATTTGGCCGAAATCACATTTCCTCGAAAACTTATTTTTCAGAACTCACATTTGGCAAAATTTACATTTTCCCGAAAACTTATTTTCCAGAATTTACACTAGCCAGGAATTACATTTGGCCGAAATTACATTTTCCCGAAAACTTATTTTCCAGATTTTACACTTATCAGAATTTACGTTTGGTCGAAATCACATTTCCCTGAAAACTTACTTTTCGGAAATTACATTTCCTTGAAAATTTATTTTCTAGAAATTAGTTTTCATGCGAAAAATTGTAGTATGTTTGTGTTATTCGAGTAAACAGAACGAACTTTTAGTTGAAATCAAGAAACGTTGCGATAACAGTTAGCTTACTGAATGAGAGATATAACCTGGCTTATTAGTCAATTTTGCCATTATAAGTGATGCTTCGAGCGTGATGAAAATTATCAGTTAAAAATCGATGCAAGCATTGAGGAAAAGCTCTGAGAAAAAGCAAGTTTATTTTAACGCAGGTTTCACTTCTTTTTTGAAGAACCAATACATTTTGATTTGGGACTGGCTGTTTTTAATTTTTTGCCAATGTACAGCTTCATTTGTTCTTCATATTAGTCCTTGAATTCTGAGAACAACGTTCAAGTCAATTTCAACCACCGTGTTTTTAAAGCTGTTTTGGTATTTTGTTCTAAATGTTCTGTCAGCTTAAGCAAAGCCGTTTTTGCTTCTTTTCCAACATCCTAAAATTGTAAAAGCGAAAAAGTACTGAGTTTTTTTTTTGGCTTGATAACATCCAAAAATTTATGAGTTGGCTGCGCAGTGCGAATTAAGGAGCACTATATAATTTCGGAACCGTTGCAAGATTTTGCTTGTAAATATACTGGAATATTACTAAAATTTTATCGTTGAATTAGTACAGAAGTTATTTGCTTTTAAGATTTGAAATTTATTCGGTTTCGTTCTTAATTATTTTGTTACTGCTGAAGCTGACATTGTTCTTAAATTTTGAGCACAAATGAGTTTCGCGTTTTTGTGAAATATTATTGTGATAAAAAAGTAGAGCAATTCGTCTTGTGCTTTGGACAAAAATTGAAACTACAGTGCTGTAGTATACAAAGCAGCCAAAATCTACATCAAATGCAAAGCCAGCAAAACAACACTTGTTGCAATTCTCGACAAAGATTTCACTCTTAAG
This sequence comes from Trididemnum nubilum, assembly GCA_963965965.1. Lineage (NCBI taxonomy): Eukaryota > Metazoa > Chordata > Ascidiacea > Aplousobranchia > Didemnidae > Trididemnum > Trididemnum nubilum. Next base: position 90,830 of record OZ014484.1, read on the forward strand.
CTTATTAACACGCAAAAAAACAGCAATGGCGTATAATTTCCGCCACCAGCTTTATAGAGTTTTCCGTTCAAATCTACAAAGAAAGCCACTACTACGGAAAGCTCATTATGATGTCGGTCCCGCCATAAACATTTCAGACAATGTAGAACATTTCATTCGCAGTTAATGCGAAGGTAATAAGGAGATCAGTGATCCGTTCAGGTGACGTCACAATTGAAACGAACAAGCCTTGCTCCAGCAAAAAGAGACCATAATGCAGTGTAATGAACAAGATAGCATGAATGGTCTTGTCGAGATTGTCGTTGCGGAGGTAACTGGACTGCAACTGTATAGGTTGAAAATTCGAATATCCCGCCGTTAAGAATTCTCTGCTGTGTTCTTTCGACCAGAGAATTTTGGGTTAATATTTGTTTGCAACCAGGCTCCTGTCAATCTTTCAAATTGAACAATTTCACGAATTTACACAGTGGTGTCAGTAAAACATATTAATTTTTGCCTCGAATAAGTTTTCTATTACGGCGCGTCATGTACTTCAAATCAAAATGACAGTTACGTAAAATACTTTTTTAATCCTCCAAATTTATTGATACTAGTATTTCACTACTTTATTGTTCAATTATTGCGAAAGCCACATGCGCGCGTAGTAGTCGTGAAATTTTGTTTTTTATTCATAAGTGTAAGTCTGAAATGAGATTAGTACTGTAGGCGGGGTATACTATCGCTCTCTGAGAAAGTCTTTTGCGGTGGAATGGACTTAAAAATAATTTAAAGCATTTTTTAAAACATTTGTTTAAGGGGGATAATTTTTCAAAAATAAAATACGTAAATCAGTAAAAACTTTGAAAAATGGACGAAAATAAGCAATCAAATTTGATCGCTTGTTGAAAATGCTGAACATGGGTATTCATCAAAGCTCAGGAATAGGCTGGGGGTTATTCAATAGCAGTTAATTACCAATTACTTTTTTGAAATAGTATTTATAGTAGCGTACGCAGGATTTTCGAAAAGGGGGGGGCAGGAAATTCAGAAAATTTGAGATTAATGAAGACCAGAACGAAAATTTTCCAGTCGAAAACCAAGTCCGTTTTCCTGCCCAAAATTTTGTGAAGAAAAAAAAAAAGGTCTTCACTCAAATTTAGTCCGGTTTTTGGCCAAAAAAAGGTTTTCGCCCACCGTTTCTGTGCTCAAACCTTCTGCCCAAGTTACAAAGGGGGGGCCATGCTACAATTTTGCATACTTTTCTATTCTGATTATACTATCCTGGTGACCCAAAGGGAGGGCCATTTCCCAATGCCCCCCCTAAATACGCCCATGGTTATCAATCACTTCTTTTAAATTTCGTTCCATTTGCCCGCTTCCCATCCAATTAGCTTTCTTTATAAGATATAGACAAAACAAATTATTCCTTGCTGGCGCGTAGCCAGAAATTGGCAATGGGGGGGAGGGGGGAGGGTTCGGAGGTGAAAACGAAACTAAAACAGTTTTTATTCAGAATTTAAACGGTTTTTCTGCCCGAAAAAGGTGAAGGCCAAAGAAAAAATAAAAAAAGAAAGCCTTATCAGGCTGGGACCGATTTTTGAGACCGATTCTTTTTCAGTCCAGAGTCAAAGTGGACACATTCTGATTGACAGTGCCAATGGGGGTGGGGGGCTGTTTTTGCTTTTGGTGCAAAAATCGGTCTTAAAGTGCTAAACAAGCGGCACTTTACGTACTTTGCATGCCAATAGGAGGGAATATAGCCCCTTTCGCCCCCCCCTCAAGGCTACGTTACCGACTATTTGTACGTTTTATTGAACTAGGATTTTATGATTTACCATTTTGTAATTAAGAGAACCGAAATTCTTTTTCAAGTTTCTTGTAAATAAGCTAACCAGCTTGCAAATAAGAGAGCAGAAGTTTTATCGTTAAGTCAATTTTTTTACCTTAAAGAACTGAAATTCAATTATCTTTTTTTTTTAAATATAGACCGAATAGATTACTCCTTGTGATCTTTATTGAACTAAAGGATTTTATGATTTACGAGCTCGTTAATAAAAAACCCAAATTTTACCATGTATAGCTACCGTACACATAGCCCATTTCTGCAACTAGTTAAATCAAGTTTATGCACTGCTATTTCTATGACATTTTTTAAAAACAGTGATTTTTATCAAAGTAGGTCTAAACTTAAGTCATTTTTGGAAAAAATACAAACTTTTCCAGAGGCTGGTACACCCAGCCACCAGACCTTCAATGGCCTCCGGCGGCTTGGGGCTGCGCAATCAGACCTGTAAAACAGCCTCACAATGCAGAGATTTTTGGCAACGCGCCCGATGAAGATACTTTAAATATACAACGGTTGTATTGCTGATACTTTTGTGAATTTCAAATACTACCGAAATACTGTAATATTATCAATAATCTGAAAACATCAAAATATCATTACAAACTTTGAAAGAATAGTTCTGAAAATGCCTTTAATGTTGTCAAAAACCAAAACTATTTTAAACCTAACGCTGTTTGTCAAAATTACAAGACGTGAGCGAATGCCCTCTTTTGCCCCTTTTGTTCTACGCATAAGCCGTAACTTAATAATTTTTGAAAATGAACAACCATAATTAACTTGTGCCTTGTCTTCCCAGTTTCCAGAGTACTCAATGGACAATGGGCCAGAGCCAGTTAACAACCATAATTATATATTTTTGTAATATAAATTCTATCAATAATGAAATTTCGGGCTGATGTGTATAATTGCTGAAAATTAAATTTTCGGGGAAATGTAATTTCGGCCGAATCTAAATTCTGGCGAGTGTAAATTCTGGAAAATATAAATTCTGGCAAGTGCACGTTCAGGGAAATGTACATCATTCGGATTAATGTAGTTTCGGCTAAGTGTTTTTCGCGAAAATGTAATTTTTGGAAGGTGATTTTCGGAGGGGTGTATAGGATCCAAAAATAGACGTAGGCTGATCGAATAACATGTTGACCTATGTCATATGAGCCATTAAGCCTACACGTTGTTCTTTGTAATTATTAGAGTAAAGCCCGGTATAATAACGCAAAGTCTAGGTTAGACGTTACAGTTTTTAGGCCTAACTAATGGTAGGCTTATAGGACTAGGAGCACGGCTTTGTGACAGCCAATTGCCTAAATTGGTAGTGACTAGCCTAAACCTTAAGTTAAAGAGAAACTTTAAGTTCAACTAAAACTTTAAGATAAAGAGAATAAACCAAAAATATATAAAATTTTATTCGCGTATATTTCATTATTTTCTGTTGAAGGGTTTAGATTAGGGTTAGTTTTGAGATATTGTATACGTTTTTAGTTGTAACCATAGTAATTATGCTTTCCTACATTATCGCTGCATCCACACGAGCGACACTTACTGGGTTAATTAAAAATTATTTTTAAAATGGCAGGATTGCTACAAATAGCGGAAAAAAAGAACTGCAAATATCTTTTAATATAGAAGTCGAAGAATTCTGAAATCAGCCTCAAAATTAAAAACACAATTTTGTTTTGTGTGGCAATAAATGAGTTAAAATTACATCTCAATGCCCCTCTAATTTTTTTTCTCTCGTTTCTATTTTTCTAAAGTTGGATTTACGTATCTCCGTTTTTCCCGTTTTTGTACGTTCTTTTTTCTCCACGAAAAATTATAAATCTTTTCGTCCGCATTTTTAATTATGTCCATCATTCGCACTAACCACTAACTATCATTATAATAAATAAAATTTTTCTCAAAATTTTTTTTGTAAAATAATACAACTGCTATTTTGAAATATTGCTCCATCGTTCATGCACGAAATTTTAGAACAAAAGTTTTCGCAAAATGTAACAGTCAACTTTGTGCGGATATGGCCGTTTAAAAATGCGGACAAAGAAGCGGATGTTTTTTATGGAGAAGGAAAAATGTACAAAACCGAACAAAAAGCGTAAGGTGTTTAAATTCGCCTTAAATTCATCAAAAACGCTACGCCAAAAAATGGCAGAGTTTTGCGAACACCTATAACATTCTGTTGACGAACAGTTTGAAGTTCCTGGCATTAGCATTGCTCTTGTTTGAATTTCACTACAGGAAGATTCAGCTTCATATTTCAAGATGGAGGAGGCACGAGGATTGGTCGCGCAATCGGGGAAGCCACCGTAGAGTTCAGGAATAATGGAAGAGCGAACGTCGGGAGGCTCATGGTCGTTTTGACTGACGGAGACTCCAACAACAACGAAGCAGCGCAATCTCAAGCAGCGAGGTGAGTCGATTCGAACAAAGAAAAATGGATGGAAATTCAAACCGGGATCGAAGCCGTAGATTGGAAGACCGAAGCAATTTTTTTGCTGCGTCCAGACCAAGGCTACTTGGCAAGTAACCAATTACTAACTGCATTGGTTTCAAATATTCCAAACATTGACTGGGGGCGGCTGCAGACGGAGATCCTGGGTTGAGTTTTATCAGGAAGGTAGGAACATAGCCACCAGCAACGCTACCCAAACATTGACATGGGTGGTGTGCTGTAACTACTAACAGTGAGATTGGGACAATCGCAAACAGAAAACGGGCAATCATAAAAACGAAATGGGCCCAATTGCAAAGGGGGAGTGGGCGCTATCGCAATAATGGAGAACAACAAAATCGCAATCAAGGAAATATTACAAACAGGTAGAAGAGCGCAACCGCATTTAGGAAGATGAGGACGACTGCAAGGAGTGAAAAGTTGTAAGATTGCATTCTCACTGATGTTTCCGTTAGCTTTCATTGATTGTTCTTCCTTGAATGGCAGCTTTTAGAGATCATTCGATTAGTACCAACGTGGCAGTCGCTTAGCATTACATTGCTTTTATTTTACAAAAATCAAAACAGGATTACCATCATTTCGTAAACAGGAACTAGCCATTAGGCTTCCTAGTGTCTGCTCCGAGCTGGAATTCAAGCTGATGAGAGCAAACTGCACGGTTAAACGTTGCTTAGTCATCGCTGCCTGCGGAAGTTGAATCTAAACGAACGTCGTTACGTCATTATTATGTTACAGGGATGCTGGAATCATCACTGTTGGAGTCGGAGTCGGGCGACCGAACGTCGACTACTTGCCGAGCAAACTTCTCGAGATCGCGGGCAACCAAAGTCGGGTGTTCGAGGCCAGCGATTACAGCAACTTAGATACAGTAACAGAGGGTCTGGTGAGGGTCATTGAAAACACGGCGAGCAATGCGTTGGAAGGTGCGTCGCGAGTTTCGGACGATCGAACAGCTTTTGTGGTGAACAAACGAGAATAGTTGAAATTAATACGCTGCTAGTGTTACAATATAGATAAAGCGTGTAACCGCAGGACTTATTGTAATAAGCTGACGATGCTACATTGAAGCATTGAAGCCAGAATGTAACCGTGGGAACGTGAGATCTAAAGCTGAACATCTATGACGATTAATTACTTGTTTCAGACGGTGGGATGAACTTTCTTTGCTCTGCCTCGCCTCCTTAGAGCAGAGCTTGTCCTTTCTCATTTGTGATTGGCCGCTCTTACACATTTGATGACGTGTGTTTAGGTCAAGTTACAAACAGTTCGAACGAGCTGTCCCAGTGCCAAGCGGGCTCTTCGCTTCACGTGGCAGAGGTGAGTTGTGGACATTTCCCGAGCAATGGTTTCACAACAAAATTCTTTTCAAAACTGGTTTCACAACAATTCGCAAGAAATAATATTCAGTTTACATTATGAGCATTTACACTTACGCGATTTATTTCAAAAACTGAATGTTTCTGCAGAAAATGGATGGCAATCTATGCTAGTCCATAAAGTACTCGCAGTTGCAGACTAAAAGCCGCAGGAAAGTTTTCAGTGAGGCAGTGTTATTGGACAACATCCAAACTCGGGTGGAACGTTCTGATTGGGCTCGTGCTTAAGGATAACGATAACGAATTTTTTATTGCAGGAAATACAGCCAATAGGATGAAATAGCAACTTAATATGAACAAAATTCTTGAAGCTGTTTCCTTATGAGAGGCTGCGAAAGACCAAAAAAATGCCATTCTAAAAAGACTGGCAAGGTCGTCGAGTCTGCAGCCTCTCATAATTAAACTAAAACAACAAAATTAGTTTTTAGTTAACAATACTTGAGATAACATAGATTCCTACAATTGTTGTCAAAAAAAACACACACACACACACACACACACAAAAAAAAAAAACAACACAAAACCCGAAAATAATGTTTTGCAAAAGGCTAACGGTACTGTAAATTTAAACAAGGGCAATTTTATTGGTTTAGTTATTAAAAATAATTGAGATAATGAACCTAAGATGTGAAACAGGATTATTTTTCTTCAGAATTTTTACGTAATGCAATTTTGATTTTTTTGGAGAACACGCTTCCTTTATTGGTATACTGTAATTCAGTAATCGAGTTGGGAGTTTGTTCCACAATTTCGTTCCACATATTTTAATTGATCTTTGAGTAAGTTTTTTGTTGACTTTTGAAAACTAATAATTTCCTTTTTCGAAATTTCTCGTTGAGTAGTTATAAAAGTTTGATGCAGGTGTAAAATAGTTTCGAAAAGGTGTTGGCAGCGTTTTATTTTTGAATTTACCCATGAATTTCAGTGTTTCAGAATTGTATATATCCTCAATTTTTAATATATTCAATTTGCTAAACAAAGAAGAAAGTTTGACTTTTTGTTTATAGGTTTTGGACAAGATACGAATAAGTCGATTTTTGTAATAATAAGTCAATTAAGATGTTTTTTGACGTTTGCAGGCCAGAGTTTTAATATTTTAATCGTTTTGCGTGCTTCTGGCCTAAAGGCTACCAGCTCGGAAGCCTAGGGAAGAGCCACCAGAACGGCGACTACTTAAAAGAAGCAATGCGAAAAATTGTCTTCCCACAGGAGTCGAACCTGCAGCCTTTGGATTACCGGTCCACTGCTCTACCACTTGAGCTAGAGAAGACTAAAGGCTTCCGAGCTGGTAGCCTTTAGGCCAGAAGCACGCAAAACGATTAAAATATTAAAACTCTGGCCTGCAAACGTCAAAAAACATCTTAATTGACTTATTATTACGATCATACAACAAGCAAGTTGCTGGGTTTAAATAGCCAAAATTAAGCATGCGAGGAGGCGTCTTCTCTAGCTCAAGTGGTAGAGCAGTGGACCGGTAATCCAAAGGCTGCAGGTTCGATTCCTGTGGGAAGACAATTTTTCGCATTGCTTCTTTTAAGTAGTCGCCGTTCTGGTGGCTCTTCCCTAGGCTTCCGAGCTGGTAGCCTTTAGGCCAGAAGCACGCAAAACGATTAAAATAAGTCGATTTTGCTGAACTTGAGCTTTATTGATATAAGTTGCTGGTGCCTTTCCCCAGCTTGTAATAGCATATTGTAGATGGAGATATGCAATACTGTAATAAACTTGCTTTAAAAGTTTCGGAGTTAAATAGTGTTGCAGTCTATACATGATTCCTCCGGCTATGCTTAGCTTTTTAGAGACATATTGCAAATGCTCAGCCCAGTTCAAATTTTCGTCGAGAATTATCCCTAAATACTTAGTTGAAGTTTCTGGAAACAATTTTTTACCATCTATGTCTAGAACAAAACAGAACAAAATTTTTTTTAAATGACATAATTTCTGGCGTAATACGTGCCTTGTGTTTTGGGTGCTGCAAAAACATAATATAACTGTGCAACCCTGAATGAAGAATTTATTTAAGCATCAATAAGGTACGCTATTATTATTGAATCACAATTTATCAATAAGCAGATTTAGCATACTTAGCACAACTCGTTACACACTTCGGCGTAATACAGCAAGTATAGTGAAAGATTTGATTTTGATTTAATTAGTCACAGCAGATGATCAGACTATAAACTTATTTAAAGAAAGGACCAATAATGTTAGCCGTACAAGTTTTTTTTACACATAACTTAACTTTCTGTGCAGTGGCGAAAGCAGAAAATTGATAAGGTGGGAGGGGGGCAAGGGTCAAAAGTTGCAAATCAACTCGGAGGTCTGGTGGAGAAGCTCACAGCCTCCGGAGGTGAGATTTTTACGTTTTTTACAAAATAACATAATTTTACGACCATTGGTTAAATTTTGGTTTAGAAGACATTCTTTAGAAGTGCAAACATACACAAAATAAGCATAAGAACAACTGAAGGGCACAAGCTATTTTGGTCTTTCTTCCTCGTATGCTTCAGCAGTGCTCCGCCACCGGTGTGCCGCTACACACTAATGCGTCGCAAGACCATGACAGGTGTGCAGCAGAGTGTTGGTAATTTTTGCAGCAAACTAACAAAAATGCTTTTTATATTTTTGCAAATCTGAACGTTTATCTACCTACTATTAGTGACGTGCTGGCAAGCCCTAATTTTGCTTCAATTTTGCTCAAGTAATATGTGCGAACAAAGCTTTTCATCACTATTGCTAATCAGAAATGATCAACCAAGAATTCTTAACCTTTTTTGTCTCGTTTTCACCTTGCCAAGTGAAAGAAGTTTAAATTAACCCCATCTTATCGCTAGACCACAAAATCTCCCCATAAAAAAGGTCTTTAAGGTTTTTTTGCGGGTTTTCCACAAATTTCCTCAGGTTTGGTTGCCTTGCAATTAAATTTCTCATTGACGTAGAAGAATAAATACATATTGTTTTTTGCATCTTTTGTGTTTTTACTAACATGGTTCGTTGCGGTGTGCTGCCGAGTTTAGCAAGTTTTGTAAGTGTGTCGCACGTTAAAAATGATTGCAGAGCACTGCGCTACAGAACGGAATTAAGGCCAAAGAAACAAGTAAGAGTTTCGTAGCTTTGGCGAGAGAGTAGTGATTTGCAACTCAAGCAGCAAACGTGAACAGTTATCAGTGTTAGCGAGAAAGCATCTGAAATATAACCTGGTCCCAGCAGCTGCTTAAAATGCTACTGCATGTTAAGCCGTCTTTAAATATGTTATAGCCCAAATGAGAGAGCTAGTATAACGCACAAGGTCTGCTATAACATCTTGTGTTATCGATAGCAAACCTTTTTAACAAGGATTTAAGGCAAAATCAACGGGGCTATCTAAAGTTAGGCCAATCGCATAAAACTAGATTGCAATGCCGTCGTTACGGGGGGGAGGGGGCCAGGAGGACGGTGCCCCCCTAACGTTTGCTTGTTTCCCTCCATTTCGGTTTCCTCGAAATACTATTTTTGGAACATCACGTAAATACAAGACAACAGGCAATGATGAAAAAAGGAGTAATAACATTCAAACATAATTCACGTTTGACGTTTCGAGATTTTAAAAATTTCAGTTTCCTTCCCACTTGAAACCCTCCCCACTTGCAACAGTTATTTTTCCATTTGAAACCCTTACCACTTGAAACACGTGGCACAGTTCCCTTCCCACTTTAAACGTTATTTATTGCTTATCAAACAAAGCTACAGTAGGCTATGTCTTTTTTTCTGCGATATATAAGATGAAGTGATCTTGAGGTGAAATTTGAAAAAACCTTTCAAGGCTGCAAAATGCTGGCACGCATAGGCTAAAAAAATCTGAAATAAGCACTACTCCCACCTTTAAACTGATTAAAATGATGCAAAAATGGCAGGCAGTAAGAGCATTTTTTATGTTTGAGCTTTATTTTAATCCAAGAACGCCAATTTTAACGTTTTTTACATTGTGCCATGGCCCAATGAGGGGAGCATGGCACAATGGCCCTCCTGCCTACGCTACTGTTTCTGTGTGTTTCGGGCCTGGGTTGGGCTTCAAACAGTTTTTCGGGTTCGGACCTAAACTAGTCGTTCCGTTTTGAACTCTGCATAAAACTATACCCTTTACAATGAGTTTCCCTCTTTGTTTGGGTAAAAGTTTTTCCAATTCAACACTTTTGCGATGAAAGTTTCAGTCAAAATTGCTCCAATCATCTATCGACTTTGCAGTAAACGTATTTGGTAGGTTTTCAAAAAATAATTAGCTCATTGATTTTGCAGGACTTCACTTTTGTTGGAGCAATGGGATCTTTCGACAGGGCAGGGTCGGTCTTCAAATCGAATTCATCAAATTATGTTCGGCCGCTCAACGAATCAGAGTTGAAGACTCTCATACATCCATATCTGCTTTCAGAATTTAGAGATTCTTATCTCGGTAATTACTGTGCGCTACTCAGAAGCGCAGCGTGTTGTTTGACCAGTTTTATACCAGCGATTCTTAACAGAGGGTGGCCGCACTTTCAAGGGGTGCGATATTATGTTTGAAGAGGCGTTGATAATCAATATGAAAAGGTTTTCAAAAATGCGTTTCAAAAAACATTGTAGAGCGCAAGCGCAAATTCCGCAAACTAAATTTTTTTTAGTTTAAAGCGCAAATTCCACAACCAAAACTTTTTAAGCTTTAAGCACTTACGCATATTCCGCAACGAAATCTTTTAAATTTTTAAGCGCAAACACAAATTCCGCAACCAAATTTTTAAAGCTTAAAAGCGCCAACACAAATTCCGCAGCCTACAATTGAAAATAATAAAGCGCAACTGCAATTTAATTACTTGAAGAGCGCAAACCAATTTCGTTACTTGAAAAAGTTTTTGAATACAAAGTTTTACATATTTGAAGTTGAAAAAGAGCGCCGCAACGATGGTGCAAGTACAAAAATAGCAAACAACATAATATAGTTCCACCTTCAGTTCAACTGCACTGAATTTAACCAACTGCACTGCGTTTCGTTTTTATAACTAAAGGCACAAATTCATAGTGAAGATAACAAAACAAAAGATAGCAGTAAAAAAAGATATTAATGATAAACCGCCACAAAACATCCAAAGAAAACAAGTAATACACCACTTACATTCAGGAATAATTTTCACTCATAGAAAAAATTTGATTTTCCTAATCCGTAAAATCAAAATTGATTCATTTTTGAAAGGGACATGCAGAGCAATACTTAAAAATTACTTTACGATTGCGCTTCTCAAGAAAAAAAATTCGCAATTAAAGCGCAACGAATTTTAAAACAACCGATTCGCAAACGCAAACTACGCAGCAGCAAAAAATAATTGTAATTCCGCAACCCAAATTGCGCAAAATGTGAAAAAATTGCTTAGTTCGCAACAAAAATTGTGCAAGGGCTGGAAAACAAGGTAAAGTGCGCAACGCAACTTGCGCAACTTTGCAAAACGCCCTTTTGCATGGGTTTCCTATTTGACTTCAATACATTCTTGTGTCTAAACGTTCTTAGTTAAGTGTTATTGCGAAAGAAAGTGTTTATCTTATTACAAAATTTCTTGAAATCGACTGCGGGGCGAGAACCGCGTGATGATTCCGAAGAGGTATTCCAGCGCGAATAGCCTCGTCCTTGTTTCAAATAGTCTGATGATTTAGGCACATTTGTTGCCTTTATTGTGAACGGTTAGCTCGTGTGTTAGGATTTCCGTCCTGACATTCAAGCGAAGTTTCCGCTTGTTAGTGGATCAATAATGAATGGAACCAAAATTGGGCCAAAACTAAGAAAACTGCAGCTATAATTGAAGATGGGAAAGCACTTAAAAATAACCATCTTGAATCATAAATGTCGTGGTTACGGTAAGACGCAATGTTTGGATGGGCGAACGAACGTAACCTTCGTTCAACTGGTTCAATTCACCGCGGCACAGTCAGAATCGGGTTCCTTGCCACATCAACTCCGCTTCTGGGCATCGCACATTGCTGATTCAACCCGCGTGTTTAGGTTACTCGACCAGCAGCGGGAGATTCGAAGGAGGGGGGCAGGTGCAGGTTGCGTCCGGAGCTCCTTCGTTCAAATTAAAAGGCATGGTAAGTGAAACAAATGACAATGTACAGGGTTGGCCAAAAAAAATTGCACCCTTGGACAAAGTGTCATAACTTTTTTTGGAATGAGATAACATTTAAAAATTTTTACCATTTCTTTACGACAATATATTGCGTAGCTGTGTAAAATTTTATTAAAAATTTCCATAAAATAACAAAATTACCGGTGTTTAAATAGTGAGTATCACAAACTGCAATTGCATGAAAATTAACACAGCACTAATAGTAAGCGATTGTTCATTCGTTGAATATTTTTCGATGTGTTGTCCGTTTTCTGCAATCACCAACCGCACACGAGATCGAAACCCATCGATGGCGTTATTGATTACCGCTCGGGGCAATACTTCCCACTCATGAAGAATGGCTTCTTTCAATTTTATGGTGTTTTCAAATCTTCTTCCGCGGTAAACATTTCGCTCCAGAGCGCTTCAAACGCAGTAATCGACTGGATTAAGATCTGTTTAAGATAAGATTAAGATCGTTAAGATAAGATAATTTCAAAGTTATTATCATTTGAAAAAAGATTTGTTAGCATTCATGCATTGTTACGTCAGAATCAGTATAGAAAGGCCAATTATAAAAAAAAGTTACGTTACCTGCAAAAAAACCTTTGAACGCACTTTGTGAAAAGAGATTGCAGTCTTCAATGTTTAAATGGACGTCATTTTATAACTTCTAGGAATTTCATTGTAAAATTTTACACAGTTACGCAATATATCGTTGTAAAAAAACGGTAAAAATTTTAAATTGTTATCTCAATGCAAAAAAAAGCTATGGCACTTTGTCTAAGGGTGCAATTTTTTTTTGGCCAACCCTGTATTTGGTTGGTTACGGTACGCCTCTTTTGCTACACAGTAGAAACAGATTTCAAATTGTTGACTCCAACGCCTTTGTTGTTTTGTTTGTGTTGATAGTGCCTTTGTGTTGTTTTTTCCACTGTTTGTACGGTTTGCTCTCATGCGTTGAAGAAACAGACGATTGTGTTTATACAGTAGAAACTACAGAATGTCTTATTGTTGACACTAACGCTTTTGTGCTGTTTTTGTCACTGGTTATACAGTTCACTCTCATGCTTCAAGGAAACAAAGACGATTTTGTTTTGTGTTTGACGTTAACCGCTGCTTGACTTGTGCTCGTGCGATAAATGCCCTTCCGCTCTTGAGTGCATAACCTAAGCGCGGGTAGGGTTTATCCGTAATGATTCTATTTGCTTTTTAAACAGATTGTTAGGTTTTAAGGATTTCACTGTCTTTTTTGAGTTGGTGATTTACTGTCAAGTGCTAAATCCTCTGTTCAACAGGCAAATTTCTTCCTCCGTTTCTTTTTGAACTAAAAGCCTCATATAGACTTAAAGATTTTGTTGCAGCCAACTGCTTGGTCGTTATCTTTGGTACGAAACTCTAAAAATTATACTAAAAATGACTCAGTACTTAAATTGTAGAGAAGACGCGTCCCCCCATCGAGAGTTAGCGTCCCCACATCGAGATTTAGCATCCCCCCATCGAGATTTCAGCGTCCCCCCGAACGAGATTTTAGCGCTCTCCACTAAGAGTAAGGGTCTGGACGATTAGACGAAAAAGTGGCTGTCAGCTATTTGTGTCGAAGACCTTTTTTTTTAAACTCCAATCGAGTTTGGGGACAAAACCCCTTCAAATTTCGGTGAAGACTTTTTTTTTGGTCTTCAATCGAATTCGTGGACGGCATCAAAAATTGAGGCAAAATTTCTACCAAATTTCAGCAGCAGTCCGAATGCATTTGGTCGAGGCTGCGAGAGCGTCCCATCATGCAAAATTTTACTGTTCAAATACTGAAATGACTTGGATTAATTTGTTGGCTCTTCCAAAGTTGCGCAGCGAAAATTTATAAACTCTTGATTTAGCCACCGAGTTAGTTGAATGACATCATCTGATTCGTCGTTTTTGTGACATTACATTTTGGCGTTGGCAATTTTTTGATGCCGTTCTTCTCACACCTCGCCGAAGAGCATTGGGGTAGATTTGCAGCAACGACGGCGATTGCGAAGTAATAGTCAGAAGTTTGCCGGGTTTGAATCGCGCTTTTAGCGCGTTTCCGTTTTGGTTCGAAGGTGTTTCCGACCAGTTTTTGTTTTAGGATTTTGCAACCTTACGGCCTAGAGATAGAAGAAGCCATGCCAAGATAAACGGCTATATTCTGTTAGAAAACGTCAGTCACGAATAAGCACGAAACAGCCAGATTCTCAGAAGCCGCAAAACGCTTTGGTGTCACATACCAAGCGTCAAAATTTGGGCGAATGGTTAATATGGGTCGCAGTATTTTAAATAATTGTGGTAGAAAAAGTCCACTGAGTGCTCTGAGCCTAATATGTTATCCAGTAACGCCACGCTTGTATATATTTTGTTTTTTAGCTTATCACTAGACCAAGTTTTTGTTGCACTAAAAAATTGAAAAAATTGCGTTTATTTTTGACCAAAGTTGCATTTATGCACAAACATTTTAAACGACGGTGATTTACTCTAGCGATTTATTTACACACAATGCCAAATATTTGCAAACATTACATGGGGAGAAATGACGATCTTTTGCCAACAGTTTGCCTAGCATGGTAAAACTTTGCTTCACAGTGCACAAAGTTGTAAGCCTACTGTTGCGTCCTAGTACCATTGAGACGCAAGTAATCTGTCACACAGCTCTTGGCTAGGCAAATCAAAGACAATAGAACTGCACTGAAATAGTTTTATAGCACGTTTTTTAAATCGCACTAACATTTAGCACCATACTTTATAAAAATTGCAAAAAAAATTTGCATGTGAAAACAAAAAAAGTTGCAATCAATTCCTAAAACAGCGTAAAGCATTGTGCAGCTCAAGTTCTTAGTATTTACAGTAGGAAGCTGTCGGAAGCTGTAAAAAAAAGTAGCAAAAGTTGCAAAAGCTTGCCCTACTTATCACTTTTCTTAACGTTGCCAAAAAATAAAAGCCTCACTTTTTTTTCCGCTTCAGCAAAGCAGCCTTTGCGTCTCTGCACCCTAACTGAGTATGATGTTCCACTCCGCTGGGTTTCGTTGAACTGATGTTGGGATGGATTAGGAGCAATGCTTTGTTTGCTGAATCGTTATCTTTATTTAGGTGCTTATTTATGACCCAGATCGTCTACTTCCCACAAATGCTTCAACCGCCATTTTGCACCCTCTTGACCCCAACCTTTGGCAGATTGGGGCATATTTTGGCCACACAGTTGTGGGCGCTGACTTGAACCGCGACTCTTTTGACGAGCTCATTGTCTCTGCGCCTCTTTACACGGACGGAAGAAGTTCCTACGACCAAGGAAGAGTTTTTGTGTTTTGGAATGACCCTCGAAACCCTGGGTTGAGTGGATGGGTGAGCGCTTGTTTACAAACAGAAAACGATACTTTCAAAAATACATTCCAAATGAAGTTTAATGAATTTATTTTTTTCCAGCTCCCTTAAAAGCTCTATTGATGCCAAATTGACTGTAAAATCACTAAAACTAAAAACCACCAATAGCGTCTGTTTCACCGAAAAACGGCTCCTCAGGTGAAAGAGTCCTAAACGAATTAAAATGCTATACTAAAAGCTTATACTATAAGTCCTAACTGAAGGTTCATCTACCATTACGAGAAAATCATCAAAACTGGACACCACGCAGCACAAAATTGGCTTTTAACGTGAACAATTTTACAGATTGCAGTAGCAGTCAGTTAAGACCTGATATACGTTTTTAGTATTTTAGCATTATGTTTAAAACTTTTCTACATGAGGAGTCGCTTTTCGGCCAAAAAGGTGTTGTTGTGGTTTTTATTTTTGGTGATTCTATGCTGTGTATTCTACTGTTACTGTGATTGTCGAGCACTTTGTTAGGTTTGATTGAGGCCAATTTTAAACTGGATTGTTTGTTTCAATTTAGTCTGTCGTAGCAGTTTCAATTTACTCTGTAGTTGCCGAAACTTTTCGTTTTATATCACACATGGTAGGTATCACCCCGCATTGTTTATACGCTTCGCAGCAAACTAGGAGAAAAATGTGTACTGCCTCTGTCGTGTAACTGCTCAAAGTTGTTACGCGATAGAGCTTGATCTATTCGAGGTTGGAACAACGTTTTCCACAAAGCATTGCTCAGCACATTTCAAAGGAGCTTCTGCGTTTGTTTCAATACTACGTTCCTCTAAACAAGCGAAAAAAATTTTTTTTATTATTTTTGCCACTCGTGAGCGACTTTTTCCCGCGATATTCAGATTTCAATCGCCTGGGTGGAACAAACTTCTGCCTCTTCTCACGAAACCTACTGATAACGCCTCTGCGATTTTGCCACCTTGTTTCTGTGCGTTTTGAAGACTACCAATTTAAAAATATTGTTTGTAGCAGCTTTTTTAGTTTCAGTTTATCTATTTGTTTATTTATTTGCTTATGTATTTACATTCTTTCGGAAGCACTTTTGTGTTGCAGATGGCTGAAGGCTTTTCACCCATTGTTCTTGTCGGCTCTAACAATGGACCGGCGCGGTTCGGATCCAGCGTCGTCGTCGGAGGGGATTTGGATCAAAATGGCTTTGATGAGGTCATTGTGGGTGCACCTCATGAAGAATATGATTCTGAAAGCAGCGGAGTGGTTTATGTTTATTACGTCACAATAAATGGCTTGTCGGAAGATCGAAAGCAGGTCGGTATGAATATTGATGACGTCATAGGTTACAAAGCTTTTATTTTAGCAAGCAGTATAGTCTCCCACACGATGACGCTTTTCTGAGCTGCGTCGGCGAACACTCGCGACTAATTTCGTGCAAATAACACGCAGATTAATTGTGTCACAAAGCCGGAAGTGTGCTAACGGTTTCAACATAATGGTAACATCTACATAAATTGCAACTATTTAGGAAGTTATCTAGGAGCCCCTCGTCACTAAGAAAAAAAAAAGTAAATAACCTGCCAACATGGTTCTTTATGCTTTGTTGTCAAAATCGTGTGTTGCCAAAATGGTTCTTTATGCTTTTACTGAACCAAAAACATTCTAGCACTTTGTTTCCATTATTTTACTGTGCTTTGTTTTTGCACAGTTGGCAATTATCATCAAACACTGAAAATTTAGGCGCGAAATAAAATATCTTATGTTAAGGAAAAAGGTTGAGCCCTTGTACGGTATGGTTTGGGAGTTGGTTGTTGAGAATCGCCTGTTGACCTGATTACCTGTTGACCTGCTATTCTCTTTTCAGTTTTAGTTTTGAATTTTATTTGGCCATGGTACCTTGCAGAGTCATCAGTTTTCTTTGCAGGAACGTAGCCAGGGGGGAGCAGCTAAAATTTTACTTTGCCCCCCCAAATAATTTCAGTTGAACATCATTTTTAACAAAATATCATGCAACATATGCATTTGTGCAGTACTTAAATACGTTACTTTGCCCCACCCCCAAAAAATTTATTTTGTTTCCCCCCAAAAAATTTACTTTGCTCGAACAAATGATTTCACTTACACGTCTTTTTGACACAACAAAATATCCTCAGTCTGCCAATCGCGTGCGAAATCAGCTTTTAGCTCCGTGAAGACATTTTTTTAGTCTTAACTGAAATTTGCGGCAAAATCAGCTCTTCTTTCTGTGAAGACATTTTTTTTATTTGGAGATCGCTTCCAGCGCGAAGCCATTGCTCCCCAAATTTTTGCTTGCCCCCAAAAAATTCCGTTCTGGCTACATGCCTGTTTCTTAAAACAATTTTGCTTTAAAATTTTTTTTGGGCGCAAAATTTTTGATCGATTTTAATGTCTAATTTGCATTTTGGTTGCTGGTAAAACAATAATTTTGATTTCGGAGCTCATGGCTGGCTTTACCGACGCTTTGCTTTTTTGTCTCGGCCTTCTATTTTTTTGGCTCGACCTGTTTCAACTACATGAAATTCTCTGAAAAATGACAATTTTTTTGATTTCTTACTCATTTCGATTCATGCCAGCTCAGCTGACGAGGTTTGGTTTTAACCGAAATAGCGCCATCTTGAGCATTATTATACTTTCAAATTTAATTTTTACTACAGAATAATTTTTTTTTACCAGCACGACCATTTCTCTTTGTGGTAGTTCGGTAATGAAATTGACTGAGCTTTATGATTTAGCAAAATAGTTATGCTTTGAATTTGGCTGGTACTGTTATCAATGAAATTTTCTAGCCTATGCAAACTTTGTTAATTTTCTAGCCTATGCAAACTTTGTATTAACAAGGTTTGTCCAGCTCGGCCAAGAGTTTTGTCCAGCTGGGGAATACCTTTGATTAGAGAAGCTGAGGGCTTTTGATGAGAGCTGAAAGCTCGAAACAGTGCTGTTTAGCTCTGTGCATCCTACGCAAACTTTGTAATTATGATGACTTAATAGTGATCCTCCGTTCGCAGACAAAGTTAGTGGAGTTTCTATCCTATGATTAGGTTGTTTCTCCAATTAACACTTGCGACTGAGCAGATCATTGCCTCCCATGTCTTTCCGACAGAATTGAAGTTTGTGGTCTCCAATTTTGTGGCGAAGCGCATCTACTCTCGATGAAGTTTTAAACCTATGCATTAACTATAAGTTAAATTATACAATATCTTTACACCCATAAATGTTTATCTTCACCCCCGCTATGTACTTCGGTCATAAGTCGTGACCGGGTACCGGGAAGAGATTATTTCAAAACGATTAATTAATTCAATATTTTTGCAGAGAATTGTTGGTCGTGACGTAACAAAAGGTTTGCAACAGTTCGGAGCGGCATTGTTACGCTACGATGGTTTAGTTAATGATGTCGACGAAAACCATTATCCCGATATTGTGGTATCAGCGACAAAAAGCGATGACGTGATCGTGCTTCGTTCGAAACCAGTTGTTGTGGTAACGGCTGACCTCAGAGTATCGCCGACGATTGTGAACGTGGTCGAGTGCTTGAGAAACGCAAATCAGCCATGCGTGACGCTAGAGCTGTTGATTTCAGCGAAGGAAGCTACAATTTCGGACGGGCGAAGAACAAGCTTCGGTGAGTGTTCAGATGCGAGTTTGGTTCATCATTCATGTTGAACATGCTACGATAAGCGGTCTTGTTTAGTGGTCGGTGCATGTTTGGGGTTGATGAAATGATTGGTGTTTGATTTGGCCAGTGTTGGTGTTTGATGAATGTTTGTGTTCGGCGAATGCTAATGTGTCAAGAATTGAATTTACGTAGCACAACAACCAAATTCAACTCTTATATCTACAGTACAGTATAAAGAGCAGTCGGTCAAACGAAACAAGGACTTGCAAAGTCTCGGTCATCAAATCCAGCACTTCCCTACACCAGTGTTTTAGAAATAGCTTGAACAATCCTAACACTTTGTTATGATATTAAAGTCACCCGCATATAGTTCTTAAACAATTTCAATTTGGCTGCATAAGAGGAACTATAAACGAGCCAAAATTTGGTTTTTGCTGAAGTTTCCCTGAAAAGTTAAGTTTTTGACCCAAATTGTTCAATGAAGTGCATAGGTTTTCTGACATCATCATTTTGTCGTGATGGCTAAGGTGCCTGTTATCTGTCTATTCGATGAAAACGGAATTTACTCTGAGTAATTGTTTGCTAACAGAGATGGAGGTTGTTATATTACTGGACTCGTTAGTTAACGACGACGCCCGAAAGCGGCTGCAGTTTGCCGGAAAGTCATCATCGCTTGAATCGATTACAACAAACATTACAGCGGACCAAACAATTATGGCTTATAACGTCACACTAAACGTAAGTTGGATTATTATTTTCAATTTGATAACGGCAATAAATTGGAATCTCGCTGAAGCGTGGCCGAAATACAAAGCAGGTCACCGACAACCCAATTAGTTGAGTGTATTGAGTTTATCAAGGTGTTGTTTGGTTTGGACCGCTGATGGCTGTTGTCACGTTAGGTTGCTGCTTCATGTTTACGTCCTAAAAGCATAGGTGGGCACAAGTCCGTTAATCGTTAATCCGTTAATAACGAAGCTAACTTTTTCATTAACTCGTTAATCCGTTAAAAAGTTTTTTCATGTTAACGGACTAAATTAACTTCCGTTAAGTGCTGTTAACGGACTAAACTAACTTCCATTAAGTTCTGTTAACTTCCGTTAAGGTTTTTATCGTTAATATCTTGCAGCTTCGTTGTGCATTTGAACTTATTTTTATCGTAAAATTAGGTTAGACTGTAAAATGTAACTTTCAAAACACAAAACGACCAACATAGCAATAAATATTTCCTTACAATCAGCTCAACAGCGTCAATACGCGTTCTAGAAGCGAGTGAATAAAACAAAATATACATTACACGCAAACTGTTAACGGATTAACGGACTTTATTAACTTCCGTTAATTAAAGCTAAAAATAACGGATTAACGTTAACGGAGGTGTGAAGTTTGTTAACGGACTAGAGGTTAACGAAGCTAACGTTTTGCATTAACTTGCCCACCTATGCCTAAAAGCAATGGTCAGTTAGCAGCTACGTCAATAAGACAACGCATTTTTTGATTTAAAACTTGATTTTGGGTTCGTGCTACTCAGTGTGGAACTCCACGGATAATTACTTTCTATTTGCGCTCGACTGATTAACCCAGTCTACCAATTTCAAACCAGAAATTGTTTTTTCATCCCTAGCCTTTCCCACAGTGCTGCTTATTTTTAGACCAACGCTTTCAACCAGCTCGCAGTCAACCAATATCTTGATGTGGTACCTCAAATTATGACGTCATGGAAACTTATCACCGACCCACGCGAAGCTGTTTCTCCCACACTCGATCCATTTGCGTCACAATCGCGAAGCAACGACTTATATTTCAACTACAGTTGTTCGTCAACAAACGGGATTTGCGAACACAACGTCGTCATCAAGACCGCGTTCTCGTGAGTATAACGACGTCATATTAACAGTTTTAATAGCTGGGTTTGTCTGAGGCTCCAGGTCGCTTCCAGCTTTCAATTTTCGTTCCACGTGAATAATTTACTTGGACCGTGAAAAACGCTTTGGAGAAAGAGGGTTGTTACGTGGGTATTGGAAACGTGGCGGAAAGGGTGGCTGCATAGCTTTTTATGTTAATCTTGTGATTGTATAAGATGACGTCACCGTCGCTTTTGTGTGACAGGGAAGATGAGGGAACCTTATGGCACCTTTCGCAGCCATGCTTAGCTCCTCCAGTCTCAAAACAAATTTGAGTTTCAAAATATGCCGATGGTGTGTAGCTTGGACTTCTCGTTTACTATTTCAAACCGTCATCATTATTTATTGTGAAGTTTACAAGATGGACTTGAATCTATGTTACTTGGTTATTGCTTTCAAAAGTCTACACGTTTTTAGTAAAGAATGATTAATTTTTTGAAAAAAGCTTTATAAAAGCTATTTCACTGGTGATTATTACACTACCGTACTTCATTCACAGTGCGTTACAATAATTAGATTTGATTATTTTATCTGCAGCATTTCGAAATGCAAAGTTTTGTTGAGATGTCGATTACATAAAAAGCAACAACGGCGCCTCAGCTTGTGGAAATATGGTTGTGTTTTGTTCAAAGAATATGCCAATGGTCTTCACATCTCATAACCGTCCTGTTTCTTTCAGAATTTCCAAAAATCCGCAACCCTACGTTCTCAGTGACCGCCCAGACCCTCTCTACGTCACTATTAACATAACAAATGAAGGCCCAGACTACGCGCTCTTCCTGGTTGTGGAGCTGAGCAGAGCATCTTTGAGCCTGAGTCGGGTAAGGAGAGTGTTTACTGCGGCCAGACAGCACCAATAATGTCGGTAGGTTTTCGCTGCTACTAAGCTTTTATTCAAATCGTGTTTTTTGCGCAGAGAATAATTTACTAAAATTGCTCGGCAGTAGCAGTTCGTGTTTGACAGTTAGAACGGATAATGTTAACTATTTTCGCATACAGTCTGTAAGTTTAACTTGTTTTTGATATGATTTTTTATAGGTGGACGGAAGTTGCGTAAGCAATTATGACGATTCTTCTGGTCAAATCAGTCTGAGATTCAACGAAGTTCAAGCGCTGAGAAGCTTCGTGTTCAGTGGACAATCAGTAAGCCACGAGAGCTTGTTTGATTGGTTATTGTTGACGTGTGATTGGGAGCACCGAGTAATTGTTACCGTTTGCCTATTGATGAGAAATTTCTCGGCCGGTCGATTACGCTTAGCGAGAGATAGTTGCGAGGTTGACCTGGTGAAAATTGATGATTGCCTTTGTCATGAAAAATTGGTTTCGTTACGTTCATTTTCGACATCGACACTATTCGATTATTGTATGCCGCCATGGCTTACCTGCAAATGTAACGCTGCATTAATGTTTGACGTTATTACATGCACGACATCTATAATAGGAGCGGTGAAGAGTTCGTCTCTGGAGCGAGAGGTCTGAGATTCGAATCTCGGACGGATTAAATCGGACACAGTGTTGCCAACGGCTCACCGTCGCTGCTACATTTCTTCGAAAGAAGCTGTGTTGCGCGGGCGCAATGACGCGAAGATGGCCCCGCAAACTCGTTGCATGCTTCGGCGTAACAGAGCGAGTATAACGAAAGATTTAATTTGATTTTAACATCTATAATAAAGGTCGTTGTCTGATAAATATCAAGACTTACTCCAATGCACGTATTTTGAAACCCACACTTTTTCCGCTTCTAACCACGAGAAACGTTCACCGTACGTTTATAATGATCGATAGATCATGCACGTTTATCTTTTTTCTGTTTGTCGTGAACGATTTTTTAGGAACGAAATAAAACAAAAACTTTAAAGACCACAAAATTACCAAATTTACTATCCAGGTGGATTCACACATACTGGCAAATTTTTGGCGACTGAACTGGCTGGCACAAAAGTAGCGCAAAACAAATCACGTGGCCAGCAATTGAAACTCGCTTGCAAGAATGCACATGTAACAGGTTAACGTACATGTAACAAGTTAACATATTTTTTTCTGAAACGGCAATGCTGAAATAATGTGAGAACCAATCATAGAAACCACACGCAGGTGTCCTAACGCCCAGACCCACATTGCCGTAATGGTACTGTAGCTGTGTAAAAATAATGACTTTTCGTTTTAGTGTCGCATCATCCTCACCTACCCCCTCGAGCCACTGACGCGAGTCGGGAAGGTTGATCAACTTACAATCTCGGGAAGAGTTCGTTCCAAGTAGGTCAAAAGTTATTGGTTTTACTGATCCATTATGTCGAATTCTTTCACAGAAGCTTGATATGATTCGCGTTTTGCTATAGTCTATGCGTTTGGTACCACCTAGCGGCTATAAGTCCTGTGAACTCAGATTTCCTGTAATGCAATGACGCAGCTACGAGACAAGGGTGCAGTTTCAACCTATAAACTGCAACAACTAACCAAAGATCAACCCACCTCAGTTGAAGCAAACCGAACAATTCCAACCGATTGTTCAATCAAAGACTTTTTTCAGCGCAAACCCAGATCGTTGGATCGAGACAGATGAATCAAACAATGGTTTCAACTATGATCGAGAAATCCGCTACGCGGCATCGCTTGAATTGCTGCGCAGGTACTTCCAATTTTGATGTTTAATTGCGCATACACCACACTAGCTTCTTGATGAATGCCTATATTTAGTCCATCCTCTCGCTCTTTCGACTGTGATGCCGAGTCTTTAACTTTTTTTGTTTGATTGCGACACCATTTTCTTTCATTTAATGCTTTGAACAACGTTGATGAACTTTATAAAACGACAATTTCATTCCGTTTTCAAGAAAAAAGTTTCTATAGCAAGTAGAAAGACGCAACGATTGGGAATCTGAACAACATTGCACGTTACAGCTAGTTGCTGCCCTGGACAAATCTTTACCGGTTTGGTTGCACCGACCGAGTGCTGCTGGGTTACTGACTGTTTGTTCAATTTATTGAAACACTAGCACCGATGTGTAGCTGTGACACTTGGTTAATTTATTTACTCCTGGCATTATAACGCGGTGTTTTCTTTGTGTCGGTTAATCCCGGTTTATCTGCGCAATCCGGTATCAGACTATCTGCACAAACATATATTCTCTTATTCGCACAGCATCGCGACTCCGGCGAGGATCATCTTTAACCGCACGAGTCCGGCAACGAACATCAGCTCCTTACAGGATCCCATCCTTGGTGGGAATCAAACCAATATCAAACACCAGATATCGGTGAGCAGCTTTCCTGAGCTGTTTTTGTGTGCAGCCAAAAAATCAAACGTTTTTAGCTTCTAAAATACTTTTGGTCTTTTATGTTCATTCTAAATTCTGCTTCTTAACCGGGAAGAAACCAAAACATTCCAAGATATACACCAAAAATGGAGGAACCAAATGTGGCTTTCTTGATTGTCTTAAAAGCAAGTGCTGTGGTGGGTGGCCACAAGCGGCGCTAGAAGAGCTCTCTTTTTTGGGTCAGCATTGAAAAATGAGAAGAAAAAGCTGTGACTTGGCAACAAATTTTAGGTAGATTACGTGTATAAAGTACGTTGGTACCATTTCGGATCCTTTCACAGGGAGTATGAAAAAGCAATCAATCAATCAATAGATGGCCATTGAACAGTTCTTGTCCGTTATTAAATTCATAGACTATTTATTTAGATAATTTATGATTGGACTGATATTGAATATTATTTTTACAGCAAGCTTAACGTTTTGTTAAAAAAAAGCTTGAAAAACTGTACGAGTCAAATATACAGTAAATAAAAATTTTTGAAGAGTAAAAAACTTGTACAATCAAGCATTGGTTAAATGCATAGAAAAGATGTTTCTTCAGAAGCTTTTAGTCATTTGGTGAATAAAATGTAATTGGTGAATGGTGAATGAAATGTAATTACAATTTCTTGGCATCAATGTGTCGGATTTAGCTTCAGTTGTCGTGAACGAATCGATAGCCATCCGCTTTTCGAAACCGGTTCAATGACTTTTTATTCCAGGTGCAAAATCCAAGTAACCACACCATTGCCACGGCCATGGTGACGCACTCTTGGCCCGCTTGGTTGAAACCGTCGATGACATCACCACTTCTATATCTTTACGACTTCCAGTGTTTGGTAAGTTCGTTATAGGTTTTCGGTATTTGGAAATTTTATTATCGGTATTCGGTAAGTTCGTCATATATTTGGTGAGTATCATTGATTACTTGGTGAGAATGGAAATTTTTCTTTCACCAGCAAAGCCACGCAAAGCAGTTTGTTCTGTATGTTGTTCTGTAGGTTCACTAGAGAATCAAACCTGTAGCATTGTAGTTAGCAATGGTTCCAATGTCATATAGATAATAAAATGGGAATTATAAATGAAATTCGGTTGCTTTATTCACATAGTTTCGTCCAATAGCTAATACGCAAAAAAACAGCAACCTTGTTCAAATATAATTTGAATCAAGATTTTTGAATGAGAATATTGTTTTTCGTTAATGTACCTAATGATGTCCATTGGACAAAATTATTCATAGAATGGGGTTAAAACAACCTCCTTTCGTTCATAATTCATATAACACATAGTTTATGTTTGATTTTTAGCTGTACCGATTAGACAAAAGTCTGGTCCTAAGTTTAGATTGCACTTCTCGTTAATGCCATTTTCATCCGAATGGAATTCCCCTTTTCACATTGCGAATCTTTTCAGGGCAATTCTCTGAAACCACAAAAATTATTTCGTCGCTTTGTGTTGCAGCCGGCAGCTGTTTGCCAGTGCGAGTTTGGGGACAACGTCAACCCATGGGGCCTGGCGATTGAGAACAACCGGTCGGGAAACAACATTCCCGTGGCGCCTCCAACAGAAAATTTTACCTTCAATGCGCAAACTGTGAGTTATATTGAAGTTGTGTCACTCAATCCAACACACCAACCCTTACTCGTCAACACAACAAATCTTTTTTGGACCAACACACCAACCCATCACTCGATTCAACACATCATCCCTCACTTGTTCCAACACAACAACCTTCACGCAATCCAACCAACCAATTCTTTTTGGTTCCAACAAACCAATCCTCTCTGTACCAACACATCAACCCTCTTTCGTACCCACGCACTTATCCTTTCTAGTTCCAACGCAACCGTCATCTCGATCAAATAAATCAATCCTTACTCGATCCAACACTCCGACTCTCACTCGATCTAACAAAGTAATCTTCACTCGGTCCTACACACCAACCCTCACTCAATCCAACACACCAATTCCTAAACACCAACCGTCACTGGATCTAATTCACCAACTCTCACTCGATCAATTTACCAATCCCCACTTGTCGCCACTTTCGCTAAATTAAAATATTTAAGCTAAAACGCAAGCGTTTTAACGTGTTTTAGACTTGACATATAGGAAAGGGGGGCTAATGGGGGTTAGGCAATTTAATTGTCTCTAGTGACTTCCAATCTTAGTGTAGGAATTTAGTTCTTTAAAGTGGATCTAAAAACTTGCGAAATCTGAACCAAACAGCGCTAAAATGGATATTTTTAGCAGAAAAAAAAATCGCAAAATTGCCCCCAGACACCCATTGCCGTCGTCCTTCTGGCAGACCCCCATCGGTGCTACACTTGAGTAGTACAACTTTACTCTGCACCGCCGTCGGATGAGACGGTTTTCGAGCGAAAAGATTTTGACTTTTGATTTAAGCCTCCTTTAGCCAGTTCGTGGTTGCGTGCCTGCATGCGACCCACGCCACTGCTTTTATCCAACTAGTGATTTCGTTTTTCAGACTTGCAACGACGTGACATGTGCACGCATTAACTGCACACTCACCGCTTTCCAGCGATTTGATGTCGTCACTGTGACGTCATTCTATAAGCTGTGGCTGCCTACGTTTTTGCAGGTTAGTCTTGGGTCAGTTTTACCACTTTAGATGAAAACGCCAAGCTACTTCAGAAATGTTTTTGATCTGAATCAGTTTGATGTTCTTTATGCAGAAGCAGGTAGAAAAGCTAGATAAACCGGCTTGGTGAGTCACAGAATGAAACATCCCGTTATCTTCGCTTATACAACTTGATGCTGCATGCAATTTCACCACTCGCAGTGCGCTTAATTTATGACAATACTTCAATTAGAGTGCAGTAAGTTGCCCAGTTGTTACTGTACAATCGTATGTTTTGGTGAACTTCTCCAAAATTTTACTGCAACAGTCTTACAGTCGCATAGCTCCAAAACGTTCAGTAAAAACTTTTTAAGGATTGTTTTTGGCTGATGCATTCAAATTAACTTAAGTTCAAAGTAGCTTCGCTTCTCTTCGAGGTGACAGACAACTATGTTTTATTTCTGCAGCCGGACTTGCGAACAGATTTTAGTAGCTTATTGACGCTGGATACGTCACAATCTCCATTGCAGGAAACCCAAAGATTCTCTGTCGAGGTGGGTACGGGTTTATAAGTATTTTGCTCTAGCTGCTAAAGTGTTTCGAGTGGTTGTCAAGCGCCGCACCAGCAATAGCAGTTTGTTATAACAGCGTGCACCAAACGGGCCCCAAACTGAAGGTATTATGGTTGAAAGTTGTCGCTGTTTTGAATAAATTACGTTCCACTCTTGGCAAATAATGAAGCGCGGGAGCGTAACCTTTGTTTGTTTTCACAATTTTGCTCTTGTTTGATTGTAAGCAGCTGGTGAGCAATGAAGCAGCCCCAGGACACGCTCCTGTATCACGTCAATTCAGTAGGCACTGGACGGGGACTAAATTGGATTAATTGATTTTGCTTTGCAGGTCTCCACCAACGTCGCTGTTTACGTTCCCCCGACGCCGATTCCGGAGCCTCAAAACACGACCCTCATCATTATACTCTCCGTTGTGGGGGGGCTGTTGGTGCTCGGGATCCTGATTCTTATTCTTTGGAAGGTGAGTTGTTTGATAACAAAAACCAGCAATGTTTACATTATTTGGAAATACCAAAGTAAAAGAACTGGCGTTTCCTCTGAGTGTTTCCCTCTACAGACAGGTGGGGTTATTTCGCATTAATCGCTTAAATCGGGATCGACTGCAGAGCACATTTCATTGCTGGGAAACAATGGAACTAAGTGATTTGATACCGAACATTCAACTGCACTCCGTCGCGCAACAAAATATGCCAAGGAAACAACCAAGAGTGAGTAGAAAATGAAAGAAATCTCCAAACGACCGAGATCTACCAGCTCAAGCGTCATATAAACCCTAGCACTGTGATGGCAGGAAATCTTGGTCTCATCTATTGTGACGAGATAACTAAGAAATGAGCGTTTTGGCGCATGAAAACCTAAAACAAATTCAGTGCTACGTCGGCCTGAGATTGTAGCACTCAAACTCGCTCCGTTGAATTGAGCAGAGATGAGTGGATTCAGGCTCCACCGGTGGAATTCGGTGGTAGCAAAGTCAGTCGGCTCTTCAGAAGCTTTCCTCTTTAACAGTGCACTCGGCATTTTATATGATATTATGACTTCACAGCTTGGATTGTTCGAGAGCAAGTACGCGACAATGAAACAAAACGCGATCGAAAACGAATCGACCACTTCCGCTGTGAATACGGCGACACCTGGTGATGAGCCTGCAGAAGCGGCCGCCAAACCTGACTCTTATTATGAAAGTTTTAAGAAGTGATAGCGTCATCTTCAATCTTATTATATTTTTATGTTTTTGGTCTTTGACATTTTTTTCTACTAAATTCAGTATGGTGTTTTGTTCGCTTTAGTTGAATATTTTGTTTATATTTGTCTCGTGAATTTGCGTTATATATGCTCCCGTTGCTCGTGGTATAAGCAGTTTCTAGGCAATTTTCTTGCAATGTCGTGATTAGTTAATTACTGTGATGTCATTTATTCAGTGATGCTTGGAGGTGGACCATAAGATGAAGGCCCCGGAGCTCATCAGTGAATCCACAACGTGGAAAGTGTGGCTTGAAATAGGGTTATAAGGTTTTTCTTGCAGTGTTACATTAGCGCGGTGTTCATATAGTGTATTTTTGTAGCCTCTACTTGGTCATTAAACAAGCGCCCGCGATGTGATGCTTCAGGATTTTAGAAGTTCCAGGAAAAATCAACTTCCAAATATGTAATTTGCGTCAGTGGTAACTGATAAGAAAATTTTTGAAAAGGAGTGAAAACTTTACCCAAAAAATGATCATTTAACTCGTCTATATTGGCCAAACATAGTTGCATTTGCTTAAAAATTATTTCTCTGTGACGTAATGTTGCCTTAGGTGTAAAAAGAGACAAAAGCAGAAAAAAATTGAGAGAGGGGTGGCGGAAATCTTCAAAATAGAAAATGCAGCACATAATTTGTGACTATCGGTAGTTCCGGTTACCGGTATTGTAAAAAACAGGGTATTGTTAAAAACAAATTTGTTTTGTAAACTTTGTACTTTGACCAAACAAACCAATCCGTGGTTTAATAGATAAAGCTTCAGTTAAATAGCGGTTGACTCGCGTTCTACTCCAAGTCAAACCAAACATTACATGAATTGGTATTCTCAGCTTCCCTGCCCGACGGTCAGTGATGTGATAGTGTCCACTTGTGCGGTTGACTGATGAGCAGGTATTAGCTTGACTCGAACACTACAAGATTGCCTGGACGATAAAACAACGATGCGCTTCCTGGCTAGAGCAACTTCGTAAATAAAGATGTAGTTACGATATCCTACCACAAACCTTAGGCTTAGCCAAGGGGGCCGGACCCCCCCAATTGCAATGCTACCAATGGTAAAAATGTGACAAAAAACTCTATTGTTTCTTCAGTTTCAGTTTCTTTCAGCATTTTTCGTGTATAACATACACGCGTACAACAGTAATGAACAAAAATATTGACAACCAGGGGGCCCGGGCCCGCTCAATTCAATTTTTGCCTACCAATTTATATGCGTAACCCGGGTGAAATTAAGTGTTTTGGCGTAAAATTTGCTATTTCAGGCCCTCATCTAACCTTTTTATGAACGTAATGCATTAACCAGGAGCGGATTTACCATATGGCACTGCTGTGCCAGGGGCCCCGCTCTCAGATGGTAAGACTTTTTTTGGGTCTTCAACTAAATTTTGCGAAAAGATTTTGTGAAAATTTCTAAAGTACCAGGGCCCCAACGCAATATAACTCCGGCCGGTCAATAACAAGGGCGCCGGCAGAATTTTTTTCAGGGAGGACCAATGAGATTAGAGCCAGTATTAATTACTGAAAATGGAAGAATTTTTGAAATTTGGAAGGTTTTAGAGACAGTGTGTGAAAATCCGGGGGGCATGCCCACCCCTCCCCCCCTTGCCGATGCCCATGATCAATAACATGATTAGTAAGCGTAACTATCTATTGTACCATTTTTCAATAACATAATTCACCTCCACTTCGCCAGTTTTTACGCGACATACTACTTTTGAAGAAAAAATCAGCCAGAGGAAATGCTCATTGAACAAATTATTGAATTTGAATTGAGGGGGCCTGGACCTCCAGGCCGTAGATGTGCCCCTATAACTGGTTATTTTCATGGCAAAAGAAAAATCTCTTAGGAAAATCTTTGAGTGGATGATTATTTACTGCCAAAATATTGCAGAAGTCAATGTAACTTACTTCCCCTACCTGAATCAAATCACATGCAAAATTTAACCACGAAATGCAAGATTTTAAACTTGTTTTGAACTTAAATTGTAAGTACGTAGAAGGAGGATTGAACAATTTAATTTTTTTGTTTAGTTTTCAAATGTTAAAAATCTAATTCTTTCAAACGGCTCTAAACATGTGTGGAATGTGATCCAATGGCATTTAAAATAGCTTATTTTTCAAAAAATCGGCCAGCTGCTGGGGGCTTCGCCCCCAGATCTCTAAAGCCTCCGGCGGCTGGAGGCTTCGCCCTCAGACCCCCATCTGTAATATGTTTGAAGTATACCAGTTCACTCACGCACTTCTCCCAATTTAGACATTTTCGTTTTCTGATTACGTCATTGCATGTAATTTGTGGTTTGGCCCACCCCATAATCAAAAATCCTGGCTACGCTTATGTCACAAACACCTTCTTATTTCAAAAAAGTTGCCAATTAGGTGCTTCAGGTGAAGCAAAATGTTTAATTCAACCAACATTCCGCAAAAAACTGTGTTGCTGCTTGTCGCACTGACTAACGGAGCAGATCTGCTACTCCGAAATTGCTCTATACCTTGCACAACCTTTTTCCAAATATTGCAGAAGAAGTTTCTCGAAACTCGCCAACGCGAGAAAAGCGTTAGAAGCCAATACGCGAACAGCAACAGCTTGAAGAGTTGGGACAAATTTTTGAGGATAAAAAAATGGGACAAACTCTAATTTTTGTACAGTTATGTAGGCCCATTTTTAGTTTAGTTTGTTTGCTTTACCTCTGATTAAAGCATTAAAAAATTATATCCCATAAAAGCATAGGTGGGCACAAGTCCGTTAATCGTTAATCCGTTAATAACGAAGCTAACTTTTTCATCAACTCGTTAATCCGTTAAAAAGTTTTTTCATGTTAACGGACTAAATTAACTTCCGTTAAAATGCCCGTTAACTTAACGACAATGGTTCATTAACTTACGTTAAGTTGCGTTAACGTAAGGTTTTCATCGTTAATTTCTTGTACCACCCATTCATCGTACCGGTACAAACCAATTTGCGCTGTTAACACTTGTTGCGTAATTAGCACGAGTTTTATAGAAAAAAATCGAAGGAGCTGCGAGATAAACAAGCGAGCGCGGGATCTAATGAACAAGCGCAATAAGAAATGCTGCAATTATAATTTTAATCATGCAAGTATAAAGTGGGTTAGATCTTAGATGACTTGAACTGCAATACTGCGATAGACCCATGATGCACCCATGAATAATCTGTTATTGGTGGTAAGATGGAAGTGACTAGCATGGCAGCGTTAGCAAGAAAAGTGGACATGGATAGTTAGTTAGCCTAACCTATAGCAGAAATGATCTCGATTATAATCGTAGTCTACAATCACTAATTTGTAATCGATTACGCAATTTTCAAATTATCGTACTCAGAAATCAATTACAAACGATCGTAATCTACGAATTGCAAATAATTGAGCCATGGCTGGCTACTACTATAGGCTAGGCTTCCAGTACCAAGCAAAAGCGTGGATGATGATATACGTGTATAAACTCTATCATGGGAGGGTACCGTGGACCAACTACAGAACAGAATGCAAGTGCAAGACATGCATGATTGCAATTTTAATAACAGCTTAATAATATTGAATATGCAAAACAGAATTGCAGGGTAGATTGCAGCAAAAATGCAGGATAGATTCCGACTTCGTAAGTGCTGTTACAAAAATTACTTTTAAATTTTGGCGAAGCGCTGTAATCGTAATAGTGATGATTAAAGGTGAAATAATCGCAATGGAAAATCGATTGCATGGGTGCGCATTTGTAACCGTAATCGGTGGAATCGATATAATCAAATCTTAGACCATTCAAAGAACAGAATGTAGGTACCGAAACTAAAACATAGCTGTAAAAACAGTGTTTATTTTGAGCTAAGTGTTAATGTCATCCAAAAACTTGGAAGTGCTTGCATCCACGGATCGCGGATGGTTTCAAAACGTGAAATCTACATAGGCCTACACGGTACAGTGGTTGGTGATAGGATTAAAACAAGAATAAATGACGAATATTCATTCGCAATGTTTTTAGTTACTTTTTTAAGAGTCAAGATTAAGCTTTGGGTTACGTTGGATCTCGACACTGTCTAGAAATTGTTTTGCAAGCCATAGCTTAAGTAGTTAATTTTACATGCTGTTGTAGCGTGAAAGCACAGAGACTTGGAGTAATAGTGTCGTGGCACTGAGTAAGCAACCGTCTCTATCTAACAGTTTTCATGATGTTTAATCGTTTACGTACAATCTGGCCTAAAGGCTACCAGCACGGAAGCCCAGGGAAGAGCCACCAGAAGGGTGACTACTTAAAAACAAGCAATGCGAAAAAATGGCTCTTCTTGGGCTTCTGCGCTGGTAGCCTTTAGGCAGGGCCACCGAGAGAGGGGAAGGGAGGTGAGACAATGACCCCGGTGCCCATAAAGTTTAGGAGGCCCATGGGCTTCAAGGGGCCCTTGGACTTCAGGGGGCGTATGAAAATGACACTGACAAATCAGTTTGTGGAATATCGAGGACCTTTTTTGGGGGGGATCACATCAAAATCCGAAGAAAATTGTGGCATTTTCCTCTTCTTTTTTGAAGTTCACAAAGCTGGAGATACCCAATATTTGAGCTGACCCCGAGCCTACGTTTGGCTCTTGGCGCTCCTACAAACAATTAACGATATATCTATTGCTTTTTGTGGCAAATAAAACGCTGCAGCCTCATAAGTGTATTAATTATCGCTGTTCGCAACCTCAAAAGATTTTCCGGTTGCTGCTTTGTTACTGCATGTGACCTTATAATTATCTTGAACGTATATTAGACTGTAAAATATAACATTCAAAACACAAAAGACCACCATAGCAATAAATTTTTCCTTACGATCAGCTCAGCAGGTGATTACGCGTGTTCTAAAAGTCAATGAATAAAATGAAATGTAAATTATTCTCAAAATGTTAACGGATTAACGGACTTCATTAACTTCCGTTAATTTCAGCTGAAAATAACGAATTAACTTTAACGGAGGTATGAAGTTTGCTAACGGACTAGTGGTTAACGAAGCTAACGTTTTGCATTAACTTGCCCATCTATGCATAAAAGTATTGGATTGATTTGATAAGTCAGATTGTCAGGTTAATTATGGTTAACATTGCCGTTAAATTAGAGTTTGAATGATAAAAGCCAAAAAAGTGGAACCAGTCCAGAGATGTTTGAAACCAACTGGGGCCGATTAGCCAGATGGGGCTCCCTCCATTTATCCGTAATTCAGTTAGGTGGTGCTAAGCCCCGCAAAGTATTTTTACATCATTTTATTGCGTTGGAGGCTTTACACTGTTCTTTTTTATCTCTAACGGTCTAGCAGGGAAACTGTTTGTAGTCTTTGGTTTGACCCGACCGGAAATCTAAGCTGAGTCAACCATTTCAGTTGCAGGCGCTTACCACTTAACCTCTGATCTGTGAAATCGAGTGTGCGGTTCTGGTGAAACCAATTTTAAAAAGGGTGTATTCAAGTTATCTCCCGGCAAGCTACGAAAATAAGCTTTTCAAAAGCTACATCAAACCTTTTTGCATCGATTGGCGTGTTAAACGCAGAAGAGTAGAAAAAGGCCCCGAGTTATAAGTAATTTTTGCCGTTTTCGTTATCCAATTTTTAAGCTAATTTATTAAAATTTTCGATTAAACTGGGATGTTTTAACAGAAAACGTCTTTAATTTTGGAAATCAGTTTAAATTTTGAGAAAACATCAAGCATTTTTTAGTTTATGCCAGTATTACATTATTTCCAAAATTTTTTGCATGCTATTCATAGGATATCGCAAAAATTTGCACTTTCGCCATTTTAAAAGACAAAAATTTTGTGCAAAACTTTTTTTTTTCGTTTGAAATTTTGATAATTTCATAAAAAACATCGTAAACTTTTATAATCAATTTGAAGTTAAAAAAAGGTTTAGTAAGTTTCGAGAAATTCAATTTTTTGTAACACTTGTCGGCAGTGGAACCGATCTTTGTTGAGCATTGGGGGGGATGATTTCCAATTTTGCCCTATTTTCAACCTTGGGGGGGATGAACTTCGACCACAATTTTGTTCAGGTGAGCAAATTTAGTGAAGACCAAAAAAAAAAAAAGCAAATAGAACACTTTTTCTCCACAAATTCAGGTGAAGACCAAAAACAAAACAAAAATAAAAAGGTCTTCATCAAAAACAGAACACTTTTTCTCCCCAAATTTACGCTCAGCTGTACACCCATTCAAATTATTGGGGGTGATACAGCCAAATTATTGGGGGATATATCCCCCATCCTTCCCCGGGTTTCGACACCCCTGCTTGTCGGCCATTTGCCATTATAAAAGATAAAAGATGCGAGAAATTTTGGAACATTTTTGCCTACATGAGCGCTTAACAATGGAACGAATGATCCGCTCAACTTATACGTTAATTGAAATGACCTTGGCCTTAGCAACGCCGCTGTTACACTATACTGCATTGAGTCGTTTCGCTGCGCTCTATAATCACTTTGATCTAGTCAGCACAACAGATCCGAGCTGGTAAAAAGAGTAGACTGTTTGGTAGTCTAGCGATCTCAGTAAACATCAAGCTGTAAGATTCATTTCAGTCTAAATCCTAGCCTAGCCTAGCAATAAGGTTTTTATTAGTAGGCTACCAAGTTCAAACTCATACCTGATGATAAGACTGCTAGTTCTTGAGTAGGCCTATTGTATTTGCTTACAGTATTTTGTGACTCTAGAATCAACTTTTCCAACTAAGTTGCAAATCATGGCCTACTCCTCTAAAACTCTACTAGCCTTACTCTCGCTTGTTCTAAGATATTTGTTGATCAGGTTACCGAACAGTCTACTCTTTTTTCCAGCTCGGATCTATTCTGCTAACAAAATCAAAGTGATTAGTGCGCAGTGAAACGACTCAATGAAGTAGCCTAATACCAGTGTTGCTTTAGGTTAAAACTGGAAAGGCGTCGCTAACCACGCTAAGACTATCAGTGTCAGGGCTGCCGATAAAAACTATTAAACTTTATAAAATATTAGAGGCCCCGACGTCGTGTTTGAAGTAAGCTTAAAATATCTCTGGAACGGTTGGGTCAAGAAAGATGGAGTCAACGCCAATCTAGTTTTATGCGATTGGCCTAACTTCAGACCCCCCCATTGATTTTGCCTTTAGTCCACGTTTAAGCTGTTATTGCTGAGGTCCAATTTTTTGCCCCAAAGTTTGCTAAGGACTCAGATCGTTGAAAATATATGAATATAATATACAACCGTCAATGGGGGCAGCACACACTGCAGTGATGTTGCATTTCGGGGGCTATGCTTATCAGCTCAAGGGCGCTCGGAGGGAGATTAGAGCTGAAAAGTTTCATTTTTACAGGGACGAAATAAATGCTCCTCTGATATGGATGTGGACGAGAAAAAATACTTCTATATAAAGAAATTCCTTGTAGATTTACTATATATTGAGCAGCTAAAACACAACTGGCTTTCCTGTAGTTGTTCTGCTCTATACCGGTGCAAAAGAGATAACGTTTCGATCAAAATAAAATTTTTGTCAAAAACAGCTCTATAATTATCTTTTTGAGTGAAAAACGTTGGAATTCAAGTGTGTCACAAACTGCTGAGCCAGAAGAGCAAAAACACCAATAATTGAGATTATTCATTGTGACATTTATAGGACCGGAAGATCACGTGATAGACAGCGATTTCGCAAAATGTTCTTTATCTGCGCTTGGGGAGAGTTATTATTGCATGCTAATGATACCATTATTCAATCGTAAATATTATTTTGCGAACAAAAAATCGATTTTTGACAAATCGCGGTCAGTTTTCATTTTGTGATCGCATGATTTATTTGGGGCTAAAACAAGATAATGGAATTTTAAGCTTTTCAAGAGCAAAATTAATCAAGTTTATTTGAAAAAAGCGGGTCATCTTATAAAAGAGGCCAGGTTGCCGGAATGCAACAAAGGTCCGAGGATGAACTGCTTACTTTCCTTGCTGCCGTTATTGTCCGCCCTGGCACTCTTGCAACCTTCAGCCCAATTCGCCGTGGAAAGAATCGCTAAAGGTGAGCTGGAAGCTTGTTTATTCCGTTGAGGTTAGATTGCGGAGATTTTGTAGCCAGAGTCCAGAGGCTAAGTTACGCCTGTCTTCATCAATAGATTTTGATTTTTTCTCAGAGTTTACCCCCAAAAAATGACTTTTTGTCGAAAACAGAGTTTTCAGATTATTTCGCAATAGGTTTCAGTGCCATATGAAAATTTAACGTAAGTACAAACAAACGAGTGACAGGGTACAGCAAACAGGACTGCCTATTGGAAGTCCTGTGCGCCATTCTTCGCATCAATTTCCCTTTTTATTACCGACAACTTATGTTTCCAAAAAAAAAATCATAGAGCAAGAGTTTTGCGGCTGAGGATTCGACACCTGGGATGCGGCCACCAAGTTTTCCCAGAATGAGACATCAGTTCGAGGGCAGAATATTGCGGTTGAGATCTTAATTGGCTTCGGCACCGAGACTGGCAAAGTTTGAAATCAACACCGTCGATTCAGATCGACAATCGGTATTTGCCGCCTCTACTGAGATGATGCGGCGCCAACTCTATGAGGCACTGCGAATAGTCCCTGTTTCTTTGGGGTTCTTCAGCTCAGCGAGAATTATGTCGCCCAACTCTTCGTTTTTTAAATGGAACTGGACGAACATTCAAACTGAACACCAACAAATTTTTTGAACAGAAGTATCGAAACGCTATGACCCAACCTAACCCTAGCCCAAATCTTTGCTCTAAAACTATCCTTACATGTAACTCAAGGCCTTGTCTTAATTCTAGAACAAGCCAATAAAAAATGCTCAAATTTTCGACAGATACGGGCGGCTCCAACCAACCAACTACTCCGCGACGTGGCGCTCACGAGCTGTTTGTTTTGCAGATTCGGAAATTCCGACTTCAATGACGAAGCTCTGCAGGTATTTGCACGCAGCATCCAGCTATGCAGTGTGGCAGAACGCGTGCGGCGCCGCGTACGCACAAGCGCGATCCGGTAAGAGCAATGCTGAGTGTGTATAAACTGGTCGGTAAAGGAGGGGGAAGGATAGGAGGCAAAAGGTCTGCAAGTAGTAGCAGTTTTTAACAGATGCAAGAATTTAAAGAAATGCTTAAGCAGTACAGTTTCGCCATGCTGCCAGCGGAAGAACGGCAGCAACAAATAAACTCACTTCGAATTCGAACCATTTAAAATAATCATTTCGTATAGGGGTAACTACTGGGCGTCGCTAAAAATTCACGATTAAAAAATAAACATGGTGCAGTTTTGTTTTTGAGAACAAAATTGTTATAATTTATAAGCATCCCAAATTTTGATCTTTGAAATGGATCAAAAAACCAGGATATCAACAAAGTCATTATGCGAACAATGTTGTTTGACTAACTGCGTCATGGTAGAGTATTCCAAGTAGTATACAGGCGACCCTCGGTTTAACGGACCTCAATTTAACGGACTTTGGATTTAAGCTGCGAAATTTTTTAATTTTTGTATGTTGTGAAATAAAAATCAAAAGATTTGGTTTTAAGATACATCAAACGTGCAACGTATGTCATACAGCATGAGACACTAACTGTAATACGTTCATTAATGCGCTATTATATCATACAGTATTCTATTTTATACCGCATTAGTGCATACTGCATAGGCTTCTAGTAAGTTTGTAACAAACTGATTTTGCAAAGATCTTGCTGCCAAGTTATTCGACTTTTCAGGCGCAGTATGTTTCTGCTACATAACAATAATAAAATGATTTTAATCAAAACATGTATTTTGCATCTACACTTGGTAAAATCCGTGTCTTTTCGAATAACGGACATTTTCAAATAACGGACAATTGCATTTCCGCATTAATCCGTTAAATCGAGGTTTGACTGTACGTTGATACCACAAGTAGTCACATGACCACCACCCATATTTGCCCCGCCGCTGTTGATCATTTCACTGAACGAAAAGGCTGCCCTATCTAAGATTTGATGGCGATGATCGGCGGTAACAGCGATAGTCGACCCATACAACCAAAAGCAATCGTAGTAAAGCGCGTTATCCATCGACGCAACAACGTGACCAGGGTGTGGTTTGAACCCAGATCATACGATCAGGGTCATCGAAAACGACGCCTTTACTTTCTCGGCCGCGCTGCACAGTAGGGGATACGCTGGTGATACTTTTGCTTTTTCTTTATAATTTATTTTTTAAGATAATTGCATGAAAATTGACCAGTAGGAAGAAATCGATTTAGCGTTGCAATTTGAATTATTTATTTTGAAAAAAAACATTTTTTGCAATAAATTTTAAGTGCATTTTATGGAGCTTTTCGAAATCGAGGGTTACGGGGTTAATATGAGAGACATCATTGTTTCAGCTTTTTGAATAAGTTAACGCTGCTTTTTCATCTCCCTAAAACAAGTTTGTGCTGTTGATTGAGAATAACGGACTAAAAATAAACCTTTTGCTTGAAAGATTTTATCGGATAATAAAAAATCATGCTTATATCTGATACTCCTTATAAGTTATTACCATTACGTTTGGAGTTCTTTATATCGTCTCCACGATTAAAAAATCAGATTCTTAATTTCTTTTTTGACAAGCGTAGCTAATTGAGAAAGTTTCATTTTTAATTTTGACGCTCAGTTTTTGTGATCACTTTGACTTGGCATTTGCATTCAATGGAGAGCTGATAACGTGGGACAGGTTGTCCCATATTATCACCTAAACGCCATTGTAAAAGAATTTTTATTTCAGCTAATTCTGCAAAGAGTTCGCTAATTTTCTTACGTTATGATGAAAATGCAAGCTTTTATCATTTATTACTCTTGGCTTTTATGGATGTTTACAATTTACTATTTTTGAGTAAAAACAACTAGACTCGGGTTCGATTCCCTCTCGATCGGGTCAAACTAAAGACAATAAAAATTGGTATTCACTGCTTCCTTCCTTGACGTTTATTATTAAAAAGGACTGTATGAAGCCTCCGCCGTGTGTGGTAGACAGGTGGGCAGGTGGCAGCTTGACTCGAAGACCGACAAAAGCTCCTTTTATTTTCTCTTCATTTTCAATTTGGGGGATTTTCCCTAATTTTTCAACTACTTTGCTATCTCCTTACTACTTCGCTATCTCCTGGCTAAGACAACTTGGTAAATAAAATGCAATTACAAACCCTGATCCCTCAAAAAAACTTTTGAACGCCCAAAAAGCGACATTTTTTTCTCTTTTCACCAATCGTGCAAAACTTTTTTTTTCAAGTCGATAAGGCGTAATAGATTTTGGCATAGGTGGGCACAAGTCCGTTAATCGTTAATCCGTTAATAACGAAGCTAACTTTTTCACTAACTCGTTAATCCGTTAAAAAGTTTTTTGATGTTAACGGACTAAATTAACTTCCGTTAAGTGCTGTTAACGGACTAAAGTAACTTCCGTTAACTTCTGCTAACTTCCGTTAACTTCCGTTAAGGTTTTTATCATTAATATCTTGCAGCTTCGTTTAGGCATTTGAACTTATTTTTATCTTGAAATTAGATTAGACTGTAAAATGTAACTTTCAAAACACAAAAAGACCACCACAGCAATAAATATTTCCTTAAAATCAGCTCAACAGCGTCAATACGTGTTCTAGAAGCGAGTGAATGAAACAAAATGTAAATTACACGCAAAATGTTAACGGATTAACGGACTTAATTAACTTCCATTAATTAAAGCTGAAAATAACGGATTAACATTAACGGAGGTGTGAAGTTTGTTAACGGACCAGTGGTTAACGAAGCTAACGTTTTGCATTAACTTGCCCATCTATGGATTTTGGTAAAAACTTATGTCATAGTTTCTCATTTATTTATTTTTTTTCATCAAGCACAGCGACTGAGTTCACAGTTTCAAGATAAATATGTACATAGAAGCATGGATCTTTTGTTGGATCAATTAAGAAACTTGAAATGTGACTTAAAAAAGTTATTTCCAAAATTCGATGTGAAATCTAACTGTCACAGTTTCTGTCATTGCATGCACAAAGATATTTAGCTGCCCAATATTACGACCCCGTACAGTGTTCACATCTTCTTCCCTATTATACTAAAAACTTTAGATCATGTTAAAATTTCGTTAAATACAGCCGAAAATAATCGTACATAAATATTGATCATAAGAGCAACTCGATTCGACGACGGTCTTCCGGTTTGCTCGGCAGAAAGTGACTCGAATCACTCGTCTGCACATTAATTACGTCCCCAGCTGGGTACCCGCAACTTAAAAAGTAGCGCCGCTGCCGCTTTTGGCAAAAAAACAGCGGCGCTGCCGCTTATCGCTACTTAAATAAAAAACTAGCGCCGCTGCCGCTACTTTGAAACCATGAATAGTGAAAAGAACGATGGCATTCAAATACGGTACCTACAGCGGCGTCGCTAGGATGGTGACACTCGGGGCGGAATTTTGGGTGTCACCCTTCATAGCATACAGTAGGCAGCAAAAGGTTTTATTTTAAAGATAGCGGTGCCACTTCATTACTGTTGATAGCGGTTGTTATTTGACTAGCTCGATAACTTTTCATTGTAATATTCTAAAAATCGGAGGTATGAGCAGCACACATTTAGTACCAGGTGTGTAACCAGAAATTTGCAATGGGGGAGGGGGTGTTTTGAGGGTCTGGGATCGGAGCCTCAGCGCTAGAAAAATTTGTGTTTTTTTGCAAAAATAACTTAATTTTAAGCTTATTTTGATAAAAATTAATGCTTTCAAAACGTAGCATAGAAGTTAGCAGTGCAAAAACATGATTCAACTCAGGTGCGCAGCCCAAAATCTACAAGGGAGCCAAAACCCCCATCCGCAGGAGGTGGAGGTTGGGGAGCACCACCCCAAGCCGCTGGAGGCACGGGGGTCTAAAGTTTGTAGTTTTTGGCAAAAATAACTTAATTTTAGGTTTATTTTGGTAAAATTAGAGCTTTTAAAACGTGGTACAGAAATTAGCAAAGCAAAACCATGATTAAACTAGTCGCATAAATGGGCAATGGCTATGTGGGAGGTGCTGGCTAATGGTAAAATTTCAGTTCTCATATTTACAAGCTGGATAATCACAAATTCTTATAGTTCAATAAAACTCACAAGGAGTGATTTGTTTCGTCTATATTTAATAGAAAACATAATTTGGTTAAGGGGGAAGGGGGACTAATTGAGTCGAAGTGATTGGTAATTAACTCCTACTGAATAGCCACCCCCTATTCTTGAGCTCCTTTTTTTTTTGATGAAACATATATTCAGCATGTTTGAACAAGCGATCAAATTTCTTAGCTTGATTTGGCCATTTTTCAACATTTTTGACAAATTATGGCCCCGCCCCCTCCAAAAAAATGTTTTAAAAGATGCCTTAAATATTTTTTTTGTCCATTCCAAAGTGCTGAATATTTTCAATGTTATGAAATATACTATTGTTTTTTATTTTGTTTGATATCATAAAATAGTGTCACCCCAAAACGGTTACACCCGGGTGGGTCGACCCCCCCCTCCACAGCGACGCTACTCTTTCTGTGGAGTTTTGGTTGCTTGCAATTCTCTCAAAACAATTACAACTGATAAACTTTATTAACGCATTGATCATTACTGTGCGTTAATTTACACACAAACTTCAATTCGGCCAGCTACCAGACCACATTATTCGTTCAATTTTGGTTAAAAAAAAAGACCAAGTACGATAAAACTCGCCTATACATAAATAACAACGATAAAGCGTTACAAAGGTAGCATTGTTTCTTTTACTAAACTATAATAACGTAGTAGCAGCAAAAGTAGAGTGAAAAAAAGCGGAGAGTAAAAACTCCAAACGGTAACGTGTCAAAATGTAAATCGAAAAAAGTCTTGGAAAGAGTGTACTAGCAGTAGCGGCAGATTATTTGCTTGAAATAGAACGCTGAAGGCTGCTGCTTTCTTGACTTAAAAAAAACAGCGGCGCTACCGCTTTTCGTTATTGACGAAAAAAGCATCAGCGCTGCCGCCATCGAAATAGTAGAGACGTTAGCAGCGCAGCTGTGCCCATCACTGATTACGTCATCAATATTTTGATTGCTAAATTAGCGCACATTTGTTTAGGTTATTGGCATAAATGTTAGTTTTGTCCAAGCATGAATAAATTGCGGACATTTTCTTAACTGAACAGGTGCACCGGGATTGAATCCATGTGGATAAAAAAATTAACTTGAACCTGCATTCCAGCAACATTGTGCATTGTGTTTAGATTCTTTTGATGACAACAAGCAACACTTCGATGCAGTCGATGACGTGTTGACTGAGTTGCTACGTCAGAGTAGTGACGTCATGAGCCGAAGAGGGAACCACCAAAAACCGATTTATTTGTTGTAGCGCGTCTTGATGTTCTTTTTGATACATTTCTCGAATCAAGCCATTATTACACCGCATGTGTCATGATATACACCCATAAAAATATAGCAGCCGTTTCGAGAAATAGCGCCTTTTATCAGCAACCAGGTCTTAACCCGGCAGTGGTTGCTGTGTTTCATCTAAACTACTTGCTACAATCACCAGAGACACGAGAACCTACAAACAACCCAGGAATAACGAGGCACCCCTAGGACCCCTCATAATTTTCGGTTTGTAAGCAGTACGTTGCCATCACTCTAGCATATCAGACTTCCATCGAGTTACTGCTGGGTGTAACAAGACGGCCGAAAATTAAGCGAGCCAAACTTCCTACCGGGATGCGTCAGTATTTCGCTACACTAAAGGGATACAAAGTGAACTGGTAGGAGGCCTATTTTTTGCATTTAGCTGATTCTCGAATCACACTATCAAAGTTTGAGGAAAATCCCCCTAACTCACAGCGCAGTGGCAGTGCTAAGGGTGGTGACACGAAACCCGCGGCAAAATTTCGTGGTGTCACCCCTCATACTGTATTCCAGAATGTAAAAGATTTCATTTCAAAGATACCGGCACTACTTCATTATTGCAAATAGCGGTCATTTGACTAGCTCATTAACTTCTTTTCTACCAGTAAAATTTTAAAACTTGGAAGTATGAGCAGCACACGTTCAGTATCAGACGCGTAACCGAAAACCTGCGACGGAAAAAGGGCTGTTTGGGGGTCTGGAAACTTCGCCCCCATCCACCGGAGGTCGTTGGGGGTCTGAGCTCCCAACACGTGGAAAATTTTATCTGCAAAATTAACTTAATTTTAGGCTTCTTTTGATAGAAATTAATGCTTTCAAAACGTGGCAACAGGGAAAACTTTAGTGGTATAGAAATTAGCAGTGCAATAACATTAGACTCAGGCGCATAGCCACAAATCTGCAATGGAGGGGGGGCTGTTTGGGGAAAGAGCCCCTAGGGCTCGAAAATTTTGCATTTTTTTGCAAAAATAGCTCCATTTTAGGCCTATGGTGTCATTTCAAAATGGTGACACACGGGGTGGTGACACCCCCACTGCACAAAATTATTCACTGCACAAAATGGTGTCATTCAAATGGTGACACCCCCACTGCACAAACGAAACCATACCACTCAACAGACTTATGACGTCAGCACGACCATTGTTACGAAAGCAGCAGCATGTTGGATGAACTTAATGTGAAGAAAATGCAAGCACCGCAAAATGCACTAAAACACCTCTAACATATTTCGCGAAGACAAAGTACGTCACAAAGCACCAGGTCGTCACAAAGCACCAACGACGTAAAGACTGATGAAGAAATACCATGGAGGGTTGCTCACGCAGCGCCATGGGACGCCAAATGTGCGGGTTCAGGCGAGGCCTGCATCTTTGGCCATCTGCTGGAAAATCCCCTTCTGTTTGAGCAGGTTGGTCGGGGAATCGAACTGGGCAACGACACCAGCGTCCAGCACCATCACTCTGCAAGCATATCAGTAAGTTGCAGCTGCTCTGCTGCGTCATCTACCGAACTACTATCTCGCAACGAAAGACCTGCGTTTTTGCACAGAAGCGTTAGGGAGCATTGCTAGATTTTCTGCTTTGGTGGAAAATATGCGGGTAATCGGGAGAGAATACGGGTAGAATACGTCTACCCCTCTCCCAATTGAATTTCTACGAATGATAATAATAAGAACAACAAAGCCTATTGTTTCTTTAGCTTCAGTTTCGGTAAGAATTTCTGCGTACAACATTAATAACAATAATATCTATATTGACTACCAGGGGGCCCTGGCTGCATACTTGCAAAGTGTAACCTCTTTTTATACTTCGACTTGCCGTCCTTCAGGCTGGCATCGCTGTCCGAACCCTAACTCGAATGCAAGGTTCTGAAGAATAAAAGAACCCAGCGCGTATCGAACCCAAAACTTAGCAGACGCGCGCCCTAACCACTACACTACAGAGACGACGCTGTCCAATCGCCAAAGTGCCGTACTTAAGTCGAGTTAATGAGAAAAGCAATAGATGGTAAATATATGGGTACAGTTAGTTAAAATGCGCCCGGGCTACCTAAATTAAAATTTTTGCCAACCAATTTAAACGTACAACCCCAGAGAAATTCAGGG
Organism: Trididemnum nubilum; assembly: GCA_963965965.1. Lineage (NCBI taxonomy): Eukaryota > Metazoa > Chordata > Ascidiacea > Aplousobranchia > Didemnidae > Trididemnum > Trididemnum nubilum. The sequence goes on from OZ014484.1 coordinate 135,627, forward strand.
TTTTTGTCTTGCAATCTTAAACGTATAAACCCAAGCAAATTCAGGGTTTAAACTTGCAACCTCATCTAACCTTTTGACGAACGTAAGGCAATTACATAACTAGTAACCATCTATATTCTTTTGTATTTTAACTCTAAACAACAATCTACCTCGCCAGTTGCTAAGCGACAAATTATTTTCGAGAAAAAATTATCTAGAATGCTTCCTGAACAAATTACTGAATTTAAGGCCCGGCCAACTGGTCCTACATGTACTCTTATAACTGGTAATTTTCATGGCAAAACAAAATTCTTCAACGAAAATCTTCCAGTGAATTATAATTTGCAACTCAAAATATCAAACGAGTCAACATCGCTGGCTGCCCCGACTGGGCCAAGTCACTTACAAAATTTAACCCAAAAATGAAAGGTTTTAAACGTGTTCGGGACTTGACCGGTAAGCAAAGAGAGGACTGAACAATTCAATTTTTGCAATTGGCTTTCAAATCTAAAATTTAGTTCTTTCAAATGGTTCTAAAGCTGTGCGGAATGTGATCCACATGGCATTAAAATAGCCATTTTTCCAAAAAATCGCCCATAATCCCAATTGCCTCCATACCCCCGTCTGAATACATTTGAGTTGTATAATGTATACACTACTTTTGCTCACCACGTCTCCCTATCTAGGCATTTTGGGAAAATTTTTGGTTCAAGTCTTTCCCCTTCAGCAAAATCCTGGTTCCATAAAAACCAATGCCCCGCCTTCTGACCTCCATTTCAAGGTATTTTTGACCATCTTTTTTTAAATTTCTGATGACGTCATTGCATGTGATTTGTGGTCTGCCCCTCCCCCCAATCAAAGATCCTGGCTACGCTTTTGCGGAAGAATTTCGTTTTACAAGCCCCCTCCACCAACTACTCTCGAACACTCCGCAATGCTCACCTGGTGCTGTCCATGATCGTGTTGAGTCGATGAGCGATCGTGAATGTGGTCGAATCCACGAACTCCGTGCGGATCGTGGCCTAAACACCCAAGCGGTGATGAGGCGGTAGCGCGGCAACTTGAATCAGTGGAACAAGAGCCGATGATGTCACAGGCCCAGTTGCCGGCCGAAGAAATACTTCAGTTCAATTGCAGAAAAGCCCAGTCGAGCAAACCGGAAGATTTCAGCAACCATTTTGTTGTAGCGCGTTATTTATCCTCCTGCCACCGCACAGCGTCTGACGCCGACTATTAGACGACCCGCGCACTTTTCATTGCCATCACTACTTCGTAATCAGAATCCGCACCTACTTAAGAAACTTCCAGTGATACCAAGTTTCTGAAGAATTTTTGCCCACTGATTTTGCTGCTTGTTCGAAGCCACCAAGCAGAGATAATCATCGTAAGCGCCTCATCCAAAGACGCAACAACGTGACTAGAAAGCATGCTGAACCTAGCTGACGTGATTAGGGTTGTCACAAAAAACGACGCTTTTGCCCTCTTGGCCACGCGGGCAGCAGTTTATAACAATCGATTCAAATTAAGACGGGATCATCCCCAAATAAACCACCGTCTCAATCACGCACCTGTATGAGGTCATCAGTTTCCAGGTCGACGGCGGCGGTCGCCTCATCGAGGACGAGAATCTTCGATTTCCTCAGAAGCGCGCGCGTCAAGCAGACGAGCTGTCGCTGGCCCACGCTGAAAAGCAAACGTTGCAATGTAGTGCGCCACAGCGCGACCGGCGCATTGCAGCCAAGTTGGCGTTTTATCATGAACATTTGTAGCTTGGTTCATTACAAAACTGAAGTTAAACCGGCGGGGCAATGAGACTACCTGAGGTTGTCCCCGCCCTCGGTGACAGGGAACTCAAGTTTGGCGGAGAGGGAGGCGACAAAGCTCTTCAGGTGGGAGTGCTCCAGCGCGTCCCAGATCTCCTCGTCAGAATAGCGGTCAAATGGGTCCAAGTTCATGCGCAACGAACCGGAAAACAAAACCGGATCCTGGAAAAAATGTAACAAGTAAAAGAGCAGAAAGTGTTGGTTCAATTCCCGCACAGAGCAAGCAAGTTTTCGTTTGTTTTACTTGAGGTTTCTACAAGTGTAATTTTCGCCGAGTAGCGAGTTCGCCGAATACGTGAGCCTGGCCGCCACAACTTTTGGTGCAATCTTTAATTTGACCGGCCTAAAAACTCCACAGAAACACGGGCATTGGCCGCTCGACCAAGTCGGTTTTCTTTACTCCGGATGGACACATGAACCACGTCACACCGCCGATCTCCATTCAACACGATGATCGGCTGACGGTTCGAACCCGTGGATTAGAGCCGGGTTTCACCAACGTAGGACACGCGTCAGCACCGCGCCCACCTGTGGTATAATGGCCAGCTTCGAGCGCAGATCCGCGAGGCCCATCTTCGAGATGTTCTTCCCGTCGACAATGATCGAGCCCGACACCGCTTCGATGATGCGGAACAATGCAAGCGTCAGCGACGACTTTCCAGCCCCGGTGCGACCGACGATACCGATCTGCGACAAAAACCATTTTCTAACGGCTGCTTACTGCTTGGACATTCGCGGTCGGTGGCTCGAGCGCCATACATTGTAGCATAAACAAGCAGCCGTTTACCTTCTTGTTTTTCCTCAAATCAACCTTAATCGTTCCAGCAGCCATATTCAGGAAAATTCATTCGCAGCGACACAACCTGGGTGCGATTCCCCGCAACGGCAATAGCTTCAGTCGTGAATCCAAGGATAGCATTACCCTCCAACTTCTACCTACTTAACTTAGGCCATTCCACCACTACTACTACGTATCAACACTCATCTTCAACAGTTTATTTAGAAAACTTTTTTAATTTTTATTATTTTTTAGTCATTTTATTTTTAAAAACTACTAACTGGGTCTGCAAAAGGAGATACCGGTGTATTATAAACGTCCGCAGGACCGCCACAAAAACTTGGCTCACCTTTTCCCCGCCTTTGATCTCCGCGCAGATGTTCTTTACCACGAGGTCGAGTTCCTCCCGGTACCTGGTGCTGTACTGGTGGAAGGTGACGGCGCCATGGTAGGGCCAGCTATCATCCGGCTTCTCCTCTGCCACTGACAGCGCCGCCTGTGGACGGATGGGCGATCAGATTTACAATCTGCAGGGTAGGAACAAACCTACTGCCGGGCAACCCCGGACCAGAACCTACAACTAACTTCACATCGCCGGCCAGGACCGTGGGCGTGGAACGACATGGGGCTCCAAATCCCAACTGACAGACAAGATTGGGAACCAAACTGAAGCAGCAAGCTTTTTAAAAGCTCACAGCGGTTCCAACTGGGTTTGATGTTCAAGTCTTGGCGAAGTCTAACTTTCCCAGGGCGGGTTCACATATACCCACACAGCGCCTGCTTGGAGCGCCGGAATGGGGATCGAAAAGGTCGCCGGGTGTTTGATTTACAACTGAAAATGCGCCTGTGTTCTTAGGAAAAACACTATGCTTATTTCCCGTTGCGGCCAAGCAGTCTACCCGATGTGGTGATCCAGTCTTACAAAATGAAGTGCTTTGCGTTGTGGTTGGGCAGACGCAGAATGCCTGGTCCTGCGCATTAACGAATGAACTGACTGCGCCACATGATTACGCCACTCACCTCCAGCGCCACATCATCACGCCACTCACCTCCTGTGCCACAAGTGAGTATTCGTCAACCCGCTCGACAGCGACGATGTTCGTTTCCAGTTCGCTCGACTGTCGCACCAACCAGTTCAGCGTTTGCGTGATCTGAAGATTCGAATGGTCATTGATCAAGCGTGTCCAACTTATCACTTATATGACCGGCATCGGCAAGCCATTCTAGCCAATACGTCAATCAGCCAGCTGCTAGTGTTCACCAATTAGCGGAGGTCATACATTGCACAACTTCTGTTTATCCTCATTGAAACTTGACAGGTAAAAAACTTCGCAAGCGGCTGATTTGGGTACATGAAATTCAAAAGGGTTTGCAGACCAACCCCCAACAGGCATTGCTATTTTACCGGAATCATCTCTTCATCACGGAAACATTGCTATTTTACCGCATTACAACGTTAAATTTCGACATTACAGCACTTCCCTACTCGTCACCTGCAGCACAAAAGCTGACAAATTTTTTCGTAAATGCACGGCCTGTCGGAAGCGAAGCTTCAGACTTCAACCAAATTCAGAAATTTTTAAACCGGTTCAGCACCCACCTGCATGGCGTAGGAGACGGACAGGCCGACGATGCCGGGGTCGATCGAACTCCGCGCGGCGACAGCGAACACAGCAGCGAAGAAGATCATGCAGTTGCCGATGAACTCCAAGCGCAACGCCAGCCACCTGCGGAAGAGAGCGATGACGCAACTTTGCACGTCTTTTATCAGGCCGAACCACCACGGTGGATGTGTAGCAGGGACGTATATCTGCAATCTGCGCTCACATTTTCGTGCTTCGGATAATAATTACTTAATTAGGTAATCAAAGAAACGAACTTGACTAATGAGTATTTAATTTTTAAAAGCCAAGTTTTGAAAGAAGTTTTTTGAATTCGCTTCCTGCCTTATGGGCTCCGCAAACTCCTCACACGAATTCGGCAGAATAAAGCGAGAAAATGAGTGATTTGATTTGGCTTCGCACGGGGACAAAAGACTAATTATAATTGTTTGCCTAACGGATTAACTACAACCGCTAAATGACTGCGTTTGAAAACAACCGCTGAACGTGGCATGGACTTCTACATAAACGTGGTTACGTAAAGCAAATAAACTCATTAAAAATAAACATTTCTCTTTAAAGGTTTGTTCAAGGTTAGTGTACGGCGACTTAAAAACAGTTTAAGGGTAGTGCTTTGTGCGATAATTGAGAACTGGAAAAAAGAAACGAATTCAAAAAACTTCTTTCCAAATTCGACTTTCAAAAATTAAATAAAATAATCAAGTTCGTTTCTTTGATTCCATAATTGTTTTCGAAACAAGAAAATGCTAGCGCATGTAGCAGATTTACGTCTCTGCGCCCTTATGTCCTTGAAACCATAGTCCCTGAGCCCTTATGTCCTGCGCACTTTTGTCTGCACGCTTATGTCGTAGATCGTTCGGAGGGCATATTTTACTGCAGCAATGCCATCTAAAGCCTTTCCCTTCGTAGTTAAATAATATTGTAGTTTTCTTGTTATGAAATATAAGCAGAGCAGAATTAATCAACAATTATTTTGTGTACTGTATAATTACAGCGGAGGCAGAATGAGCATCCATTGTTATTTAAAGTAGCGTGTGCTGAGGGGGTTGGCGTCCTTCTATATAAATTGCTAATTTTGGCGTTTTTTTGCATTCTATTTGAATAAAATGAACAAAATTAGTTACGACTGAATTAATAGAATCATATGCAGTTGGTCAAAGGAACGTTGTGAGCATCCAAGCCAGGAAAAGCAGCAATTGGAGCTGCAGACATTCATAAACTTTCTGCGCTATCGTAGGCGATAGCTTTACGTCGTGGATCTGAACCCAGTAGTGTCCCGATTGGTTGATTCGCATCAGTCGATCCCATTCACATCCAACGGTCTAGTTAGATTCGCCACAGGTGCGGTCAGGGAGTACGTGTCAAAAGGCTTTACCGAAGACACAACGATATGTTGCCAATGCGGGAACCAAACCAGCAATCTCTCCCAACCCGTCGCACAGCACCTAGGCGTCGTCGCGAAGTTGTTAACAACCAAGACCGATTTAACAAGTAAAGCCACCACTAGCCACGGGCTTCACCCTGTCGAGTCCCACTCACCGGTTGGAGACGATGTTGAGGTAGTAGGACATCTGGTTGAGGTCGACCTTCGCCTCGCTCTGGTGGATGAAGCTACTCTGCAGGCCGTAGGCGCGGATCGTCGACGACCCGGTGATCGACTCGCCAAAGTGCGAAAAGATGGGCGACCGACTCACCGACTCCAGCCGCTTCAGCTGTCGCGACGTCTTCACGTAGAAGCGCTGAAACGGAGCCAGGGTTAAACTTTTCACTGCGGATTGGGGGGATAATTTCAAACCAAATCTTCAGTGTACTTGCTGTATTACGGCAAAGCGTGTACTGAGTTGACAGGGATTGTATTCGATTTATTCACTAAGGTGGCTTGGCCAGTGGACAGTGAAGGAGCCATTCGATTGACTCAAGCTGGCACCTGTCTACCACACACGGCAGAAGCTTCACACTGTCCCTTTAATTGCTGAACGTGAAGCAGGGAAGCTGTGATACGAATTTTTATAGTCTTTGGTTTGACCCGACCGGGAATCGAACCCGAGTCGACCGTTTCAATTGCAGACGCTCTATCCACTCGACCATTGATCGAGTGACACTATTAAGAGACCGGGTGGCAGGGCCAGTGACGTGGTTACATCTATATGACGAGCAGCGAAGCAACAACGAAAACAAAGCGCGCTTTCTCTCCTCGTGCAGCATTACCGCTCTAACTCACTGACCTCACTCTACCAGCAGGACAAACATTTTATTGCGCAACGTGATAAACTTTTCACGAAAAAAGGCAAATTGTACCAATAACGAACAACCACAACACCTACCTGCTGCTTCCACCCCGTCTGCATAACCTAGCATGATGACGTCATCATGCAAGACTTCTACCGTGTTACATTCCACTACCATGCCGTAGCTCCGCAACGTAGCACAAGGCGCGCGAGCACATGCCACAAACAACAGGCTAACCACAATGCACTTTCCTACACCAGTCGTCACAATGTTTTCGATAAAACAATCGCGGATCCAGAACGGGACGAAAAAATAATCAGCCCAAGCGGCACTGGAGCCGAAACAAGAGGGCAGTGTAGACTGTAGAGCCACAGATCAACTAAAATAAATTGTGGGAAAGCAACAACGAAGTTTCGATATCACAATCGGAAAGCCTTCGCCAGGGTGAAATGATTCGTCACGTCATCAATACTGTGCGTTGATGTATGTATAACATGTAGTCAATTTTTCCTGTGCTAAATTGTTCGCCACAGCTTCCTGCACTGACTGGCTTTCTCATTTGATGAAGATTGCCAAATGAAATCCTGACGAAGGCCTCCTTTATTTGCAAACCGGAACGTCGCAGTGTCCTAGTGATTCTGCTGTTGTACATCACGTGAACAACTGAAAAATATTTTTTTCGCATTGTTTATCTTTAGCAGTCGCCGCTCCGGTGGCTTTTCCTTAGGCTTCCACGCTGGTAGCCTTTATGCCGGTAAGCACGTAACGATTAAACATCAAAAATTTCGCAATTAAACCATTATTTCTAAAAAAAACAAAGCATGAGAGCAAACACATTCAGCCAGCTTTACACAAAACTGCTCCTGCGGCCGACAACAACATGTCCTGGTTTAGCAAATCGCACGCAACTAATTGCAGGGGAATTGGTCAAAAGGTGAATTTACACAGTATCCGTTTTTGTACGTTTTTGCTTCTTCTTTCAAAAGTATGCGCTTTTTCATACGCATTGTTATAAGTCCATATCAGCACTAACCAGATAGTCACATACTGGACAAAAGTTTTCCGAAACAAATTTTTTGCAAAGGGGTACAAGCCTTATTTTGAAACATCGCTCTTATCGTTCATACACAAAATTTTTGAACAACATTTTTACAAATATACAACAGTCTACTTAGTGCGGATATGGACTTATAAAAATGCGGATAAAAAAGCGCATACTTTTTCAAGAAGAAGCAAAAACGTAAAAAAACGGATACTGTGTAGATTCACCTTTAACCCTTCATATCTGGCAACTTTCCACTAACTCGTAGGCAGTTTGTTTGCTTTTTAGATAATCCAGCATAAGTTTCAAACAATTGTCGCAAACGAGAGTTCAAAGTCAGCGGTAAATTGTTTCGGGACAAGTAACGACTAGGGTGTTTCATTTTTTCACCATTTGCGATTTAAAACACGTTTGGGATCGCATCTGATAGAGTTTTCGACACTGATCAGATTTGCGAAATTTTATTCGTTTATGACGTCATTAAGAGGTTTCAGCGGGCCTTTGAAGTGACGTCATAACGCATTTTTGCAAATTTTTCGTATCTCGAAAACGGCGTACGCTAGAAAGCTGGGAGTGGTGTCAAAATGCGCAGAAGAGTCGATTTCCTATACCTCCGCTAGAGACTACATTGGCGCATCTCCACCAGAAAAAGAGTTATTTGAAAAAAACAAAATTTAGCGTAAATGCTGTTATGACATTTACGTCTATGCCTACTGATGCAGGCAATTCTTTTATATTGTTGCGCAATTTAATATCTTGTTATTGTACCGGTAATAGTAGTACTGACCTACACGGTCTTCCATTGAGCAGACTGTTAAGAGCTAGGCGTAAGGTTGCAGGAGCAGAGATATTGAGCTATGCTGGGTGGCAACTTGATCTATTTTCTTTTTGTGTTTTACAGTTACCAGAACATCATTAGTTTGATGGTTCAATATGTGATCATTTCGCTTAATTTTCAAATTTTTGTTACCTGGTTTCTGCAGAGCATGTGATGGTTTATCCATGCGGTATTGGAATGGGGGTGGTCACTGCCCATTGGCGTAGCTGACGGGAGAAATTTGCCCCCCAGATGTGGGCCCCTTCTGAAACGTGTGCCCCCCCACCTCAGTTGCAACGAATATCTCGAAAGAAGCAAACAACAGAGAAAACGGTCCTCTCTTAAATTCTGCTTGAGACCTTTTAAATTGAGTCGAGTTCTCATTAATCACATCTTAGCTTTGGCAGTGCTGTTCATTCTACTAAGTTTGATTTCCAAGGGTAGCTCTGCAGTTGGCCAAAAAGAAATTTAAAGATGGTTGTAAAAAGATCGGATTCTAAAAAGTCGTTGGTCAAGTTTTAAACCAGAAACTAATAAATTGTCCTTTAACACAGATCTCATCAATCACTGTTATTATTCGCGAAAGTGATGCACTGTGAATCAAGACCAGAGTTTTTGAATAAAATGCCTGGTTTTAATGACTTAATAAGAAATTATGTAGTGAAAGACATCTTCTGGATATGGTAAGCTGCAGGGTTACTAATCATCAGCTACAGTCGAATCCAAACAAAATTTAATGATGTGGTAGCAATGTTTGAAGGAGCAAATAAATGGGCAAAAGTTCATCAGTGTAACGACACTAGTTTCAAAGGAATGGTTGGACAAGATCTATAATATACGCAAGTGCAAGATTTCTAAAAAAAACAGAAGTATTTAACGACAAGATTTCATGTTACTCCCGACGGGGAAATAGAATTCCGAAACAGGAGTTAACGTTCTTGAGTGATCAAAAAGCTTGTCTAAACATTTCTCTGAACTGAAGTCGATACACTTAAATAAATTTTTGCCCATTTTAACTTTGCTACCACCTCCTTAAATTTTGCTTGGATCTGACTGAAGTTAATTGGTAACCCTGCAGCTTGCCATATCCAGATGATGTCATCTACTACCTCATTTCTTACGTTATTAAAACCAAGCATTTTTTTCAAAACCTCTGGTTTTGATTTACGGTGTAACTCTCGCAAATAATAGTAGTGATTGATGAGATCTACGTTCAGGGACAACTTATTCGTTTTCGAGTTTACATACTTAATCAACGACTTTTTTGTAGACGATCTTTTCACAACCATCTTTAAATTTCGTTTAGGCCTACTGCTACCCTTGGAAATCAACTTAAAATGACCACACTCCCAAAACTTAAAATGACAGCTGGAAACCCTCCTCACCAAACAATTTGAGACAAGAATCAAGATGCTTGATCGTAAGCAGTTGCTTGCCTTCCCCCAACCAATGCCGCGTGAATAAACCATCACATGCTCTGCAGAAACCAGGTAACAAAAATTTGAAAATTAAGCGAAATGATCACATATTGAACCATCAAACTAATGATGTTCTGGTAACTGTAAAACACAAAAAGAAAATAGATCAAGTTGCCACCCAGCATAGCTCAATATCTCTGCTCCTGCAACCTTACGTCTAGCTCTTAACAGTCTGCTCAATGGAAGACCGTGTAGGTCAGTACTACTATTACCGGTACAATAACAAGATATTAAATTGCGCAACAATATAAAAGAATTGCCTGCATCAGTAGGCATAGACGTAAATGTCATAACAGCATTTACGCTAAATTTTGTTTTTTTCAAATAACTCTTTTTCTGGTGGAGATACGCCAATGTAGTCTCTAGCGGAGGTATAGGAAATCGACTCTTCTGCGCATTTTGACACCACTCCCAGCTTTCTAGCGTACGCCGTTTTCGAGATACGAAAAATTTGCAAAAATGCGTTATGACGTCACTTCAAAGGCCCGCTGAAACCTCTTAATGACGTCATAAACGAAAAAAATTTCGCAAATCTGATCAGTGTCGAAAACTCTATCAGATGCGATCCCAAACGTGTTTTAAATCGCAAATGGTGAAAAAATGAAACACCCTAGTAACGAGCAATGTACGCAGTAAGCACCTGCGGAAAGCGACGATCCCACTACAGCCAAACAAACTATGGAGAGTTTTCTCTAAAAAAGGCCTTTGATTTCAGAAGTGGCTTCTGCATTTGATTTCAGAATTAAAATTAGAAGGTAACTTGAAGCTTTCAATGTTTTAAAAACAGATTGCAAAACAGCATGCAAGTTAAATCAAAAAAATATCAACGACTTTTAAGTCACAGAATATCTGATTTGTCGAAGTTATTCGCAGTGAAAGCTCATGCTCATGCGAGAAATTTCAAAGCAAGCACTGAACTAAGTTTTAGCGGATCACCACACGTTTCGCTGCTTTGGCCTGCTTGCCCAAGTCGTCAACCTTTCCAATCTCCTAAAAGAGTGGAATCAGACAACTTCTACCAGTAGCAAACCACACTCATTTCCTCGCCTCGGCTGCTGCCCAGTCCCTGGCCGATGCAAAAGACAAACGTGAAGAATGAAGCCACTTGGCCACTGAAGTCTGCAACAATCAGGCTCGACGAGTTCGAACCTCGTGAGCGCAGACATTTCGACCGCCACGTTCCTGGTGACCCCTTAAATGGAGAGCAGCTGGCGCAATGATGTGGGCAGCCACTAGACGTCAGGTACGGCAATCAGCTTCCAAACAAGTCAGAAAGTTTGGGTGAAAATTAAAAATATGTGAATCGAAGCGGGGAGTTGACTGATCCGAAACATTTTGATTTTGACGTCACAAATAATTATCAGCACGATGCCACCCACCTGTATTAGGACATAAACGAAAATGACGGGAATCATCGCGAATACAACGTAAGGGGTCGCGAAGCAGATTATAAACAACGTTCCCAGCACGCGCATCAATGACGTAATGAGCCACATGAAAGTCCTGGAAATATTTAAACTGCAACGATCGTCAATACCGGGCATGTCGTCGGGCATGCCGTCAGAAATAGAGAGTGGCTTTGCACTGTTTTATTTCAAAACCAGGCTAATTTTTGCTTAAAATTTAAGAACACATTAAGAACAATGCTAGCCTCAGCAGCAAAAAATGATAAATTTCAATAAGAATAAAATTCAAATCATAAAAGAAGCTTAATTCTGTACTGATTCAAAGCGATGAAATTTGAGTAATTTTCTGGCATTTGCAAGCAAAATTGTAACAATTTAGAGACTATACGAGTGCTGTTGCGTACTGTGCAGGCAACTAAACATTTTTTGGAGCTCGTTTAAATGAAAGACTAGCTGTTTCGCAATTTTACGATGCTGCAAAAACAGCAAAAAAAAGCGTTTACTCAAGTACACAGAGTATTGGAAATAAAACAGTGTTACAAACATGCTCGCCATAATTGACATCGATGCTCTCAAAATTTAAGAACAAAAGAGCCTAAAAATTAGTAAAATATTAAGAAGAGCCAGCCTCGACTCAAAATTTACTGGTTCTTGTAAAAAAAAGCAAATTAAATGTCATTGAAATCAATCCTTAGCAAATATCGCACTAAATAACACATAAATTGTATATAAGGTTCTTTAATTTGGAGGACAAACATTTCTCCACATTGCAAGCAGACGGCAGCAGCCCGCCCTGGAGGTGCTTCAAAGGGCGGAAACACAAACATGGGTGCCCAACTGCTCATCATTCGTGGATTTCAAAACGGTGATGGTCCCCGAATTACGTTTAAGCGCCCCCTAAATCTATCGATTAAGCAGCTGCAATGCAGCGACTCCTAGCGGCAAACACAACTCACTGGATCAAAAGGCTGTCCATTACGTCAACGTCCTTGCTGAAGCGGCTGATGATGCGGCCGGTCGGGGTCTGGTCGAAAAAGCTCATTGGGGCTCGCAGGATGCGCACCAGCATGCCGTAATGGAGCACCCGGGAGGCCTCCAGGCCGGCCACGTAAAGAAGGATAGTGGAGAGAAAGGTGAAGATTCCTGAAAAGAGGAGGTTGAAGCGGGTGGCGCAGAAAACAAGTGGCAAGCAAATACCTGCATCCAGATGACGCCACACGAGTTGTTGCAGCTTCGTAGCGGTTGAAGGTTGGAAAGGATTTCGTTTGACGTTGCCTGTGACTCAACTGCCTGCCTCAAACTTGCTCGGTGCACGAGGGCTACGGAACTCAACTGCCACGTGCGCCGATGGCAGGGCGGAGACCGGACGAATCAGACCATTTTTTTATCCACCGAAAGCGTTCAGCATCTTTCAACGTCATTAAACGACACCATGTGGATTAATTCAAAGCAATGATTCATCCAGCATCCGTCCTCCATTTGCGACGCACACTCAACACGATCTGACTTCAATTCGTTTAGAGGTTTCCTGTTCGCGCGTCTATCACGTTCTGCGCCCAAACAAGCATAAACCTGCACTAGATAGTAGAGGACGACGAGCGGCAAGAGGACCACGGCAAACCACACGACGCCGTATATGATGATGAAAAAGGAGCCGATGGACCGCACCAGTGTCTGTAGGAAACTCGAGAGCGTGCGCGGGATCAGCTCATCCACGGCATACACGTCCTTGCTGGAAAGGATAGCGGTGAAGCATACACCAGATTAATGGGCTTGCCACTGCCAAGCAACACTATCAACTGTTTCATCACAGACACGATTTAGCAGCTCCTGCGAAGATTGCCGAAACCTGCACGAAGTTCTCGGTTGCGGAATTGCGTCAGCCCGGCAGAGGTCGGGTCTGAAATCACTTGTCAAAACATATAACCGTTATAGGCGTCTGTAACAAGCAAAGAGCAACCCGGGCTACACGAAGTTCGCAATCAACTTCCAAGCAACCGAGATCATTTTGCAACATTGAAGCCACAAACTGATAACATTAAGCATAAGCAATCTCGTCAGCTCAACACAAGGTTGAAGTCGCCCAAGATTGGCCCCCAACTCGTCGCGCTTCAACAAAGATCTTCGCAGATACAAAAGCGATGCAGGCGATATGGGTAGAGATTTAAAACCCAATAGCAACACCAGCCTAAAAGGTCAAAGGGCACCATTACACCCGATGCGAGTCCGTATATTGTTAACAGCAATAGCCAATAAACATGCAGCTGCAAATCACGTGGTTGAATTAACCGGGTTGATTGGTTGATTAGCACTGCAAACCTGAATCGGTTGATGATCCGGCCGAGTGGCGTGGTATCGAAGAACGCCATTGGCGCGCGAAAGATGCGGTCAAGCATGGTGCGGTGCAACAATGCTGCCGCGCCAACTGCGCCATACGTCATTGTGAAGGAAGCGAGCATGACAAACACGGCTGTAAGAAGGAAGCAGTTAAGAGTCGAAGTTTTGAGACAAACGTCTATTGACAAAAACGCGCGCCTCCGGAATCACGGCTTGGAGTCAACAGCACATTGCCACAGAATCTCATGTCAAGCCGCAAGCTGAATAGAAATTTGCAGTTTTTTTGAGCAAATTAATCAACGCTGCTTCTAGAAACTTCATAGCTCTTTTCTCTTTTAACTACAATTAAATTAACTAATTACGCGCTTCGTAACCTGGAAATGGATTTTAACCAAAGAGCTTATGCTACAATTTGTGATGTTTTGTTTGCAAACGGTACTGTTCAACTTGTCCGGATTTTCATAGAACAGTTAAGTTTTTCTATGCGTAGTTTCGATATAGGCATAGGGAAGTCCGACATACTAAACACGAAGCCGTCCTAAAATGCTCAAGAAAAATTTCACCGAGATTAATTCCGCTACGTTGCGCTCTCCAGGCGGTCACAAAAAACTGAAACGTAACAACTTGAGATTTCAAATAGAAGTTGTTTTCTACACATGTTTTCACGAGGTACAATTCATACATCATAGATCAAGCGTTGAAAACAATTTCGGCATAAAATGACCCAACCGTTCGCTCTTTGTTTTCAAACTACAGCCTTACGGAGTAAAGTCAAGGGAATGCGAGTTGCAAATCGGCTCAAGCAGAAAACATCACTCCGCACCAACCTTGGAATAAGCCGAGAACTCCGTACACTGCCAATCTGACGTCAGTTCCGTTCTGCGTTCCATCGGCGTTCAGCGGGTCGTTGGTCCACTCTGCAACGGCATGAGGTTCAGCAGAGGCGCTCGCAGTTTTGTTCATATCGCTCATGGATCCGACCGCAAGGCTGCAGCACTACGCCAGGAGTGATGGGCTTCAATGAATGGTTACGTACCTCGACCTCACAATACGAAACGTTCAGGTTTCGCAGCAGTGATCAGCCAGTGTCTTGAAGAGGCAACAGTGCACCTAGCCTTGGGCGGTGCGCCCAAGGCAAAATTTTAAGTTCAAGATAGATGAGTTGTAAGGCCTCATGATTGCATGAGGCATGAAATCATTGAGTCGATTTGGGATCGGTTTGGTCAGCTACCACAGCAACTCACCCGACAACCAGATGCTCGAGTAGATCTGAGCGACGTTCTGAAGGACATAGAAGAGAACGATGAGCAGCGACAGGAGATGGCCGATCGCACGCATATACGACGCAAACACCGACAGCTTCACCTGCAAACAAATTAATTCTCGGTGCTTCAATGGGATCAAAGGGGCCCTAAGAAGCAGCATCGACACGTGGCGGCCTCTCGCTGGAGCGAGCCAAGTTTGAGATAATGAAGCCTCCAAGCACGCTGCTGGTGGCTCCTGCACACCTCCGAGGACGTCGATCCGCATCACTCGGAATATCTGCCAGCATTTGCGCCACACTCCCACTACATTGGACAGTCTGCATCGAATCGTAACCTTTCACATCCACACGAAATTAAGCTGTGGCCCGGCTACAAACTTAACAACCAGCATCACCCCCAAGGCCGAGCGTAGAGGCCCACTTAACGCATGGAGAAGCATTTCACAGAAATTTCGGACTCACGTTGCCCGTCTCCGCTTTCTCCGCCTGTATCAGTTTGTTCTGCGGCTTTTCCTTCTGCTGGAGCTTCTCCTCGCCCTGCCGCTTCTTCAAAGGAACGGGCTTGCACATCGCGCCGTGCGCCTGGGGAATAAGTGACTTACGGCTCTGCTGCCTGGAAGAAAAGTTAGATCTTGCAACCGCCATGCAACTCAATCCTCAAAAATCCATCTGTGTTTCCCACATTCGCTGCCCTACAACGGCAGTTCAATACTTTAACTCAAGAAGCAGTCGCGAAGTTATTTTCCAAACATTTTGAGACATGGCAAAGCCTTCCGCTATCTAAAGCCCTGCAGGTCGCCGGTTGACGTGGCGCCAGTGCTGGACGCGCTGTTAGATAAGAAAAAGCAGTAGCTTCCAACAAACCGAGCGAATCCCGCGCGACTATGGCAAAGGGCTGGATGTCGGAACATCTCAAAAACTCACAACCATATTTGCACTGCCAATTCCTATGCCATGTTTTAAAAGTATTAATTTTGATTAAAATAGGCTTAAAATAAGTTATTTACTAAACATTTTTTGAGCGCTTGGGGCTCAGCCCCCAGACCCCCAAAACAGCTCCCTAACCATTGCGGATTTCTCGCTACGAGCCTGAACACAGAGCATCCAATGCGTTTAGCATTGAGTGATGTTGAGCCACAATTTCAAAATTGTTGAAGCGAAATGTCAATAAATGTTGTGTATCAAATTTCGTTTTTTTTTTTTTTTTTACTTTCTGTAGCTCGCAGCTGTTCTTGCAGATAGGGTTTTTACACGAATTCGGGTCGCAGAAGAAAATCGTTGAGAAACACTGCTTTAAAGAAACAGTTCAGGGGCGGATCCAGCAATTTTTGCTGGAGAGGGGTATGCTCAAGATGTAATATTTTTGCGAACGTGTTTGTATGATTATCCCTTTCAGTTTAATAGCTTTAGGTGCAACCAGTCACCGTGTTTAATTGTTTTGCGTGCTTCTGGCCTAAAAACCACCAACGCGGAAGCCTAGGGAAGAGCCACCAGAACGGCGACTACGTAAAACAAGCAATGCGAAAAAGTTATCCTCCGCAGAAAAAGCTATTCCGCGGGAGAATAAGTTTTTTGCATTGCTTGTTTTAAGCACCGGCAGTGGTTATTCTGGTGGCCCTTCCGTGCTGACAGCCTTTAGACCAGAAGCACGCAAACAATTAAACATTACAACTCTGGCCTGAAAACATCAAAGCATCACAATTAAATTATTACCAGTCATCATGTGTTCTTCCAAAATAAACTTTTGTGCAGTGGCTATTAGTTTGGCTTGGAATGCAGCCACAAAGTTGCAATGGGGGCTGTTTGGGGGTCTGAGGTTGAGTTGCCCTAAATTGCAAGAAACAAGGAGGTTTGGAAGCGGAGCTCCCAGTGTTCGAAAACTTTGCAATTTTTTTTGCAAAAATAACTTAATTTTTAGGCACATTTTAGTAAAAATTAATGCTTTTGAAATGGGACGTAGAAACTACCGGCGTAAAAACATGATTCAACTGGCTGCGTAAATGGAGGAGAGCGGTGGCTAACGGTAAAATTTCAGCCTTTTTTTTACAAGCAGATAAATCATTACAAAAATCACAACTTTTAACCCAATTCGTCTGCATTAAAAAAAAGACAATTTTATAGATGTTGCCTTTGTCCAAACATAATCATAAAAATTTAAAAAAAGTTACCTATATCGTACTTATAGATTCTCTTGTTTTCCTCACACTAAGCAAGACTATAATTTAATCCCAAAAAAACATAAACAAAAAATTCATAAACAATGATTTTCAATTCATGCAGTTTCACTTGAGAAAAATTCTATAATTAAAGTAAACGTTTTTCACAAAAAGTTGGAAAATGTAAAAATAGCTTTGAAAAAAATGAAAGTAGTTGAAAAAAAATGGCAGTAGACACCCTGAACCATATCACTAAACGCTGAAAATTAATCCATAGTCATCTGCTTTTGAGCCTCGGCTAATTGATGCCGTGCGGTGGCACCACGAACTCTGCAAGACGTACCTCATGTAAGACCGCTTCGCCTCGATGCTTGATCCGTCGCGTACGTCCACTTCCGGTTCAATGTCGTCCTCGTTCAGCGAGAACATGTCGGGACTCATCGATAATACTGTTGTAATCAACATTTATTAGCTCACAAACTGCTATTGCAATTAAACAATTCAGAAAACATTTTACCTCCTTGCTGCAACTCCTCACTTCAAACGAGAATACAGCAAGCAGTAAATTAAAACATGGTTAACTACGTGGATTGTCCACGGAAACGGTGAACGCTTTAATACACACAAAGTGGAGCGAAGTATACGCTACATTTCTCGATCAAGTTCGTGACTACACGTCAAGATCAGCCACAAGTGTTAGCAGGAAGGGCCGGACGGGTTCATCGCAATCAGCCGCCCCGGGCTAGACTGCGCGTAACATCGAGAGGGTATCGTGTACTTTAGTCAACTGTGGCAGCTTGTGAGCTGGCAAGACGGTGCATCAAATTTCTGTTTAAATAAACTACAATATGATCAGGATGTCAGTGTAAACCTGGCTCCCTAGTTAAGAACTTTCCTCCACGACAAAATTAAATGCGGAAAAAGCAGCTCACTAGCTCATCACGAGCGACGCCAGAAGATCTTCAACCGAAACGAAGCTAAAATTTGTGGCTTCCATTACTTGCAACGACGGCAGCCGTGACGTCCTTTCGCCTGCCTGGAGGCCAAACTCGGTGAATGCAACGTGACTAATGATCTGTGGGCCACGGAACATCATTGATGTTCTTGCTTAGTTTCGCGTGCATCTTCCATTATGCTGCCACGAAACTCCTTTATGACGCAATCCGCTCACCTGTCGGATCGCCCTCCTTCTTTTCGTTCTCTTCTGTGAGCGAATAATTGCGTAGAAACTCGCCAAAAGCTCCATCGTTGGCGAGCAGCTCCTGATGGCTCCCGGACTATGACAACAAAGCTGGCTTAATTACGTAACAACAGGATTTATAATGTTCTATTAAATATGGGTTCAACGTATAAATCTTTATCTCCACAAAATTTCTGTTCTCAAAAACAAAGCTGTTACAATCGTTACCCAGGCAAAATGACGTTCCAGTGCAAACCTTTCGTTAACCAACCTAAAGGGTCTTGAAACTGAACAAACTCTACCAATTTGAAGTAGCTTAAATAATGTATAATTTATACCATAAGTAAAATCCATATAACCTGAACCAATACTTCACAATGTCCAACGTCAGACATTCCCGCCCTACCCCCTGTTCCACCTTCTCATGCTTTCTATCCCGCTAATGAAAAGTACAAAGCAGCAAAAACCTTCCTTATCACAAGGTAAAATTCCCTCCTTTTCTACGTTTAAATCTGATTCTAAGCAGTTTTTTTCACCTAAGAATATTTACCAGAATTGTCTCAATTCATCTCTCTCAAAGCAACTAACTTCAAATAGACCTGAAGCTCTTATGAGCAACTAGGTGCACAGTCGGGGGCTGTTTTGACTAAACGACCGTAACAGGTCCCTTTCCAGTCTCCGGTCGTCAAAGAAGCTATGGTTTTGTTTTGCTATCGTAACTATTTTTATGTAATGTGTCATTTATTGTATTTCATGCGGACAAATAATAAATCGAATTTGAACTTAGCAATCGCTAATTTTATCAACAACTTATCAAATAAAATCGCACGAAATAGTGCCGAGCCAGTTTATTCCGTGCTTCGGTGCTCTTATCAAATTAAAATTAAAGCGGTAGATTGGGACAACATGAGTACACTTTGTTCAAAAGCGTTTCACCAACTACACAATGCGGAACAGACACCCTGCTTCAATACACAGAATACCCCTCGGCAAAATACCTCCTACACCCACTGTGCCCGGCTCACCTCAGAAATGCGGCCCTGCACCATGACGTAAATGCGATCAACTTGCGGGAGGAAGGAGAGGCCATGCGTGACGAAGACGCGAGTCTGCGTAATAAACGTATACAAATTATCACACCATAAACCGTTCGTTCAAACGTCACCTCTGGCGAGGAGGGAATCTCCGACCCTAACATTAGATTGCAAAGAAGTTACAAAACCTATGGCATTGTCATTTCAATCCACACAATTCGATTGTTTTCAAACCTTTTGCCAGGCGACATTTCAAACATAGAATATTGTGCCATGTTAGGGGTGCTAAATAAGGTAAAATTGGCCAAAAAGATGCTACACAAACGGGACTGATGCTACAGCAACTATTGGTAACATGAACTAGGGAATGATGCATCTCATCTCAAGTTGTATTAGGTTCCACATTCGCTATAAAGCTCGCGTAGAGCTGAAAGAAGTTGGTTGTCATGACAACATTATGTACAGCGATTATCATGTCAAAATAAGAAAGTCGTTATAAAATCAACCACCTTGGATTTGAGGCAACCTTCGGGTCCGATCACGTGATCAAAGATCTTCTTCCCCACGTGAGCGTCGACAGCGCTAAGTGGGTCATCGAACAAGTAGATCTGCAAAACCGAGGGTTAGGTCGGCATCCGGGAAGTGGGGGGAAATCGGTGGCCAGAAGGTGGAAGGCAAAAACTTCATAAATTAATCGCAACAGCGCTGGACACACGGCATATTTGATAGACTAATTCCGCTGTTGCCGTGTGTCACTTCCGGTTCTCCATTTCTTCAACTTTTCTATTTCGAGAGCGAAACAAAACGTGTTCCACGGTGGGATGCAGTAGACGAGCAGCTGGGTTCACCACCAGCAATGGTGGTTCAAGAAATCACACAAGCTGGCCTCAACCACACTTACATCAGCGTCCTGGTAGACAGCCCTGGCGATTGACACCCTCTGCTTCTGCCCGCCAGATAGATTGATGCCCTGCAAGACAGGGTCGTGGTTACTGCTGCTGGTTTGAACGCGTGCTATGGGGTAGCAAGCTATCATGTACCCAACTGCTTACGTCATTCGGAAGGGCATATCGGATCCGTCATATAGATTTGAGTGACGCCAAATGAAATAAACTAACCCAAACCATGTACCATCGCTCGCACGGCAAGGCGCAACACATCGATATGGGCCGCAGGGGGACAAGTCAACCGGATTTTCAAAATGGTTAAATAACACAGTAAACGTGGCTTAACAATTACGAAGTCTTCCACTGGGACTTGTGTGAAAATGTACATAAGCAGCTAAATGTGATATCTACAATCTTAATAACAAGTTTGTGATTGAAACTCAAGTTGAACCGCACTTTAAAAATGCTAAATCCCTGCGACACGACTCACCCTCTCCCCGATCTCCGTCTTGTCTCCCGCCGGCAGCATTTCGAAGTCGGCCTTGAGTTCGCACGCCTCCACTATCGCATCATACTTGGTACTGTCCATCGGCCTCCCGAACGTGATATTGTCTCGTAACGTCAAGTTCTGGATCCACGGTTGCTGCGGGACGTACGCCACAGATCCCTAACGGCATCGGTTGGTTATTCAAAGGTACGAGAGGAGCAGTCCAACACGCAAATACTGCCGAGCAAAAACAAGAGCCTCCAGGTCTTGAAGCCGATTTACCACATACGGTGGAGGCTTCGCGATGTCCCGTTTAATGCTGAAGGTCAAGCAGGGAAGCTGTGGCTTCCAGCGATTGTCAATTTTAAACGTTTTTTTGTTCGACTCGACTGGGAATCGAACCCAGGTCAAACAACACGGTAGCAGGCGCTGTATTCTCTAGGTCACCCACATTGTTAAACGGGATCTTTCACCATATTTACCAGTTATTGTCAAAGAGGATTCATAATTCCATGAAAATCTTAGATTTATCCGAGAAATTAACAACTCCGTAATACAGAAATGCGCGGATAGCTGAAGGAGAAAGAAGCGATAGTCTGATCGTCTCCGCCAAAACCAACTTTGGATCAGCAGAGCGCCGATAAGTTTAACACGCAACGCAACGGGACGACGAGCAGCCGCCCACCTTCACCGCCACACTCCCCGCCGCCTTCTCCATGTCGCCGAGCATCGCGGAAATGAGTGACGACTTGCCGCATCCGACCTGCCCCACGACGGCCACCAGCGAACCGCGCTTCACCCGCATCGAGATGCTGCAACACAAGCGTGAATAAAATAGACAATGATTCGATAAGCAGCAATTCCAATCGGGGACAAAGAAGTACATGCGTCGTAACAACCCAGCCTGGCAAGACTGCAAACAGACACCAAACATTATACTCTGCATTGATGCAGTTCAACAGACTTGAACGTCCTTTCCTGTACACAAAAACGCCACAGACACCAAAACATTTATGCAACCAGCAACCCACAATGCACAAGCCAAATCAAGGCACCGCCGCGCCAGCTGAACGAGAAGCCACAGCTTGATACTCACTCGTTGAGAACGGCTTTTTCTTCGGGATCCCACTGGAAGCTCCCATCCTGCACGGCCACGGAGTAGCCGGAGTCGCCCCCATCCCTATCCACACAGGCGGGGTCCAGCTCGTCGTTGTTGAGGAAGGCCTCCAGCCGCTGCAGACTAACGCTCGCCTGCCAAGATTTCAAGTCATGAACCGGCAAAACAGGCTTCCGTTGGGCGGAATGTTCCAGTGGCAGCAGCTCGTTAAAGGAGCATTGAGATCTAACTTTTGAATTTTAACACTTGATATATGAAAAACAATTGATTACCAACGTTTGATATATGAACATTTTTTTGTCCCGCATTTTCATTGCTTGAGGACGTTAAACAGCTTAATGGGATCGGCTGTGGCAACCTCATATCTGCATCAGTGATTTTAAACCAGCTTTGTCGGATTGTAGGTCTCACGGTAGGATAGGCTTCTCCTGTCACTTTGACGAGGTAAATTTCTTTTCATATGTAAAATTACTTATTGGTTTGAATTTGCTGCTTTTTGCAAAAACAAATTGGAGCGGCTGCGCTTGGCAAGAAAGAAAAATAGGCCTAGGTTGGTAGCCTAGAATAGCCTACTGATTAATTAAGTTAGTTTGACAGTTGTTTGTAGCAATATTAAGAGTAAAACCTTGTCTAAAAAGCAGTTAGGTTAGGGTAGTAGTTTAAAACCTACTGGTAGTAGTAGGCTACCATTAACTGGATCATGCTTGTGGTTAACGGACTCTGCTTAGCTCTCGTTTCAACCATCAAGAAGTTTGTTGAATTCTCAATTAGCAGCGCAGCGCAATTGTTAAAATTGCGGTTACAAACAAAACCCTCGTTAAAACAAATATTTCGACAGGAACCTTTTGCTCCGATTAAAACAACAAAAACGACAGGAACAAAACTTTTTGATCCGAAAATGCCGATATCATTTTTGGATTTTGTAACTTACATTATCTCGACAAAAATTTGACACACTATTTTAAATATCGAATCTACATTCTACACCCTCAACTAGCCCACTGCAATTTTTTTTTTGATTTCATATAAGCACATGTATGAACAGTTCTGATTTTTTCCGAAATTTAAGAACTAAATCAAAACAAAGCCTGCCTTTGCAATTAACATGGAAAAAGATACGTACATAAACAAAATTTAGAAACAAAAAAATCAAATTCTTATAAATCTATAAGTGATATTGCAGAGTTTAACTTTACGATGATTTCACATTGAAAATATTTTACTCAATTCTATGCTTTCCAAAACCCTAGGTGTGATGTTTGAAGCCAAACAACGATTTACCAAAAAACATCTACTTCTTTTGCACATTAAGCTCTTTTTAGTTCATTTTAATAGGTTTGAAGTTATTCGCTCTTGAAGTATAAAGGTCTCAAAAAGTTATCAAAACAATCAAGTAACGTCAATCAAAAATCTACTACGAGTTCCGAACAGTTTTTCACGTTATTACGAAATAACATTGAGTGATCTTCAAAATTCCAGCAAATTTTGAGCAAAAAATATTACTGCATCAGCTCAACTTAACACTAACCACGGCCAGAAATATGCACGCATTTTACAGCTATTCCTGAGAACGCTATTTAGCAGTGCGACCCAAACGGCTAACATACAGGATATTGTACAGTGCACTGCATTACATCCATTATTCAACACGAAAACTTTCTTAATAAATTGCTCAAAAACTTTGAAAAGCAAGTAGAAGATTTTTTCAACGTCACAAGTGACAGTTTAATAAAAACCCTCGGCCATCCGGCTAAAATCTAACAAAACCTTTAAGCTCAAGTACTTCAACGTCTTAAATGTTGGAATAATCCCCTAAGTTGGGCTTTTCTACTTTTCTGTGATACCAATATTGATTGTGAGAATTCATCTTCGAGTTTGATGGTCCATTTAAGGGCTGATTGTCTGATATGGCATTGCCAAGTTTGGAATGTTTTTTAACCATTTGCCTAGCGCAAATGGTAAAAAAGTTTGAATTTTGGCGGCCCTGTTTCAGAAGGACCCCCCATTTTGGTACCCCCAAATTTGGTCAAATTTTATCTTTCTTTTATATTTACTAACCTAAAAAATTTCATGTGTCCCGCATAAAAGGTGAAAAAGTGTGAATTTTGGAGGGCCCTGTTTGGGAGGAAACTTCCATTTTGCAACCCCCAATTTTTGGTAGGTTTAGTTCATTTTTAATATCTACCCATTCCGAAAACTTGATCCAACTAGCTCCAACGGTTTAAAAGTTCAAAACTTTGGTGGCCTTGTTTGAGAGAGACCCTCACTTTGATTCCCTCAAATTTTGCCAAATTTTACCTTTTCTTCATATTTGCGTATGAAAATTTCATTTGTCTAGCGTGAGTGGTTAAAAAGTTTGAATTTTGGAGGCTCCGTTTGCGGTGGAAACTCCCATCATGGCACCCCCAATTTTTGTTAGGCTTGGTTTGTTTTTAACATTTAACCATTCCGAAAATTTGATCTATCCAGCTCTAACGGTTTAAAAGTTCAAAAATTTTAAGGACCAGACCAACCTGGCACCCCCGATTTCAATGGCACACTAGTCCTACCTGATATCTTCAATCGCTTAAACTCTGAATACAGTGAGTTTAGCGGTTTAAAAGTGAATAGTATGGGAAGTAAAAAAAACAAGGAAAAAAAAGTGAGAAAAAAGAAACAAAACAAGAAAAATAGTATTCAAGTTAAGGTAACGAAGATCACCAAAACAAAGGTGGTTGATAGTGCGCTCAAAAATCAAAAACCATTTTTCATCAATATCGGTAATTACCGAAATATATCGGTGCAAAATTTGTCAACTTTTTGTCAATTTTCGGCCCGTAAAATTTTGGTCACGTGACCAGGCGCCCCCAAACTTGGTTTGCATAAAGCATTCATAAGCACCCACATTGTGTCCAAATTTCAGCATGGCACGTCAAGTGATTTTTGAGTTATAAGCGAATTAATATTTTCAAGCCAAAAATTGCCGTTTTTTTGAGTCTTTTAATTCACGATCACGTGACCTAAGATCCCCAAAATTGGCACACATGAACTTTCTAGGTTTACCGCTTGCTGGCTATAAGGAAATCAATCCTCATCTGCCAAAATTCGCGAACAAAAACAACGGTATTACGCGCTCGCGAGAAGTCCCAATTAACGTTTGATGCACCTTTAAGCTCGAACTCACAGCAAAAAAAAGGACTTCGGCTGACGAGGCAGCGAGATAACTTGCCGAGCTGCATTGACTAATCCATTATAGCATGATCAACCCGCGCCCTGGTCACGTTGCTACGTCTTAGGATACGACGCTTTACGACGATTATCTCTGGTTGGTGGCTTCGGACCAGCAGCAAATGCACGTGGGAAGAAGCCCAACGTCAACCGGAAAGTTGGAATGCGGTCAACTACTCAACGGGTGAGGACGACTCGACCGAAGCGTCACAGTCGGTTGCTCGTGAGTGGAGGATGAATGTGGAACAAATCAAATCACCTCCAGTCGCAAATCAATCATATTTATCAGTGATATTAACCACAGCCTGGTCACTACACTAAGCAGTAATCATTACTATCATGACGCAAGTTTGCCTGAACATGAACGGATGTGACATATGCAGCACCTGCACAACGGAAGTGACGATGACGGGGAGCATAGTGAGAGGGAAGCGGAGGAGATTGAAGAGGGAGAGCGACACGAACGCCTTCTCCGCGTCCAGCACGTTCCGATCATCGGACAAGACGTAAACCGCGAAAGTCGTCACTGATACCTGCGAGGAGGGTGCGTGAGTGGAGGTCGAGTCCGACTCGAGTGGCAACTTAATATACAGGGTGGGCCTCAAGTAGGTGTGCGGCTATCGTTCAAAAGTGCTTCAAGATTTCTTTCATTGATTGCTCTTCACTTCAAGTCATATTTCAGTTCCTGGTATTTAGCAAGTAATGTGAAGAGTTTTGAAATTCACGGCTTAGAACGCAAAAAGATTGTGATTATTGTACATCCACTTTTGGTCTACCCTGTAATATTAAAATTCTAAAAGTTGTACTAAAGGTGAAGGAAATCTCTAGTGAATTTCATTACTTTGTACCCACCTAGCATTTGAGTTCTAATATAGACCTGAAGCTAACCCAGGATTGGCACGCAACGAATCTCGGCTTGAATCCAAAAAATTCACAGGTCCCAATTAAAAAGTTCAACTTATTACCCAAACTTTCAAAGCATGACATAGCGCGGCCGAAAGAGGCGTTGTTTCTGTGACGATCCCGACCACATGTCGCGCTGCCGTTGGGGTAGGCTTCCGGCTTCCAAACCATGCAATTTTCGTCAACCTACTATCACTGATTTGTCATGTGTCCTACAAAATTTGCAAATTCACCCAGTTCCACGCAAAAACAGTCCAAACGTCGAAGACCTTTTTTTTATCCTCACGTATTTACAGGCAAAAACTGAGCAAACTTCCACCGGCAGAAGATTTCGCTTTTGCAACTTTCAATAATTCTTAGGCCGGAGTTTGATCCAGCGCTTACCCATCTCTTTTAACAAAGTTTCCAGAGCCCAACCACCTCTTTGTTTAAGGCGGCAGCACTAATCGTATGACCTGGGTTCAAACCTTAGTCCCTCACCTTGTTGAAGCTGTTGGATCCAGCCTTGGATAAGACGCTTTACGATGATTATCTCTGCTTGGTGGCTTCGAACAAGCAGCAAACTGAGTGGACAAGAATTGAACGAAATCCACAGGAACCTTGGAAACTCCTAAGCAGGTGCGGATTCCTCCAAGCACGAAGTAATTATGGCAGTGAAAGTATGCAAGGTGTCAAACGTGCAACCACAAAAGGTGCGCCATGGCAAACACTCACCATGAACGGGGCACATATGAACGTGAAAGAGGAGATGGCGTTGAGGTAGGCGGCGTGGCGCAGCTCCTTCAACTCCTTCTGTCGAATTGCTGAGATCTTGTCCTGAAATAATTGCATTGCTCAATCATAAATTCCGTTTTGTAAGTCCACAATCTGCACATGCATAGTGCTGTGAATGCAGACCAATCAACGAATTTGTCCGAAACTCAATGAGAATCCCAACGGTGGACAACAAACTCGCTGGAATGCAGCACTTCATAAAAGCCGTAGCCCTTGAAGCAGAAAGGACTTACTTGGACCAACCCAGCCGAAACTTCTGAGCCTACCTTGAGCCACATTATGAAGATGCTCTACGCTTCAGCATTATGGCGCTCACACTGGCATCAAAATTGTAGGCCAGTGACGTTAGACGCTGTTTGCGTCCTAATCGAAGCAGAAACATTTACGTCACCGTCCGCTTGAAAGAAGTTGGTGTTGATCAGGAAATTCGGCGGATGGGCGGACGATGCGAGTCAAATGGGGCAAACGACACATCAGCCCTTTCCGCACCCACCTTGAAGGACATCTCCCACGCGTACATCTTCAGAACCTTCATCCCGTTCAAGATCTCGTTCATCAGCTTGATGCGTTCGTCCTTGTACTTCATTTGCTTCACCTAAACGAGTGCAATGCTTTCCCCAGCAGCTTTGACAATGGGAGAACCTGTTGCCGTCACCCAATGCGGAGGACCGTGAGTTATGAACGAACTTGCTTTGAGACCATGCCGATGTAGTACAAATCATGTCAATTAAGCTTCAACATAACGGTCAGCTGGCCCGCTGTCAGATTGCGGCAGTCAGTATCCGTGGAGCCGATGCGGTGAGCGGTTTACATGGCACTGATTGCACGATAGTTTTATTGAACTTGATCAAAAACAGAACAGCCTAATTTAAAAAACGGTAAACATTCCGGACTCGGCTACGTCCATCATCAGTTAAAAATACATGTGGTTTTCTTACGGTATTAATTTAAAAAATTAACACTATTTCGTAAACAGGTTTTCCGACGCAATAGTTAAGTACATGACGTCACAGCGCGCCATTTCTTTTTTTTCAACAGGCCTACCAAGCCGCAACTGTAGATCAGGCAATAAGCATACAGGTTACGTAGCCATTTCTATAAATTTAGAGCAAATTAAAACTTAGTTCCTATCAATATACAAAAGCTTCGCTTTCCCACTGTAACATTCGGGGTCGAGGACAAAAGAGATAAAATGCGTTTTTCTGCAAAATAGAAGCAATTTGCGCCACGCCACCGGGCGCAGTTGCCGACTACCAACACGTGCGAAACGTTGTTTGGTTTGGCGGCGTCAGCCGGTCGCAGAGGTTTGCCACAGGGCTAAGGTGCATGGCGCGTGGTGTACCTGGAGCTTCTTGGCTTTGCTGGCGAACACCGCGTTGATGGGGATGAGGAGGATCATGACAGCCAACCCCGCAAAGATGGAGGGACCCAGGACCTCCCATAGAAAGTAGAGGGCCAGGATGATCTGGAAGGGACCTGAAGCACAATGCAAAGGGAGTTATGGAAGGGGTAGAAACGTCTTAATTTGTCAACTTAAAATCATAAAACTACGCGTTCATTTTCAATCCCTTGCGGCACTCAAACTTCGGTTGAAGTGATTGAATTTTACTTGGGGAGGTTTCGAGTTTTTGAATCGATGAGTCTAAGAGTAAAATTGACTTGTACATTTCAATAAAAAAGTGCTCAAAAAAGCTGCAAAAAGTCCAAGCAACAAAGTAGGGGCTCTAATAACAAGCAAGCCAGTTGCCAAACCGCTTGGCAACCCAACTGCTTCAACACATCATCAATAGAGGAAAGTTTTCAAATTTCAACTAAGCATCCTCTGAGCCAATCTGTGATTCTTTTCGGAAACGAACCAAAAAAGTGACGGAGCCGCAACGCGTTGGAAACAATAAGCAACCACTGACCGGACCAGATGATGTTGAGGTAAGACATGAGGTCCATGAACCGTTGCGCGTCGACCGACATCAGATTCACGATCTCGCCCACCGTGCTCTGCTTCTTCGCCGCGTTGGACAGCACCAGCGCCTGCAACACGTTCGCCTCAGCGGTCAGAGAAATGTCTCACTGGCATTCAAAAAAAACAATCGCTCTATCCACAATCCAACAGCGGTGGCTGCCTGTGATAATGGGTTGCCCACTCGTTACGTGGTGTAGAAATTGCCGTCTTTCTCCCCCGGGTTCTTCATCCCAGCTGGGGCCCTGTAGTCCACCATTTTGATTGCATACTCTCACCCACAAGAGAGAGCCGAAGAGCTCCCAACCAACTAGACCTAAAACTAGCTGCAATTATCGGAGAACTTTTTGAGCCAAGTGATTTTGCAAACAAAGAGGACGCCATTCAAATATTTTGAAATTTTCGATTTTAATGACGTCCATCTGAAGGCGTCTGTTTCCACCACCTTTCTTTACAGCAAGTCTACAACAAAAAAAAAAAAAAACTCAGCACGACATCTTGCTTGAAAAAACGGTGCAAAATCTCCCTAAAAATCATATTTCTTAATGCTTGGAGGGAAATCTTGAAGCAAACGTCGGCTTGCCTTGCGGTAAATCGCGGCGATGATCGCGGACCGCAGTCGCATCCCAACCACGAAGCAGACGTTGAAGTACTGCTGCAGTATGACGCTTTGCAGCATCGCGACAACAAACAATGCAATCGCGAACACGTAGCCGTGCCACATTGGAGCGTCGCTCGAAATGAACTCGATCAGAAATCTGCAAAACAAAGTCAGAATGAAGACGGTGTGCTGGGTCTACGACGTTCGCATGCAGTGTCGACGAGAAGGGTTTAAAATTTTCCTTTTAGAGAAATAAACTGGTTGTTAATGTTTCATAGTAGATATTCTACAAGAGTCCGAGGTGGAAAGCGCAGAACATGAGAATTAGAACTTGCTGAAGAATTTACCGTATATCTAAGATTGTACGGGCTTGAAATCAACACGAAACCTTGTTGTTTCTTCGCAGACAAAAATAGCCGTGGAAAGTCGCAGGATTCCAAAAAATATGCGATTGATTCGCTTCCGGATCCAGCCGGGCGGACCGGCAGCTCACCTCAGCAGCTGCGGACTGACGAAGGCCAGGACATCCTGGATGACTTTGAGGAAGGTCGAAACCAGGAAGTAAGGTCCGAACGTCTTGCACATCGCCTTCAATAGCGATGCTTTCTGCTTCTTCCCTTCTGCAACGAATTGCGACAGTAAGCCCGCACCACACTTTAAAAAACTAAGGTACTTAACTGTTTGTAATAGGTACCGGGTAGTCAAAGCGCATGCTTGTTGAAATTGTGCCGCTACATTGCCTCACAATCAGCTGAGCTAACAAAATTCAAAGTAGAAAAGTAAAACCACAGGGCAGTCGAGTTCGCAATCCAGCTTAAACTTCATCCCCGTCGAACTACCGCCGCCTTGGAGTTTTACGCTGGGCATCAATTTAAATTATAACGTAAACAATATACACTCTGCATAGTGTACAAGGACATTCAAATATTCGGCAATTAGCGTTTACAAATAGTCAAGACGAGATTGCCTTGTGACGTACTTTTAGGATGGACGAGCATCACATCCAGTGCCTCCTCAGCTTCCTTCGCTTTCTCATCCTGCGCTGATGAGACTCTGAAAAAATCGCATTGCTGTAAAGAAACAGTGACTTGTCATGAATATGAATGAGTCTATCATCCTCATTTAATTCTAGGAATGTTTCCCGTTGTTATTGCGAAACGTGATAACCGGCAAGCCTGGGTGATAACCGGCAAGCCTGGGCGATAACCGGCAAGCCTGGGCGATAACCGGCAAGCCTGGGTTGAGGCCGGCCATGATTAGCAGATTTTATAGCAGGGAAGTTGAGCGACTATTTGGTCGAGTGGTAACACGTTCGTCTCTGGAGTGAGAGGTCCGAGGTTCAAATCTCTGGCCAGTCAAATCGGACACAATGTTGCGAACGGCTCGCCACCGATGTGACATTTCTACGAAAGGACCTCTGTTGCCCGGGCGCAATTACGCGGTGATGGTCCTTGCCTACTAGTTACACGCTTTGGCGTATTATAGCGAGTGTAATGTAAGATTTGATTAGAAGATAAGGTGTTTTCTTTGATTATCCACAACACATCATGTAATTTTCAAGATGAGTGGTACAGCGAATAAATGCGGTTATCTCATTGGGGAGTCGCAACCGGTGGACCTTATCAGGCTTGGACTAAGCAAAACAATGCTCGTGCTCAAGTCTTCAATAAATGCAGCACAATGAATTGAGGATAAAACGCCAACATGAACAAATATTGACTCAGTTACCAGCGAAGCGGCAACATTTGAAACATTGATGGAGCCGGCCATTTTGTCAACATCGAAGATATTTCAAACTTCGCGCCCCATTCAAAACCAATATTGTTAAATTTGTCGAGCAAATATCGCCCCACCCTACCAATCTGCTACCGGCGCAACTTGCCACAAGAAGTGGCAAGACTAGGGCGGTTGAGTCTTTACGAAATACACCCATATTGTAGAAATCCGTCACTTCTCGCTTTATCTTGAGTTAAAAGGACATTCAGGTGGAAAAAAATTTTTGCTCGGTTTTATCTCAAAAAAATTTTGACGGATCTGAAAACCAACTTCACCAAACTCAAGCTTTCTGCGACCTTCCGTTTCCAAGATATGACAATTTAGATTTCCCCATAGAAATTTTGATACGGTTGCAAACTAAAAACAAAATTTCAACAAGTTACCGTATGTTTGTAACTCTCAATAAGTGTTGTTGTCAAATCAAAGTAAAGGATCAGAATTTTAAATTAGCGGCTTTTTACGAAAATTCAAGCCAACTTCGCGAAACTTAGTCTTCTGTCACAAAGCAGGCAAAATGGCAACACTTAAATAAGGAAAAAATTGTTAACTTTGAACATCAATACATTGAAAACAGCAAGACGTAAAAATTTCAAATTTGGTGAGAATGCATTTTAGGCTTTTTCCGACATTTTGGTCAACTGTGAAAAACTTGACCAAAATGCCCTTTTAATGCGACATTTAGACGAGTCGACGGCGTCGTATCTGTGTCGTCGTGTTTAAGACGCGTGTCTGAAAAATCTTAAGTTTGATTCGCGCCATGTTCTTTTTATTCTTTTTCTTTAAAACTTTGCCTTATAGTTCGGGTTCGAGTAGCATTGCCAACTCGAGATAGTAAATAGAAAGGCTACACTACGGAAAAATGCGGATGGGGTTAAACAAGGAAGAATGGAATGAACTACGCCCGCCCAGCGTTGAGGTCATCCCTAGTTTGGCACACCTCCACATCGCGTGTTGCAACACTTCACTGCCCGTATTATACGGACTGTAGTTTGATGCGCCGCAAAACAAACCTCATCCACCACCGGTCGTATTGTGCTGGTCGGTAAACCACGGAGACCTGCCTACGATGCAAAGACAGCGGGTTCGATTCCCAATCAGACATGGGTTTGAACTTGAGGAATGTACAAAATTCAACACTGCTTTCGCAGACAAAAAGCAGCAAATTTTTTAAGCAAAAACCGCTTGGCATTACGAAACCGATTGTATGACGTCACATTCTCCCCAACTCACTCTCCTCCAGCCTTCAACAGCTCGGCGTTCCAGTTCTTCATGAAGTGTCGCGTAACCGCCGAAGAACGATCCGATTTTCGGAGATCCCATAAATCGCTGTCCGTCAGAGGGCGCTTGTAGCCGGTGATGATCAGTCTGCGAGAAAAGACGTTAATGGAGAAAAAAAGTTAATGTAGAGATCGCCACTCCCCACTCCACAGGGCGGTGGAACAACGCTGCACACGATCCACCCCCAGCGCTTACCAATAGCGGCTAGCACAAACAAAGCGGAGTAATTCATGCAACCGGCTTCCACAAGGCCAGGCGCAAACGCACCGGGTCGCGGGTGGTACGAGCCAACCGCGATGTTGTGTTGAATGGAAATGACTAGAGACAGCAAATCACGTTTTCAGACGTACGTTCGTTATCCGCCATGTAAGGTCCGCAGGGCTTCCACCATGTTTAACACATTAATGTCATCAATTCTTTCCAAGTACCTTCGCAGAATCACTAAATGGATCTTCTGCAGAGAGAGACTTAAATGCCATGGAGCAATCACTAATGACTAACGTTGTTTCAAGGGGGAGGAGATTTCAGCAATAACTCACCTGTTGAACCACCAGAAGGTGATCTTCGATATGAAGGTGGCGTCCTGCTCCGGGGAGGGCGAGGGCGCCGATTTGTCGGCGAAGTTCAACAACGAATTCATCTCCGACGGTTCGCCTTTCTGCGACAAAAAACTGCAAGATGAAAGTCGTTAACAAATCAAATCCTAACTGCCTGAGAGTGGCAAGACTCGCAAAAGGGCCCGGTTGCTGTGGTAAGCAAGACACACCTGCCAAAGTTTCCTCAACAAACCCGTGCAACTTTGCAAGAACACGACGATCGGGAAATTTACCTCGAACGCCGGGTGGTTGTCCGCGAAGAAGCACGAGATAAAGTTGATCAGCACCGCGGCGTACGACAAGAAGAACGTCACAACGTGGACCGTCTCGTTGCTGGTGAGGGGGCGCTGAAACAAAGAATGCCGTGTTGGAAATTTGTCGCGTCGTTTTTAAGCATCTAGTCTTCAGCACGGCCTAGTTTCGGGCACAGAGAAAATATTGGTCCCATGTTGCTTAACCGAATCCCATTCATTCGGAAGAACAAACCAAGTTGCTTCAGCATTTCAACAACGTGGGTTCGGTTCCGGCTGTGGCTCTACTTTTATTATTTCGTCCAGTAGTACTGTTTTTCTACAAGTGATGGGAGATAAGCTTCCAGCCAACCACCTTCATTCACCACGGCAGAAGCACATAGAGCTGTTATGAAGCTATGAAACCGCAGTCATATTCGAAACGACAAAACAACGTGGCAAATGCGGCGAGCCGACTTTCCCAGCAGCATTTAGGGCAGTGGTTCTCGACCTTATTTTGTCCATGGCCAAATTTTAAACCGCAAAGTTGACAGGATCCGCAACAAATTAAACGAAAATTTTCAATTACTTTTGCAGTGCTGCAGGTTTTTATTTTTTAAGTTATTGAAACATTTCACCAGCTCATAGCAGCTAGCTCATCACGGCACTGTGCTAAGCTAAAACAAAAAATAAAATATCACTAAATTAAAAAAAAATCAATATTAACGCATTAACTCAAGTGTCGAACGGGATTTTGCTAAAGGGAAACTTGAACTTAGGCTAACACTTGTTTGCGTCTCACACAGATTGGGGTCTGGGGGCGGTGCCCCCAGCCGCTGGGCAATTTTTTTAATTTTTCGAAAAAATTGCCATTTTAGCGCAATTTAGATGGCATTATGGACATTTGTAAAGTCATCTGAAACTAAAAGAACTAAATGCTAATATTAGGAAACCCTTTAACAGAAATAAATTTCTCAGCCTCTTCAACTCCCTTACTTCCTGTTCAAGTTCAAACTAAGTTTAAAAGCATGCATATTTGGGTTTAAGTGACCTGGTTAAAGGGGACTTCATCTCCAGTGGTGCAGCCAGGTCAAGTCACTCAGAACTATTACCCTAAAGTACAACCGTTTAATGTGCTTTGAACTTGACCTGTAAGTAAAGGGGGGCTGAAGAGGGACAATTTTATTATGTTATGACTTTCGAAATAAGCTTTTTTCAAATGGCTCTAAAAACGTGCGAGTTGTGATCCTAATAGCGCTAAAACAATAATTTTTGTCAAAAAATACCAAAATTGCTCATATTCAGTCTAACAAGTTGCACGGCTGTTCAACCGGTTTAGACCCCTTTAATTTTGTTACTGCATTAGCCTAGTATTTTGCAACTTTAGTCCTACAACGACAACCTATTCAAAGACTAAGTTAGGGCTCCCGCTCTTCCGGTTTGTATAAATTAGAATAAAATTTTTAATCGGTAATGTGAACGAAACTAAGAAACAAAGTTAATGCGCTAACACTAACATCCAGTAACTCCCAAGTAGAACTGCGCAATGTTACTCGCGGCTGTTAGCTAAAGGGATGCTCGTAACCAAACAACGACTAAACTTATTGCGTAAATAGTATTGGTTTTACTGTTGAAGAATGGTTCAATAAACTTTACATAAACAGTGCAAAACAGATTCATTTTTAAAAGGTCAATGAGAGCCGTAGGGAGGTCAATCAAGAGTCACGGTTGAGAATCACTGATTTAGGGGATTCTACCCTTGAAACAAAAATTAAAAACCGCTGAAACCGTAGCTTCACTAACCGTGTGTCGCAACATGATACGGTCGACCTTCTCCTTAAACACGAACGCCCACAGAAGAACGAAGAGGAACCAGTAGCCAGTGAGCAGGCCCGAGGATCGAACCCCCTTCAATCGATCGCACTGCGTCAATATCAAGGCCAGACACTGAAATAATCGCAAAATCATTCAAAGCAAAACGGAGCATGCATTGAGTCCGGGCAGGTCGACACCAACCAATCTGAAGTTACTACGCACTTAACAAACACAAGATCAGCAGCGATTTTCAACTTTCACAGAAACAAGGTTAAATCTGAGCAACTTCACTTTTAGACGCGAAGACCACCAGCGCTTGTTAACAGCAGAAAATGCCCAGGATAAGGCCCGATCTATGCACCGAGAGGAAAACCGAGGCTGTACGAGCGTGTTGTTTAGAGTATTTTACCAACTGTCAGCTTCTACGAAGGAAAGCAATAAGCCGGGAGAACCAAATTTTAAAAATAAACTAAAAATACGCTCTCACGCTTACGATTTTACACACATACAGTAGTGTAAACCGGCCCAAAGTTTTTACACAATGTGTGAAAACCGTCCTAAATCCTAGCGTTGCGGGTTCGTCACCAATCCTAAACGCGCGGCCGATCAACGACCATTTCAAATGCAAGTTTGGCGAAAGCAAGAGCATTCCTCTCACCATAGACATCCCGAGGATGAGGGGGACAACCAGATCGACGTTGGGAACGTTCTGCAACTGGCCCCACAACCAGAGGTTGGCCACCAGGTCGACCCAGGCAAGCAGCCACAGCAGCAAGGTGGCGATCTGGAACAAAACGTCAGGTCGCCGACTGATCATAAAACATTTTGTCCATTCGAGTAGAAGAAAAACTGATAGGACTGAACCAAGATAACGTTTGGAGATGTAACACTAATTCACCATAATTTCTACAGCAAGTCATTTGAGATTATTCAGCAGTTAGTAAAGTCATCACTGCACAAATCAAAGATTTCTTGTTCAAGGGAGAAAAACCTAAAAACTAAACTAGTTTTGTGCCGAGAGATGGTTCAATTATTTCGATGCGGCCCATTACGATTGCAATTACGCGCCCTTGTAATCGATTTTCGATTACGATTATTTCATCTTACAATCGTCGCGATGACAATTATATCGCTTGGCCAAAATTTAGAAATGATTTTGTTACAGCACTTACGAAATCGGAATCTATCAAAAAATGTAAAAACACGTTTTACGTGATGATAGAATACCAAACCCCAAGTGCTAGAAAAAACATAAATCAGGGCCATAGAAATACTCGCACAAGAGTCGTCGCCAAAGATTTTTTTTTAATTAAACCTAATACTGGCGTTGTCATACATAGGTTAAGTTTTGATGAGAGCCGAAACGTTTTCGTAAACTTTTCCATCCTTTTGTCAAAACTTGTAACCTCATAAAGTTTGGATTTCCGATTAAGTCGGAATAGAAACAATTTATTTATTGCTTAAGACAACTATAAAATCACAGTAAATAATGTATTTTGCTCTGATTTTACTTTTGTATATCATTGAGCACTATTTCAGAAGATTGGCGACTAACAATTTTCTATTTCTTGAGAACAAAGAGGAAAATGACATTTTTCGAAGTTATATTACTCAAAATTTTCGAAATAGTAGTTTCAAAATATACATATTAGGCCTACTTTACGTTCAAAGCGTACTAGTAGTTCGGTTTCAAAACATAGTTTGGTTGTAAAACATAACTTCAACATAAAAATACGTAGTTAGGTATTAAAAGATAGTTAATTTATACATACAATTTAGTTTCACAGATAATCGGCTTTAAACGTAATTTGAAGGAATACTTCTAAAACAGAGTTTACTTTAAAAAGATACTGCTCGCAGTTGAAATCGGTTTTATTGAACAAATGAGAACTACTTGAGATAACAAAGACTAGAGGTACCCCAAACTTTTTTCCACAATTCCCCTTATTCGCAAAAATACCACTTAATCCGTTGGACTCCGTACCATTGTCAACCCTGCATTTCGCAATTTTGCGACATCACAAAAAGTATAATTTTGCAAAAATTCTCGCAGACTGAGAAACACGATTACCAACTAGTAACAGTGAGTAGCCTACAACGAAATCTGAAAATTTGGCTACTGCTACTGTAATCTGTAGACCTAGGTTACCAGTATTGATTTACCGAACGCCTTTCGTGATGTCACAAAATTGCAAAACGCAGGGTTGCCAATGATACGGCGTCAAACGGACTAAAACGTATTTTCGCGGATAAGGGGAATTGTGGAAAAAGGTTTGGGGCACATCTTTACTACTTCAAGTAGTTCTCATTTCTCAATTCGGTTTTATTGAAGAAATGTGAACTACTTGAGGTAATAAAGGGGTGACCCAAATATTTCTCCCTAATTCCCCTTATTCGTAAAAATACAATTTACTCAGTTTGACTCAAAACAATTTGTGGCATTACGCCAGGCATGAGTTTGCAAAAGTTTCACGCTGAATTAGAAACGCGATATCCGATGAGGAAGGTAAATGGATTCTGCTTTGGACATCAATTCTATTTCGAACTAAATTCATCGGTGGCAATATACGAGTGATATAATCTGCTGTATCAAAGTTAGACTAGCTTAGTGATGTTTTTAGCCTATGAATGATATAAAATTTGAAGCCAAAAACGATGATACTGTAGATCAGTACTAATAGCCAAGGTCTGCAGAATGTCCAAATAGGCCTACTGTAGACTTATTGTCAACTATAACAGCCCTAAAGCAACAACAACCTGGTCTATCAGTGCTATTCTTGCAAACTCTTTTTCACTAAGCTGAGTTCCGTTATTGTACAACCAGCAACAACCAATTTTATAAAATAACATTAGATACCGCTAGATCTGAGCTGTAGCCAGGAACTAGCGCAATAATACATTAGGTCTAATCTAATAGCCACAACTTACTAGCTAGTAGCAGTGAGTAGTCTAACCAAATCTGAAAACTTGGCTACTGCTATTGGTACCTTCAGACTTAGGCTACCAGTACTGATCAACAGTATCATCGTTGTTGGCTTCAAATTTTATGTCATTCATAGGCTAAAAACATCACCAAGCTGGTTTAACTTTGATAGATTATATCACTCGTATAGTACCACCGATAAATTTGAGTTAGAATCGCTGGCAGAATCCTTTGACCTTCCTCATCGAACATCGCGTTCTTTAATCAGCGAGAAACTTTTGCAAACTCATGCCTGGTGTGATGTCACAAATTGGTACGGAGTCAAACGGAGTAAATTGTATTTTCGCGAATAAGGAAAATTGGGGAGAAATATTTGGAGCACTTCTTTATTACCTGAAGTAGTTCTCATTTCTTCAATAAAACCGATTTTGAGCAGTATCTCTTTAAAGCGCAAAATTAGTTTCAGCACGTGCATAGGTTTTCCAGCACACGTACCAATCGTAGCATAGTGTCTACTGTCAATCATCATAGCCTAGTTTTCAAAACATACTGCTGTACTAGTAGTTCGGTTTCAAAAACTAATTTAGTCGCCAGCCATGGTTCGATTATTTGCAATCCGCAGATTACGACCTCTTGTAATTAATTTCTGATTACAATTATTTGCGTGGTCAATTACATATCATGATTAAGGCTCATTGAGGCTTTCGTTCATGTCCGATACCAAAACACACGACAAGAAAAACGAACCATTTTAGTTTTAAACAGCGGCGATACAGGAATGCAGGAGTCGCGGAGTTTCCGTATTGCAAAAACGTAATACAGCGGGGCAAGGAGCCAGATGTAGACGCACGGGGTAAGTGTGAAGACCAGCTGCTCGAAACAGTCGGAGAAGGAAGGGTTCGTGGTGTTGAAGCTTTCATCGTAGTTCTGCAATGCAACAGAATTTGAACTAACACTTCAACATCTGCACCATGTGGAAGAGGCTTTTTGAAATACTGGATTCAAGTACAGTATTTACTGAAAACTACTTCAGACAGTAAGATTATTGACAGAAAGATAAAACATTGCACAAGAGAATTGGCTCATGCTTGCGTGGTTACATAAAAAGGACTAAGGCGAAGGCATTAACGGCTCACTACGCACTTATACTGGGGCGCTTAAGACCACACTAGTCAAACAACTGTTTTCTTTTTATCCAAGCACATATGATGGTTTGAAGCCGGACCAAACTCACTCTTCAAAGTTCTCGAGTTTTAGCTTCTCAGTCAAAATGAAGTTTATTTAAAGCTGGGTAACAATTAAAACAAAATACAGGAAAAACTTGAATACTTCGCCAATTGCGAATAATATCAGTGCAAACCACCAGAGCTTACGAAAAATCCTTCGCCACAAAATTGATCAATTCCAGCATTCATTATCGCAGAGCTTTTTGTCCCGCAATTCTAATGTGAGTATAACTTCCCGACTGAGGCCAGATGAGAACCCAGCAAGGAATTGGCAAAATCACCACAAACTTGTCATCGTCACCTTCTAAGCAAAATACGCATTCGACCGCAGCTACACTAAAACCTAAAAAATGGTGGCTAACAGTGGATTGGGTCTGTAGTTAAAAAAAAAATCCATTATTGCGTTGAAAAAGCAATCTCCAAAATTAGGGTACACAGATACACAAACTTAGCGAGTAATCACAAAACAACTGACACAGCAGAATTCTCTTTCAATACAGTATTGTTAACAAAAGGTATGTATAATAATAAACACAGGTGATGTTTGGGTTGAAATGTGCTAAACAACACTTTCATTTTAACTGTATTAAAATTTTTAAGCATTTTTCTTGGCAGTTCAAACCAGCAAAATTAAGACTCCAATCAGCAAGCCTTTTGTTACACAAGTAGACTAACAAATCAAAACATGAAAATAAGAGCTATGTTCTGGGTTATAAATTGTGAGTAATTTAGTAGTTTGGTGTGCCAAGGACGCCCTGCACCTTTCACGAAAAAGCAGGCAATAATGAAAGAGAGTCATAAAGTGTTCAAAATAATGGAAAATGAAAAGAGCGTTTTGATATTGACCCTTAGGTAATGAACACAAAAATTACAGCAGACGCAAAACTAAAAATTTATATAGTATTAATATAATGAAAGTGAATAATTGACTATTTCACTGAAAAATTTTACGTTAAAGAATACGCAATTTATGCATCCACATATTCTTTATTGGCAGGTGTAATTAAGGGTGAAGATTAGGATTTAGGTTAGATTCACAGTAAAATCAGTTTTAAAAAAAGGATTCAAGTTTGAGTTAGATTTTGATCAGAATCAACAAAAAGCCAAATGAAACTTTCCAGTGAAATAAAGCTTGTAATAACGTACACGAACAATAAAAGAAAGCACTCAATATGATTTACTAAAGATCTCAAAAAAAGTGGTAATGGAATGGTCAATCCCATTTTGCGCAACCAAAACCTTAGCATCGATTTCAATTTCAAATTTTACACATATAGTAATTACTAACTCGGAAGTTTAATGTTAAATGTATGTTTATACAGGAGCTAGTTTCCATAAAAACGCAGCAAAATGCAGCTGGCAACTTGTTTGTATTTTCGCTGCTCGATGATGCGTTGTGTGAGCTACAATAAAACAAACAATCATACTAAGAGGCTTCAGTAAGTTGAATCTCATAAACCAGACATAAATCACTGACTACGTCATGCTAAATGTAAGTTATTTTTAATTATGGCACCGGTCATCCGCCATGTCATTTATTCTAAGAATTTTCCTTAAAAGTGTCAACAAATAAGAAGCACTGATTCACTGAAATAAGACAATGAGATTGATCGATATGCATGGCAAACAATTTCAAAACTTTCTAAGCAAGGCACGAACCACGCTTGCCTTAAGTAGCTGGACAAATTAACGAATGCAAATGCAAAATTTCCAACCAAATTAAAACTTCAAACCTGAATGCATGGATGAAACCATTCTACAATAGACACTTCCATGCTTTGTCAAACTCAATCAAGAACAAACTAACAGAGCAAGTAGGGCAGAGACAATTTTGAATTGTATTGCAAAGCAATGATAGATCTGAGAAGTATCTACCACAGTCTCAATAATAATCAAACAACATCTTTTGAATTATGCCTATACACAGGTATATATCAGATATGAAAACTCAAAAAATACCTGACTTTCACCTCTAATATTCACCCAAACTCTTTTTCAAGAACAAAAACTAAATTTGAAATAGGTCTAATGAAGTAATTTTATAAATGTTTACTTCGTATCTCGTCTATCATCATCACTTTGGTTTCCTGAATTTTCTTTATCAACACGATTCTTGTTCATTTTTACCATAAATATAAAAAAAGCCAATGTTTCTTTCTCATTAACATGAATTGAGCGAAAATGTCGATTGACGGAATCAAGAAGTTGAACCTTGTTAAGTCCTTGCCTTGTTTGCAGCTTGAAATGGCGCTTGTACCTCCTAAACATTAACTTGATTGGTTAATATGATAGCTATTGATCCTGGCAGGCAATGTGATGGTAAACAAATATCTGATACACATACGCTACCAGTATTAATCTGTTGGTATTACCGACCAACAACTTTTCCGCTACAAGCTGCTTTACATTGAGGATCTTGGGTGGAATCGCTTGGGACTTCACCCAAGCGAAATGATGGATGTGATGGAAGACCGTGATGAGTGGCGGCTTAATCTCGAGCTGCTGCCCCCACAACCTTCATGGAAAAGCAAGCAATGAAGAAAGAAGAACTTTTCAGCGTGGACGACTGGACGTTTAGGCACGAGACTATCATTTGCCAAAACTATTAGGTACCAAGACTATTTTGCATCAGGACTTTTAGGAACCAGAGCAAAAGAAATTTTCTTCCAAGAAAATTTTACAAAAATTTGATCTGTTTTATGGTATTGTTTTTGAAGAAAACAAATTTTTTATCCACTTTTTATTTTCTAAGCCAGACGTATGCGATCTGCAACCAGCGGTCTCAAATTTTGTGGTGCAAGGCATGAGTTGCTTGTGTAATCTTGGTACATGCAGCAAGCCGCGAGACGTTTAATAGTTATTTTTAATCTACCTGTACAAAATAACACAGTACAAACTTTTACAGGAGTTAAGTATTCCTGTTTGCAGTAATTATCATTAGTAAATCAGTAATTATCATAAGTATTCGGATAGTAAATCATCTCCCAGTAGATTCCCATTTATGATCGTCACACCTTGTAGTAAATATAATAAAAATAATTTGTTTAAATGGATATTTTTAAGTTCAATCGTTACAATTTTTAAGTTTAACTCAACTCACACTACATAAATAAAACAATAATTTGAAGCAGTATACAATGTTGTATATACAACTTTAAAAGTTTTTTAATCCAATTCTAAAGAAGTTAACCACAAGAATTTAACATTGTTTTGACTTTAAGTTATTTACAAAAAGACGCAATGATGAAACTGAAAAATATCCATTAGGGCACCCAGATTTTCAACTTTTCTTGTGTTTCGTGGCTTTTTTTTCTGCAGTTTTTTGTGCTGGTTCCGAAAATGTGCTTAAAAATGTAATCCGGTCAACTTCCTGAAAGATATGGGAGGTTTAATCCACCACTTTTTCCAAATTTGGTTAAAATTTTGAATGGCGTTTTTTGTTTCTACGTTATGATACTCTTGAGAGTAATTTTATTTGAAAGAACATTTAATTTTGTGCAATTAAAAAAAATTGTTTGAATTGATCCAATAAGTTGGGAGATATGAAGTACTTTGTAAATAATTTTTGATTCGCTTGAGTGATTTTTGAAGCAAAGTTGCTTTTCACAGCTTTAAAAGCACTGCCATTGGCCTAATTTGAGTCAATATGACCAAGAAGCTCCGACTTCGAACAAATGGAAAGTCAAAAAATCTGTTGACATAGTTTTCCAATCATGTTATGCATGAATGATTTTTGTGAGTTTCACAATCAAATAATTCTTTAACTAATGCTACCCATGAGTGATTTTAGCTGTATATTTGGCAGAAATCTTGAAACTATCACAAATTTTATTTACAATATTAAATAAGACAATTCGGTGTCAATGGAAGAATATGTTACCAGTAGAATCATACATTTTTAAATCGCAACATCAATTTTGAAAATTATCGTGACACCCTTGACCTGTGAAAAGAAAAATGATGTATTAAGCTTTTGCATTAATGCAAGCATGAAGACTGTAGGTAGCATTTATGACACATTTTGTAGTTAAAGTTATGCAACTGTATTTAGGACCAAAAATTCAACAAATTATAATTCTGGTGGGTGTGAGTTTTTATAGATGTAGTTGTCATGGAAAAATACTCATAATCAATAGCAATCTTTACAAGTATCTTGAAAAAGCATTGCTTTAAGACATAATAAAGCAAGTTCAAGACATAATAAGGCACTGATTTAGCTTATTTCAAGCAGGTAATTCAACTATAAGTTCAAGGCAAGAGGTATATACTGGGCCATTGCTTTCTTGCCGTTTGCTTACCAGCAAACACAAATTGTGCTTGCTTGATTTGCAAAAGCTTGGAAAGTAACCAAAATTTGATCTAACTTACTAAGCTAGAAAATGTCAGCTTACATAATACTTTTCTTGTTTTTACATATTAACTGGACTTGGAAGGTTTTCTTTCATTGTAATGGCTGTGGCAGCTTAACCTTTATCATTTATGTTGCTTGAATAAAGAGCAAAATGTAATATTCCTTACAAAAGAGCAAAAATAAAATAAAATTAAACATGAAAGAAAGTACAAAAAGTATTTACTCTCAAAATATAAATGAATATTTTAAACACTAAAAAAGAGTTATGAATTAAAACGAATCACAATGGCTGATAAAGTTTTCAAAGTCAATATGTTTTAACTATACTAATTCAAATCAGCAAACCTCAGTAATTGATTTAAAATTATAAGGTGATTATTCGACTTGACGACTGAGAGGTCCTTCGCAGCTTCCTGCTACACTTCATTTTAAACAAATGTTTGTGATTGTCTGAAGTGATTTTGAAGTGCAAAAATAAATGTCATTGTCACCAGGCAAACAGTCAAAACAGCAAGTATTTTTTATATCTCAACTGTTTACATCTTCAAACAGCAAAAATGTTGGCACTGGAACAAGACGAAAAACCAGTTACATACGTAAACTATAACATGACTAATGTCAACCCTAAAATATCATGTATGATGTTATTTTTTGGGAAACACTAACTTGAAATTTGTCTTGTCCAACAATCACTATTTTCAAAATCTACAGCAAAACCTATCCAATGACCAACATCCATCTTGCATCCTTAAGACTGTTCAGTGCTCACTTGTGTTTACCAAAATAAAAATCTACCACAAATTTAAGGTTGGAAAATAAAACAAATTGGTAATTAATATGATTTCACAACCCGCACTCTCAAGCTTTACAAACAATAAATCTTATTATAACTCTTTTTCAAGCTTTCTCAAACTCTTCCAGCTGCCTTGTAAGTGAAAAAAAAGGAAATGCTTCCGATTTTAAACTTAGCAACTTTGTTTGAACTATTTTAATGATAAATGATGCTGCAGAACCATGATTAAGCTTGGGAGTGATTTTACAAGTGTCATTATAACAAACAGAACAAGATGACAGGCTACAATTCATAAAATTTGCTCTTGAGCCAAAACAGCAATGCTTTTTCAAGATACTTGTGAAGATTGCTATTGATTATGCATATTTCCAAATTTTGTATTTTTCCATGACAACTACATCTATAAAAACTCACA
The DNA here is from genome assembly GCA_963965965.1 of Trididemnum nubilum. NCBI lineage: Eukaryota > Metazoa > Chordata > Ascidiacea > Aplousobranchia > Didemnidae > Trididemnum > Trididemnum nubilum. Next base: position 180,108 of record OZ014484.1, read on the forward strand.
CCCACCAGAATTATAATTTGTTGAATTTTTGGTCCTAAATACAGTTGCATAACTTTAACTACAAAATGTGTCATAAATGCTACCTACAGTCTTCATGCTTGCATTAATGCAAAAGCTTAATACATCATTTTTCTTTTCACAGGTCAAGGGTGTCACGATAATTTTCAAAATTGATGTTGCGATTTAAAAATGTATGATTCTACTGGTAACATATTCTTCCATTGACACCGAATTGTCTTATTTAATATTGTAAATAAAATTTGTGATAGTTTCAAGATTTCTGCCAAATATACAGCTAAAATCATTCATGCATAACGTGATTGGAAAACTATGTCAACAGATTTTTTGACTCTCCATTTGTTCGAAGTCAGAGCTTCTTGATCATATTGATTCAAATTAGGCCAATGGCAGTGCTTTTAAAGCTGTGAAAAGCAACTTTGCTTCAAAAATCACTCAAGCATATCAAAAATTATTTACAAAATACAGTAGTCCCCGCTTAATAAGCCCACCTCGGGACCGGACGATTTTGGGCTTATTAAGCAGGTGGGCTTATTAACCGGGGGACAAATTTTCGCCACTCTCATGCGCATAAATGAATATGGTCGATTGTACTAAGGCTAAAAGTTGCTGAATCTATTAATACTGTACGCAACAGTTACAGATAACAAGCAATTTCTTTATTTATTACGATAAACGATCTGTGACAAAACAGTTGAATTAAGAACTAGGGCAGCAGCGTAACGAAGCGTGAAATCGTTGAAAGCAAGACAAAGATATGTGACTTTCGACACGTTTTCACTCAGTTTTAAGCAAATGTGTTCGAAAATTGGGCTTATCAAGCGGGGTTTTGGGCTTATAAAGCGGGTTTTTTATCTATAGGAATAAATGGAGTAATTCCGGACCGGACGATTTTGGGCTTATTAAGCGGTTGGGCTTATTAACCGTGGGCTTAATAAGCGGGGACTACTGTACTTCATATCTCCCAACTTATTGGATCAATTCAAACAATTTTTTTTAATTGCACAAAATTAAATGTTCTTTCAAATAAAATTACTCTCAAGAGTATCATAACATAGGAACTAAAAACGCTATACAAAATTTTAACCAAATTTGGAAAAAGTGGTGGATTAAGCCCCCAATCTCTTTCAGGAAGTTGGTAGAATCACATTTTTAAGCACATTTTCGGAATCAGCACAAAAAAAAAAGCCACGAAACACAACAATAGTAGAAAAAAGTCGAAAATCTGGGAGCGATATCCATTTATTTAAACATTGTTTTTACTATTGTATTATTTGAAACAAAAACGATCGAAAAAAATTTTTTTGTTTTATCTGGCACTTAGATTTTAACAGTCCCAGTGCCTATCGGTAAGAGTTTTGGCGCATAATTGGCACTGCCTACTTGTCCCGCATCTAAACATCAGTTCATAATAGTCATGGTCCGTGGTATTACAGCCTTCTTAGGCTAGTACTTTGACTTAAAATTGGCATTCACTTCAGTATTGCTTCACTTGGAACAGGATTAGTAAGCAACTGCACAAGTTTCCCAACAGGCTTAATGTATGCTACATCTTTTATACCCTGATGAATTACTGCAAACAAGATTACTGAGCCTAAGGAAACTACTTCTAGTAATTCAAAGGCTCGTATTGTACCTTAATGTATTCATCTGCAATTGCTCAAGTGCAACATCTGGATAATCCTCACCAATGTCCTTGTGCTTTCTTTTTTTTCCTCCACTGTGATTAACATGATCAGAACTAGTCATGTTCTTCTGCAGTGTGGAACAGATCTTTCTAAGCCTGAGGCTACCGGAATGTCACCAATACCAGATACAGTACACAGTTCCAGGTACCTGGGCACTGAAACTACCAGTAATAAAGTATATATTAATACTCAATCAGGAACAGGCTATAAAAAACAGAACTTTATTCAAACGCAATCAGCTTTTATTTTACCATAGCTACTGTAGTAGATGACAATTGACAGGTACGAATGATAGGCCAAGTCTGCAGTTTTTCTTAAAAAAGAATTGGATAAACTAAGATCTTTTTTTTTTTCTTGAGATCACCTCTTTCCAACTGTTTGTTCAAATGGCATAGCCTAGAGTAAACAGGTAAATCTGTAAATACTGTAGATCTTTTTGTAACCAGGGATGTGAAAGTAGAAGTGGAAGCGACAAATTTTTGTTGAAGCAGAAGCAGGAAGTAGTAAAATGTAGACTATATACGGTACCGCTTCCACTTTTGCCCTTTTTATCCAACATCTCTGACCTGACATCGAAAACTTAAATGTGGTACAATTTTTTCTAAAATATACGACAAAAACTTATTGTTCGATGACGATAAACTAGCACTTCATTTACAAAGAAAATCACAGAATCAAATGATTTACAAAGAAACCTTTACAACAGTTTGTGGTTCATTACAAAAAACTAAGGCAGAAGGCCAGCCCCCAACCCCTATCAATTTAAAACCAAACCATTCCTCCCACCAACTCACTTTTTGTTCAAAACTGTTAAAAAATTCGCTGTTTTAGGACAAGATTTTCTCAAAATTTTGGGGGCTCTGGTCTAACCATTTTTCAAAAAAATTTGAAGAGGCATGGTACTGGGTAGGCTACTGTATAGGCTAGCCTACTGTAGTACTGTATATTGATAGCTTATAACAAAGCATTCACGTTTTCACTAGCATAGGCCTACCGATAGCCTATACCTGCATACTGTAAGCAAAAATTACGTCATCAAGTCAAGAAAGTGGAAGCAAATAAGGAGGAAGCGGAAGCGATTCAAAAATTGCCTCTTCCACATCCCTCAGTCCCTGTTTGTACCTCCTTTCACCTGCTGTAGGTTGGTAGGCTAGCCTACCTACCTCACCTTAGTCCTTTCCAACTTCTTTTTCAAGTGTTTTGTTTTTACTTGTCCCGAGTTTATTAGTGTAATTTGCATAAGATTTTTATCTTAAAAAAACATCAGACCATTAGTGACTATGATCAGACATCAGCAGTCCTGATTCGCGTAGCCAAGATTTCGCTAAGGGGGGGGGCTTTTGGGAAGTTTGATTCAACCGTAAACAAACTTGACCCAAATTTTCATTAGTCTTGAATTACAGTAGATTGAAGCGGTTTTTTTGTGAAAATTAGGTGATCTCCAAAAAAAAGGTCTTCACCAAAATTTGAAGAGTTTTTCGGCCGAAATCAGATGATCTCCTAAAAAAGAAAAAAAAGGTCTTCACCCACTTTGGGTGAGCTCCAGGATCAAAAAACTCCACCATTCTGGTCCAAATAAAGGCTAATCCTTCACAACTTCTGCTCCCAAATCCCTATGGAGGGCTATTTTCAGTTTTGGAGCAAAAATCGGCCTTGAAAGCACAAAAAACACGCTATTTCGAATACTTTGCAGGCCAATGGGGAGCTCGAGCCCCCCCTCCCCCCTGGTTACGCTCCTGGACATCAGTCTGCAAATCAAAAACATCAAATCTGATGTAATTTCTGTACACTGCACAATATCTGATAGGCAGTGGCTATTTTGCCTCTTAACCCTAACCTAAACTCTAACCCTAATCCCAACCCTTACCTTAACCCTAACCCAAACCATAACCCAAACAGAGGAAAAACACTACCAGAAATAGCCATTTCAAAATATTTTGCCTTTGCCTCTAGAGGCAAAGTACCAGTACCTCAATGCTGGAGATACTGCAAGGAACCTACCGTACCGGCACAACTACAACAGCAGCTGACAGTTCCAAGCAATCATGTCTGCGACAGACATATAGTCGTTGCAGTATCTGCATGCAGCATTAGCAAAATTCAAATAAATGCTACAGTACCACAGTATAAATACATACAGTAGGTTCACTCAATTGTTACGTGTGTCCGCATTTTTTGAGAGCCAAGCAAACTATTGGAGTCAAATTGACGTCATAATAGTGACATCGTGAGCGGATTTGAATTATGCCAAATGATAGCAAGTGTTCTGAAATTTTATGACTTTTGTCTCCACCTGACGAAATTAAGGCCTTCATCTTTTTTTATGGCCCTAAATGTTGAAGGGCACCATTTTTCACAGCTGTTTTACTCCTGACGTAACTTGACGTAGCTTTTGTTGTGTTTTGCGGATTGAAATAAATTTGGTACCATCAAATCCGTTTAAGCTTGGGCTTTGATTCGCTCCATTTGTTACGTCACTTGTCTATGACGTCACAAAGTTGCAAGCGTAAATATAACCTAAAATTGAAACTTTTTCTTCTTTCGGTAACTTTAGTTATGGGGGGTTTTGATCGCGTTTGACACCCAACAGTTTTGTTTTGCCCGAAACTTGCTCTGTATCGCCAACTAGCGTTCCTGCAATTTTCGTTTTAATTGCTGAAAGATTTACGAAAATATCGTTGGTTGTTTGCATGACATGATCAAGCTATAATGATAAATACAGCATTTAATAGCCTTTGTGCTTTAACTAATACAATTTAACTGTTACGTCATTGTCATTAGTTAGCGACTTGATTGATGTCTTTTGGTTCGAAGCAGCATTATTTGGTTCGAAATTAGTATTTCAGCTGCATAGAAATAACTCTATAATTTTAACTATTTTATTTCTCAAGTTTGAAGATTCCACCGCTTGTATTTCGTTGTTGCGTCTACCAGTTGTTGTTGTTCTCATGTTCTGTTAAATTGAAAGAATACTATTAAAACCAACTTTGGAGTCAAAAATGCATCTCTTTCTTGAAGAGTGTATTTTAACCTGGCTGTACCAAAGTCACTAAAACCTGTTCACACACGCTGTTGCGATATAGCCGCAGTGCTTCGTAATAATTTAATTTAATTCTTTTAAATGTAATTCTTTTAAATGGCTTCCGACATTTGGCAATTTAGTTCTTGCAAATGGTTCTAAAACTGTGCGAAGGTGGTTCAGGAGGTGACACGAAGCTCATTTTTGCTCAAAGTTAAAAACAAAAAAAATTACGAACATTCCAGCTTCAGCTTAAAAAAAATAATAATAAAGAACACAGGCTGGTACAACACATTTGTAAACTATCCGCAGATTTTTTAAAAACTTTTTCTATATTGTTACTGTTGATTTGTCTAACATAGAGTCGCTAATTTTCAATACCAAAAGACAATATAATTTTGAACTAAGCAAAAATAAATTTAGGTCACTTTATTCTCCAACAGAATCGAGAACAAATGAGACTGAAAATTGGAGAAAATTTAGGAATAGCCAGCTTCAACTTAAAAGCATTGACGTAACAATTAAGTTGTATCACTTTAAGCACAAAAGCTATTAAATGTAGTATTTATCGTTATAGCTTGACCATGTCATGCAAACAACCATTGATATTTTTGTAAATCTTTCAGCAATTAAAACGAAAATTGCAGGAACGCTAGTTGGCGATACAGAGCAAGTTTCCAGCAAAACAAAACTGTTGGGAGTCAAACGCGATCAAAACCCCCCATAACTAAAGTTACCGAAAGAAGAAAAAGTTTCAATTTTAGGTTATATTTACGCTTGCAACTTTGTGACGTCATACACAAGTGACGTAACAAATGGAGCAAATCAAAGCCCGAGCTTAAAGGGGCAGCAAAGTCTAATTTTACCTCAATTTTTCATATGCAAACATAATTTATATTTTTTAAGTTTTTTTTGAGACTAATTTTAGAATTCTTCGACTTCTATATCGAAAGATATTTGCATTTCTTTTTCCCGCTATTTATAGTATTTCCCTTCACTTTTTTTAAAAAAATTGAATTCTACAGTTGGTGTCGCTGTGCTCTGTTGCTACCATAAGGACGCAAGTCAAGCTGTTTTTAAGCTAAGATAGCAGGTAATTAAAACGTGATCATGATTGCCGCGAAGCTACTGGGGAAGTTGCACGTCACATACTGAGATAGACAGAACAGGGCTACATATAGCCTGCTTTGGCTACATATTGCCTGAATGGAAGGAAATGGCTTGATAACCAAATTTAGCACTGGAAGCTGCACTTTTACTGCGACAGCCTCATACTGCACAATATTTTACCATTTCATACGTCAAGAAAAACACTAATCCAAAAAAAAAAAATTAAAGACTCAGCAATATGTAATATCTATTCAGATTTACATATTAAAAAACTTTATGCAACAGTCAAAACGCAAAAACCAGAAACATATTGCAATAAAACTGCAACAGGTAGGCCTAAATCAATAATGGCGTACTGTACTGTAGTGAAAAAAGCTGACACAACTACTAATATAAAATAATTTGAAAAATGAACACATTAAAAAACTGTTTAGCACTATCCTACGGTATTAACCTGTATCAGTATCTTCTGTGCTCACCTACGGCAACTGAAACCTACCCGTAGTAAATCTGAACTGAACTGGGTAACTGAACTACCGGAACTAACGTCGGCAGCGTGGCCGAATGGGTAAAGGCGTCGTTTTTACGACGACTCTGATTGCAGGATCATGAGTTCAACCCGCACCCTGGTCACGTTGTTGCGTCCTTGGATAAGACGCTTTACGATAATTATCTCTGCTTGGTGGCTTCGAACAAGCAGCAAATTTAGTGGGAAGAAGTGAAAACGTCAACAGGAAAGCTTGGAAAATGGTCAACTCCTAAGCGGGTGCGGATTCGTCCAAAGCATAGCGCACCGTCGCTTTCTCGTGATAGGAGGATAAAGATGCACCAATCAATCAATCAATCAATCAACTAAAAAAAGCTGTTTCACTTCTGTAGTTATCAAGAGGCAAATTATTCGCACTTAGATTTCTTTAATACAATTGTAGTTGATTTAAACTTCGTGGTCTTCTTAACCTACCGGTATATTACCGATAGCCTACATTGCAGATTTAAGCTACGGTATCATAGGCCTGGTACCAACACCTTAGACCTCCTTCACTATCAATAACCTACCTATAGATTTTAAAAGCTATAAAGCCTAGTCTAGTGCTTTTTCACACTAAGTTTTCCTCTACTAATTACAGGCAAACAACTAACTTTCACTGTCACTTTAGTGGTAGCCTAGGCCTATGATTCAAGTTTCTTTGTAAGTGCAACAAATCGAATACCTTTTGCTAAAAGAAACAAACTCAAATAAAAAAGTGTAATTTTACTTTGGAAAAGCAAGTTTACTAGCTAAAGGCACAGCAAAAACCCATCCTACCCCGATCGATACCCACGATCTGGCAAAGCTCGTTTGAAAACACAGCTCATTTGAAAATTTGATGGTGTAATGTTGCCACAGCCGAAATTTCGTCGCGTTAAATCAAAATCTGTCCCGTTAAAGCTATTTAACTACAAACAATCAAAGAACGGAACAAAAACGTTGGTAATCAGTTATTTTGTTCACATTTAGTGTTAAAATTCAAAAATTAGACTTTGCTGCCCCTTTAAAATCTCAAGCGATTAATTACAGACCAGTTTCGTTGACATCATTTGTATGTAAACTTATGGAATCAATAATCAAAAATCACATTATGTCTTTTTTAAGCAAAGAAAAACTTTTGAGTTGCAAACAACATGGTTTTCTGCCGCAGAAATCAACAGTAACGCAATTAGTTCATTGCACTTCAGTCTGGCAATGGGCTCGCAATTCCAAAGTTACCACTGAAATTATTTATTTAGACTTCAGCAAAGCTTTTGACAAAGTGTCTCATGACAAGTTGTTCAAGAAACTCAGGTGCTATGGCATCTCTGGAAATGTACTAGAATGGATAAAAAGTTTCCTATCTGATCGCACACAAGTTGTAAAAGTTGAAAATGCTAGATCAAATACAATGCCTGTACTATCTGGTATAGGTCAAGGCACTTGCCTAGGGCCTCTTGCATTTATTCTTTACATCAATGATTTAGCCAGTGTTTTAGACGGTAAAGTGCAATTTGCAAAATTCGCAGACGACTTAAAAATTTGGCGAGAAGTCAAGTCTGATGTTGATCAAGAGCAATTACAAAATTGTTTAGACTCGATTGCAGAATGGGCTGCGAATTGGCAAATGGATATTTCAGTTGAAAAGAGTTTCGTAATGCAAATCGGGTCATTTTCTTCAAAATTTAACTACAAAATTAACGGTACTACCTTAAGCTATGTTAACTCGATTAAGGATTTAGGTATTATCGTAGACACTAATTTAAGCTATTCTGCTCACTGCTGTGCTATTTCGAAAAAGGCATCTCAAAGAGCTAATATGATACTTAGAGCTTTTCAAACACGTAACCTTGATTCGTTAGTTACTGTATTTAAAACTTTTGTTCGGCCCATACTAGAATACGCTACCCCAGTCTGGTCTCCCCACTTAATTAAGTCCAAAAAATTAGTGGAACTAGTCCAAAGAAAGTTTACAAAGCGTGCTTTTTACCGTTGTTTTCATGACTGCACCACACCATATGAAAAAAGGCTCATCATCGCAAGGCTGGATTGTTTGGAAACCAGAAGGATTAAATTTGACCTAGTGTTTTTGTTTAAAATGTTGTGTGGTAATGTTGATTTAGACTTTGATGAACTTTTACAATTTGATGGTAAACACAAACGCAATCGTCACTGCTTGCAACTGAAGAGTGTGAACTATCCTGCTAATAATTTTGGTAGGTTCAACTATTTCTATCGCACTCATAGGATCTGGAATAATCTTCCCCAAAGCATTTTTGATGGTGCAGTTAATCTCAAAAAGTTTAAACAAGCCCTATCCGACATTTGTTTTGATTCTCTATCTGGGTACTGAAAGGCAGTCAACGATTTGGTGCTTGTAGTTTCTCAAAATTGATTACTGAAACTACCCATGTTAATGCTCAAGCGCTATTCAACCTAGCTGAATGCTATTTGATGCTGTCTATTTTATGTGCTATTGAACACGTTTGTGTGTGTACCGGTAATCGTTGTGTATTTTTTTTTCCAAACGTTGTTGCGTATGCATCCCGACCATGTCGGACTACTGAATTGCCAGTAAATAATAAATAAATAAACGGATTTGATGGTACAAATTTATTTCGATCCGCAAAGCACAACAAAAGCTACGTCAAGTTACGTCAATCAATCAATCAATCAATTACGTTTATTTGTGCTCAAATCAATATAATCAGATTTCAAAATGCAGCACAGAAAAATAAAGCACCAGGAGATGGCGAAAATGACCGTCCGGTCTTCGAGTCAACCACCACCTGTCACAAGTCATGTAGCGTGAAAGTATGTTTTGAGAAAGTACAATTACACAAATAAACAAAAAGAAAAAATCAAAAAATCAATGAGTAAACAACAGCAAAAAATAAAAACAAACCATAGTTCAAATATTTACATTACATGACTCAGATAATGTCACGTTTATTTTAACCTAATCAAGTGTAGCGTTTTCTCTTTTTATCTGCCACATTATTCATCAAACCAACCCTTTACTTTCAATGAATTTACTGCCGTTCCACAACCATCCACTTTTCTACTGAATGTCGCAAATGCTAACCACAAAAGCCTAACACATAATGACGTCACAAATAATGAAACAATACCGTATTTACCAGAGGTGGAGTCGAGGACACAAGGCTCGAGGCCAAGGCCAAGGCCAAGGACACAAAAAAAATCCGAGGCCAAGGCCAAGGACAGCCTTTCCGAGGACAGACGCTCTCAAGGCCAAGGACAGGAATGCTCGAGGCCAAGGCCAAGGACCAAGGACACAAAGCGCAAGTGCTCTCCAAAAAAAAAAAAAAGGTCTTCACAAAAATTTTTCAAGCGATCTCCACTAAAAAACGTTTTCCAAACAATTTTTCAAGCGCTCCACAAAATTTTAACATTCCAAAAAATAGTGCTGTCCTCGAGCCGAGGACAGGCCAATTTTCGAGGACTTGAGGCCTCGAGGCCAAGGCCAAGGCCAAGGACTTGACCTTCGAGGCCAAGGCCAAGGACTTCAAACTGTGTCCTCGAGGCCAAGGACGTCCTCGAGGACTCCACCTCTGGTATTTACTACACCACTCCCCCCCAAATAACAAGATTAGCCACAAAACAGATCAAATTATGAGCAATAATCATTAAGATACGCAGGTCGATGTCGTACCCTACCAAAAGTCGAAATATTTTGCTGCCCTGGGATAAACAAGCCCCCCTCCTCCGACTTACCTCGACTGTCGACTTCTTCGCTCGTTGCAAAGTGGTCGCTGTGTTGATCTCCATTCGTTGACGGCGGAAGGGACGACGACGTTTCTAACTAGCTGGAAGGCATAGTTTTTGCTTCAAATTTTCTCAAATTGTCCACATGTACTACTTTCACCCCTTCACTTGAAGTCCGTTGTATCCGATATAGAAGGTTATTGAGACTTCCAACAACCAAAAACGGCCCCGTCCATCCTTGACCTAATTTTTGTTTTGCTTTAGGAGGATAGAAATACCACACCCAGTCTCCTCTTTGAAAGTTATACGGAACGACCGTTTTGTCATAATTTCTTTTCTGACGTAACGCTGCTCGTTTCATGAAATTTTGGGCTTCCACGCAAGAATTTTCCATCGTCCTTTTAAGCCACTCCATATACTCTCCATAGCAAGCATTCTTTTTAGAATTTGGGGGTGGACCAACCATTAAGTCTAAGGGCAAATTTGTCTCGCGACCAGTGATGGAGTCGAGTACTCAACTTCCGAGTACGAGTACGAAAACGAGTACCGCAAAAAACTTCGAGTACGAGTACGAGTACGAGTACTGATATTGAAAAATGTACTCGAGTACGAGTACCGTAAAAAAGTTCGAGTACGAGTACGAGTACTTTTACAAGTTTAGAAAACGAAATTTTTAAGTCGTATCGGATCAAAATTTGTCGCAAAAATATAAACGAATACGTTCTTTTCTGTGAGTGGGATGTTAAGAAGGCGCACAACCGCAGGCGACAATTTTCTGACAAGTTACACGCAAAATTACTGTTACATTTTAAACAAATTAGGTACCTTGACGTTGACAGCAAGTGCACGTTTTTTTGCGCGTCGGAAAAAACCTTGGCTTGCAGAAGCAGCAAATTGCTCATTGTTGCAAGAAGTTCTGTTACAGCCGCAGAAAAATGTTTAACTCTAAAACTGATCAAAGAATTAACTTTGAAATTTTTGGTAAAATTCAAGCTTTGATGGAAGTTTACGGCAAAGAATGCGTGTCAAGAACCCGTGTTTTTGAATGGCACAAAAGATTTCATGAAGGCCGAACTGATGTTGAAGATGATGAACGTTCACGACGCCCAACCATATCAAAAACCACTTACAATAACCGAGAAATTGAAAAAATTGTCCGAGAAGATCGTCGGCTTAGTATTCGACTGATAGCAGAGAGGATGTCCATTGACAAAGAAACAATGTGGCAAGTACTGGATGAAAATCTGCATATGACAAAGGTCTGTGCGCAAGATGTTTCAAAACTTTTAACTAGCGATCAAAAAGAAAAACGCCAAGAGGTTTGCGCTGACATTTCAAAACAAATTGAAGAAAACCCTAAATTTTTAGACAGCGTGCTTACTGCACATGCGATGAGAGATAGATTTTCCAGTACGACCCAAAGACAAAGAGACAGTCCATGCATTGGAAAACTGCAAACTCACCACGAATTAAAAAAGCAAAATCAAAATTCAAGGCAATGTTAATTGTTTTTTTTATGTTAAGAGCGTTGTCGTGTTCTTTTTTTTTGTGAAAATCCGAATGAAACGCTGTGTTGATGCTAAGGGAGAATACATCAAAGGGGAAACAAAATAAAACGACCTTTTTTCCTTCAATAAAATTGCTTTATGTCACCAGTTTTGTTATTTAAAAGCGACACCTCGTATACCGTATGCTTCTCTCAATCACAAGTAAGCTTTCAAAGTCCTCTACCCCAAACATGATTACCCACAACAATTTTTTGAGAGCTTTTGCGATTTAATGTTATATTCAATTAACATTTAATCATAGGTAGACAAGTTAATGCAAAACATTAGCTTCGTTAACCACTAGTTCGTTAACAAACTTCACACTTCCGTCAACGTTAATCCGTTATTTTCAGCTTTAATTAACGGAAGTCAATAAAGTCCGTTAATTTGTTAATATTTTGCGTGTAATATACATTTCTTTATGTTCACTCGGTTTTAGAGCACGTATTGACGTTGTTGAGCTGATTGTAAGGAAAAATTTTTTGCTATGGTGGTCTTTTTGTGTTTTGGAAGTTACGTTTACAGTCTAATCTAATTTCAAGACAAAAACAAGTTCATATGCACTAATAAAGCTGCGATTGGAAAATCTTTGGAAATTGCGAACAGCGATAATTAATAGACCTATGAGGCTGCAGCTTATTATTTGCCACAAAAAAGAGCTCCTTTCTTCGCTTTCTTCTATAAAGCTCGTGCTAATACGCAACAAGTGTTACCAGTGTCAACTGGTTTGTACCATTATGATAAATGAATGGTGCAAGATATTAACGATACAAACTTTAACGGAAGTTAAAAGAACTTAACGAAAGTAAATTTAGTCCTTTAACATGAAAAAACTTTTTAACGGATTAACGATTTAATGAAAAATTAGCTTCGTAATTAACGGATTAACGATTAATGGACTTGTGCTCTCCTATGCATTTAATTAAAGACTATCTAAAACTTGTAACACTAAACTGCAAATGACGTAGTAGTAAATGTTCTCGAAATAATGCTGCATTTCAAAGGAGGTGACTAAGTTATGTGAGCATAAAATAACAGAGGTGGAGTCGAGGACACGAGGCTCGAGGCCATGGCCAAGGACACAAAAAAAATCCGAGGCCAAGGCTAAGGACAGGAATGCTCGAGGCCAAGGACCAAGGACACAAATGCAAGTGTTTTCCAAAGAAAAAAGGTCTTAAAAATTTTTTCCGTCGATCTCCGAAAAATGATCTAGAAAAACGTTTTTCAGCCGATCTACAAAATTTTAACCATTCAAAAAATAGTGCTGTCCTCGAGCCGAGGACAAGGCAATTTTCGAGGACTTGAGGATTTGAGGCCAAGGCCAAGGACTTGAAAATGTGTCCTCGAGAACTCCACCTCAGTAAAATAATGCTGCCATTTAATATCAGCTACCAGCTACAACCAAGGGCGTACGCAAGGGGGGGGGGGTTAGGGGTTCAACCCCCCCCCTTTGGTCTGTCGACTAAGATGCACAATAAAGAAAATATAACGTTTTTAGCACTTCTGAGCCTGTTTTTTTGCAATGACACGGACTCCAACATGATTTAAAGCAACTTTTGAAGCATTTAGAGTTTCTTAGGGGGGGTTAATTTGTCAAAGATATACCTTACAAACCAATAGCAACTTCAAAAAATTGGCAAAATTAGCAAATTTAACCGCTAAAAATGCTTATCATTGGCTTCATCAAAAATATAAAGATGGGGTTTCAGTATTAGTTAATTAATAATCGACTCAAGTCTCGTTCCATTCGCCCCCCTCCACCTTCTCCAACTGTCTCACTCTATAAACTACAGAATATAAATGCCTGTGAGTTTTTCAAATCAAGATTTTATGATTTACCGGCTTGTAAATTAGAGGACTGAAATGTTACCATTAGCCACCGCCCACATAGCTCACTTATGCGCTAAGGCGTACACAGGGGGGTGGGGGTTTAAACCATCCTCCCTATTGATCCGACGTATATCATTCGAAATATCGTCTTATTAAGCAAAACGAACAAGCTCCTTCTTTACTCTCATAGTAATACGAAATATTTAATTATATAGTAACTAACTTTTTTGTTATCTAATGCAACAATGTAAGCGACTAAATGTAATACTGAAACTCTGGAATGTCGTGTTACGAGTTAGAGTAACTTTCAGTAACGTAGGCAGGGGGGGTTATAGCCCCCCCCCCCATTGGCCTGTCAACCAAAATGCAGAATAAGAAAAATACCACGTTTTTAGCACTTCTGAGCCTGGTTTTTGTTCTGGAATGGACTAAAAAGTGATTTAAAACATCTTTTGAAACATAAATTTAGAGGGGGGTGTTGCAAATTTGTCAAAAATAAAACTCACAAAGCAATGAAAACTTTAAAAAATGTCCAAAAACAAGCAAGCAACTTTGATCACTAGTGTAAAAATGCTAAACATAGGTTTCATCAACAAGCATATTATAAACTTAGGAATAGTAGTGGGCTTTTTAGTATTAGTTAATTATCAATCACTTGTCTCAAAATTTTTTCCGTTAGCCCCCCTCCCAATTATTTTTCTCTGTAAAATATAGACGAAATAGATTGTGAGAGTTTTCCTAAACTATACGATTTTATGATTTACCAGCATGTAAGCAAGAGAGCTAAAATTTTACTATTAGCCACCTTCCGCATAGCCCGTTTATGCAAACAGTTTAATCAGGTTTACACTACCAATTTCTATGCCATGCTTTAAAAGCATTATTTTTTATCAATATAGCCCTAAAACTAAGTTATTTAAAAAAAAAAATGCAAAATTTTCAAGCGCAGGGGGCTCAGCCCCCAGACCCCCAATAGCCTCCGGTGGCTGGGGGCTCTGCCCGTTACTGTTTCAGCCGATTACTGTTTTCGGGGCTCTGCCCCCAGACCTCCGAAACAGACCCTCAAATGCGAATTTCTGGCTACGCGCCTCCCACACTTTGCACTGTTTATAATCATATGAGTTTTCGTAGCTTTTGTTTAGAACAATTTTTTTCTTCATCGTTCAGTTGCAAAGCTTGTGATGTTAACTATAATAGATGTATGCAGTATGCTTAATGCTTAATTGTATTTGGTTTGAAAAGATTTATTTGCATTACGCACTGTGAGACTTTGATTCCATCTTGTTACATTGCACTAAGTTCTTTATTCGCAAAGCATAGATCGCGAACAAATTTTTGATGTCACTTTTGAAACCCCCCCCCACTGAAAAATCCTGCGTACGCCACTGGCTACAACAGTAATTTATAGCGGTAGTTTTGTCATATAAATATTTCAAACGCATTTTACATGCGTTATCAAAAGACTTGACTTATTATTTTATCAATTTCTTGCAAAAAAAGTAAAATTTTGCCTAAAGCTGCAACTCAGCTACATAATAATTATGCAACTCAACTATCTCTATCTGACCTAAATTTAACACTGAAAATATTGCCTCCAAATCTAACTCTATGCTTTTTCGGATACCCCTTCCAATATCACAGTAAAACCATTATTTGGGATTGGGAGATTACAGTAATACATCTACTTTAGAAAATATTCTATCAACATTTGAGGTGAAACCGTAAAATGCTAACCCAACTGATGCCATCTTTGTTACACTCATGGCTCGATTTCTGTGCTATGTAACTTTAATTGCTAAATAAGTTAAAATTTGCGGCAACTTTCACACATTTTCTGCAGGAGAAAGGCGTTAGTAACTGTTGTCAAACAATACTATGCGCTGTCGACCCAATCACTTTAACCACATTCCAACGCTTGATTTCGCTCGTTCTCACCATTAAAAAGTTGTTTGTTCAGCTGCGGTCTGCATGGATTCCAGCAAAAGCAACTCAATGAATTAGCGGGTTTTATTGGCTGCAGTTTACTATCAAAAATTCATTTTGTTTATTACTTTTAGCAAAGACCAAATGTACTCGTGTACTCGGCTCTTTTTTTGACCGAGTACCGAGTACATTGACCTTCGAGTACGAGTACCAACCGAGTACCTGGGGTTCCGAGTACGAGTACGAGTACGAGTACTCAAAAAATGGTACTCGAGTTGTACTCGAGTACGAGTACTGTACTCGAGTACTCCAACACTGCTCGCGACCCACCATCAAACGATTGGGACTAAACTTTGTCGGCTCATGAACAGTTGCTCTATAAGCCATTGTCACATAAGGCAAGTGTTCATCCCAGTCATCTCTTTCTTTATTAACAAAAGCGCTTAACATCTGCTGGAGAGTGCGATTGAATCGCTCAACCAAACCGTCAGACTGAGGATGGTATGGCGTTGTTCTAGTTTTCTCGATTCCCAACAGCTGGCACACTTCTTCAACTAAACGTGACTCAAACTCGCGACCCTGGTCCGAATGGATTAAGGAGGGTACCCCAAACCGAGAAACAAAATTGCTTACCACAGCATCTGCAACCGTCTGAGCTTGATGGTCCGGAAGAGCATAGCACTCTACCCATTTGGTAAAATAATCACAAACGACTAATATGTATTCATTTCCATTGGCTGTGCGAGGAAGTGGACCCACAATATCCATTGCCACTCGTTCCATTGGGGCATTAGCAAACGTTTGTTTCAAGTACCCCTTCTTTTTACCATGAGGTGGTTTGCGCTTGGCACAAGTAAGGCACCATCTGCACCAATTTCTCACGTCTCTTTCGAGACCAGGCCAATAAAAGCGTCGGCGCATTTCTTTAAGTGTTCGGGTGGTGCCCAAGTGACCGGCAGTTCTGGCTTCATGCAAATGATAAAACAGGGTTCTACGTAATGCTTCTGGAGCAACAATCATCCATAAAGGAGAATGCTCGTCTTCAACAACCCATTGTCGGTATAGTATTCCATCATCGATCTCCAATAAATCCCAATCGTAAATTAACCTTTGGCAGGTCGCATTTACATTGTACCGACTCAAATCGGCTGGTTTGTATTGGCCGAATGCTTTCATTTGTAGCATTGTGCAAATAGCGGGATCTTCGTTCTGCCAACGTCTCAATTGGTCTGGACCCCAAGTATCCATCCAGTTAGTCGGTCCATTATCGGTACTGCTAGGACAACCAGTCAATGCATTCACTTGAGTTACTTTTTCAGGTTTGTCTTGACACCCATCATCCTTCTTGTCTATACCACTAAATTCATCGCAACTTGGGCAATTGAAACTTTTGCAACGCAGTCTTGACAGTCCATCAGCATTAGAATGATTCACACCTTTTCTATGTTCCACTTCAAAGTCGTACGTTGCGATCACGGACAGCCATCTGGCCAACATTCCTTCCGGTTCATGGAAAGTTAAAAGCCATTTGAGAGCAGCATGGTCAGTCCTCACTTTGAAATGTCTACCCCATAGATACTGCCGGAAATGCTTGAAGAAAACTACTAATGCCAACAACTCCCGACATGTGGTGCAATACCGGCTTTGGGCCTTAGAAAGCACTCTGCTAGCGTAAGCAATTACTCGCTCCTCTCCGCCCTGGACCTGTGAAAGAACTCCACCCAATCCATGTGAACTAGCGTCAGTATCAAGGATGAAACAGGAATCATCCTGAGGATATACTAACAGAGGAGGTGAAGTTAGTAGGAACTTAACCTTTTCCAATGCGAGCTGGCACTCGGAGGTCCAAACAAACTTCTTCTTTTTTCCAGTGAGTTCAGTAATCGGGTGCATTATATGGGCAAAGTTGTTTATGAACTTCCTGTAGTATGACGTAAATCCCACGAAGCCACGAACTTCTTTCACTGTTTGAGGAACAGACCAATCTCGAACAGCTTGTATCTTGTCGGGGTCAGGGGCCACACCCTGTGCAGAAACGACATGCCCAAGAAATCTGACAGATTGCTGTAAAAGTTTGCACTTTTTGGGTTTTAGTCGAAGACCAGCCTCACGCAATCGTTGAAAGATTGCCTTAAGATTATTTAACGCTGAATCAAAGCTGTTGCCATAGCAAATAATGTCGTCAAGATACACCACACAAACTTTCCACAAAAGGCCCAGTAACACTCTTTCCATGAGACGCTCAAAAGTTGCAGGTGCATTTGTCAAGCCGAAGCACATTACGTTAAAGTGAAACAATCCTTTTCCTTGCAATGTGAACGCAGTCTTCTCTTTATCAATCGGATCCATTTCTACTTGCCAATAACCGCTCGCTAAATCCAGTGTGGAAAACCAATTATTTCCCCCGAGTTCGTCTAGCAAGTCATCCGTCCTAGGAAGAGGATAAGCATCTTTCCTAGTAGCTTCATTTAATTTGCGAAAATCAACGCAGAATCTGTATGTACCATCTTTTTTGTCCACTAAAACAATAGGCGAAGACTAGGGACTATTACTAGGTTCGATGATTCCCTGTCTTAACATTTTATCCACTTCGTCAGCCGCAATTAGCCGCTTTGCAGGAGGCATACGACGCGGAGATTACTTGACAGGAAGAGTGTCTCCAGTATCAATACTATGACCAGCCATTGACGTTCGGCCTAGTACACCATCATCACCAACAAACACGTCAGCATACTCAAGCAAAACACAACGTACCTGTTGTTGCTGCTCCTCCGTCAAGTCCTTCATATCGTCTAGCAAAATCTGTAAATGTTCGGGCAGCATCTCAGGGCTTCGAACTACAACTTCTTCGAACAATGGTCGATGAGAAAGAGTCACCAACTTTTGTTTTATCTCGAGAAAACCGCGTGAACAGTCCAAGTTGCATCCGTACCTGCTTAGAAAGTCAATACCTAAAAGGCCTTCACACCCCGCCAAGTGGCCCACCAAAACATTATGCGATACCTCAACCCCATTAAAATTGAATCGCATCTCACATCGACCTGCACATCGAATTTTTTCCCCATTTACCATGCTAACATCACAAAAAGTTTCGTCAAGTTTAGGTCGCTTAACACTGGCAATAGCTAAATATACATCATAATCAAGAAAGCATACACTAGCTCCACTATCCAATAACAAATTAACATCGTTATCGTACACTTTACAACTGACATACCATCGTTCGTCAAAACCATTGGCCTCCAAGTCCTGATGTAATTCTCCGACTGATGCGTAGGCCAAATTGGCACCAGTCGGAACAAGTTTGACTGTTCTTCACGAGATTTATTTACTCCAAAACTTCGGGAAGTGCACTCTCGTGAAATATGTCCATTTTCTCCGCAACGATAGCACGCACCACGCCTAATCGGCATCGGGAATGACGACGTATATCGATCCGGTTTTTCTCCAGATTTAAGTTCTAAGCGAAGGTCTTTGATTGCCCGTAGAACTTCTTCGTTAGAAATACGTGACGAGCCTGGTTCCTCAAAAACCGGCTTTGGTTTACCGCGATCTTCGAGGGCGTCGCAAGAACGCAACTTTTCAGCTACGTCTACAGCTTCTTGCATTGTTTGTGGAGTACTCATCACTAAATATCTTTGTATAGAAATGTCTTCCAAGCCTTCGACAAACCGTTGCACCAACAGATCTTCGAGGTATTCGGTGGGCAGCTTAGGATAAGCTTCACGAGCAAGCCTTCGTAATCGATAGGAAAACTCAAAGTCGGATTCGGGCCGGGTTTTCTTAGCCGCATGAAACAGATTTCGTGCTTGCAAAGAATTTTCGCGTTTATAACGCCTATTCAAAGCTTCCACCAACGACGCATAATCAAACTGTTCTTCCAAGGGCAAACTAGTCTGTACTTCAATTGCCTCACCTCAAAGTCTGGCGGCCAACTGCATACCTCGAGTGCAAGTGTCCCACCCATTTACTTCAGCAACATTTTCAAAATGCTTTCTATACTGGTCCCATGTCTCAACCGATTTTCCAGGAAAAAAGGTTTCTAGCTTGACTTCCGACTTGGAATTGAATCCGGTAGGTTTACTAAGCTCGCGTAGCCTAGTCTGCTGGCCCATTAGGCCTATCTTATTGACTTCAGATGGTGAAGGTGACATCGTGGATACTGTCACTCTCTTACCAAGGGTCCTGGCGTGCTCGCCATTTGTAGCGTTTTCTCTTTTTATCTGCGACATTATTCATCAAACCAACTCTTTACTTTCAATGAATTTACGGCCGTTCCACAACCATCCACTTTTCTACTGAATGTCGCAAATGCTAACCACAAAAGCCAAAGTGAAACCACATAATGACGTCACAAATAATGAAACAATACCGTATTTACTACACAAGAGTATATTTGCTAATGAAATGGAATTTCAGTTTCCGTTTGAATTGACTGAAAGGTAATAATTTGAGTTCGTTAGGTACAATTTGCCATACTTTTGTTCCCACAAAAGAAAACGATTTTTTACCAAAATCTGTTCGTTTCCGAGGAATGAAGTAGTTATTCTTTGATGAGAGTCGTGTGAGATGTTTGTGCATCTGTGTTGCAAGCGTCTGTGTTGCAAGTTGCAATCTGTGTTGCAAGTTGCAATCTGTGTGTGATCAGGAGTAAAACAGCTGTGAAAAATGGTGCCCTTCAACATTTAGGGCCATAAAAAAAGATGAAGGCCTTAATTTCGTCAGATGGAGACAAAAGTCATAAAATTTCAGAACACTTGCTATCATTTGGCATAATTCAAATCCGCTCACGATGTCACTATTATGACGTCAATTTGACTCCAATAGTTTGCTTGGCTCTCAAAAAATGCGGACACACGTCACAATGGTTTTTACTTGGAGTGAACCAACTGTATGATATTTATACTGTGACAGTACTCTGGCATTAGCTTGGCTATGGGGCGCGGTTTGGAAAAATGTTATTTACTTTGTAACAAGGTTTTTTTGAGCTTATTTATAATGAAATTTGTTCGATATAAATATATACGACAACATACACTCCAAGTTGGAACAAAAAAAGCCTGCAAATTATATCGTAAATTTCCGATATATATCGGAAGTTTCCGATATATATATATGACAAAATACACTCTAAGTTGGAACAAAAAAAAGCCTACAAAATATATCGTAAATTTCCGATAGGCTATATATTGGAAGTTTACGCACTAAGTTGGAACAAAAAACGCCTACAAAATATGTCGGAAATTTTCGATATGGTTCATATGAACCAAGTCGGAAATCTAGCAGAGGTGTCATGTGACTTTCGTGACATAATCTCATGAGCAAACACAAAAGTAACCGCAAGCATATCAACGATATTCTTCTGTTGTGGAACCTCTGGCAGACTAGGCATTGTTGACATTCTTGCGGGTACCTTCGTGTTCAATACTGTCTTCAGGTTTCCCGTCATTCGTTTTGCTCACGAGATTATGTCACGAAAGTCACGTGATACCTCTGCTAGATTTCCGACTTGGTTCATATGAACCATATCGAAAATTTCCGACATATTTTGTAGGCGTTTTTTGTTCCAACTTAGTGTGTAAACTTCCAATATATATTGGAAATTTACGATATATTTTGTAGGCGTTTTTTGTTCCAACTTAGAGTGTATTTTGTCGTATATATTAATATCGGAAACTTCCGATATATATATGAAATTTACGATATAATTTGCAGGCTTTTTTTGTTCCAACTTGGAGTGTATGTTGTGGTATAAATATATATCGGACAAATTTCATTGTACATAAGCTCAAAAAAGCGGTGTTACAAAATAAATAATATTTTTCCAAACGGCGCCCCATACCTGGCATCATTCTGCTTTTTTTTTTAATCTTAATGATATGCTTTTAGCCCACTAAATCTCGAATATTATGATTGCAACTCAAGTTTATTTTACCAAACGTTAAAAGTACGCACGCAGGAAGCAGCAAAAGACCATGCGGGAATCTACATCAACTGCACCAAATAGCAATACAAGAAGAGGCATAATCTTAAGCTTGGCAATAAACAAAAAATACAAAGTAAAACAATCAAAACAAACAATGTTGTCAACTGTAACTTTTTCACAAAAAACATGTACATCCCTAGTCAAAAAACTTGTCTGTTTCAACTTTCAAGATATAAATAAAAATAAATACAGTAGATCAATTATTAAATAAATAAAAAGTTTTGCAGGTATTAAAAAAAACCTTGCCAAAGTTTTTTGGGTCTGCAGAAATAAAATTATGGCACATGCTGAAAAAAAAAGTCAGCAACAACGTCCCCAGCTAAAGCATAATTGAGATGGATCACTTTACAATCCATCAGCTGAGTTGATGCACTCAGCAGAGAGCATTATGCAGATCAGCAAGGCACTTCGAACCCTGATACGTGTCATGTTAACCAAAACAGTGGCCAACTCACTGTCAACCAACCTCCATGCTGAACCACCTAACCAACTTAATAAAAAAAATAGAAGGAAAAGCAGGCATTCCATTAATTTTGGCGAATCACCCAGTAGGATAGCACCACCGGCGCAGCCTAGGGTTGCCAACCGTCCCGGAATGCCCGGGACAGTTCCGGAATTGACGTCTGGCTCCCCGTGTCCAGGACCGGGCCACGTCTGTCCCGGAATTTACTGACAACCAAAGCGTTCTAACATATAAGGCCATGTAAGCATGTCGGCTTCGTTCAAAACTGGAAACGGAAGTAATTCAGGCTAATATTTTTGTAAATAAAAGCAGTTTACATTATTCTGTAAGCGTCAATCAAATAAAAATGCGTTGAAAGTAATGTTGAGGACAAGACGTTTTGTCAACTGTGACGTCCTGATGACATAACAATCAAATAAGTTAAACAATCGTAAAATGGAGGATAAATCACCAGTCCCCTTAATTTGAAACGATCATTCGACTTCGTTTATCGATTGAAACAAAAGCTGGTACACTTTAAATTTAAAACATTAAAAAAAATTGTATGAAGAACTGTGAGCGCTGAAAAGGTTCGCAGTGAACTTTCACGCTTATGGTGACGTTTCAAGCAGATGGGTGAAGTTCTTTGCCGCGCAGCAGCCAGACGATACGCAACTGTTTTGTCTTGTATCATTTGTCCTATCAATTCCAGTGTCAAACGCAAATTGTAAAAGAGTGTTCAGTATTATGAATGCGCTTTGGACCAACAGTACAAAGTCCTAGAAACTATAAGTGAACTTTAACCTCGTCAAAGCTGAACTGATGATGAAAATGAACTTTCATACGTCATGCAATAAGTTTCATGACTTTATCAGCAAAGACAAAGATCTTCTAAAAGCGGTGAAATCACAAAAAAAATACAAATTTAGATGCCAGGACTGATTTTTTGTTCGAGTTCTTGCAACTAGTTCTTGGGCGGCATACTGCTCAATTTTTTTGTCGCGCTATAGCGGCTCTACGCATCGTAGAAATAATCACAAAAAAAGTTAACGCATTGTGTTAAGTGTAACAAAAGTTGAGCAGTACCGCCCCTTATTGTATGGTAGAGTTAGAGCAAATGGTGTACATTTTTTCTGTTTTAGTGTTTTTTGCATTTATGCTTCATAGATTCACTATTTCACACACTTCTTTGATTATCAGAGGTGGAGTCCTTAAGGACGTTCTTGGCCTCAAGGACACATTTTCAAGTCCTTGGCCTTGGCCTCGAAGCCTTAAGTCCTCGAAAATTGCCCTGTCCTTGGCTCAAGGACAGCACTATTTTTTGAACCGT
Source organism: Trididemnum nubilum (assembly GCA_963965965.1). NCBI lineage: Eukaryota > Metazoa > Chordata > Ascidiacea > Aplousobranchia > Didemnidae > Trididemnum > Trididemnum nubilum. The sequence goes on from OZ014484.1 coordinate 203,235, forward strand.
TGAAATTTTGTTGAAAAGCGCCAGAAACCTCGCAGAAAATTTGCGAAGGCCTTTTTTTGTTTTCCTCAAGTGGAAATCGCCTGAAAAAAAATTTTTGAAGACCTTTTTCGCCTGAAAAAAATTTTGAAGACCTTTTTTTGAGATTGCTTGAAAAATTTTTTTGAAAACTTTCTTTTTTTTTGGAGAATACTCGCGCCTGTGTCCTCTTGGTCCTTAGCCTTGGCCTCGAGAGGGTCTGTCCTTGGCCTTGGCCTCGAAATTTTTTTGTGTTCTTGGCCTTGGCCTCGAGACTTGTATCCTCGACTCCACCTCTGTTGATTATAATAAAATTATTTCGAGACTGGGAGTTGGTTAATAACGCTGCTCGATCATCACTCGAAGACGTGCAGCACGCACTGTTGCCTTTGATGTCATTCGTTTGTCGTAAGCTTCTGTTGCATCAGTTCTCAAATTCTAAGCATTAAGGTGTCCCGGAAAGGTTAAACGCAAAGTTGGCAACCTTAGCGCAGTTAGGGGGGATTAGGGGGGCCAGTCCCCTACCCATTTTGAAAGTGCACAATTTCATAAAAATTATTTAAAAAGATAAAGTGTAGGCTAAATAAACGTACTCAAACATGCTAAGCTCGAGTGTAATTCTACCATGAGTTGCAAATAAGCAACGCCAAAACTTTTGCATTTTTTGAAATTTTTTCTTTGATCGTTAGCTTCTCTACCTTTAAATAATTTCAGCCATCTAGCTTGTATTGTTTCTGAGATTTTCGGATTGAAAAAACGTTTGCAGCAAAAAGAAAAAATAAATCATAGTTAAGGTAACAATGGAAATGAGTTACAATCAAAACATCAATTTTGGTATCTATGTAGTAATCGCGCATAAAAACTTGATTTTATTGAAGCAAGACTTGAGCCACGTTGCCTTTTTGCAACACAGGGTAAAACCAAAACCAGAGAGTCGGAATGCTTGTATAGGCCGGGTTGAAATTTATTTAAAGTGTTCGAATTATTGCGTAACCCATATCGCGCTGTCTTGGAATATGTCTCGTCAGCATACCGCATTGCTTTTGCGGGAGAAAGCGAACGAGGCAGAAAGCAGCGCGAGTTTGCACCAAAAAACGCAATCAATTTTGTTTCAAAACTCATTATTTTCCAAAGAGTAAAATCAGATACCGCTTAGAATTTGGGGCGGCCTAGATCTGACGTGTATCAGTCCGAAAATTAAATGTCATCATAGTCAAATCGTATTTCGACCGTAATAATTTTCAAAAATATTTTAGTTGAAAACATTCCAAAAAAAATCTTTTCAAAGAGAATGACTTGAGATACCATATATCTTTAACGTCAAAATCGACTTTTTATCATACTGTATTGGGTCCAATCAAACCTGTGATTAACAGCCTAAGACATACTGTTTCGGAATCAACATTCGTCTTTTATTCCTCCTCAGTATAGCTACGACTACAGGTTTGAACATGAGCGTAGAAAGGCAAGAAATTGCATATTAACCAGATTGAAACACAATTTCTTTTTTTTTCCTCCAAAATTGTTGAGTAATTACCGTACAATACCACCAGAGATAATTATAGTAGGTCAATTCAAAGTAATTTTCAATATCATGCCTTAGACAGTTATTTCGCCAAATCTCAGGGCTCATCAGCAAGGCTAGCAAGGCCAAATATCACCAGTGATAAAAATCTTCAAAACGTATATCTTTACCAATTTATCACTCAATGAATAAATCTTTACCGATTATGTCTATAATGCATTAAATCTTTACCCAATAAATCAGCGCACTATTTCCTGTAATACACATTTGACTTTGTAATAAACATGTGACTCTGTATGCTGTCTAAAGCTTATCATTAATTTTCGTAGTACATTGTTCTAAATAAATTGTATTGGGTCCGTTTTACCGATCACGCGTATTTATGTGTATAAATGCACGCATGTCATTTGATTGCATGTAATTGCATTTATGTGTATAAAACTTTAAAAAAAAAAGAAACAAGTTGTGATCTGCATCTACAGTTTTTTCACTTTCTGGCAAAATCAATAGCCTAATGCTTATAAAACGTAACATCAATTACCAATGAGCGGTTAGCAAAATATATCTTAAGCAATAAAAGCTCTCAAATTGAAGTTGCAAAAACTTCAATTATGAAAGGCCTAGCAAAATTAAACCACCATGATTTTTTGGGTAATCACAATGCTTTTGACAGGATACGGATTTGAATTTTTCGAATCGCGCTCGGGTTCAAAGCGCCTGAAAGGAAATCCACGGAGTATTCACGGAGTACTTCGAAATGGGAAAGGAGGTGCACGTAGCGTTTTTTTCCTTGAAAACCTTGCGTTACAGTTAGGGTTGGGGCAGCATACCAGCCTGAGAGATAGCAATAACGTGGCAGCAACTTTTTCGGTAACGAAAGCGACGTAAAAGCAATGTACCGTTACGCTTGATTGCGGCTGCCTGCGTAAGTTTTGTAAAAGTCACGCAAGCAGCCGCAACCAAGCGTAACCCTCTATTGCTTTTTTCTCATACATTTGGTTTAAATATGGCATGTTGTGACTGGTGTAGTCTAGTGGTTAACGAGTACGCCTTCCAACCGTCGTGGTCGGGTTCGAATCGCGCGCGGGTCACCAATCGCACATTAGTGGAATTACTGATGACTAGCTTCTCGTACGAGATCTGACACGTGGGCCTAATTGCCTGCGTGGTTTTATTTGCTGCAGGTACCTTACAGAAAATATCTTTACAGCACCACTGCGGCATAGCATTAAAAATAACAAGCAAATTTTATTCCACCGGAAAATTGGATTGACATTTTTTTATATACCTAACTTGTACGTTGCAACTAAAAGTGTGTTACACCACGATCGTTCAATTTATTTAGATTCAAACGTAGGTTTTTATGTTTCTGTCTTTCACACGCCCATCATTCTCATTTGCATAAACTTTTATGTCGCGCGTCTTTCCTAATTCGCAGGTTGGAATTTCTGCAAAGTTGCCTGGAAAACCCCTCGTTTCGGCTCTTTTAATTACCTTTTTTGAAACACGTGTTTTTTTGTGTTTTAGCACCGTAAGTTAAGATCATTTTTATTGGACAGAGATGTCAAGAGAATTTTTTTTTGCTGTTGAATTTTAACATATACAAATTTAAACAGATCTGGAAAAATTTTCTTGCGTAGAAGAGCTTGCAAGCAACTGCTGGGCGCTGGTGGCAAAATCCATAAAGTTGTTGGATCATACACTTTGATCTATTCTATGGTTTAATTATCAGAGGTGGAGTCCTCGAGGACGTCCTTGGCCTCGAGGACGTCCTCGAGGACACATTTTGAAGTCCTTGGCCTTGGCCTCGAAGCCTCAAGTCCTTGGCCTTGGCCTTGGCCTCGAACCCTTAGGTCCTCGAAAATTGCCCTGTCCTCGGCTCGAGGACAGCACTATTTTTGAACCGTTGAAATTTTGTCGGAAAACGCCAGAAACCTCGCGGAAAATTTGTAAATACCTTTTTTATTTTGCGCAATTGGAGCATAGGCTTAGCCAAGCGGGCCTCCCCCTCCAAATGAAATTTTAGCAATGACTAAATGTGACAAAACAGCCTATTGTTTGTTCAGTTTCAGTTTCGTTTTAGCGTTTTTCGCTTACACCAGTAGCGAACAACAATATTGAAGACCAAGGTCCCCGGGACCCCCTAACATCAATTTTTGCCAGCCAATTTAAACGTAAACCTGGACGAAGTGGATAGTTTACGTCCTAAAAGTTGCTATCTCAGGATCACATGTAGCCTTTTTATGAACGTAATGCATTAACCAAGGCCAGATTTACCACAATATGGCGCAGTACCAGCTAAGGGCCCTGCGCTCAAATCTTAAGACTTTTTGTGGTCTTCACCTACATTTGGCAGAAAGATGTTGCGAAAATCTTCAAAGTGCCAGGGGCCCAGCGCGATGGAAATCCGGCCCGGCAATAACATGGTCAGTAGCGTAGCCAGGGGGGGGGGGCTATAACTCCTCCCCATTGGCCTGCCAACCAAAATGCAGAATAAGAAAAATACCACGTTTTTAGCTCTTCTGAGACTGTCTTTTGCGCTGGAATTGACTAAAAAGTAATTTAAAGCATTTTTTGGAACATATATTCAGAAGGGGGGCTAATTCGTCTAAAATTGAAGTCACCAATGAATAAGAACTTTTAAAATGCCCAAAAATAAGCAATCAAAATTGATCGCTAGTGTAAAAACGCCAAACATAGGTTTTATCAACAAATATATTATAAACTCAGGAATAAGGGGAGTGGGCTATTCAGTGTTAGTTAATTACCAATCACTTCTCTCAAATATCTTTTCATTAGCCTCCCCCTCCCCGATTATTTTTTTTATAAAATACAGACGAAATAGATTATTCCGTGTGAGTTTTATTGAATAATAGGATTTTATTATTTACCAGCATGTAAACAAGAGAACTGCAATGTTATCATTAGCCACTTCCCACATAGCCCGATAATGCAACCAGTTGAATCATGTTGCGCTACCAATTTCTACGCCACGTTTTAAAAGCAATATTTTTTATTAAAATAGCTCTAAAATTAAGTTATATTTGCAAAAAAATGCCAAATTTTTGAGCGCTGGGGGCTCCGCCCCCAGACCCCCGTGCCTCCAGCGGCTGGGAGCTTTGCTCACAGGCCCCCAAAACAGCCCCCCATTGTGAATTTCTGGCTACATGCCTGAACATGGTTAGTAAGCAAAGCTAACCAACTATTGTACTATTTTTCAATAAAAATTCATAAATTCACCTCCACCTCGACAGTTTTTACGCATAAAATACTTTTTAAAAAAATTAGCCATGGAAAATGCTGATTGATCAAGTCGTTAAACTTCAGTGGAGGGGGCCTGGGCCCCCTGGTCTAACATGCATTTCTATAACTGGTTATTTTCATGACAAAACAAAAATCTCTAAGGAAAATCTTCGAGTGGGTTTTCATTTACTGCTAAAATGTTGCACAAGACAATGCACCTTACTTCCCCCTACCTGGACCAAATCACGTACAATTAAACTTTAACACCAAAATACAAGATGTTAAACGTGTTTTGAACTTAAATTGCAACTAGAAGGAGGATTAATCAATTTAATTTTTTTAATTGGCTTTCAAATGTCAAAAATCTAGTGCTTTCAAATGGCTCTAAACATATGCGAAGTGTGATTCAATGGCAATAAAATAGCTTTTTTTTTCCAAAAAATTACAAAAAATCGCCCAACAGCTGGGGGCTGTGCCCCCAGACCCCCGTCTATGATACGTTTAGGTTACACTGGTTTTCTCAAAACGTCTCCAAAGCTACGTATTTGCACTTTTCAACTATATTAGTTGAGGCACTCTCCCTTTGCAAAATCCTGGTTAAGTGCCAACAGGCAAATTTTTGATGACGTCATTGCACGTGATTTGTGGTTTAGGCCTCCCCAATCAAAAATTCTGGCTACGCCTTTAAATTGGAGATTGCCTGAAAAAAATTTTTGAAGACCTTTTTTTTTTTTGGACAACACTTGCAGCTGTGTCCTTGGTCCTTGGCCTTGGCCTCGAGCATTCCTGTCCTTGGCCTCGAGAGGTTCTGTCCTCGGAAAGGCTGTCCTTGGCCTTGGCCTTGGCCTCGGATTTTTTGTGTGTCCTTGGCCTTGGCCTTGGCCTCGAGCCTTGTGTCCTCGACTCCACCTCTGTTAATTATCACATCTAAACAAACCAACGTGTTTGAAGTTTGAACACAAAGTAAAAACCAGAGCAGCAGTCTCCAAGAACAACAGTATTTTACGTAAACTTTGATATTTAGATTAGCCTGAAACAGGGTGGCACATATGGGTGGCACGGAGATGCTTGTTTGAACGCTTCTTGCCTGAAAGAAACAATTCAGCTAATATCAACTTAAAAAATGCGACTCAGTTTGTGTGCTATACCGGACTCTAGCAGCAATTCCACAATTATTAATCAATCGCCTTAGGCAATCGGTTTTGAGTATCTTAACAAATAGTGAACAAATAACCAGGACAAGATTTTAGAACTACATGTATGTATTTAAACCACATAATAAGTACGGACAGGACAGCACGAAAGCAAAAAAAAAATCATCATACCAAAAGCACAAACCAAAAAAGACCTTAATGTTTAAAAGCAGAGGTGGAGTTGAGGACACAAGGCTCGAGGCCAAGACCAAGGACACAAAAAAAATCCGAGGCTAAAGACAGCCCTTCCGAGGACAGACCCTCTCGAGGCCAAGGACCAAGGATGGAGGCGCAAGTGTTCTCCAAAAAAAAGTCTTCAAAAAGATTTTTCAGGCAATCTCCAAAAGACGAAAACAAAAAAGGCTTTCGCAAATTTTCCGTGAGGTTTCTGGCGTTTTCCTACATAATTTTAGAAATGTGCAAACCCCTACTATTGTAGGAACCGATGCAAATGCACATCACATTATATTTGGATCCTCCGATATAAACCTTCGGGGAGAGGATCTACTAGCGTATTGTGTTAGTGCAGACCCGAATTTCTGTAATGTAATGTAGGTAATAAACCACCATTCAGAACTAATACGCGTGAAGAGGTTGGTTCAAAACTTAGCCTTAGTGAACCGGTGTGCGAGGGACCGAGTAGTTGGCTGGCATGTTAGCAACGCGCTATCATTCTCTGATCACATGTCTATTGGGTTCCAGGTTAAAAGCAGAATCTAATACCAGGCTAAAATGTTTCGAAATCTTCGTCGCACGTGCTGGAACAAGTATATAAACGAACTAGAACAAAAATTAAATGAACGAATTTTAAAACCAGTACCTTCCTTAAAAGAAGACATTGTTGTGCTGGCAAACAAGGTTCATTCAGTAATAACTAAATCATATGTAGCTGCTTGCCCTATGCGAGAGTCGCTTCGTAAGAAAGATAACATTTGGTGGAATTCTGAGCTAGCAAGCCTTCGAAAAGAAGCTCGTCGAACTAGGAGAAAAGCCATTAAAACAAAACAAGAAGAAGATTGGGAGGCTCAAAAGCTCGCCCTATCCTGCTTCAAAAAAGCTATCAGAAGAGCAAAGCGCTATTCATGGCATAGCTTTGTAGGGAGCATGAATAGTCAAACACCAACAGCTCGGCTGGTTAAATTATTTGAAGGAATGAAACGGTGCGTGTTAGCAACGTAATACACAACGGAGAATTCACCAAGTTTCCACTAGAAACTTTAAACTATCTGCTCGATATCTTATCTACGGGTAGCCAGAATACAGAAATTCATGCAACCAGGTACGATGTAGTGGATAGTCCATTCATGAGACCTGAAGACAGTGAAATGATTGCAAACATATGTTCATTCGAACGTGTGGAAGAAGCTATTAACGAATTTCAACCAGTCAAAGCTCCAGGGCCAAACGGACTCCATCCAGTGCTGTTGCAGAAAGTTTGGAATCCGCTGAAAGGATATTCCCACGTCATTCTTCAAGCATGTCTGAGACACAGCTATGTGCCATCGGCGTGGAAAGATGGCACAGGTATATTTCTACCCAAACCCGGAAAGGAAAGCTATTTTGAAGCTAAATCCTTCCGCATGATCTCTTTAACTTCTTTCCGACTGAAATGGTTGGAAAGACTAATTCTGTATCATATTAATGAAGATAATAACGTGCTGGCAAAGCTTTGTGCATTGCAGATGCCCACAGATTTTGCGCTGGTATTTCTAAGGAAACTGCATTGCATAAATTTGTGCACCGTGTAGAACATTGAGTTGTTAGCAAAAAGCCTACTCTGTAGCAAATGCCAGCTGACCGAATAAAAAAAACAAGGTATTTGAGAGAAATTTCGAATGTCAAATTATGAATAAAAAGAATGCTATCAGATCTGAAAGCATTCAAAACCAGACCACTGTCAAGGTTTACACTGATCAGTGGCGGATCTAGAAAATTTTGGTTGGGGGGGTATAATAAATTTTATGAGCATAAATTGTGTATAATCTCAAAATTTTGCATGTTTATGATTAATGTTCTTGACCTGGCGCAAATTTGTTGGGGATATTTTTGATCCGTCCCATCCCAAAAACGTTACCAGTATATAAAATATTTTTTAAAATTTAACCAATGACATAAAACTAGTTTCATGTCATTGATTTAACCAATTCAATTCAAATTAATAACATAAAACGCTCTTTTTGTCTTTCCTGCGTCAAAAATCGTATTTATTAAACTTTCGCCAGCATCTACACAGAACAGGCGCGTTGCCAGAAATTCGCAATGAGGTAGCTGCTTTGGGGGTCTGGGGGCGGAGCCCCCAGCGATCGCAAATTTTGCATCTTTTTGCAATAATAACTAAATTTTTTGGGCTTTTTGGATAAAAAATACTGCTTTTAAAACGTGGCATAGCAATTGGCAGTGCAAACATGATTAAACCGGTTGCATAAAAGGGCTATGTGAGAAGTGGCTACTGGTAAGATTTTTTCTTGTTTACATGCTGATAGATCATAAAATCCTATACTTTAATTGAACTCTCACGGAGTAATCTATTTCGACTACATTTTATAAAGAAAAATAATTGGAGGGGGGCTCATGGAAAGATATTTGAGAGAGGTGATTAGTAATTAACCAATACTGAATAGATACCCCCCCTGTTCGTGAGTTTATAATATTTTTGTTGATAAAAACTATGTTAAGCATTTGCAATGAGCTATTAAATTTGATTGCTTATTTTTGGCCATTTTTCAAAGTTTTTATTGATTTGTGAGTTTTATTTTTGACAAATTAGCCCCCCTGAATATATGGTTCAAAAGATGCTTTAAATCACGTTTTAGTCCATTCTAGTCAAAAAACTAGTCTCAGAAGTGCTAAAAACGTGGTATTTTTCTTATTCTGCATTTTGGTCGACAGGTCAACGGGTGGGGGGCAAAAGCCCCCCTCCGCCCTCCCTTGGCTGCGCTACTCACACAGAATGAGTAAAAACTACCTGCATCGGACTTTGATATTTCTATTGTCAAAAGTCTATTTTGTTCAAGTGTTCATTCAGCATAACGTCACTAACAATGTAATAAAACTACATTCCAGAAGACATTTTACTTGATGTTCTATCAAATCGACATACTTTTTTTTGCGAAACCGTACTACTGTATTGCACAGGCGCGTAGCCAAAAATTCGCAACTGGAAGGGCTGTGTTGGGTGGTGGTGGAGTATCCAGCCGCCGGAGGCCAATGGGGGTTTGGGGACAAAGCCCCCAGCCGCCGGAGGGACGGGGGTCTGGGGGCGGAGACCCCAGCGCTCGAAAATTTTGCATTTTTTTGCAAAAATAAGTTCATTTTAGGGCTATTTTGATTAAAAAATAATGCTTTTACAACGTGGCTTAGAAATTGGCAGTGCAAACAAGATTAAACTGGCGGTATAAATGGGCTATTTAGGAGGTAGCTATTGGTAAAATGTTAGTTCTCTTGTTTAGATGCTGGTACATTATAAAATCGAATAGTTCAATAAAACTCACACAGAGTAATCTATTTCGTATGCAGTTTATAGAGAAAAATAATTTTGGGGGGGGCTAATGAAAAGAGATATGAGAGAAATGATTGGTAATGAACTAATACTGAATAGCATCCCCCATTCCTTAGTTTATAGTATATTTGTTGATGACACCTATGTTTAGCATTTTTACACTTGCGATCAAATTTGATTGCTTATTTTTTACCATTTTTCAAAGTTTTCATTTATTTGTTGGTTTTATTTTTGACAAATTAGCCCCCTTCCCCCTAAACATATGTTTCAAAAGATGTTTTAAATCACTATTTGGTCCACTCCAGTGCATAAAACAGTCTCAAAAGTGCTTAAAAACGTAGTGTTTTTCTTATTCTGCATTTTGGTCGACATATCAATAGGAGAGCTATAGCCCCCCCGCTCCTGGCTACGCTACAGGTATTGCGTGAGGTTCGAGCGAAAATGCGCCATAATTGAACTCCTGTTGTGTTATGCCTTTATCGTTGAAAAGTGCGAGTTGTGAATTTTGCTAGTTGGGCGCTTTCAAATCAATCGGACCTGTAAAAAGCTAATTTCTGCTTTGGAAAAGTTCGCTGTAAAAATAACTTTTTCCTCCCCCCCGCCCTACCCCACCCCCCCCCAATGGCTTCAGAAATTATATCGCAGTCACCCGGCCTATCGAGTATTCACTGATTGCTTTTTTTAAATGTTTAATATTATGCATATGCACGTTATGTTTAGGCTGGTGGGGGGGGGATGCATCCCCCCCATCTCCCCTCCTAAATCCGCCACTGACACTGATGGCTCGAAACTAGATGAGAGAGTAGGTGCGGGTTTTTAAGCAGAATACCCAAACAACTCCACAAAACAAGCAGTTTTTCACCTTAGAATACACAGCGCTGTGTTCCAGGCAGAAGTCTTAGCTATTCCAGAAGTGGCAAAGAACCTGATTTTGGAAAAAACGCACAATCAAAGTATATGTTGTGCTGGTGGATAGTCAGGCAGCTATCAAATCACTCATAAAGTGCACTGAAGCATCAATTACAGTGCTCAACTGCATTAGAAACCTAAATCAGTTCGGTAAACAAAACCACGTCAGTATTGCCTGGATTCCTGGTCATGCAGGGGTACATGGTTACGAAGTGGCAGACTATGTAGCCAAATCAGGATCTAAATCAAAAATACATGGTCCTGAACCTTTAATTACAGTCCCGTATGCCAGTTGTGTTAACACGGTTAACGACTGGTTCACAGATAGATGGAAATCTATGTGGAATAAACGGAAAGACTGCTTGAGGATGAAGGAGTCTGTAGGTTGGACGTCCTCACGGCTAGCAATACGTCTTCTTAACCTTAAGAAACCTCAATCAAATAGAGTAGTGCAAGTTTTAACTGGGCACTGCAATCTACAGCCGCACAAGAAAACTACAGGTCGTGCTGAGTCTTCCCTGTGTCCAAAATGCAGCCTAGAGGATGAAACACCAAATCATCATGTTGGCAATTGCAAGCTTTACCAAGATATTCGTGTTAAATAATTTTTGAGGGCAGTTTTTGAAGACTTGAGGCTTCGAGACCAAGGTCAAGGACTTCAAAATTTGTCCTCGAGGCCAAGGACGTCCTCGAGGACTCCACCTCTGTTTAAAAGGGCACAGCACCCTAATTTTTAAATTTTAACATTAAAAATTTAAAAAATAATTATTAATTACCAACGTTTTTGTTTTTTTATTGTTCGACATTAAATAACTTCATCGGAAAAGATTTTGACTCTACCGGACAAAAATTTGGCTGTGGCAACATGGCAGTATCAAATTTGCATGCGTGTTTCAAACCGAAATAGTTATCTGGTAGCCAAGATCCCTGGGATAAAATGAGTTATGCAAGGCTTCTGCTGTGGCTTTGGCGCAAAATGTGCGTTTTTTTGAGTAAAGTTAGGCTTAAAGGTTTGAATTTTCTTCTAAACACTAAGATATTGGATTTGGTGCTCTTAGAAAAAAACTTGAAAGATAGTAAGTACTACGCCAATCGGATAACGTATTGTTTTGGCTTGCGTCATATTGGCATATTACCTAGTTGATTTTTGTGATTATTAGAATAAATTAAGTCCGGTATGAAAACGCAGTGGGCTAGATTAGGCTTTTACAGCTAAATTAGGCTTTGCAGAAATTAAGAGCTTAAAATTGACCATATTCACATTACGAATTTATAGTTATTAGATATTCCCATTTCCTATTCACGAGTTGCGGCCTTACTGTAATTGCTTTATTACAACAATCCCTCTGCGGAACGTAGTCAGCGCTGTTGTTGACGTGTAAAACTTCAAAATGACATTCATTATTTCTAGAAACTACTATTTTCAAATTATCATCAAAAACTTAAGAAAAGCAATATTTTAAAGACCTTCGCGCTTTAAAATAGTGGAAAATTTGCCGACCATAATTTAGAAAAATTGTATCCTAGGTTCTTGGCCTTGGCCTCGACCATTCCTGTCCTCGGCCTCGAGAGAGTCTGTCCCCGAAAAGTCGGTCCTTGGCCACGTTTTTTTTTGAGTCCTTTGCCTCGAACATTGAGTCCTCGACTCCACCTTTGGCAAATATCTTTTGATGTAGAAGTCAAATGATTTTGAAATTAGCATCAACAATTTTAAAAAATACGATTGAAGCACGTTGTGGCAAAAGTTGATAAATGACATTTTTCAAAAATTGAGTTTTTCATAGATTTGAAGTTATTCGCTAAAACTAATTTCTCTGAAAAAAAGTTGTTTTAATTTTCAATCAATTTTTGGTAATAAACAGCTTTATATGTTGCACTTGACAACAAGGCCAAATAGAAATTTAAAACTTTAAACGCGATTTACGTGAAACAGCGAAATGCGACTTATCAACTTTTGCCAAAACATGCTTCAATTTTGTTTTGTGAGGCAATAAATGAGTTAAAATTAGATCTCAGTGTTAAATCAGCGTTGAAGAGCAAAATCTATTCAAACAAGGTGGTAAACTAAGGCGAGACAAAGCTTGCATCTTATTTCTGCCCGTCCAACGGGGTAAATCACAAATCATCGTTAGAAATAGCGCCTTCTTGCGTACAGTCAGTCTGCACGTTGTAATCTCCGGTTATCCAGTAAGTATATCGTTTCAATCTCTTTCTTCTGCAAATCTACCAAAAAAAAGTAGTAAAAACTTTACACGAGTGTCCAGTCTAGCTCTGTTCATTTGTTTTTTATTCTTGACCCCCGCAATCAAATCACTTTGACTGCAACACCATCACTATTATTGCTGTTGTTGTTGTTGTTGTTGTTTATGAAGCGCATGTTTATCCTCCTGTCACTGAACTGCATCAACCGCTAACCATTGGACGATCTGCACACTTTTCGTTGCTATGACTACGGTACTTCTTGCTTTGAGGAATCCGCACATGCTAGGTAGTTTCCAGTAAATCAGTAATCATATGTTCCTGTGGAATTCTTTGAATTCTTGTCCACTAAATTTGCCGCTTGTTCGAAGGCACCAAGCAGAGATAATCATCGCAAGCATCTTTTCCAAGAACGCAGAAACTGACCAGGGTCGGGGCTGCAACTAGGGAGGAAGGGGGCAGCCCTCCCCCCAAACAAAAATTTCACCCCCAACTGCAAAGCGACAGTAGGAGAAAATATTGGAAAGTATTGTAAAACTGTTGATTAGTGATTTGAACTGATGCGAAATATTGCGTTTCGCAAAACTTTTGTAATCAGTATTGCGCTCTCAGTGTACGTACACAAGAAGTTATTTTTTTCCTTTCGAATTTGGCAAATACAAAACTGTGATGGTGCAATTGCAGAAACACAGTCTACGTCGTTTGCATACACACCAGAGAGTCTTGCAATTCGAAACTGAGCTCAAGCAGTCAGACACACATCCTCACGAGACAGCAGTTTCTCAAATCATGAAAAATCAGAAAGCAATAAACCAGAACAGTCTCATGATGTGTCAGTAAAAATCGGCTCGAATAGGATTCGAACCCAAACCGCACCAACCGGTGAATTGAACTCAGCTTCAGAGGTTGCTAAGAAATTTCTAATATCAAAAAAATAACTGTCCAGCATGCTCGTATTGTAGAAAAAAGCAGCAATTTTTGGACCCCCTGAAAAAAAATTTTGCCCCCTAGAACAACGCTCTAGTTGCAGCCCTGATCAGGGTGCGGGTTGAACCCAGACCATGCGATCAGGGTCATCGTAAAAACAACGCCCATTACCCATTCGGTTACGCTGCCGATCTAATTTGCGGCAAACTTACTCGAATGAGAAGGAGCACTGAAATCGCCGCGGTAAGCAGACTTAGCGCAATCACCACCAAAATCCTCCAATTAACTCCTGCCACGTCATCAGAGTCAATGTTACCATGATTTTGTTGAGACGAGACTGGGATTTCTATGAGTTGGTGAAAAGAACATTGTTTCAGGCAAAGTTAGAATGGTATGACCACATCATCCAACTGACCACAAACCCCGACTACACTGAGCGTAAACTCGTAAGTGTACACCGTACGACCATAACATTAGCTTATTTAACCAACCAGTAATTTGAGTGCATGAAAGGCGATACGCCACGCCACTAACGCCAGAAGGCTCACCTAATAAATATTTCTGTATAAAATAAACTAAAAAAACGTTCGTATGTTGGACTTGCACGATTTTACGTCCAGTGTAGACCGAACCTAAAAACCGACCAGATCACAAAATAGCTCGCAGGTGGTTCAGGAGAACCCCCGACCGTAAGGGGTTGCAGTAAACCAGCGTCTTTTTGACCCTGCTGGTTGCGAAAGTAACGGTGTGACTGGCAGTTGGCTTTCGTTGTCGAACATAAAAATCCTTGCAGCGGAAAGCTCAATTCGTCAACCAGCCAACTTTTGATTACTCATTACCCTTTGGGGCCAAAGCAGCTGCCAAACCACCACGGTGGCCACCACTACGGTGGCCACCACTACGGCGGCCACCACCACGGCGGCCACCACCGCGGCAGCACCACAGCGGCGGCCAAGCATCTGGCGAAAAAGATGCAAATACAAACCAAAAATTAAAGGTTGTGTTTTTGTGGCCATAAACAGAATATAAAATGGTTTATACTATAAAAAGGTCTAAATTTTCCTTAAAATCTTTTTTCGAGCGTATTTTAGAAACCAACTGGCATCTTTTATGGCGGCAAGGCGGATGCAGAGCAAGCCAATTTAACTTCAAATAAACTAACAATGCGCTCATAAGCTCACAATTTTACGCCCACTATTGACCGGGCCTGAGCTCCACGGCTCTCAACATTACTCACAGCTGAGTGACCGCGTCCAGTTCATATGTGTCAATCAGATTTGGTCTCACCTTTGCATTCCCCGCCCTCCAATTTAAACCCGTCTTCACAAAAGCACGTGTAACTACCCGGCACATTTCGACAGCTGAATTTTTCGTTGTCGCAAACTCGCAACTCGTTCGACTCGCACTCGTTGATATCTAAACAACGAAACCGGGATTCCATTCCTGGACTTTTCATTTTTCAACACAAACAAAAAATGTGCGCAAGCGGAGGACACGGAAGAAGGAGCACGTTTGAAGTGGAAGCGCTGAGAAACTTTTTTTTTTAATTCTGACATCATCAACAGAGCCTTGTTTGTGATGTATGTCAACGCGCTGCGTAGTAAAATTATTTTTGTGTAGTATATTTTTTATTATGTATTGCCATCAACACGTTCTTCACGGAGAAGCAGCGATGGCATTAGAAGTAAACGTCTCTCATTACTGCATCGCCAATGCGCTATGCATTCAACTGGAAGCGAAACTGAGATTCGAACAAGGTCTAAAAATCACCGGTCGTTAGCGGCCCACTAATATCCGGGAAATCTTCTCAACTCCCTGTCAGCAGATCCTCCGTTGTGGTGAACCAGCCACGGCGGCCTGGAATCTGCTTGTACTCGGTTACTGCAATACTGTAGGGATAAGCACAGACCTTCACAGAACTTCCCGTCTCCGCTGAACCCGTCGCAACACGTGCACGTGTAACTTCCTTCCGCGTCGTCACATATTGCCGCATGGTGGCACTCGTGAGTCCCCAACAGGCACTCGTTTATATCTGCAACGGCAACTCATTGTTTTAGTACGTCACAATGCGCTGTTTGGCAAGAATTATTTGTTACGAAACACATCTATTCTACTTTGATTTCATGTGTTTTTTGGTCGTGCCTATGCTCTGGATACTGTCTATAGCTTGTCATTAATTTTTTCAGTACATTGTTCTTAATAAATTGTCATTGTTGAGTCACTGTACATGTACATGCGAAATTTTTCTCCAAAAATTTTTTTGACCCGATTTTGGGAATTTTCACTTAAAAAAAATTGAAAAAACGTTGGGATTTTTTTTTATGGGACTCATTTGGGGTAATGGTAAATTTGAAACCCAATTTTTTAAAAGCACGCGGGTAAGCGCATGAAATTTAGACCTTTTTAATCTTCATCTCAATCACAGGGAGATTTTGTTGCGTCCAGTCTGCTTGTTTTGCTTGTTTTCTTTTTGTTTTTTCCGGGAGTGGCTTATGTTTGGGAATTCTCATTAATTTAGTTCGGAAACACTGTTTCATTGAATAGCAGTTCATTGGGGAGGGAGTTAGATTAAAATTAACTCCCAAAAAAGAGTATTTTGGGTGTCGGCTCTATATTGATGCACTACTTCGGTTACAGTAAGTTTTCCTTCGTAGCGTTGCGCTAAACGCCAACGTAACTCTGCCAGAATTTGAGATTGGCCGTTAGTGTCTCGCTTATGTTGCAAAATGCAAACGATAAAAGCGATCACGAAACCTCGCACGCCGTTTCTACTCCGTCGCTCTATTCCGTCATGACTGCCACCCGGCCAGCACTCACTTATGCACGTCTTGTTCTGTTCCACATATCCCCGGCCGCACTCGCACTCGAAGCCTCCCTCCTCATTTCGACAATTCCCCCCAGGGCTGCACAATCGCGCGTCGATGCACTCGTTGACGTCTGCAAACAACCTGGCCGATTTACGTCATTAGCCGAATGTAACAAGTTTAGTAAATGTAAATTCTGATCGGACAATCGTTAAAATGGCCAAAGTCTACAATATGGCCTCGCAATATTTTTGCTTTGATTATGTGATTATTTCTGCTGAGTTGAGAAGAGGAAGTTTGAAGATATCTTTCTTCGTCAGACCGTCTATTGCCTAATCATTATAGCTATGTACGTAGGGGCCATGAGCTAGTTTAAATAAAGTCCTGTTGCGTCAATGAATAGTGAATACTTTTGTGTGCATGATTATGACGTACACGTACAGTATTTCGTTTTGTTGCTGTATCTTTTTTTCTGGTGTACTGTTGATTGTTTGTTTGTTAGTAATGTAGTTTTGCAAACCAGAAATACAAAATCTACTATTACTGTCTACTGAAATACGGAAATTTCTTGCATTGCGTTTCAACTCCCACCCACCTACGCACGATTTGTGGCCATCTCCAGTAAATCCCTCCATGCACCAGCAAGTGAAGCCTCCCAGAGTATTGTTACACTTCGCGTTGCCATGGCACAGTTCTCCAGACATCGCGCATTCGTCCACGTCTGCAAACATGACTGAAGATTTGAAGAGTATGTGTAGTAATCTGCTTTGGTTAGCTCAAAATCAAGTGCGCTTGTAATGAGTCTAGCACAATCTCCGACTTACAGCAAAATGAGCACAAGAGTCGGGTTTGAAGACAGAGTTAAAGCTGTTCAGCCAAATAACTTACAACTCAAAGTAAAAATCACTAAGCCAAAACGGTTAAATTAAGGAACACTCACCAAGATGAAAACGCCATCCCGCGACGGTTTGTTGTGATGCTTCGATAAACTTTTAAAAAGTTTTTGACAGCATGGAACTACACACGGCATGGAATCACGCAGGTTTATAGGCAACTTCCCCGAGACGCTAAAAGCAAAAGAGCGATGACTCGACAACATTGACTTACCCTTGCATGACGTCATTCCGTTTCCGGAGCCGGACGCTTCGGAATCAGTTTGGATGAACCCCTCGATGCAAGCGCACGTAAAGCCACCAGGCTTGTTGGTGCAGCTCATGTGGCCGCCACAAGGGTCGTCCGCGCACTCGTCGACATCTGCAACGCAAAAACGCATCATTTGCTCGATATGTACAGCGTTTTTCTCTGAAGCTGTGGGTCTGAGGTTCAGATCTCAGGTCGATCAAATCGAACAGTGTTTTCAACGGCTCGCCACCGCTGCGCTACTTCTTTGAAAGAGCTGTGTTACCCTGGCGCATTGACACAGAGATGGTCCCGCTACCTCGTTAAACGCTTTGTCGTAAAACAGCCAGTATAAAAATTTTGATTTGCAAAAACGTTTCCGACGTCCAAAATTCCACCGGGCCACAGCAACAAACAAATTTTTTCAGAGATCGGAACCATTTTCAAAAACATGGAAAACTAAATTCTAACGTAACAGCAAGCTGTTACGTGCCAACTCACTACCAAACCCGTATTAACAAAAATGTGGCGTGTTTCCAATGCTAACACATGCAGAACGCCACCCACCGTCACAAACGTAACCGTTCCCTTCAAATCCATCGTAACACACGCACGAGTAGTTGCCTTGAGTGTCAATGCAGTGAGCGTTTACATCACATTTGTGTGTTCCAAACACGCACTCGTTAAAATCTGTATGAAACCAAAAAAAGATGAGCAGAAGCTCATTAGCGCCCAGCAGCTGACAAAGGTGAAGAGAAGCTCATCAGCGCCAGACTGCTTGTAAACGTGAGCAGGAACTCATCAGCGTCCAGCTGTTAAATTGTGATTTTTATGAAGCAATCAGATTTGATGCCATGCAGCAAAGATTTCATGTAAAATAATTGCAAAACTCCAAGGCATACCTTTTAGAGATCTCTATTGATATTCTGTTTTAGATGTCAGAGTTTGTAGATAAGCTAAGTTTTCCCTTAAATAGCAATGTTAACTACGCAGCAAGAGAAATACTTTATCTTTGAGCAGTGACGTCGCTAAGGTTGGTGACACCTGTGGCGGAATTTCGTGGTGTCACTCTTTGTAGTGTATAGGAGGCTGCAAAAAGTTTTATTTAAAAGATGCCGGTACTAATTCATTGCTATAGATATTAGGTAGCGCTTGTTGTTTCACTTGCTCAACAACTTCTCATTGTAAGGTTCTATAACTTGGAAGAATGAGAAGCACCGTGGCAGCAAACGTTCAGTATCAGGCGCGTAGGCAAACATCCCAATGGGGGAAAGGCAGAGCCCCCAGCACTCCAAAAATTTTATTTTATCTTAATTTTAAGCTTATCTTGATAAAAAGTAATGCATAAAACGTGGGATCAAGAACTCTGGTGGCATAGAAATTAGCAGTTCCAAAACATGATTAGATTCAGGTGCATAGCCAGAATTCCGCAATCGGGGAGCTGTTTCGGGGGTCTGGGGGCAGAGCCTCTAGCGCTCAAAAATTTTGTAACTTTTTTTTCAAAATCAGCTTAATTTTAGGCTTAATTTGATAAATAATATTGCTTTTGAAATGTGGTATAAAAATTAGCAGTGCAAAACATAATTAAACTGCTTGCATAAATAAGCTATGTGAGAATGCTCGTTTTTCTGGGCGTGAATGCTCGTTGTCGCCACATTGCCAATCCGTCACACGGTTGGTAAGAAAGGTGGGATGAGATAAAATAATGGATTGCTTCGTCGCCTGTGAGTATTAGTTTATCTTTTCTAACCATAGGTTATTATTTAGTGTGGGTCTACTCCCTGATGATTGCGCTAACGCGTGAAACAGGCCTGTAAGAAATAAACAAAATAACTTTCAGCCATAAACGTGTTAATTGAACTGCTTTGGACCTTATAGGAAAATTAAGCTCTCTTCAGTTTGTGCCAGCAACACAAATTTGTTGTTTATCCATTTCGTTTATATTTGATAGAAAAAAATAATTGGGGGAGCTAAAGGAAGGATACTTTTGAGTCGAAGTGACTGGTAATTAGCTGTCACTAAATAGCCTCTCCCCCGCTCTTATTCCTGAGCTTTTTTTTTCTTAAAACTTGTATTCAGCATGTTTTAACAAGCGGTCAAATTTGATTGATTAGCTTTGTAAATAAATGTCTCAAAAATGCTTTAAATCATTCTCAGCCGATTCCAGTGAGCTGAACATTACCAATGATATTAAACATATTGTTGTTTTCTTTTTTGTTCAATTGGTATCATAAAATGGTGACACCTCAAAATGGTGACACCAAGGACGAGCCGCCCCTTCAGCGACGCCACGGTCTTTGAGTGGGAAATATATTTTCAAAACGTGGAGAGCCCAAAGTAGTTGGAGATTCTTGGATTTTTTTTTCGATTTGTTTCGTCAGCAGAAGAAACAAGGCCTAACGCTAAAAAAAAAACTGCACAGAGCCACATTCACACTTTTATATGATTACGTCATACCTACGCAATTTCTGCCATTTCCAGTATAGCCCAGATGACAGTCGCAGAGGTACGAACCAATTACATTGCTGCACGAAGCGTGTGTGTGGCAAACGTTGTATGACGTCATACACTCGTTAATATCTGGTTATGAAAAGAAAAATGACGTTAACAATCATATAACGTCATGACATATCACCATGTTTACAAATCTTTACAACCACGACTCACGACTTACCTAGAAACAAAAATTACAAATCAATGACAACTTTTGCAGAAGGTGTTCGTGTTTCCAGACATAAGTTCCGACTTCAGCAAAGTGTAGGGACTTTAAACAATGATTTTGCGCAAAGCAGCTGGAAAAAAACTCGGCTATGCTTAGTTTATTCCTTTTTTATGGAATAACGTGAGAATGTTTTTTTTATCGTTTAACAGTGCAATGATTATCTCTGCTTAATGGCTTCGAACGAGCAGCAAATTAAGTGGAAAGAAGTCAAACGTCAATCGAAAAGCCTGGAATGCGGTCAACTCCTGAGGGGATGAGGACGATTCGTCCAAAATAAAAACGCCACCCTCGGTTCCTCGTCAGTAGAGGACAGTAGATCAGTTAATCAACCAAAATGAAAACCGCTTAAATTTTCAAATATTATGTTCTCTACTCAGGGGCGCCGAGAGCAGAACGTGGGCCCGAGACCAGCTCAAATATAACGGATTTCCGGTTGTGTGAACTCCAAAACAAAAGGGAAAAGTACGGCTTAAAAAAGGTTTTCACCGAAATTCTAACGGTTTTTTCCGGCCGAAATTAGGAGATCTCCAAAATAAAAAGAGGTCTTCAGGCCTTACATGCTCATTTCGTAGTGTCATTTGAGTGGGCCCTCCTGAAGCCCATGGGCCCTCTAAAGTCCATGGGCTCCGGGTTCATTGTCCCCCTGCCTCCCTCCTCTCGGTGGCCCTGTCTCTACTTATGATTAAATTTTGAATTTCGCAATTCAAAAACCTACAATACTGAAAATGTGCGATGTATTACCGTAACACATAGTTCCGTTCCCTGCGTATCCATTTAGGCAAGTACACATAAAACTTCCGTCGACATCATCACATCCTGCGTTCACATCACAATTGTGTGTGGATTCGCTACACTCGTCGATGTCTGCAGCGACACAACAAGCAATAAGATAGCATTCAATGCAAACAAAACGAAGAATTCAATCCATACTCACTGATACACTCAACTCCATTGCCTGTGTAGCCATTCGAACACGTACAAGTATAACTCCCATCTGTGTCATTACACATTGCATGCACATTGCAATTGTGGATGGACTCGTTACACTCATTAACATCTACAATAAAGTAAGTTACTGCCTGCATTATATTGCAATGAATAAGAGATGAAACCTGTACTCACTGATACATATAAACCATCTCCAGCGTATCCAACAGAACACATACACATGTAACTACCGTCTGTGTCGTGGCACTCAGCGTTATTGTCGCATTTTTTTGTGGATTTGTTAAACTCATCGATATTTAAAAAGCAAAATATGATGCTCAATTCAAAGTTGTTTTATACACAAGTGCACACAATCACTGCTACACACAACGCCGTCTTTTGCGTATGCAACAGAGCATGATCAGTGGTCGAGTGGATAGAGCGTCTGCTACTGAAGCGGTAGACTCGGGCTCGATTCCCGGTCGGGTCAAACTAAAGACTACAAAAATTGGTATTCACAGCTTCCCTGCTTGACGTTCAGCAATTAAAGGGACAGTATGAAGCCTCCGCCGTGTGTGGTAGACAGGTGGGCAGGTGGCAGCTTGACTCGAAGACCGAAAGGTCCCTTCGCTGTCTCCTGGCCAAGGCAACTTGGTGAAAAAAATGTAATTACCAGAGGTGGAGTCGAGGACACAAGGCTCGAGGCCAAGGCCAAGGTTAAGTACACAGAAAAAATCCGAGGCCAAGGACAGCCTTTCCGAGGACAGACACTCTCGAGGCCAAGGACAGGAATGCTCGAGGCCAAGGCCAAGGACCAAGGACACAAGCACAAGTGCTCTCCAAAAAAAAAGTCTTCACAAAAATTTTTCAGGCGATCTCCACAAAAAAACGTTTTCCAAACAATTTTTCAAGCGCTCCACAAAATTTTAACAATTCAAAAAATAGTGCTGTCCTCGAGCCGAGGACAGGCCAATTTTCGAGGGCTTGAGGCCTCGAGGCCAAGGCCAAGGACTTGATCTTCGAGGCCAAGGCCAAGGACTTCAAAATGTGTCCTCGAGGACGTCCTCGAGGTAAAGGACGTTCTCGAGGACTCCACCTCTGGTAATTACAATTACAATTATGTACACGTATAAATTCCGTCTGTGTCATAACACGCTGCGTTTATATTACAATTATATGTCGATTCGTTAGACTCGTTGTGATGTGCAACATTATCTTAAATTAAGTTTTGCGGTGGTAGAACAAGTACTGTAAGTAAAGAATACATACACTACACTTACTGCTACATACAACTCCTTCTCCAAAATATCCACTTGAACACATACACGTGTAGCTACCATCTGTGTCAGTACACTCTGCGTTACCACTGCAATTGTGTGAGGATTCACTACATTCATTGATATCTAAAACAGTTCAAAGTTGAAAGAACAGCATTTATTCTAAAAAAAACAAGTTGATAAAATAAGGAAAGGCTGAATATTTTTAGCTCACAACAGCATCTTTTCGTCAGAATTTCATTCTATTTCGGAGAAAATGACTTCTTTCTAAGATGCTGTTGCAGTGTTCGACCAAAGCACACAACTTTTTGTCTCTATCTTCCCTTTAGAAATCTGAGCAGGATACACATTTTATAACTTACTGTCACAAACGGTACCATTCCCGGTGTATCCCTCAGAACACGTACACGTGAAGCTACCATCTGTGTCGGTACAAACTGCATTTACGTGACAATTGTGTGTGGACTCGCTACACTCGTTTGCATCTGCATGATAATAAAGATTCAACTATAACATAGGACATATTCAATGACTACACACTACACTCACTGCTACACACATTTCCATCTCCGAAGTATCCATTCGAACACAAGCACATGTAGCTGCCAACTGTGTCAGTACACTTTGCGTTACTACTGCAATTGTGTGTGGATTCGCTACACTCATTGATGTCTAAAAACAGGAGAAGTATGGAGCTAAAAGATGATAATTTTTTCCATTTCGAAAGAACAAGTTAATGAGGAAAAAAGCAGAATATGTTGAACATACAAAAGTGGATTTTCCTCAGAGATTTTGCGTCCGAATTGCTGGCATTTCTTCAAAGGAGCTAAAGCAATGATAGGATGAATGTTGTTGCTATTCGACATAAAAGGAAACAAGCATCTCTCTTGCTGCCACAACGCAAGACAACGTGTGCTGATCTCTCTTGCATCGCGCAAACTCACTGAGGAGAAATTCTCCAAGATTGACTGCGAAAAATAAATAAATAAACAAAGAACCCAACATTCAGTTTGCAAATAAATAGGCATTTGTTATAGCCTGC
Source organism: Trididemnum nubilum (assembly GCA_963965965.1). Classification (NCBI taxonomy): domain Eukaryota; kingdom Metazoa; phylum Chordata; class Ascidiacea; order Aplousobranchia; family Didemnidae; genus Trididemnum; species Trididemnum nubilum. The sequence goes on from OZ014484.1 coordinate 226,636, forward strand.
TGAGCAATGCAGTGATAGTGACACGCGTCAGTAAATAGCAGTAAGTTTTAAACTTCTTTAACGTAACAATATTGTCGCTTCCATTGACGTCGTTGCACTTAGTGTTAATTTCGAGACGCAATGACGCATCACACAAAAACACAAACCGTACTCACTGTAACACTCAACTCCATCTCCTAAGTATCCATTTGAACACGAACACGTGTAGTTTCCTTCCGTGTCATGACACACAGCATTGCTATCACAATTGTGTGTAGATTCGCGACACTCATCAATATCTAAAACAACACCGAATAACAACAAGCTTGTTTCGATCTGCAAGTGGCGCAACTTTCCTCATGCAGACTAAATCCTTCGTTGACCGGTGCTGGTCGTTCTGGCTTCAACATGTCCCGTTGGGGTCTAACATCTACACTGCGATGTGTGAATGCGGGGAGACTCACACAGCCAGATTCATCATCCGGGTCTGCTCTACAAAACAGCTCCAAATAATGGAATAGAGGGGCTAGTTTCTCTGGACCCTAATACCAAACACTGGCTGATCAACCAATCCCCGGACGTTTGAAACAACAAGAGGGAAGCCGATGCCGACCCTGGTCCAGATGCGGTGCTGACAGTGTGCGGTGCTGACAGTGTGCGGTGCGCATTGCACTCTGCTGTATGTTTTACAAATTGTTTCAGTTCAAAGCTACACTTACTTTTGCACATAATTCCATCTCCTTTGTATCCGTCAAAGCACAGACACGTGTAGCTTCCTTGAGTGTCATTACACTTGGCGTTTTCATCGCAATTGTCCGTGGATTCGTTGCACTCATCGATATCTGTAAAACAACTAATTATGTTAATTATTGATTATAAAAAAAGTCCAAAACCACACAAATTTTACACACAACTCTATTTTCGGTTTCGGGGAGGGGTCCCCAGACTACACACTTTGTAACTTACTGTCGCAAGCGATGCCATTTCCAGTGTATCCCTCAGAACAAGTACAAGTGAAGCTACCATCTGTATTAGAACACAAGGCATTTACATCACAATTATGTGCAGACCCAAGGCACTCATCGATATCTGCAAATCGTTTAAAAAATTGAATAATTATTAGCCACCGTTAGGAAGTGATTCAGCCAACTAAACCCCCCTTCACACAGCTGCTACGACACGCTTTTCGAAATCATACCCAACACTCATCGAACATACTGATGAATCTGAGGAAATATTTAGTGAATTCATTTAAGCTTTGGAAAGAAATTTGCTTTCTTCTCAAACAGCGTTGGCGGGCCTGTGACTCTCGGGTTATAGAAGACTCTTGTTGAAAAATATCCTACAATATTCCACTGCAAGCAAATACCAGACGCACCCAGGCACTGGTATTTAAACATGCAAGATAAACTGAAGCGGACACTAGCGGCGTCATCAATTTTCCTCACCTTCCTCGCAGCAACTTCCCGACCACCCTGATGTGCACGTGCAAGCTTTCTTTCTCACCATGCCCCCATTCAAACAAACGCGATTACAAGCGCGAGACTCCATCCCATCTGAGCACCCCGATCCCCCGCGCAGTGGCTGTACCGCTACCTGGCGGTAGCGGGTCGACACTCCAGTTGGGCCGCAGGTTGCGGAACAGGTTCCCCAAACTCCCCATTCTTCCATTCGGCAATCCACTGAAAAGTTTGCGAGAAAATCCAGTTCAAGCAGCAACGGTGACAAAAGTAAAACCGTAATTGAGGTCGATCACAGCGATCCTCATCAGAATCGTAGAAAAAGATCATGTTCACCATAGCAATAGACTTTCGGTAATAACCGCAACTCTTTGGACTAAACGGTAATTACGGTAATCGCTGAAACAATGCAATCAACAAACTATTACAGAGAAACGGTTTTTCCTTCAACGACATCATACGAAAGCGCCGCCTGAACCAAAACTACATTCCACATCATGGAGGAAAGGCCAACTTACTGGCCCTTGTAAACAAACGTCACGACCACAAAGCTCTGGGTTGAACTGCCCCCGCTGCTCGCTGGTCGGGCAAAGAATCCTTACTCTGTAGCAGTGATGAACCCAATGAAGCAAAGAACCCGCACTCACCTGGGCAGCACCAGGTGTTGCATCCCCGGGATTCAAGAAGTCCCCCATTGCACTCCCTTCCCCCACACTGCGACGACTGCGCCACCGCTCTGCTTCGTGATTGGTTGCCACCGCCACAGCTGACGTCACAACTATGCAAAGAAACAGCCAAGTTAAGTAGGTTACTTAGTTCTGAGTAGATTTGCGAATTTGAGAAAAATCTTGTCGCCCGTGGAAGTTTTGTTCGTTGTTTTACTACCACACGATAGATAGGACATTTCTAAATGTTATTGTATTGAGAATATTTATGTGGGTTTGAAGAATTGCCAGTAAAAACAATTTTCCGTGCCTCATCGTGGCATGAAAGTTGCGTCCACCTCTGCTGCTGCTTTGTACACAACGGCAGTTTTTGGGACACACAGCTACTGTTCCAATGCGTTCTTTCACTGTGAGAAATAAAGGACTTTCAGTGACGCTGTTTGTTTTATTAAGACAAGACAACATGACAAATTAGTTTAGTCGCTAAACACCGTAACCATGAAATTGTAAAGAACAAAAAAAAAAAAACAAAAAAAAAACAGTGATGGTAAAATAATTATGGCAGTTTACTTTGTATTTGCTTAGCATGCGACAGGGGAGTTGCGAATGGACCCTGCGGTTATCAAGTCAAGCAACTACCCTATACGTCAGAGTTGAAAATCGCTAGTTTTGCCAGTAAATTTCAATTTGTAATGAAGCGAATTGTGACCTTAATGAATTTTTAATACTCGGGCACGCCAAAGCAAAAACGATCTCATGTCAACAGGTAACCTCTCGAGCTCGGCGCGCAGGGAATCTAATTGCAATATTGCGCTGGCAAAATTTTTTTTATAATGCAGTTTAAATTTTCTATCACAAAATGACCTGAATTCTTGAGGAATGGAATTCCAAACCTTCATTCTCTGATATTTAATGCACCTCTGCAATTTAGTTGTGCGATAACGAGGAATGTTTAGATTAATATTGTTGGTAGGTAGTCGTGTAGCTCGATTTTAATGTTCCGTAGATTTAAGAAAATGATTATGAAGTGAGTTTGGATTTCTGTTGTAAATTAGTGCTGTGGAAAAATTCATCACTTTCTTATTTTCACAAATCATCAATTTGTAATATTTCAAATCGACTATAAAACAAATTGGCACCATCCCTGTAATGACATCTAGCGACTATTTTCATCGCAGGATTTTGTAAAGTTTTTAATCTCTTGAAGTAGAAGGGAAAGGTGGATCCCCGAATTATTATACCAAACAAAATCAGTAGATGTACTAATGCATGGTAAAGTTGTAGCATGATGTTCTGAGGAAAAAATTTGAACCAATTTAGATAAAATGTCAACGGAACGAGCCATTCTTCTCTCCAATCCGGTAATGTGGTCCTTAAAATTGAAATATTTGTCAATGATAATTCTTAAATATTTGGCGCTACCGACAATATTCGTCGGGGATCCATTACTTGTTAAATTAAGATGGGGGATTAGTACTCTAGTTTGTTTAGGAAGAATAATTGTAATGCTTGTTTTGGTGGGGTCAACCGAAAATTTATTTACACTACACTAGAGATGAAGATTTAGTAATTCTCTATTAATTTTGAATTGCAATTGTTTAGGATTCAATCCATTAACTAGTAAGCAAGTGTCGTCGGCAAAGAGGCTGGGTCTGCTTAGTGACGCATTATTTACGTCGTTAATATGAATAAGAAACAGCAAGGAGCCAAGTGATGAACCCTGAGGGACCCTGCAGAATATGAGTTTTACGTCAGATTGACATTGGTTTATGGGAACGACTTGCTGCTTGTTTTGGAGATAGGATTAAATTAAGTTGTAGGCCGCATTTCGAATACCATAATTGCTCAATTTTTCCAAAAGTGTTTCATGTGCCACGGTATCCAATGCCTTCCTTAAATCAAAAAAAGCTAATCCTGTATAACAATGACAGTCATAATTATTGTAAGAGGAAGTGACAACATCCAGCATTGGAAGTGTTGTAGAAATGTTACTTTGGAATCCGTATTGGTTGTCGTAAAGTACCATAAGCTTTTTGAAAAAATTGCTTAGTCTTGTATGTAAAATTTTTTTCATCAATTTAGGAAAAATGCGCCAAAATAGTAATAGGACGATAATCATTATTCAAGTCATATTTTGCTCCACTTTTGTGAGTGGGGGTAACTCTGGCTATTTTGCAATTATTAAGAAGAGACCTTGAGTGAAAAGATAGTTAAGAAATAACTTTAGATACGGAGCAACAACAAATCTCGCTAATTATAAAAAAAGGCTGGATATTGTAATGTTCCACTGCTTTATTTTTTAAGAAAGTAATTTGATTTAAGATTTCGCTGGCAGTGGGAAATTCGAGGTAGATGAAGTCCGAAATTTTCTGTTAGTACAAATCTTTTGGTTGTTTCCCCCCCGTTACACACTTTACACTTTCAGCCAAATTCGATCCAATGGTACAAAAATAATCATTGAATTGAGAAGCAATCACGTTTGAGTCATCTATAGACCGACCATTACTTTCCAGAGCAATGGGAGATTCACGGCTCGGTTTACTAGGCAAACTGGTCGAGTCAGTTCTCATGATTTGCGCGGATTCTTTCGAGAGTTTGCAAACTCGGAATAAAAATGATTTTTTTTACAAGGTTTTAATATTTGTTAGGATATTCGAGTAAGGCCGAAATTGGCGTTTTTAGCTGAATTGCCTTTAATGAAATGATTTCTAAACATAGAATTTTTTTTCCGAAATGAAATCAAAATACCTTTTTGTGATTTAAGGTTTGCTTGCTAGTTTTTATTGGTTTCGACTCATTTGTTCAAGGGGAGCGTGTTTATATCGATGGTTTTAGCTATTATATTTACAAATTGATCAAAAATATCAAGGGAAAAAATCTCGTCACGAGTTTGCTTAATTTTTGATCTAGTTCGTCATCAAAAGCTTCAGGATAAACAATCAGCACAAAAATACTCGAAAAAGAGTTTTGCGAATTTAAGTTGTGGGTTTTCCTGACTTTTTGAGCCACATAGTAATAATTCCAACCAACCTTTTCCATTGTTGCCATGGCGACATGACGCAGTCAACAGGACAACAAACATCGTTGCAAGGCCGTCGTTCAAAGCGATTCCCACTGCAAGGTGAGCCCCCGCATGACAAAGGGGTCAATATGTCGCGATTTCGGGACTGCATACCTGCAAAACAAAAAAGGTTCAAGCTGGTCGAAGTTCTAGTCTTTCGTTCTCGTCCAATTCTCAGTTCAAAGCCTTGCAAAGGTCGAAGAGTGGGATGATTCCTTTCATTCAATTTCCTGTCGATTGATTCAAAATACACCGAGGGCTCTTTGTGAATATTTTTTTACACCATAATCTTATCTTCGCTCAATTTTTTTCCGCTAGACAATGCAGCCTCCCAGCATTCCACTATGTTCTTCAGTTCTACTTGACTTTGCACTTAAGTGTGTTGGCAATCTCAAGCTGCTTCCCCGGAACCCTCACGGAAAAGCGGGCAGTGAAGAGAGAGAGGGAGAGTAGCTAAAGCCAACCAACTGGAAGTGGAAACCCGATGCCATTACCATTGCTTTTGTAGTCAGTTTGACTTATAGAACAGCCTGAATAACAAATCACTCCTCTTACCGCCTCCGCAGGTGAGTGAACACTCCGTCCAACGATTCCACTCCTCAAGCGCACAATCGACCGGACAGCATCCTGTGTTGCAACTCCTGCGTCAACGAGTGATTTTACGCGGCAATTCAAGCAAATTCGTTTTGATTCGATTTTACGTCGAAGATCGAAACCCAACTCACTCAAATTGAAACAAAATTAATCAAAGTGCGTTGAAGCTGAACGAAAATGAGCAACAGTGGCTTTTTGTTCTTGAGTTGTTTGCACGCGTTGGTAAAAGTAGTATCACTAACAACTTTTTTCTAATTTTAGGATGCACAAAAAAACGCAAGACACAGCACAATTTTAACGAGTTTTATGTATTCTTGTTTTTGTGGTTCAACACCACCTGTAAACAATAAAAATCCTGATTATTCGTCGTCTAGAGGCGCAATATTGATAATACCGAACAATTATACATGTAAATTTATTTAGCAGCGAAATTGGACATGAAAGTCGCAAAGGTTCCAACCCAGACGCCCCAGGCTCCGTAAGTGCCACGTAAATATCTGTGTTAAATAATTGTCTTTTGTTTTTACGAATTCTTATTCGTCCTGCGTTCATAAAATTATGAAGTTAATCTTTTTTTAAATTCTGACTCTGAATGTTGAGAGTTAGGTTTTCTTTCGATACCGATTGTGCATGAACGTGTTCATTGTTTTTGTTTAGAAAATGACTTTCTAACAAATTCACGCTGCGTTCCTCTGTTAATTTTTTTTGCAAATGGGAACATAAATTGTACAGAGCCAGCAATCACTCTACATTTACACAGAGTTGACAGATTTTTAAATGAAACTGTAAATTCAGTACATTCGATAATTTCTTTACAAATGTAACCGTGTGAACAGAGGCTGGAAAACGCTTTTAGCAAATGATGTCAAATTAAACTAGATGCTACAGTAGATAATTACCTTCTATCAATAACGCCACCAGAGCATTTTGTTCCGCCATGGCGCGCTTCAACTGAAACTGTTCTTCTCCTTGTTTGTGACCCTCCTCCACATGACTGGGTGCAATCTTCCCAGTTCGCCCACTCTGACCATCGACAGTCCACTGGACATGGGTGGGTGTTACACACAACGCCGGAAGTCCTCCTTCCTGTGCACGTGGCACCCCCACACGACGAAGAGACAGATTCTTGGCGAGTTCGGCTCTTCCAACCACTACCGCATGTCACAGAACAAGCCCCTAACGCCCCCCATGGACCCCAAACACAGTTGATGGGGCAACATCGGGTGTTACAAGACTTTGTTTGGGTGGAGGACCCGGGACAGCTTGCTCCTCCACAAGTGGGTTGGTTCACCACTGGTCTGATTCTCGTTTGACTTCCTCCACCGCAAGTAGCTGTGCACGCCCCATAACTCCCCCAAGATCCCCAGCTGCAGTCTACCGGACAACAACCAGCATAGCAGGTCCTAAACTCCGATGCAGATCCTGAGCAATCCGGGCCACCGCATCTGGCGCTTCTTGAGCGGGCCCGGGTGCGTGTGGAGCTTCCCAAGGCACAACTAACTGAGCAGGACCCCCAGCTGCCCCACGACCCCCACTGGCACGCCACAGGACAACAATGTGTGTTGCAAGAGCGAGAAGAAGGAAGGATGCACTGAGGCCCGCAGGCACCTCTGTTACGGGTGATTCTTGGTGTCTGGGTCCCCACCCCGCACGTTCGCGAACACAAGCCCCACACCCAAGTGCAGCTGCTCGAGTCGCATCTCCTCCGCCTTCTCCGCCCCCTGTCAAAAATAAACAAAGTAACTACGATCCGTATACACACATCTGCGATTTTTGAAGTGATGACGACATTAGGTGTAACCAGTATTTAAATTGTAAAATTTTGCATGGGGGGATGCTTTTGCAGCTTTGACCAATTTTGCAAATACTTTAGAGAAAATTTTGGATTTCCGTCGCCGAAATTGAATGAGGACCAAAAAAAAAAGTCTTCGGCGAAAATTGAAGTTATTTTTTCCCGAAATCAGGTGAAGACCAAAAAAAAAGGTTTTCTCCGCAATTTGCGACAGTATTCGGCAGGGAATTTGTAGGATCTTTTAGTCCTGGCTGGCTCTTTTTCGTCTGATCATCCAGCGCTCAACTCTCGATGGGGGACGCGATTGATTAATTTGGTTTGAAAGATTAAATTTGGTTTGAAAGCCAGTTGATTAAATTGTTTGGCCCTTTCAGCCCCTTCTTACTAAGAGGTCAAGTCCAAAACACGTATAAACGTTAGCATTTTTGGGTTAAATTTTCCAAGTGACTTGGCTGAGAGAGAGAGGCTGAAACTTCCTTAGCCCCCCGGTTGCCCAGGTCTCATTATTCACGGAGAGGTCAACTCCGTCGCCTGCTTCAAATCTTCGAAAACAAAACAGCCTTAAAATTAATTTTCATTCGATTGAATTATAAAACTGTTTTGTTTTCAACTGAAATCCGCAAATCTGCGGTTTTCGAGGCATCCAAACTCTATGAACGTCTTTACTACGAAAATTAAAAAAAAAATGCTCTAATTCATCCGCATATTTTATGTTAGTTTTCAAGGTTTGAGTTAGGTTGATTTGACAACACTACTACAACAAAGCAATTAACGTCAATAGCGTAACTAGATCAGCATCGGTAGCTGAGCTTAACAAGATGGTGGTGTACCATACCGAACAAGTCACTGATCAGCTGTCGAGTAGATTGTGAGTGATGCTGAAAAGGTAGACACGGGTTCGATTCCCAGTCGGGTCAAATCAAAGACTATAAAACTTCGTACTCATCATAGCTGCCTGTTTGACGTTCAGCATCAAAAGAACAAGTTCAAGTTTTATTGCTTGTCTAAATAAATTAAACAAATATGTACATATAAAGTTGCGGAGTGCGAGATAAATATCATACAGCACATTTTTTGCAAAAAAATCTGATTCTTCTGATTTTTAACAACAAGAAGCAGGAAACTGCTAAGGGACCTTTTTGTTGTAGCTACTCTTACGTGTGTGTGTACGTCACAGCAGAAACGCTGCAGCACAGAAGGAGAAGCCGACAGAGAAAAGCATCCTTTCCACACCACTCAAAGAGTGGGCCCCTCATAACGACACAAAAGGCCATCGTTGATGGGAACCCATATTGGCAGCCACAATTGGGTGGCTTCGCTGTTCTGTCCCAAATAAAACGTCCCAAAAAGTCGAACGGTTAGAGTCTCCACCGTGTGTGGAAATGTGATACAAAGCAGCTCGACTCGAAGACCAAAATTTCGCTCCGCTTTATTTTCAGGCCAAGATAATTTCTCCTCCCAACTTACCAAGCGTTTGCGGCGACCGCGAAGAAGACTGAGATCAAGAAACACATCAGAAGAATCCTCATGATTTGGTCGCCAGTCAAAGATGAATTTGCGGAGAAAGCAACAGCAAATCTCAAACCAATCAAGTACAAACCTGAAAGAGTAGTTGACCACAGAATCAAAAGATTAAAAATTAAAATTTATAAAGTCCAACACTAAAATAAAAAACCCATTTTTTAACAGTGTGATAATCTACAGTGATACGTAATAATTGCTCTTCGTTATCGTACACTTTTTGAAATCCTGATATCAACCACAGACAAAGTCGAAACATATCAATCTTTTTATCCTCAGAAACCTCGCTTCCATCTCCAGGAGACGGAAACGCAAATCCATCAATAACAAGTTTTGGAAAATTTTAACCCGCCGCCCTGGGTCCGACCGGAAGCCAAACTTACGGACGTTTGCATCCACAACATTGTGGAAACGTCTGCGATTTAGATACTGAAATATCACAATCAGAGCCACCAAGAACATTCTGATAACAAATACAGTGTGCCAAACAACAGGCGCCAGGGCGCTCTTCAACTTCTCTTTTGATGTCAGAGCCAGGTACTAAATCAAACTGAAATCTTAATTGATCTTAATCAGCATCATTACAGGATTTCATCAGTAACTGTTCCCTGGTGAAAACGAGTCTCTTTTGCCTCGCGTTCATTGCGGCGTTTTGAAGAAATCACTTGCCCTTATAAACTATATATTTTCCGCCTGTGACGTCATCACTTAAACCGAGGCAGCAAAACACCGAGCTCTTATCTTGTGATTGATTGCTAATCCAGCTCACGTGATACATTTCCGGGACCAGCTTCTCCTATTAAACGCATTCGATTTCATGAACGATTCTTTTGGATTTGCTGAAAAAAAAGCGGGCGCTGCGAGCCGTTGTATCGAGCTATACGTGCGCTCATGAATGTAAGTTCAAAAGGCTTGGTGTAATAGTTTGGCGGTTTGATACGAACTCGAACCTTTAAAAACTCATAAGTGGAATAGGGCTTTTTGAGTAATTTTGTTTGTTCAAAATCAAATCTTTCATTATACTACCTGTAGTACGCCAAAGCGTGTAATGAGTTTCCGGGGCCCATCTCCGCGTCATTACGCATGCAGGCAACACAGCCCCTATCGAAAAAATGTCGCAGCGGTGGGAAGCCGTTGACAACACTGCTTCCGATTTGACCGACCCGAGATTTGAACCTCAGACCTCCCGCTCCAGAGCCGAACGAGTACTGCGCAACCAACAAGCGGTATTTTATAATCGGCGGTTTATGCCGATTGCGTGAAGTAGGGTGGCCTATGCTGGCACATTGTTTTTGCTTCACAATATTTTGGCCTTAAACGCCACCTAAAACTAAGTAGTCATGGATACCTTTTGGTTTTTATGTAGTAACGAAGGCCAACGAATAGAGTTCGTTTGAATCCAGTTGCGTTGGGCTTGCTTTGATACCGGTAACAAATAATAATTACTTGTGATGTCTTGACGCTAGCGGGCCAGAGTTTTTAATATTTTTTTGTAATTACTTTTTATTCACCAAGTTGCCTTGACCAGGAGACAGCGAAGGGACCTTTCGGTCTTCGAGTCAATTGTCTACCACATACAGCGGAAGCTTCACACTGTTTCTTTATTTGCTGAATGTCAAGCAGGGAAGCTGTGAATAGCAATTTTTATAGTCTTTGGTTTGACCCGACCGGGAATCGAACCTGAGTCTACCGTTTCAGTAGCAGACGCTCCATCCACTTGACCACTGATCGGTTAGTTTTCTGACCTAAAAGTTAGATTTCTAACCTGTTGCCTGCTTTCTGACCTTAAGGTTACAAGCGCAGAAGCCTAGGAAGAAAAGGACCTATTTTGTTTACACTGCTGATGTATTGCCTTTTATTTTCTTTATGTAAGGGCGTAGCCAGGATATTAGATCGGTGGGGCGCCCAAACTGCAGTTGCCTGGATAGGAATTACAAACTGTAAATTCCGGGGATCAGACGGCATTTAGCTTCTAGACGCCGAAGAAAGGAGTTGAGTCACCGGCGCTAAAATTTAATTAAAATAGCTTTATTGTACTAGTTTTGTTCAAATTTCTATTTTTTTTTTAACTGTTTAAATGAGAATGGCAAAAGAGCGCTTCTCAAGAGCTGGCGCTACAAGAGACTAGCATTAGCAAAATTGTCGAAGTACTCGCAAAGCGAATCTATCGACGCTAATTCGCAGCTTCGACCAGGAAACGATAGACTTCCGCTCAGTAACGCAATCTTCCAAGCATCAGTTGCCTTCTCCATCGGTGGTTACGCTGAGCTTGCATGTGCGTGCGAACGAACACAACCGATTTCGCGAGCTACAATCACGATTGAATTGACTTGCTGAGTCAGACATGTTAATTGGTTGCTGCAGATCAAAAACAATTAGGCTCCGGTCAACGCGGCCACCAGGGTCAGAGTCGAACGGATGCGTCGAAACTGCTGACTTCAAAACTTTGCTTCCGCTTGCAACATGCTCGTAATTGGTAACGTCGAAGTTCTTTTTCTGGCAACTTCGAATAATCGGCCATGAAAATTGAGTTCTGCTTCAGCTCAACAAGCAGATTTATTTACGCCTGAAAATCGCTTTACATACTTCGTAAGGGGAACCAGAATCTCCAGTGCTGTTGTTCAGCAACTCCCGGTTAGCCAACGCAATGCGTTGGCATTTTAGGCGCTGCCGCGGTAAACTAATCCGCGGAATTTGCGCCAAGCAATCTATCACCACTACGAATAGAATTATCACTCCGTCGCTCACACTACCGATATTTTGCTGCATGACATCAAACATATTTTAATGAACGCTGAACTCCGACCACATGACGTAAGTACTAGCAACCAATCAGAATTCTTTACTGCAGTCATGCGCACTCATGCGTAGCAACAATTCACAGTATCAACACTAGTGGGCGTTCTTCATCCTCCCAGAAGGTGGGGCGTCGCAGCGGATGTCATTCGGGGATTCGCCGATAGAAATAAATATACGCGAGGTCTTTGGGAGGAGCTTCCGACTCGGCCACCTTCTCGTCGTTGAAGATGACCCACCTGACGAATAAACAAGCATGACGTCATCACCTGGATTTGCTTCGAGTGGCCAGCAGTGACGCTGAATGGGTCGGTGGTAAATGAAAACAAAGCCACCAGCCTTTGACATTTCAAAGCACTGCACAGATCCGAACTGGCAGAGGCCCGTCTCTTGTGTTAGCTATACAGTTTGTAGTGGTAGTGCTTCCCGACCCTAGCCGAGGTAAGGGGGCGCAGATGGAGCCCCGCAGAGACTCAGAAGTCGAACGCACCTCAAGATCTGTTCCAGAGATTAAAGATTTAACAGAAAAGAAAAGCCAAAGATAACTCAAATTTCATGCACAAGAGCGCACGCACACACCTGCCGTCCTTCTTGACGTGGCACACATAGTGGCCACACAACGTGGAAGTGCCCATGTGGCTAATAAAGGCGAACAGCTCGTAGTTCCCGGGTCCATCGCTCACACCCTGCGCTGTCCCCGTTTCCATGGGAACGTCCCCCTCCCCGGCGGATAACGAGGGAGGATCGGGAGCGTCGACGATGGTATCGAGTTCATCGAGGTGCGAGAAAATCCAGTCAGCCGCGCGCTCGAGGTCATTGTTCTGCAAAACATTCAATACTCACTCTATCCCGTCACAACTCGATAGACATTGGACAAAAATGAAAATTAAAGCGAAGTCGCGGACAGAAACATGCCTTGTTGTTTTCGGCGACTTCTACAGGCAGGAGCAATCCACAGACAACCGAATTGGCACAAACACAAGTGGATTTAAGCCTTTGATCGTAATTCAACTGCTCTTCTAGAATAAAATCGCGAAATACTTTCCAGGCCTACGCTCCGGCTCGTCGCAGCCCGGCTTGCCAGCCAAAACTGGGCAAAAATCTATGCAGTCTCCTCCCGACATTAACGTGGTCGTAAGCTATGTTACGTCACAATGCAACTCACCGTAGCGCGTAATGCCTTGATGGCTTGTTCTCGTGTGAAGCCCATGTCGACGATCGTGCAAATCGCGCTGTCGGGGGGACCACTGGGGGAGGGGGCCGGTGCCTCTGCGTCTGCGCACAACAATCACGTCAATGTTCCCGGCAGTTTTTGCTGTGTGGATACAGCGCCTCTACTGCGGGGGTTACCGAACACATTTACGGCGGATCGAATGTGTTCCTGGGTCAACCTTTCAACTCGTGTCATGACTGGCGGTCGCGAGCAAGGATATTTCGAAAAGTTCCGCGATGCTCTTACTTCGACCTCGCATGAACCCAAGAGATTGGACAATATTGCGAACGAATTTTAAAAACAAATCACTGCTCACGTGGATAAAGCATCTGCTACTAGAATGGTAGGAACGAGGTTCGATTCTCGATCGGGTCAAACCAGACTATAAAAATTGTTTTTCACGACTTCCCTTCTTGACGTTCAGTATAAAAAGCTAAAATAAAGAGTTTCCACCGTGAGTGATGGACTGGTAGGCAGGTGGCAATTTGACTCAAAGTTCCTTTGCTGTCTTCAAGACGCGAAGCAACCCAAATGTGACGTCATCGATAACTTGCGAAAGGTTTCAACCGGCCGCAAACTTCGCGAGCGGCTGCTTAACTCCACAGAGGCAACATTGTTTTGAACGGTTGGCCTATTTTGAGCAAATGACGCAAGCCACCACTTGCCAAGGTTGCCAACCTTCGCTTCGCGTACAGTGTAAACGCACCTTTAAGGTCAAGGCAACTTGGTGAATAAAATGCTATTACAATATTAATAACGATTGATTAAAACAAACACTGACGCCAACGTAAATTCAAGCTTATCTTGAGCTGCTTCTAGCGAATCAAAAACTATCGATTCCGGCAAAACAAGGTCCTCAACTGATGCAAATTTGTTGATTGCAGGATCGATTCCCGGGCACGCCAAATAACTCACCTGGGTTCTCCATAAGCCACATGATGGCAGCCTCCGCGCCCATGTTGCCAGTAGCAACGATGGCGGCCCTGCAGCGCTCAGGGGGAAATCCCATTTGTGAAATGTCAATTACCGCCTCCTCGTCAACCTCCAAGGGGGCGGGAGGCTTCTGGGCCGGGGGGCTAATATCAGGTAGGAGCACTTCGTCTTTCAGCAGCCCCTCACTGCGGTACTGGGAGAGGTCGAGGGTGTCGGGCGCGTTCACGCTCACGTCTGCAACAATCACGCGGTGAGATGCGGCGCGTTGCGCACCAATAGCTGGTGGACACGTCATGTTATGCGCAACGTCACATCATGCGATTGGTTGCCCACTATTGAATTGCGTGGAAATTGCCATTTAATTTTCCAACCTAGCAAAAGTTCTGTAGTGGAGCATTTCCGCACCTGCTCCCAACCTCAAGAGAGCCCGACAGCTCCCAACCAACCAAATAACACAAGTGAATAAACCGAGTTAGGTGCCGCAAACGACTGGTGCGGCTCAAATCCACACCCCAATCCACCACCAACAAGCACACCAGCCGCTACTTCTCCGCACCACTCACCCAGCTTTTTCGGGACCCAGTCGGAACCGACGGCGAACTTCTTCAGCTGCACGACCAGATAGTCGGGAAACGTCGCAAGGCGCGCGCGCTTCGCCGCGTCCGACTTTTCCTGAAACAAAGCAAACTGTTTTGACAGACGAAATAATGGAGCCGCTTTGAAAGTCCTGGTCTGGATAAAAGCAAAAGCCTTCGCGGATTTCACAGCGTATGAAATCGTGTGCACAGCACTCGTCTTCAAACAACCATCTACGTTCTCACTGTCTTTTCTGTTTGAACTGCATTGGAAAAGACGTGCTTTAATATTTATTTTCTTTTTTTCCAAAATGTGGTAATGGGTTTATCTTGCCAAACACAAACCAACACATTTCGAGATGCTACCATAGGAGCAACACATGGTTTGCATCCTCAAAACGCTAAGTTGCTTCTCGTTCACGCAGCAGCAGTCACCGCCCACCTTCAGCGCCGAGCTCCAGAAGTCCAACAACTTCTCGTCCTCCATAAACGCGGCAATGCACGACTGGAAGGGCACACTCGCCCGGACCACCTCCTCGGTGGTGGAAGGGTTCGCCTCCTTGCGGGAGTGATAGGCCTCCACCGCATCTGCAAAAGGAGCTAATGTAACTAGGAACTTGTCGAGCTTGCAAAGAGAGTATAGCGTTGTGTTAAAGGCTTGAAGTCGCAGTTATCTGTTAACAAATTGCATGCAACTTCTGTAGCTGCTTAACGGGTACGGACGGCAAGCTCCAGTTCAAGTATTCACTATTGACGACTAGATAAACAAAAATCAACAACATAAAACAGTTAAAACAGAGTACGTAGAGTTGGTATGAAAAGCAGCGCCTGAGTGACCGCGAAAGGACCGTGAGGTCTTCGAGTCTGCAGCCACTCAGGGAAGCCACAACGAAAAGTATATGACATCTTTAAAATGCCTGATCGATAATCCCTCCGCAGTTATTCAGCGCAGCAGCAAGCATTCGCATCCTCTTCAAAAATGAAAACGCCGGGTCTTGCAAGAATCGATCGGGGTTGGAAACTGTGTCCCATTGTTTTGTTTTTTCCTGATGAATTTCAGACGACAGCGCTTGCAGAGGTACCCACCAACCACGTGGCTTGACGCTTACTTTTGTTGCTGGCTTGCTCGACCGGCACGGGCAGGGAGAGCACATATTCACACCGCTTCGTGTAACGCACTTGTTTGCTCTGCAGACACTCCACCCGCTCCTCGATCTGCGCGGAATAATCGGTGAAGTCGTTTTCAGGATTCAAGAGGTTTACAACGGGAGTTGATACTACCCGATACCCGTCAACACTTCCACTCAAAGACACTGAAATTGGCTTAAAGGGGGAGGAGAATCCACGTAGGACTAAGAGTTAAAAATTAAGCAAACATTTAAAATATATCGAAAAATACCAACTTTCAGCAATCTGCCACTTTTTGTTTCTTGAGAAATACATTCAAAGTTTGGAAGATCCCTCAACAGTGTTGCAAATTAAAATTTTATCTTGTTTAAAATAATGTTTGAGATATCTTTCACAACTAGTTTGAGAGCACCAGAATGCAAGCCTTGCAAACAGAATACTTTACGTAAAACATTCGAATTCCTCGAGAATTACATTTTAACCGGCAACACTGAAGTGGAGATTTCCTAAACTTTGAAACCAAATATCTCAGAAAGGACATGTCGAAGAAAGCTGAAAATTGGTGAAGATATCTTTTAGATCAGAACTTCCCAAACTTTTTTGCTCGCGACCCCCTTTAATCTTCTAAAAATTTCCGCGACCCTTCACCGTTAGAATAATAAACACTGTGAGTTGTGTATTTATGGTAATTATTCAATGGAAAAAAATAATAACAAGGCACTGGTATTCAATGCTTACAAAACGAAAACACATTTGCAAACACCCTGTTTGCATTGTCTTTACCGTTGCTTCAACATCATCTGCAAGTACGCGTATTACCGTTATCGTGCGACTTTTTTAACCAGCTATCCATTGATTAGAATTTAACCAGTAGTAGTAGTATGGCGGTTATACAGTACCTTTACTCAAGACAACTACATATACAGTATATATTACGCTCCTACTCTTCTACGAAACTACAGGTACTACAGCCAGGGGCGGATCCAGAAATCTACAATGGGGGGCTGTTACGGCTGTTACAGTGCCCAGAAATTTTGTATTTTTTTGGCAAAAACAACCTAATTTTAGGCCTATTTTGATGAAAATTAATGCTATTAAAACGTAGCATAGAAGTTAACAGTGCAAAGGCATGATTATACTTGTTTCATAAATAAGCTATGTGGGAGGTAGCTGTTGGCTATGTTTCAAAGTTTTTTTTTCTAATTTACGAGTTTGTTTTTTGTTTTGACAAATTAGACCCCCCCCCCCTAAATTAACGTTTCAAAATATGCTTCACATTATTTTTTGAGTTCATCCCAGTGCAAAGTCTCAGAAGCTAAAACGTGGTATTTTTCTTATTCTGCATTTTGTTCGGCAGGCCAATGGGGAGCTATACCCCCTTCCTGGCTACGCTAGTGACTACAGCACTACACATGCATTGAATTAGGTCTGCATAGTTCCATTATGTCGTAAACCAAACTGACGAAACAAGTTAGGCATCCAGCTTTGCTATATGATACGAATAGGGAAATAGCGCCTATTTAAGTACAATCTACGGCTAAGTTAAGAATGACGTTTTGCAGAATTGTACGAGTTTTTAACGACAGCCAGAGATTGCTGAGAGTACACTAATTTTACACTTCCTTGTAAAAATAGGTATACTCTTTGCGACCCCTTGGGGGGGTCGCGACCCCCAGTTTGGGAAGCCCTTTTTTAGATCATTCCTTACTTTTTGCACACAATCCTAGCTTGATGCCTCACACCTCTGAAAGCAGAATCGCACACGGAGGTCCTGGCTTGGAACTTGCTTCACGCACCACAAACAAAAATCTTCTGGGCCAGTTCAGCCGCACGAACCTCCCCGACGGTCAGCGCTGATGTTTGGAGGAAACGTATTTTGAAACTAGAAGGTTTCTGAACGAATCTTCCGGATTGCCAGATCGGAGCCGCTGCGAAACATTAAGTGTTGCGCCACACTTACCATGAACTTGAACAAGTCCGCGACGCAAGTGATCCCGTCCTTCCGGTCTGATCGCTCAAGCGTGGAGAGGAGGTGAAGAAAAAACTCATGCGCATCTTGCTGGTGATTGGTCGAAAACTCGGCGTGACCTCTTCCGATGATATGTTTCAGTGAGCGTGGCGTAATCGACGGAAATAAATCGGCCTAAAAAGGTTACAACAGCCCAGTGGGCAAGGTCGTTTGGAACAATTTCAGTTCCTATTCCGAACGTAAACCTAAAGCTCTTGTTCCTATTCCGAAATATTTATTCCTAAACATATTTGCGGAAAGCAGTTCAGAGTTCCTTGACTTTAACCACATTCTTGAGTCTTGACTTTAACCAAATGGTCAAGGAAATTTAACCTTCTGCTGAAACAGAGCGACTCGGCTGGATGAATGAGACTGTTTTGCTTTAACTTGAAAAAACAACATAACGATATTTAGTTGGTTACAGAACTAGTAAATGACAGACCAAATGAGAATTTTAAAAACGTGTCAACCGCCACCCAATCATACTTTAGTGAGCGGCAGCGGGCTGGTGGCCGGTCGCATATGAATTCCTCTTTGCAAATAAATTCCAACCTAGTACGGTTTAAAATCGTGGCAATCCCTGCCGGAGTATGTTCTTAATCCAGGCCCATGGACGACTCCGGAGTCAGACAAACGTTGCAAGACAAACTGACTCCGGAGTCAGACAGAGCAAAGCACAGCTTGTGCGGTCGACTTTGCGCATTGCTGACCATGAGTTTAATACGAGGGCGAAGGTTATTTTGAACAGCACGCCGGCATTCATTCCACGTGAAACGTTCTGGTATATAATAGCTCATATCGTCATCAGTACTACTGTAGAAGCATGAGCTGATGATTGTAATAACATATCCCGGAACGTTTATGACTTTGGGCTACAAGACACCTACCTGGTTGAGATTTTGGCCCGTTTTGGGATTGGGGGCGTTGAGGGCCACCCCGAGCTTACACATCTGCAACGTGAGGTCGTCCGAGAAGTCAAGGAGACGCTTCTGGAGGTCACTAGAGGGGGTCGCGGGGTCCCACGATAGCGGGGCCAAACGACGACGGAACAAGTCGTGACAGCGCTCGACGTTCGAGTATCTGATGACAAGGCTAATACTAATAAAGGTTACTCCGCGTCAAAGCAAATTCTTCAAAGGTTACTGCATGTCATAACAAACCACTAAGCCATTGAATGCTGACAATACAACCGACACATCTATCACACAGTCCTAAGACTGACAATCCAAGAGGAACTTTTTTGGATGATTAAACGAATGAGCAAATCACGCACCAACCAAACCAAGTGGGTTCCATAGCCTGAGGACAGATGGCAACTATTTACACGGTTGATTGAGGGGAGGTGGCAAACACTCAAACGGTAGCAAACATTCACACGGTGGCCTGAAAGCAGGCGGCAAACATTCACGCGGTGGCCTAAAGGCAGGTGGCAACAAACATTCACCCGGTCACCTCTGCTGGAACTCGGGAATGGCGAGCAGGACCTGCATGGTTGAGTTCAGGTAGCAGCTGTTGCCCATGTTGAGGAGGCCGATCAGCCCCGCCCCGTGCAGCTCCTTCAAGTTTTTTCCTGAAAGCCAAAACAGCTTTGATGACGAAGCGCAAATACACTGCCGAATCTAGACGGCAAAGTAAATCGTGTAAAACCTTTAATGGCAAAGGTATCGGGGTCATCAGCAACCCCCATCAAATCGTGGCTATTTTTTCAAACCTGACCCGCGCATTTCCAAAGCAAATTCCCAACTACACTCGCTGGAATGAGGAGCAACGCAACTACACATCGTATACCTCGGAACTAGCCAGGAGACAGCAAAGAGACCTGAATTCAGTCTTCCGCTGGACATCGCACTATTCAGGCTGTAAATTCCAATTTCACTACAATTCTAAATTCAAAAATGCTTAATTTGAGCTGACAGGGGATCGAACCAGAGTGTTTTTACTAGCACACGTTTAATCACCGATCGCAAATCACAGCACCAACCTGCTTCCTGTATGATGTTCCATTCGCTCCCCAGCTTCTCGTTCAGTTCAATCTCCAGCTCAGTCATCGTTTGCTCGGTCTACAAAGCAAAAGATTACGAAGCGCAGCCAACGCGACATTCTATTCGCCTCTAGAGACCTGCAGCTTGATATGCGCGTCGCACATTCACAGGCCCAATATTCAGAGCAGGCAAGCGAAGCTGCCGATACGCGAGCTACTCATAGCAGCGATGAATGTAGAAAACGCAGAAAAGGACGCATAGCCGGCCATGCAACCGGAATCTACAAAACTTAAATCAAGTGGTGTGTTCTTATACAGTAAATCTTGAATTCACAACTACAATCATATCTTTAGGGCTTGTGCTATCATCTGCGAACTTTTTTCGGTGATTTGGACCGAAATGGCAGCATCTGTTTCAAGCAATCACCCAAATGTGGGTTCATGACCCTGAAACAAAGTAGTCTCAGCATACCAACCTTCTCCATGTTCATCATGTTGATACCGAAGTGCGAAAGGTGCTCGGCAAGCTTCGGGTCCTGAACCATCGAGTCCTCGTCGTAAGAATAAACGTCTGTGATTCAACAAAACAAAAACGTCACTGTGCTGTACAACTGCTGTTCTTCAATGAAGATGTCAGATCAACGAAATACTTTTTCATCAGGTGCAACACTTCGCATGGAATTCGCACTCGGGGTTCGAAAGCCAAGGTTTTTCAGATGGTGGTTGCAGCGCAAATTCACTGATATGAGGTCAAGTAGCTTCTTGAACTTATCCAGTCAAACTCGAAGTGTAAACATCAGGTCAAAAAAACATAGCAGGTCTGCCAAGATGTTGTGAGTGTAGGCTTAACAATGTATAAGGATACTTGTGGTCAGTATTTTGTTGTTGATGATCAGGCTGATTCAGCCAGTTTGTTGGATATAAATTAGTCGAACAGTTTTGCAAAAAAACATTGAAAGCGAACTGGGGTACAACGCCATCAACCAACCTGCGCCACTCGGTGTGATGGTACCCAACTTCACGGCCAGTGGGTAGCCGGTCTCCTTGAAGTGATCCACAGCGTGGTTGTTCCCCCCCGTCCCGTCGAAGTACCTCCTCCCGCACAGGATCGCCCCGTCAGTCAGGTTCAACCACAAGTTGCAGTTAAGCTCACAGCGGGCGCACTTCCATCCGCGAGGGGGGATCTTCACCCCGTTATCCAGCTGCTCCAGCGAATCTGCATGTCTGGAACGGAGAGGAGGCAAACGTTGAAAAAGCTCGATTACATTCACTGTATCACGCAAAAACGCGTTTGTTGAGTTCTCCGAGCCATTGCGAAGCAGCAGCGGTAGCGAGCCGACAGCAACGCACCTCCGAATTGACCGGCCATGAGACCCAGGTTTAATTCCCAACATATAGTATTGGCATATCCAATCCACTTTGCCATACTCCGGCCAAGTTACAGCTGGTGGCCCTAGACGGCCCTCTTTCAAGGGGATAACATTTGGTCCCTAACTGCCCAACCTAAACGACTACCCGGTTTGGAATTTCCAACTTTTTGCACTAAGAACGTACTGACTTACTTGGTGATTGGGCGGACCTCACCGTCCCAGGCCAGGACCTCCTCTTTTTTTTGCGCACTCGTCGACGACAAAACACCGCTGATGCTGGCTAGGATCTGGAAAAACTGCAGTTAGACGGACGCAAGGTTCCACGAAGTGGACGAATACGACGATACTCATTCATTCCTAATTCAAGTTACTAAACCGTAAACTTAAGCTCCGTCACCATCACAAAGGGCAGTTTCGGGAATCTACGAAACTCCAATCGCTAAAGATTTGCCTTCAGTATGAAAAGTCACGATAAGAATCTGGAGAGAAAACGCGCGATCGACCGACTCACTATGGAGGGGATTTCCTCGATGTTTTCCAGCGGGATCTGGCGGAACTGAGGAAGGATGACGAGGTTGTTGACTTCTTCGAACTCAAACCGATCATCGTGGTCCGGTTGGAAGCCTCCTTCAACCCCTGCGCAAAACGTGGCGGTCGTCAAATGTCATCGCGACACAAGAGATTACGTACCAAGCAGCCGGTATCGAAAAATAAATCAAGACATGCGTAGTGCGCAACAAGGTAGGAGCAGAAGCATTGAAATTAGCCCAATACATTTTACTTTTAACAAAAACACAGATTTTCTAAAAGCAAAGTCAATATCAAGCGAAAGTACGTCACTGAACCTCAACAATCCCTGGAGATCGCCATTCTTTCAAATTGCTATAGTAACCGAGATTACGTGGTGATCCTGGTTTTCTATCCAAGATCTTCCGACAACTATAACGAACACTTGCGTACAGAAAGCTGATAATACATTAAATATGACGTCAACAATACTTGCCAATAGCTAGTCGCTTTGGCTTCTTTTCTTCGGGGGATTCCGACGACTTGCCGCTTGGTTTCACCTGAACCAACAATTAGTTGAGCTTGCGAATTCCAACAATTTTTTTGCAGAGCGTGCTTTGCTGTCGCTTAATTTTTGCGCAGTACAAGCGTTGAGCCGGCAGCCCAGGCCAACAGCTTGGAGGCTGCAAAACCTACACGAGGAGCAGCAAATTTACTAAGACGCAACAGCACGATTATATAATCGCTACAACACCGGCACTCCACCTCTTTCTTGATCCTCCGGAGATGCAGGAACACCCGGTTGCGGGTGGCCTCGTGGTAGAACTCGACGTACTGACGGCCGAACGCGAGGAAGGTCGTCAGGCAGACGTACAAACCACCCTCCGACTCCTGGAACAAGAGAAAAAATACTGAAGCTAACACATACAGCGATCCAATTGAAACAAAAGCCAGAAATATACGAAAACCACGTCATAGGCGTAGAATCTCTCATGCGAAAATTGCGCGTCTATCTGGATTCAAAACGTGAAAAAGACTGACGTGCAATCGAACAATTTACAAGCTTGACATTATCTTTGACCACGTTAAAACTTGCCACTGCAAAAACATTTAAGCTTTTTGTAGATTTAGAAAGATGCGGAGTGGAAATCTTTTTAAAGGGGCCCTGCATTTGAAATAGGCTATTATTTAAATAATCCGGAATATTTTTCTGAACACGTTATCGAAAGTTTCGTCCAGAAATTCCTCACCATTCTTGAGATATCCTCTAAAATCCGCTAATACTCAGCTAATCCGTGACGTCACTTGCCCGAGTTTGTATGGGCTGTGTAAGGTATAGAGTAGACAGTTTTGAATAAAATAGGGTATAATTCACTTAATTTAGACAAGGATAAACATTCAAAACTGTTGCCTACCTACTCTATACCTTACACAGCCCATACAAACTCAGCCAAACTCGGGCAAGTGACGTCACGGATTAGCGGAGTATTAGCGGATTTTAGAGGATATCTCAAGAACGGTGAGGAATTTCTGGACGAAACTTTCGATAACGTGTTCAGAAAAATATTCCGGATTATTTAAATAATAGCCTATTTCAAATGCAGGGCCCCTTTAAGATCGAAGTCGTTATTTTATTAGCTTGCGTCATTAGGTGGGCCTACAAGGTGCCATTGATTTAGTAATTTGATTAGCGTTAAGAATTTTACTAAGATATTTCGATCACAAAAGCTGTGTGGAAATGACGCGCCATTTCTACAATTAAACTCGCCGATCGCTCACGGGCCAGTCTAACTACCGACACCTACCGGAGTATCAAACGATAGGCAACACTCTTCTTTGTGCACGTTGTCACCGAGGGCCGGGACCCGAACTTTAGGGAGGCAAGTCGATAGATCGTCAGCTAGAGACGGCAGAGAGCAGGCCGCTGATGCAGTAGCCATGCGCTCAGCCCCATTAAACAAAGTATGAAAATTAACTGAAAAATCTGTAACATTAAATACAGTAAGTAGAATAACTAATTCGATGAAATGGCATGATGCAGCAAATACAACAGGCCGAACATCGGCCACTTCTAATTTTCAACGGTTGAACAATCCACACTACCATACAGCAGAGCACCAATTATTTCGTTCGAAACCATTGGAAATCTGAAAAACTTATCGCACAAAAAATGGTACAATCACAGCATTAACAATGGACGTCGGGCAATTGGGCCACATAAAAGCTTGGACGCTGAAGCCAAATGCAAGTCTCAAAAACTGAACTGTCGACAACAGTTCAAATTTGTAAGGGGAAAATACTACCAGCTCAAAATATTATGTGAGTAATTTTAAGGCATAGCTTTGTTCTTTGCCATTGTTGAAATATGCATGATGTTATATATTTTCCAATCGTGTCCCATTCGCAACACTGAAGTTGCACATACATCATGAAAAAACGCGCCACGGCCGGCCCTGGCACAGCTTTGTCTGACACAAACCTCACAACACAAATATGCTCAGCAAACTAAATTATATCCAGTATAAGTATTTTTGAGCAATTGTAATTCCAAAAATCTATCTAAATATTTTTCGATCGAAAAAATAATTTTTTTTCTTTTTGAGGTAGTGCAAAATTGCAATGCACTTAGGAGAATTGCAATCTACAATCAGGAGATATGCATTTCTTCCAAGTGCATTTGGTCTCTAAAACATCCCGCTCATTACATACCAATCCAGAGAGAGATACCAACTAAAGAGTTCTGTCCGAAAAGCTTATTGAGAAAGCTCACATGAAATCAACTTCGCTGAAAGTCATATTCAAATGCATAACTGTACAGAAATTTAGAATTCGTGTATTTCGACACATTTAATTCACTGCACTTGAATGCATTGGGTAGTTTGAGTGAACTTTTGTATCAGAAAAGATTTGAAGTATTTCGTCATTTTTCAAAACCGAATTTGTTTGGAATGTCTGTCTCTGTGCAAAAGCGGCCGCAACCCTGAGTCATCTCCAAACAGCAACTTGCGACGTTGCGCTTTGCATCGCAGACGTTCACATCACTGTTCCCAGCAAGAAGCGCTTTGTGGTGTGGTATTCTTCATAATCGGAGTTGTTCGTGCGTCGCTCTTCCTTCATCTGCTGGGTAAACTTCGACTGCTGCTCCCAATCCTCGTCGCTCATGTGCGGTAGGTTCTCCTCCATCCGCTCCCGCACGTGCTCGGGGAGGCGCTCCAGCTTCCACCGGTGTACGTGCATTGCCACCCCAGCAGGCAGATTCCGCTCCACATACTCAAGGTAAGCATTTGCGGTGGATGACGTCATGTACTTCAATTGCAACACTCGGCGGTGGGTTCGAATCTCGTACTGGACGCGGTGCTTTTTCTGAATGTGAATTGACTTGAGAAAGGTGGATCGGTCGGCGATAAACTTTGGCGTCAACTTTCCCGCGATGTCGATGCCCAGAAGCTCTGCGGCTTTGGTCATAAACGTCATATAACTTTCCAAGACCGAAGCTTCATGGCCTTTGATCAAAATATCGATGGCTCTGTACAAGGTTTCTGGCTCTGTTGTCTCAGCAATTTCGCTCTCTTCTGCTTCATAATCGCTGAGCAGCCAAGGGGAGGTGGAAACCGACCGGACACTGTTCCCTGGCAGCTGCTTTCGACACTTCGCCAGCGTCCGAGTTGAACTAAAAGGCACAGTTCGAGCCACAGCAATGTGAGCGAGTTGAAAAGTTCGTCTGAAAACACGAACCGCCATTTCTAACTTCACACGCTGATACACACATCGATGCCTAACCTGGCACTAATCTAAATCTGAAAAAAAAGCGTAAAAAGCACCTCATTTTGCGATGAAAAACATTTGGGGCAGTGAAAAACAAAAAAGAAACACACATAAGCTAATTAGTAAAAGCACTTAAAGAAGTATAGCACAGCAAGCTCAATACACAATGGCAGGTTCTAGTCTATGTAATTGAAATTAGTGATTTGCTCAGTTCTAAAGAATCAGAATGATATTGTTGAAGCAATTGGCCGCATTCTAGAGCGAAAATGCGACTTCAGCTAAAAGAGCTGATAAAAATTTGAAGAGATTTTGACTTAAAAATCAATTTAAAACCCTAAACGTTACCAAGTTCACTCATTAAATTTTTACTTAGTGCATTAAATTCTTCAAGTCGGACTAGAAAGACAAGCGAACCATACAGCCAGCATGACGAAACTTAGGCTCGAGTTCAATTGAACAAAAAAATTATAAGACTTGCATCGAATACTTTTTAGTGGCCGAAATCTAGCTGTAGAATGAGTGCCAGTGGCGCAACCTGCAGTGGGGAGGTAAGGCGCCTTTAACACCCTCTCTCTAGCAAAGTGACTTAAAATTTTTAACTCAAATTGCAAGCGTTTAAAGATGTTTTGGATTTGACCTGTAACGAGGGGTAGCTTGAAGGGGCTGGGCGATTTAAACTTTCTTCAACCAACTTTCAAATCTTTGCAATTTAGTTCTTTTAAATAGTTCCATGTTACAAAATTTGATCCAAATAACTATTTATTTCTGAAAAAAATTACTAAAACTGCACAGCGGCTGGGGGCTTTGTCCGCAGACCCCTAAGGCCTCCGGCGGCAAGCTCGGCCCCCAAAGCCCCGCCTGTGGTACGCGCAACATCTGTTTGTTTAACACATTGCCCAAATGAAGACATTGTTCAAGCAAAAATTTACCTTTAGGTTCTAGCCCCCCTTTTCCCCGCTAACAAAATCTTGATTGCGCGTCTACGCGTGGAATCAGATCACTTTCAATTATACATTTATTGTCTCTCCAATCTTCACTAATATCCTGTTTCAATGTCGGCTTTCGGCAGCATTTCTAATTATTGTTCGAAAAAAAAAAGAACACCCAGAAATGTGAAATAGCTCCACGATAAATCAAGCTTTCTTGTGTTCCTGCAGCAAGCGATTACATAAGGTTGGCAAAAAAAAGCAGCAAAAACATGAAATTTGAAAGAACAACACATTCATTTAGTGACGAAAAGCGCGAGAAAATTCAAACAATCACCGTAAAATTCAAATACGTAGCACAGCATTCAATGATCATCTCGTTCCAAAACAAGGCTTCAAAGCAGAAGACTTTATGAACAATCAGGGACATATTCTTGTTTTTGCAAATTCACTCGAAAAATGGCAGGTCCAGACGTTTCGGTTAGATCAGAATCACTTTCAATGTTTTTTTAGCATTCAGATGACACAAACCCAAACGTCTAAACTCAAGGCTGCCTTAACCATGGCCGAAGTTTTTCTGCGGCGATTACTTTTCAAAAACAGATTCGCCCCAATTGAAGGGCAAAGCTCGTGGGCTGCTGAATTTCCTTAGATCGGTTTAAGATGTTGTGGACAAACAGCAGTGTTGTAAGAACTTTAACGGTATTTTGGGTCCAGTGGTAAAGATAACAAATATCCCGGATGATGCACTACTGTACACACGTTTTCAATTAAAATCGGATAATTCTGCAGAAGCCGACCAAGAAAAATCCACAAACTCAAACGCAATACTTGGCATTAAAGAAAAGCAAAACAAAAAAATTAACTACAGAAGAACATACAGCGCAAGATAAAAATTAACTACAGAAGAACATACACCGCAAGACGTTCACTGAATATTTTGAAATATACCACATGACAAGTCACTGTCACTGCACGTCATAATAAACTCTCTGTCCACGATCTTCTCGAG
Organism: Trididemnum nubilum; assembly: GCA_963965965.1. Taxonomy (NCBI): domain Eukaryota; kingdom Metazoa; phylum Chordata; class Ascidiacea; order Aplousobranchia; family Didemnidae; genus Trididemnum; species Trididemnum nubilum. Next base: position 253,922 of record OZ014484.1, read on the forward strand.
TTCCTCCCGGCAAAACTCACTGCGGAACGCAACATCGGCGCCGAACTTCTTAAGCATGGATATCAATGTGCCAGACTCGACTGCGTTAGACGAATTTGACTTCAAGTCCTCGTCCAGCTTCCCTTTGAACTTGTTCTGGTTGATCACCAATCGCTCCAGAACCCGCTTCGCTTCGGCTCGCTCCACCATGAACTGGTCGACAGTGTTCGCAGCAACCAGCCGGTAGACGATCACCGGCCGAGTCTGCCCGATCCGGTGGCATCTGTCCTGGGCTTGCAGGTCATTTTGCGGATTCCAGTCAGAGTCGTAAATAATAACAGTGTCAGCTGCAGTCAAATTTATTCCCAAGCCGCCAGCTCTGGTGGATAAAAGAAATAAGAAAGTATCAGGATCGTTGTTGTATCGATCAATGTACATCTGCCTGTCCTCACATTTTGTGCTTCCGTCCAAGCGGAAAAATTTAAAGCCTCGAAAATGACAGAAATCTTCCATAATATCCATTAGTTTCGTCATCTGACTGAAGATTAACACTTTGTGACCGTTCTTCTTCAGCATGGGAAGCATTTGATCAAGTAACTGCATTTTACCACAAGCTGTGATTAACTCTTTGTCGATGCGAAACACATCGGTGCCAGGGATGAGTGGGTATTCAATCAGGTAGGGATGATTGCAGCACTTCCGCATTTGCATCATCAGATTGTTCAGAGAAACGTTGATCACCGCGTCACTATCGACAAGGTTTCTGCTTTGTCTCTCCAATGACAACCTCGCATCTTGAGTTGAGCTTCTGGTCACTGCTTTAGTTGATGACACTGAATCTTCATACAGATTACACAGAGAAGAGATGTCCAACTTGTTCTCATTTTCTTGGTTGAAAAGCTTGCGGATTGTTCGGTCAGCGATGGCTTGGTACAGCTCTGCTTGATGAGGGGTCAAAGGTACGAAAAGCAAGAGCTCACGCTTGGACGGGAGCTCAATATCAATGTCAGTCTTCGTTCGACGAAGCAGAAATGGAGCCAAGATCTTGTGCAGCATCACAATAATGTGTTCCTCTTTCTCCGTTGATATCGCACGAGCGTGCTTTTGAATTTCTCCGAGGTCAAACCACGCCTCAAATGTGCTAAGATCATTAAACACTTCTGGCAGTAAAAAGTTCAATAAAGACCAAAGTTCAGCCAAATTGTTTTGCAATGGCGTGCCTGTTAAAAGGACTTTTGCTGTAACTGTCAGAGCTCTTAATTCCTTCAGGAGTCTACAGTTTATGTTTTTGAGACGGTGACCTTCATCAACAATGAGATAATCCCACGAATGCTTGGATAGCGCAGGGCGGTCCCTCATCAGCACCTCGTATGACGTCACCACAACTGGCGCACAGTTCAGCGCCGAGCGATGCTTGCCAATCACAGAACGAAGAACACAACGCTCAGCCGCTGTGCCATGGTACAACAACACCGGAACCTGCGGAGCAAAACGTTTGAATTCCAGGATCCAGTTGCACACCGTTGACAATGGAGCACAAACAAGAAAAGGGCCTTGAAATCCAGTCTTAAGCAGTCGGCAAATCATTGCTATGCATTGGATGGTCTTCCCCAGGCCCATTTCATCAGCAAGAATTCCACTCACCGCATTATCAAACAAAACTTTCAGCCATTGCAGCCCAGTGATTTGATAGTCTCGCAGCACACCACCAGTGAAATATTCTGGCTGGCCATCTGGAATCCTTTTTCCATTGAACAGGCGTTCACCATCTACTAGTTTAAAGTTATCAGAAACATCAGATCCCTGGTGAAATTTTGCATTCAGCAACACTTTTTGGTCAATTTTCTTTAGTTCTGAGGCAAGCAGCACAGGAGCTTTACGAACATCATCACCATCTTCTTTCACATTATCTGTCACATCATTTACGATGGCCGACTCATAAACCCATTCACTTTTTGCTTTGTGGGTTTGCAGCTTTATTTTATACTTCCATTGCTTGTTCACACAGCAAAGATCCAAAATTTTTCCTGGCAAAAGTTCCTCCTCTCCATCATCAAAACGCTTGATCACACAAACCCGATCACCAGTTTGATAATTTGCTTCTTCAACAGCATTTTTGTGGGTAGTTTTCCTTTTCTTTGCAGTCAATGACCCAGCCACAGCTTTGCGTTTCAAACGAGTCGATCGTAAACCATTTCTTTTTTCTTTTGTTGACGCAGTTTTTATCGATTCAGATTTTCTTTGTTTCTTTAAAGCTTTCTTCAGTTCAGATTTTTTGCGAGCTTCAAGAACACCCAGTAAATAATTAGCATAAATACTACTTTTCTCCAACAGATGGTTAAGTTGTGACAGCTTGGCTTCCATGGAGCTTTCCTTGCATCTTGCCAGAGCCAATTGCTTTAAATTCTCAGCTTCTTTTTCACCTTCACAGCGCAATGTCGCTTCTTCATGCAAAACCGAATCAGTCATTAAATTTTCTTCTGCATTCATTGACTCTAACGCAGTGTTTGCACCACTACTGTGGAACTTTTGATCTTCCGGCAATCTTGGCGTAAGACAAGCCACAGCACTCTTGCAAACCAAAGAAGAACCTGGAGCTTCCTTTTTAGTATCATTACTGGGCAGACCATTGCTGCAGGGGATATTTTCTTTACAATCTTCCAAACAAGTTTCTGCCATTTGTGATGGATCCATAAGAGCAAGCGGAAGCAATAAAACAACTTGTCTATGATTTTTTAGTAAAGGAAAATAAATCTAAAATATCACACCAATGATAAGTGTATTCAAAACATTAATAGTCCTAGATTACACCTGAAATGAAAATCAAAAACCTAATCTAGGGTATTGGAGCCTGAGTTTTCATTTCAGACTATCATAACCAGTGTTCTCTACAAGAACAAAATATTTTCCGGGATCAAATTTTTTCTCAAAGTGCAAGTGCAAAACGGCATTTAATTTTGGCGTTTTTTTTTTTAGACGCGATGTCTGGCGCGGTGCATGACCATTTTTGTTAACAACCCGCAAAACGCGAAAAGCAGTGGATTCGTGACGCAATGACTTTTTTTTTGGAGATCACCGCACAAGCCGCAGAAAATATTGTGTCTGCATCATGATCACCTTTTTTTTTTAAAGATTGGCTTGGTCATAATGCAGCATTACAAAGCCTGAGCTATGGTATTTTTGCAAAAACTTCGGGGCACTTTCGTTCATTTTCCAACGCTTATGCAGAAGGTGAAAAGCTAGAGGCTAGGTTTTTTTTTTCAAAATCTGGTTTCGGTCATTTGACCGATTTGCCAGATATTTTTTCGATCATTTGAATTATTTTTCGGTCATTTTCTTATAGAAGTAAAATGAACAATATTCGCGTTATTGAGTTTTTATTAAAATACAAACACGAAACGAAATTTGCAAAACACGGTCATAAAAACAAAGCATTTTAGATCACATTACTTCAAGCATTCTCAGCTAAATTGATGCTACGCTCTGCAGCGGGTATGATATAAACAGACACTGCAGTAATGTAAAAGGGCTTAAAAAAAAAGCGTTAGATAGCATAATCAAGTTACAAAAGTCAGTAAGTAATTCCAAGTTATTATGATTAAACGATCGCAGAATGATCCATCTTTAACTAAAACTAACCAATAAAAAGACTTAGGATGAACGACACAAGGCCACAGTTTTGCTCTTTCACAATGCAAAAACAACTAAAAAAACATTACCTGTAGTCGTATTTTTTTAATTATCAGAACAAACTAAAACTTATTAGCGGGTAAAAATTTGCAACACAAAATCACGACTTTAAAAAAGCGTTAAACTTAAACAAACCGAGAAAAACAATACTGCACAAAATATGCCTCTCAAAATTTAGTCGTCCATATTTATTCTTCTTCAGCCGTTGACATGTTGGGCTGTGAAGAAAAAGCGCTGGAACCCCTGCTGTTTGTGTTGTACCTGGACTGCTTTGTAGATTGTAACCAATGGTTGTATGCATAGGTGGGCACAAGTCCGTTAATAACGAAGCTAACTTTTTCATTAACTCGGTAATCCGTTAAAAAGTTTTTTCATGTTAACGGACTAAATTAACTTCCGTTAAGTTCTGTTAACTTCCGTTAAGGTTTTTATCGTTAATATCTTGCACCATTCATTCATCGTACCGGTACAAACCAGTTTGCAAGGGTAACACTTGTTGCGTGCTAGCACGAGTTTTATAGAAAGCGAAGAAAAGAGCTCTTTTTTGTGTCAAATAATAAGCTGCAGCCTCATCAAATGAAATTCTGTTCGCAATTTCCAAAGATTTTCGGATCGCAGCTTCGTTACTGCATTTGAACTTATTTTTATCTTAAAATTAGATTAGACTGTAAAATGTAACTTCCAAAGCACAAAGAGACCACCATGGCAATAAATATTTCCTTACGATCCGCTCAACAGCGTCAAACGTATTGTAGAAGCGAGTGAATAAAAAGAAATATAAATTATACGCAAAATGTTAACGAATTAACGGACTTCATTAACTTCGGTTAACTAAAGCCGAAAATAAGAATTAACGTTAACGGAGGTGTGAAGTTTGCTAGCGGACTAGTGGTTAACAAAACTAACGTTTTACATTAACTTGCTTACCTATGGTTGTATGCCAAACTGTAATCGCAAGTTTTGTACGATTCCGCATTCAAGCGTAGTCGCATCAATTGTCACAAGTGAATGGTAGTCGACGATTTCTTGGGGGCGTTTTTAGTCTAGCCAAAGGACTAAAACCTCGTTCTACAGTTGCGTTTTCAGCGTTGAAACTAAGTATTGCTCTGGCAATCGTGAAAAGAGTGGGCCAATCCAATTCCTGTTCTGCAGCGATTGTCGAAACCGTTCGCCAATTGTCATCAGCATAACGACAATTCCGTAAAACTTCAAACTTAAAATTGTGCCATTCGTCTTCTAGCACTTCGGTTTCGATAGGGTCAGGGCTACTTTTGTAAAACTTAGCTAGAGCAATGACTTCCTTTTCAAATTTTCTTCATGCAAGCTGGATTTTAGTTTTACTGCTTGTTTTTAACAAAACTTAATTGAACTCGAAAAATTCGACATCTTTGCCGAACTCGAGAAAGAATAAAAATAAGAATCTCAGAACTTGAACTCGAATAAAAAATGAAACGAGTTCGTAACTGTTGTTACTGCATAATATTATTTCTCTTCAATGCTTTGTGCAGCGGTATGAACTTATTACATTGTTAAGTGCGCGATTCAAAACTTAAATAAAAACATTAAAGAATTTACTTAGGACGAACCTTGCTCTGTTTATAGTTATCATTCTGCTTTATTCATTAACGAGTGTGATGAAATAATAACTGTTTTTCGATAAAAATCGTACGTTTTTTTTGATTTCTGCTGTTTCAACGCATAGGCCTACCACATCAATTCTGACATTCGCGGCATGCGCAGATAAGAAAAGTGCTTCAAAGCAATACTTGTTTAGAGAAAAGAACTATCAACAGCTGGTTTTGTTTCTTGACATTCGCTCGTAGTGCTACGAACCTGCGAATATTATGTTGGCCGTGGTGAAAAAGTTTTCGGTTATTATGACCGAACAGACCAAAAATATTTCGGTCATTGCGCAAAAAATCGGTCAATGACCAACAAATGACCGAAAAACAAAACCTAGGTTAGAGGGAACACTGATCATACCATTACAAATCGAACATTAATCCTCACAAAACATGACATTTCTAACTCTTTCAGTGTTTAAAATATTTGGCTTGAAGTAAAAATTGCTGCCTAAGTTCCACTGTGACAGTAAAAATATTTTCTTCTAAACAAACCAAATCTTCATTACACTTGCTGCGTTATGTCGAAGCGTGTGACAAATCTGTGAGCTAATCTCTGCATCAGTGTGCCAGACAGAAACACAGCTTCTTTTGAAATGCCACAAAAGAAATGGGGCAACACAATGTCTAATATGACCAGCCCTGTGCAGTTTTTGTGATTTTGCAGCAAAAAAAATTAGCGATTTTAAGTTTTAACACCATTTAATCAGATTTCGCACATTTTTGAAACCATCTGAATAACTAGATTACTGAAATTTAAAAGTCATTTGAAAGAATTAAATTGCTAAGCCCCTTCCATCCCACCGGTCCACGACAACTGACCACGAACCAAATGACACCAATTAGCTGAGAAGAGCGATCATAAGCATATTTTACAACCCCAGAGCCATATTGCCCAAACCCTCACTTAGTGACAAAATCAATGTGACGAAATCAGTGACCAAATCACTGTGACGAAACCGTTGGCTCGCGGTCAGTTGACCTGGCTTGCAGTCCCACTTCCCTTACTTCCGGTCAAGTCCAAAACACTTTTAAATGGTAGTATTTTGGGGTTAAATTTTCTCAGTGACTTGGCTAAAGAAGGCTGAAGTCTTCTTTGCCCCTTCCCCCTAGTTGCACCACTGACTGCGACCAAAAAATCTTGAGTTTGCTCTAAAAAAACAAAAACAGTTGATCGTCCAAAAAAGGTTTTCACAGACTGTTTATTCTGTAAGCTTACATCTCTATTCCATGACACATCCATAAAGGCATAATGATAAACAGATTATAACATCACATTTATGTGCAGTAGTTGGTTTCCAGCAATTTCACAATGAATCGAGAAAACGTCAATTGAGAATCATGTTTAAACATCATTATTCCATACTCCATCATTGTCTATTGTGTTGACGTTGCGCGATGTTCCAAAAGCAGTTTTTTTTCGGTAAATCAACATTGGGGGGAACAAGCAGCTGCTGGGGTAGGGGGCACAGGCCCTCCCACCCATAGCGACAGCACTGTCCTGACTACACCCATGTGCAGATCCTTGCAATGACAAACCACTGAACACAATTATATAATTTGGTTTTATACGATACTTTTTAAGATGATGATAATGAAGCAGTTTTATTTCGACTTATCTGGAAAAAATTATGGCCAAAAAAATTTTAAGAGCAAAAATTAGCAGCAAAAACTACAGTATGTCATCAAGAGATGGAAGTGAAAGCGATTAAAAAATTGCCGCTTCCACATCCCAGCTTTAGACCAAGGTTACCAATAGTGATCTACATAGGGATGTTCATTTCGGAATATCTGCATATTCTAGAATAATTTCTGGTCTTTTTTTGAATTCCAGAATCTTTCTAGAATATCACATGCATCCCAGATCCCCCAATTAAAAGCTAGCATTTCCCTATCAAGATTTAGCGTCCCCCAACTGAGAGACCACGTCTAGCAGTCTAGGACACTTAGAATTAGATGAAAAAGTGGCAAATAATTCCAAGCCCAATTTTTGGCCGAAGACATACCGGTACTGGTACTACCAAATTGCAGGGAAGTCTTTTATTGGTCTTTACTCAAATTTAAGGCAAAATCCATCTGCCCATAACCTACTAAAAAAAAACCTTGCAATTTTCCTGAATTAGGGGCAAAATTTTCACCAAATTGCTTCCACATTCCGAATGCGTCAGGTCACGGCTACAAAAGCGTCCCCACATGCAATAGGCCAAAGTATATTTCACAGTTTAAACGTTGCTGAAGGAAAATTGTAGAAAAGGTTTGGAGGACCTCTTTAAACATAGGCTAGAAGATACTGTGCCGTGAAGGCTTCATGCCACGATACGTAGCCTAACTCAAATCTGAAAAAGGTCTCATTTTTTCAATAAAACCGATTTTGAGCAGTAGGCTAACGTATCTTTAAGAATTGCAACTCCTGTAATTCACTAGAATAGCCTACAGTACCCTGCCTGGCACCTACGCCACTAAATTCACCACAGATTTAAAACAGCTCACGAGCTACGGAAAGTTTTCAAAGCTTCAATTCTTAATTAGTAAACAACCTGCTGACCAGTACGACAAGTGAAGTAACTGGTTTAAAATTCAATGCAGCATATTTGATAGGCTATGGAAAACTAAATAGGGTCTTTTAAATCTTTTCTAGGCCTATCTCAATCTGCATTTTCTTCACTTAATGCTCTAGTGATTTTAGAGCTATGACAATTGATGCTATTACAATTGATATTACAATATTTACAATTGATGCTATTACCCTCTGCTATTACAATTGATGGTCAAAACTACAATACAAGCTCCAAATCTTTTCTTAACAAACTATGCGAGTTTTTTTGCTAATATTGGTGCTAACATGATCAGTAAAAATAATCAACCATCGTCTCATCAAATAAACATTCACAGTATACGTTGTATGCAAAGTTTTGTAATACATGAAGTTTCTGAAGATGAAGTGAGAACATCCTTAAACAACGTCAAAGCACATACAGCCCATGGATTTGATCACACTCCAGCAAAATTCATCAAAACTGCTGCATGTGTTCTTACTCCATTTCTCACAAGAATATTTAACAAATGTGTAGAACAAGAAACTTTTCCGAATGATTATAAAATAGCATATGTAGTGCCTATTCCTAAAGTTTTATCTCTACAAGCATTTGGTGACTTTTGACCAATTTCACTCTTAACAATTTTTCTAAACTTTTGGAAAAAATAATAGAAATTAGGATGAGAAACTTCCTGAATAAAAATGATATTTTAACTGCTTTGCAATACGGTTTTAAAACAAACAGTTCGACTGAATTAGCCATTACAACTTTATATGATAAATTACTGGATAATTTAAAGAACAAAAAAACTACATGCTCAATTTTTTTTTATCTAAAAAAAGCATTCGACTCGGTTAGTCATGATATCTTACTCAAAAAATTAGAACATTATGGCTTTCGTGGCAGTGTATGAAAACTTTTAAATTCACATCTAAAAAATCGCAAAATCTGCATGAAAGTTGACAACAGCATTTCTTAGTTGCACAGTGTTAAATTTGGGGTTCCTCAGGGTTCAGTTTTGGGACTGCTTTTTTTCTTGCTTTATGTTAATGATTTACCAGAAGCATCACACTTTGAAACCACTTTATTTGCTGATGACACAAATCTCCATTTATCGCACAGCAATGTTAAGACTCTTCAAGTCCAAGTTGCACTGGAGATGAAAAATATAGAAAATTGGATAAGTGAAACTAAATTAACTATTAACTGCAAAAAAAGTGCTTTCATGATGATTTGTAACACCTCGAATCCAAACTCTGATTATCAAATTTCCATAAATCATAACCTTATCGACAGAACAAACACTGTAAAATATCACGGAGTTTATTTGATTAGTGATTTATCCTGGAAAACTCATATAGACTACCTTGAAAAAAGACTGTCAAAAGTTTATGGCATGATTTACAAATTGCATCATTTTGTTCCGACACGTACTCTAAAAGTAGTGTACTTTAGTATGTTCCACTCAGTTCTTCAATACTCTTTGCTTTAATTGGGGAAGAGCATGTAAAAGTCACATACAGAAATTATCTATTTTACAGAACAAAATCATAAGGGCTTGTCTTTTTTGTTCTGGGCGTGATTCAAAGGCATTACGGCATTACATTACTGTATTTAAATTTGGTGTTTTAAAACTCGAAGATATGATAAATATGGAAATTGTCAAATTTATGTTCAAGTTTTACAACAAAATGTTACTCAATTCGTTTGACTCTTACTAAACCAAATTTGACAGCATTCACAGTTATAATACTTGACAAAAAGTACAAATAAATTTTTTCACTATCATGCCAGAACTGCAATGGGGAAAAAGAAACTTTATCTTATCTGCTTAAAAGTCTGAAAAATATCCCTAAAGAAGATTGTGATGTCTTGTTCTACAAATTAAAAAAGTTATTTAAAATAAATTGCTTATCAAAATATGAGAAAATGCAGCAGTTTCATGAAAAATGCTCTTATTTACGATCGAGTTATATTGGAGAAACGCTCCAGGTTGTGTTTAGTTTTCGTTAGTTGAGTATACAGTTGAAACCAGCTATTATGACCTCTAAACGGAATGCAAAAAAAAAAAGTCATTGAAAGCAAATTGTCGTTACACCGGTAGAAATTCTGCTGGTAGGAATACTGTCAGAATCAACAAAAATGTGTAGTTAAAAGCGAATTGTCGTTATAGGCAATGTTGTAATATCCAGTTTCTACTGTATAGTGTATCTGCCTTCTTTTTCAAAACAATTGTAAAAGAGGACTAGAAGAGTTTTTTTACGGTAATTAGGTAGTGGGTGGCATGTTTATTGTGCATTGGTTTCTGGTTGTGATGTTTAATACTAATACTAAGTTATGTTTTTTTGTTTTTCTATCTCTCAAGCTGGCATCGCTGCCCTAACCCTAAGAATAAGATTTTAGAGAAAAAAAGGAATTCGTAGCGTTATAGCTCTCTAGCGCTATTTTTGGTAAGCGTGTCCAGCGCGAATCGATACCCCAACCCTCGGCACTGTAGCCAGGCATACTACCCACTACGCCATCAGGGCTTCGAATTCGATTTGTCAAAGTGCTGTATTTAAATCGAATCAATGAGATTAGCGCAATTCAATTGGCTGCCGATGCACAAGCGATTTGATGTCCAAAACCGGGACGGTGCAGTAGACACTTCCTATAATTTATTGCCAAGTTTAAGTTTACGCCTATTACAGTTAAGTATTGCTATAGGTGCAGTTGACTAAGATGACCACATGGTCTTTTCGCTGCAATTGTAATTTATTTTTTGGCAGTGGCTATTTTGCCATTTGGAGGCAAAATAGTCCTAGCGGCTATTTTGCCGCAAGTGCCAAAATAGCCCTAAGCCTCATGCTAACCCAAACCCTAAGCCTAACCCAAACTCTAACCCTAATCCTAACCCTAATCTCAACCCTAGCCCTAACCCTAACCCAAACCCTAATCCAAACAGAGGAAAACACTATTTTGCCTCTAAAGGCAAAATAGCCACTTCCTTAGTTTTTTGTAATTTTATTTCATTGGCCAAGTTACCTTGGTCAGGTGACAACAAAGGGACCTTTTGGTCTTTGAGTCAAGCTGCCACCCGTCTACCACCCGTCTATCAAGCTGTCACCCGGTGGAGGCTTCATGACCTTGCAATTGCTTAACGTCATGCAGGGAAAATCACGACATGAAGAATATGCTTCAGGAATAACTAGAAAATGGCTTCAGTAAAGATATAAAGGTAAACAAGACAGAAACATCACTCATGGATTCAAAATTTGCAATGAAAAGAAATTATTGCAATAGAGCAGCATTAAAAACATACCAGTAGATGGTTTACATCAGTGCTGGGCACCGCAAGTTTTTTTTTAAGTCCGCAGTCCGCAAATCCGCAACCGAATTTCAATTTTCTTAATCCGCAACCGCAAGTCCGCAATTGGACGTTTAAAAGCTTAGTCCGCAACCGCAACGACTTTTCAAGATTCTTGAATCCGCAACCGCAAGTCCGCAACTTCCTAATTCTTGAAGTCCGCAACCGCAAGTCCACAACTTTGTAATTCTTGAAGTCCGCAACCGCAAGTCCGCAACTTCGTAATATTTGAAGTCCGCAACTTTTTATGAACCGAGTGAAAAAGTTTTGCTATCAAACACGTCCCGAAGTGAACTGCTCAGAGTTGATTGGTAAAAACAAGTCAAAAGTTGTGACTTGTGGGAAGTATAGCAAACGTATGGTGAATACATTCCATGCAATAGAAGAAATTACTCACAATCGTTGATTGTAGTAGATGTACCGCAACATGACTTGTTATTGAGCTGCTTTTTCGGATGGCAAACTTAAGAATTGAATAGCCCAGCCCCTCTTACTTTCAGGTCCAACTCAAAAAGAATTCAAACGCTTATAATTTTGGTTAAAGTTTTTAAGTGACTTGGCTAAGGGTTTTTAACCCCCAGCCCTCCTGGTTGCGCTTCTGCTTATACAGTAAATGCCTAAACTGCATGGAAGTATAATGCACAACCCTTCGGCGAACCCTCAAAAATGCTTCAATGAAGCTTGGGATTTGGAGATTGAAAGCCATTGAATTACAGTGAGAAGCCATCAAATAGCAAAGTACAATCCGCATTTCCGCTTGCAACAATATATTCTAAGAAAATAATTTTTTTCGAGGCAGGAAAAGGCAAAGGCAGTAGAAGGCAAAAAACATTTATATCACTAATCGTATGACTAAATTTTTAGTCCCTAGTTTCAATAAATACTCTAGGAATGAGATAAGCACACCCTACCAGCAGTGCCATTGCCTGACCAAAGGAAGTGAGAGGATCCCAGCCGAAAATGGACTGAACTTTTGCACATAAAAACTGATATTTTAAAGCTACAATTTTGTATTCACTTTGAAAAAAGATACATATAAGCCCGGCAACGTTTATTAGCTCGTTTCGCATGCGGCCGGTTTAATCGCTTGAAAAATCTGTCTGCAAGAGTGAATGCAACCAGAAGCGCAACCAGGGTTTTGTTAAGTAAAAGAGAGGGTGCTTGAAGCAAAAGTAAATGTTTTTTGCACAAAAATTGTCTAATTTAGGTCCCATGCTGAACAAACCGTTGCTACTCCAGCGTGTTACAGAGTGGGCTCAGCTGGTGGGTGATTTTCGCGATTTTGCGGCAAAAATAGCAATTTTAATGCCATTTGAATCACATTTCGCACGTTTTAAAACCATATCAATAATTACAGTAAATTGCTAAAATTCAGAAGTCATTGAACGACTTAAATTGTCTAGCCTCTTGAGTCCCCATATACATTAGGTCAAGTCCAAAACACGTTTAAACGCTTATTCTTTTTTTGGTTATATTTTCTAAATGACTTGGTCAAAGAGGGTTAATGATCCCTAAGCTTCTTCCCCCGAATCGCGCCACTGACTGCGAACTAAAATAAATCTTGAATGTGCTCTAAAAAAAACAGCAGGTCTTTTAAGAAAATGTTTTTACGTATTGATTCAGGTTATTATCACCAACGAAATACCGGTAACGCTTCTGTAGGCATACATCCCTATTCCGCGACACATCCGTAAAGGCGTGTTAATAAGATGGATTATTGGGTCACATTTATGTGCAGCAGTTGGTGGCCAGCAATTTTGCAAACAATCGAGAAAACTTCAAACGAGAATCATGTTTGAAAATTATTATTCCTTTGTCCATTATTGCCTGTTGTCTTGTCGTTACGCGATGCTCCAAAAAAGGATTCTGAATGAACTAAAATGGGGGGGCACAAGCAGTCGTTTGGGGGGACGGCGCCCCTTGCCTCACCGTATCGACGGCACTGGCTACTAGTAGAAAAAATGATATCTCATTGGCAAATTTTGTAAACTTACGGTAAAAAACAACAAAGCCATAGTTTTAACCGGGGCTGCAAAGTCAAACTTAAACCCAAAGAAAGTCGGTTGTTTTGCCGAACTCGAGAAAACAGTGTTGACTCCAATTTAAATCAAGTTAGACCCGCTTGTAATAGCCTGTCTCGCCGCGCGCCGTATCCTTCATATTTCTGCAGTCATTCCACACTTTGGATATAAATATAACAATGTTATTCCTCACGGAAAACCAAAAATTTGATTTATCCAAAGAAGCACGGCAAAACAAGAAGTCAGTTATCAGCTAGCCAAATCAATATCAATTAACTAAAATTTACTAGACCAAAATTTACGCTATTGATTATACTAACACTATGCTAGACTTTACTAGACTATATTACTAAAAAACTGCTTCGAGGTCTCACTGTCGAAATAGAAACGTCAGCAACCAACTTACTACACATCTAACTTGATACACTAAACTACGAAAATTTGAGACACCATATCACTCGTACTGTCGAAGACTATCTAATTTGAGCACTAGTTGCAGACTTAAAGATTATGAGATGAAAGGTCTAAAGACAATACAGTTAAATTTACCACAATTACAGTTCTAGAAGATTCTAAAAACAAGCACAAAAGGGGCTTCTAAAATGTTCTAAAAAATCAACCAACTATTTGCATAAAAGATGAGAACGCGGCATGTATTTGCTTCTCACGTTACCAAACAGCATGTCAACAAAAAGAAAGCGACTAAGTCGGGAAGCAGACCTAGTATTTATGTCAGCCTGAACTCGAATAACTTGATATTTTTGCCTAACTTGAACTCGAAAAAATTAAATTGATTTCTCATGTTTGACTGGGTAAAAACATGAATATTTTACGAAAATAGTAAGAAATTTCAGTATTTGTATAAAACTTGCGGAATTGCGGACTAAAATTAAAAATAGTCCGCAACCGCAAGTCCGCAATTTAAACTGCCAAAGTCCGCAAGTACGCATGTCCGCAACTTTTTTCGTTAGTCCGCAATTGCGGATTTGCGGACTAACTTGCGGACTTGCCCAGCTCTGGTTTACATAGCCTTGGTTGAGAAAAAGTTACCAACCTCACCAGTCTCCACAGCGTGTCCTAGAAACTGAAGACCAAAATCAGGCCAATAGTAACACAAAGAACCAGTTTAAACAATCGAACAAGTAGCACTAGTCTTCACAATCTCATCGCAGAAATACATCTGAGCATTGATGTTTTTCATGCTAGGATTAGTTACGGTATTAGTTAATCACTGATTCCTTCCTGCATACTTTTAGCGTTTGGTAAAATAAACTTGATTTACAGCATTCTTTCTTTCTAATAACCTAGTTTCTACCTAAACTGACAAATAACAACTGTTGCTACACTAGGCCTACCAGTGGTCTTTTGCTGATGACCACAGTTGACCGCATGGTCTTTCACTGCTTCCTGTCAGCAGCCTGGGTAATTTATTTCACCGGAAATTTTTATCTAGTTTTTTATTACTCTGACTCAAATCTAGCACAAACTCAAATGCTTACTCTAAAACTATTCCCAAATCAAACCCTAACCCAAACACTAACCTAAACCCTAATTTAACCCCTAAAAAAGCAAATGAGAAAAGCGCGGATGAATATTTCTCATTCTCGTTTTATTCTCTTTAAGTTGAAAATTTTCGGTGAAATAGTCACTACTGTACTTCTAACGCATAGTAACGTAAACTTGACTTAGCAAGTTAACTACCACTGTACTGCATTACGTAACATCCACTGATCCAAAATCACATGGTGAGTGACAAAAAAACAGCAATATGAGTGCACAAAGGAATGGACTTCACGAGATACTGCTCGAAATGGGTTTTATGGAAGAAGTGAGCTCTACTTGAAGTAATTAAGAGGTGCCCCAAACCTTGTTCGCGCATTGATATCACAACAGTCCCCTTTTTTGCGAAAATACAATTTAATCCGTTTGACTTCGTACCATTGACTACCGTGCAATTCGCAATTTTGTGACATCAGAAAAGGTTGATTTTGTTCAATTTCTCGCCGATGTTAGGCTATTGCTAACTATGGCAGCTTTGAAACAATAGCAGCCGGCCTACCAGTCCTATTCTTGTCATTTATTTTTTACTAAGTAAAGTTATTGTTCGTAATGTACAACAAGATATAAAACAACAGAATATACTTCATGTAATCTGCTAGCTTATCTCAGAAATTTCATCAGAAACTAGCGTAATAAATACAGTAATGTATGCCTAATCAGATACCAATGATAACTTACCAACTGGTAGGAGTGAGTAGCCTAAGCAAATCTTAAAACTTGGCTACTGCTACTGGTACAAACTGCTTTCTGTTGCAATTGACCAATTGCAAGGCGCGTCGATTTCTGGGGGGTTAGGACCTACCCAAACACATGCATTGGGGAGGTCCAAAAAGTGAAGTACCTCTCCAATAAAAATCGAACATGTCTGCTCTTTGTTATGGTACTAACAAAATAACATTTTTATTTTGCTAGATTTTTCTTGCTCAAAGTCTTGAAAACTGCGTATCACAGCGCTAGACCATGATTTATATTAATAATAATCAGAGATTCAGAGGTGGAGTCGAGGACACAAGGCTCGAGGCCATCAAGGCCAAGGACACAAAAAAAATCCGAGGCCAAGGACAGGAATGCTCGAGGCCAAGGCCAAGGACCAAGGACACAAGCGCAAGCGCTCTCGAAAAAAAAAGGTCTTCCCAAAAATTTTTCAGGCGATAAAAAAAAAAAAGCGATCTCCACGAATAAACGTTTTCCAAAAAATTTCTCAAGCGCTCCACAAAATTTTAACAATTCAAAAAATAGTGCTGTCCTCGAGCCGAGGACAGGCCAATTTTCGAGGACTTGAGGCCTCGAAGCTAAGGCCAAGGACTTGACCTTCGAGGCCAACGCCAAGGCCAAGGACTTCAAAATGTGTCCTCGAGGACAAAGACGTCCCCGAGGACTCCACCTCTGATGATAATCACCATACAACATAGGCGTCGGCAAGGGGGAGTGCAGTTACTTTGTCGAGAAAAGATTGAAAATTTTTGTATCGAAGCCTTCACGTCGTGTAATATGTGAAAGGATTTAAATAAATTTGAAAATGCTAAAAGCAGGTCGTTAGATGAAGTACAGTAATGATTTGATACTGTAAGTTCTATCCAGCTGTTCGACATGTATTGTTAATGCTTCAAGTGTGCCATCTACTATTTGTACTGTGGAGCACTCTTTCAGCCCTTTGAGCCATGTAAAAACTTGGTTCCGAATAACCTCTGGGGAAGATCGCACCAGCGGTCTGTATATGATCAGCGTGCACAGAAACAAAGTTTAAAAAAATATGCAGGAAATCTAGATGACTTCAATTGTTATTTACTCACAACGTTTAAGAACTGCTTTTTAACATTGAACCGATCACTGGTTGAGTGGATAGAGCGTCTGCTACTGAAGCGGTAGGCTCGGGTTCGATTCCCGGTCGGGTCAAACCAAAGACTATAAAAATTGGTATTTACAGCTTTCCTGCTTGACGTTCAGCATTAAAAGAGACAGTGTGAAGCCTCCACCGTGTGTGGTAGACAGGTGGGCAGGTGGCAGCTTGACTCGAAGACCGAGAAGTCCCTTCGCTGTCTCCTGGCCAGGGCAACTTGGTGAATAAAATGTAATTACAATTACATTGGGTAGTTTTTCCAGGGCCTAAACAAGAGTGGTTCAACGGGTTCATCGCTCTCGGCTTTAGAGAAGCGTGATCGGTAGCTTGGCGCAAGGGTATGGACCAGTGCTTCTGAGCCGGGTATACCGTATACCCATGTGTATATCAAATCAAAATCACGGTATACAACTGAGGAAGGGTATATGAAGGGTATACCACTTCGATTTGGGTTCCTTCATTAACTCAATTAACGTGATTGCGAAACAATTGATTCTACATTTTTTTTTTATCATATTTTCTATGGCAAATTAAATCGACAATATTGCGCAGTGCAAAACCAACGTGCAAACTTTGAAATTCTACGTTTTTGCGAAGCTAACTACTTATACGAATACTACAGTTGCGTGATTGCGCATCACAAAAAGCGATTGTTCGTCAAAAGTTTATGACGTATTGGTAATCGGTGAAAAACGTTGGTTTTAAAACTCCTTCTAAGTAGAACTGCTTAGTGATGCTAGCGCAGTGCCGTCACTATGGGGGACCAGGGGGGCCTTGTTTGCCGTAACGGATGCTTGTGCCCCCCATTTCAATTTACTCAAAATACTGTTTTTGGAACATCACGTAACAAAAAGACATCCGACGTTGATGGAAAAAGAAATAACAACGTTCAAACAGGGGTGCCGATCTTTGTTGAGCATTGGGGGAATAATTTGCAATTTTACCCCAATTTTCCCTATTTTCAACATTGGGGGGATGAACCTCGACCACGATTTTGATTAGGTGAGCAAATTAAATGAAGACCAAAAAAAAGGTCTTCTCAAAAACTAGAACATTTTTCCCCAAATTCAGGTGAAGACCAAAAAAAAGAAAAAGGTCTACACCAAAGATGGAACACTTTTTCCCCAAATTCAAGTGGACACCTACGCTGAGATGCACACCAGCATCAAATTATTGTGGGGGGGATGCAGATGTAAACCATACTCAAACTATTGGGAGGGATACAGTCAAATTATTGGGGGATATACCCCCCATCCCCCCGGGTTTCGGCACCTCTGCGTTCAAACATAATTCTCGTTTCGTTTGAGGTTTTCTCAATTCTTTGCAAAATTGCTGGCAACCAACTTTTCATGTGACGCAATGACACCTCTTATTAACACGCTTTTACGGATGTGTCACGGAAGAAAGATGTAAGCCTACAGAATCGTTACCGATATTTTGTTAGTGATTATGCCTAAAACAAAACGTGAAATCATGTTTTTTAAAGACTAGCTGTTTTTGATCTTTAGAGCACACTCAAGATTTTTAGGTAGCAGTCAGTGGCGCAACCAGGGGGAAGGGGCTAAAGCCCCCCTTTGCCGAATCGAATCAAATCTTTCATTATACTCGCTATAATACGCCAACGCGTGTAACGAGTTTGCAGGGCCCATCTCCGCGTCAATGGGCCCGGCAACACAGCTCCTTTCGAAGAAATATCCCAGCGGTGGCGAGCCGTTGGCAACGCTGTGTCTATTTAACCGGCCGAGATTTGAACTTCAGACCTCCCGCTCCAAAGACGAACGCGTCACCGCTCGACCAACCTTTGCCGAATCCCTTCGAAAATTTAACCTCAAAATACGAGCATTTGAACGTGTTTTGGATCTGACCTGAAGTAAGGGGCGGGGCGGCTGAAGGGACTCGGCAATTTAATTTGTTTAAATGACTTCTGAGTTTTAGCTATTTAGCTATTCATATGGCTTTAAAAACGTAAAAAATGTGATTAAAATGACGTTAAAATCGCTATTTTATCCAAAAAATCCCAAAATCGCCGCGCCTGTGACGCGCTTGAATTGCATCAGTTTGTTTAGTACGGGACCTAAATGAGACAATTTTTGTACAAAAAAAAATTGGTTTACCCCTCTTAGCAGCATCCTGGTTGCGCGTCTGGCTTCATTCACTGCTGCAGACAGATTTTTCACGCGATTATGGGCCGCTGACGAAACAAGCTAAGAAACGCTGTCGCCCTGGTGTTTCTTTTTTTTTTTTTGAACATGAACACAGAATGTTTGAAATTGCGCATAGTTTTTAGCATAGGTGGGCACAAGTCTGTTAATCGTTAATCCGTTAATAACGACGCTAACTTTTTCATAAACTCGCTAATCCGTTAAAAAGTTTTTCATGTTAACCGACTAAATTAACTTCCGTTAAGTTTTGTTAACTCCCGATAAAGGTTTCGTCGTTAAGTTCTTGCACCATTCATTCATCTGTACCGGTACAAACCAGTTTGCACTGGTAAGTGGTAACACTTGATGCGTATTACCACGTGTTTTATGCAAGAAAGCGAAGAAAGGAGCTCTTTTTTGTGACAAATAATAAGCTACAGCCTCATAGGCATAGGCGTAGCCAGGGGTAGGGGGGGACAGGGGGCCCAGGCCCCCCCAATCAAAATACCACTAACGACAAAAAGTTATGACAACATAGCCCAGCGATGTTTAGTTGCAGTTTTTTTTCAATAATTACGCACATGAGAGTAATTAACAATAATAATAATAATGACAACAAAGGAGTCCCGGGGCCCCTAACAAACTACCAGGAGGTCCTTGCTTACAACTAAGGGGCCCTGGGGCCCTTAACCGACAACCAGGGGGGCCCCAGAACCCCTAACTGAAAATTGGGGGGCCCATAACTGAAATCCAGGGGGTCCCAGGGCCCCTAACTAACAACAAAGATGACCCTAACCAACAACCAGGGGCCCCCTAACTGACAACTAGGGGGCCCCGAGCCCCTTACCGACAACCAGGGGGCCAGGGGCCCCTAACCAACAACCAGGGGGCTCCTAATTGACAAACAGAGGACCTTGGGGCCATTAACTGATTACCAGGGGCCCAAGGGCCCCTGACTCACAACCAGGGGACCCCGAGGCCCTTAACCGACAACAAGGGCACCTCGGAGCCCCTAACCACCAACCGGGGAACCGCAGAGTCCCTAACTGACAACCAGGGGGCCTCGGGGCCCCTAACTCACGACCATAGAGCCCCAGGGCCCCCAACTAACAACCAGGGGGCCCCGGGGACCCTAACCAACAACCAGGGAGCCCCGGAGCCCCTAATTAACAACCATAGAGCCCTGGTGCCCCTAACCAACAACCAGGGGGCCCTGGAGTCTCTAACTGACGACCAGGGGCCCCGGGGCCCCTAACTCACGACCAGGTAGCCCCAGGACCTCTAATTAACGACCAGGGGGCTCGGGGCTACTAACTGACAGCCAAGGGGCCCCGGGGTCTCTAACTGGCAACCAGGGAGCCCCAGGTCTCCTGACTGACGACCAAGGTTCCCCGGCCAGGGACCCCTTAATTCAAATTTTTAACAATTTATATGCAAAACCTAGCTGCGAGCAATCTAAGAGTTTTGACCTAAAAGTTGCCACCCCAGACCCTCGTTTAACGTTATTATAAACTTAATGCTATAACACAGGCGGTAATGCAAACCCCCCAATTGAAATACTACCAATGATAAATATAAAGAGAGCTTAGCCAGTATGTTGTTCCTGTCCGGAATTGCAGTTTTTTTTAATTTACAATTTAAGCGTACAAAAGTAAGCAATAATAATGTCAAGGACCATATTTCCGCGTCATAATGATGTCATGCAATTCTTGGACGTTTCAAAAAACTGTCAAGTGACTTGACTCGAGTTCTCCTCGTTTTGGAAAAGAAGTTATTTTAATTTTGATTTAAATGTTTTTTTTTATGAAAGAACTTATTAGGGGAGCGATTTTGTCTCAAAACCATTGGCGTAGCCAGGGGGTGGGCGAGGGAACCCGGGCCCCCTTAATCAAAATGCCACCAATGACAAAAAATTTGTCAAAAAAGCCTTGTTTCTTCATTTTCGGTTTCTTTTAGCATCTTTGCGTACATCAGTACACGCGTACAACAGTAATTAACAGTAAATAATATTGACGACCAGGGGGCCCGGTGCACCTCCTTAGTTAAATTTTTTCCTACCAATTTAAACGTATAACCAGGGTGAAATCAAGAGTTTTTGTCCTAAAAGTTGCTACCTCAGGCCCTCATCTAAACTTTAATACAATACCCAGCGCCGTATTTGCCATATGGCTCAGTGCCAGGGCCCCGCCCTCAGATAGTAGGACTGTTTTTGGTCTTCATGTATATTTGGCAGAAAGATGTGCGAAAATTCCCTAAGTGCCAGGGGCACCGCGCAATGTAAGTCCAGCCCTGGAATAATATGTTTAGTAACCGTAATCATCTATTGTACCATTTTTCAATAACGATTCATCTCCACCTCGCCAGTTTTTACGCACAAAATACTTTTAAAAAAATAGCTAGGGAAAATGCTCATTGAACAAACTACTGAATTTCAATTGAAGGGACCTGCGCCCTTTGGCCATACATGTACTTCTATAACTGGTAAACTTCATGACTAAACAAAAATCTCAAAGGAAAATCTTCGAGAGGATTATTATTTACTGCTAAAGTATTGCAGGAGGCAATGTGCCTTACTTCCCCCTATAGACCAAATCACTTACAATTAAAATTTTACACCATAATGCAAGATTCTAAACGTGTTTTGGGATTTAATCGCAATAGGAGGATTGAACAACTAAATTTTTTCGATTGGCTTTGAAATGTTAAATATCTAGTTCTTTAAAATGGCTCTGAACACGTGCGAAATGTGATCCAATGGGATTTAAATAGCTTTTTTTTCCAAAACTTTACAAAAATCGCCCAGCGGTTGGGGGGCTTTGCCCCCAGTCCCCCATAGCCACCGGCGGCTGGGGGCTCCGCCCCCAGACCCCCGTTTGCGATACGTTTGAGTACACTAGCTTACTCAACACGTCTCCTTAGTTAGACATTTACACTTTTTAACTATTAGTTTTCGCCCTCTTCCTTTGTCAAAATCCTGGTTAAGGGCCATCAGGCTATGGCTTCAGATCTTCCATTCTACGATACCTTTGACCCACAAAAAGTTTTTTTTCGAAAATTTCTGATGACGTCATTGCATGTGATTTGTGGTTTGGGCCCCCCCCCCCCAATCAAAATTCCTGGCTACGCCTATGCTCATAACTTGCACGCCTATGGTTTGCCATTTTTCCTATGGTTTGCCATAGGCGGGCAAGTTAATGCAAAACGTTTGCTTCGTTAACCACTAGTCCGCTAACAAACTTCACACCTCCGTTAACGTTAATTCTTATTTTCAGCATTAATTAACGGAAGTTAATAAAGTCCGTTAATCCGTTAACATTTTGCATGTAATTTACATTTCGTTTTATTCACTCGCTTCTAGAACACGAATTGACGCTGTTGAGCTGATTGTAAGGAAATATTTATTGCTATGGTGGTCTTTTTGTGTTTTGGAAGTTACATTTTACAGTCTAATATAATTTCAAGATAAAAACAAGTTCAAATGCACAACGAAGCTGCGATCGGAAAATGTTTGGAAATTATGAACAGCGATAATTAATAGACTTATGAGGCTGCAGGTTATTATTTGCCTCAAAAAAGAGCTCCTTTCTTCTATAAAACTTGTGCTAATACGCAACAAGTGTTACCAGTGCAAACTGGGGCGACATGACAAAACGTGCTAACGAGCTCGTAAAGGCCATTTTCGCTCGCTAAAAAGCGCTAACGAGCAAAAAATCTTCGTCAACTAACTGCCATTTCTGAGCCGTCTCGCCCAACGCTCGTTAAAACGGCTCGCTCGAATTTCTTTGCGAGATGTTTGTAACTTGTGTTAGTACGTAATAAATACCCCATTGTGACGTCAGACGCAATTCCACTTCAAAATAATGCGTTCAAGCGTATTGTATGTACTACATTGTTATGGAAAAAGATACTTCAGGCTATGCGTGATCATTCTACGCAAGCAAATTCTTCAACTGATAATAATTAGTAAATTAACGACAGAATTTAATTATATTTTTGGATCAATGTAAAATAAGAACAACTTTTTCCATACTATAATTTTTTTAAATGACATTAAGCGCCCTTGAGGTTGTTGGTGGGTAAACTCATAGGTTAACAGTAACTTTAGGTCTTAAGGTTTCAAAATTTTTCAAAAGTGAGCAAGTCCAAGTACTCTCTTCCTTTTCAGAACCGGTAAATCTTGAGTTTAGACTGGCTGTTTTTAAGTTTTTGCCAATATTTAGTCTCATTTCTTCTTGATTTTGTAAAAATTTTGAGAGCATCGATGTCAATTTCAGCGGGCATGTTTGAAACACTGTTTAATTCCTATAGCTCTGTCTGCTTAAGACTTAAGTGAAGGCTTTTTTCTTGCTTTTGCAGCATCGTAAAATTGCAAAAGCAAAAAAGCAAGCTTTTTTCAAGTTGAACAACTGCCGAAAAAATTTCTCAATTGCTGGGCAAGAACAACAGAGCTTTATAATCTTGAATAGTTGCAATTTTCCTTGCAAACACAAGAAAATCACTGAAATTTTATCGTTTTGAATCAGCACGAATTTTAGTTTCTTTGATTAGTTTGAATTTTTTTTTTCGTTTGTTTTGCTGCCGAGGCTGGCATTGTTTTTAATTTGTTCTTCAATTTTGAGCAAAAATGAGCCTCGTGTTTTAGAAAATCGTTCTTATAAAAGGAGTGTGTTAATATTTTTGTCAACTTGCTCTACTTAGCAATTTTTTATCAATCGAAACAGCAAATGGTTCTCAATGCACTTCACTTTTTTTTAGCAGTCTAATAGCAAACATGGCGACGATTTGAATTAATTTTCAGCAAAAATTAGCATGAGTTAGAAGTTTTCAACATTTCGCCATTAAATTTCTAAACCAAAAAGATTTCTCGCACGCTTCAAGAGTGCTTCAAGATCCTCTTTGAGTTGGAGAGGAAATTGTGACGTTTTTTACTCGAACTGCTTTCCGCAATCGCTCGAAGAAATTTAGCGAGAAAGAATGACGTAACGGATTTCTCAAGGCTTAACATACCGTATTTACTCGTTTTATAGCCCGGGCTCTTATTTTTTTCAACCAAACTCACTACCGGGCCCTTATTCAAACGGGCCCTTATTCAAGCACGGGCGCTTGTTATTTTCAAAGTAAAATTAGCACAAAAATTATCGTTGAAGACAAATATTTCACGACATTAATCCTTTTTCACGACATTAATCCTTTTTCACGACATTAATTCTTTTTAACAAATGGGAGCCGTTTATACTATCAGTTCTTTGCTTTTGGCGGGAAAGTCTGATACCTGTTATGTAATCAATGCTATCTGTTATGTAATCAATGTATACATAACCAATGCTATCTGCTATGCAATATTATTGGACGCCTAAGGCGTGAGTGTTATCTACCACAGCTTGAAATTCAATAGCGTTGTGACACAAGCGCTTTTTAGCCGCTTTTTATTTCCTATTGTTTTCTACCACTGCAAATCAGCTTTTACATCGGGCGGGTATTCAAGCACGGGCCCTTATTTCTTTTTTGTTCTATTCACACGGGCGGTTATTCAAACGGGCGCTCAATCAAGATCGGGCTGTAAAACGAGTATATACGGTACACGTGCAAAAATGACCTCTTACGTTTAGCGAGTATTTCGTTCGTTAGCGCCTCTTAAAAAAAAACTCGTTAATAAAGCGAACGAGGAAAGTTCTGTCATGTACCCCCTGGTTTGTACCGGTCCGATGAATGAATGATGCAAAATGTTTAGGATAAAAACCTTAACGGAGTTAAGAGAACTCAACGAAAGTTACTTTAATCCGTTAACAGCACTTAACGGAAGTCAATTTAGTCCGTTAACATGAAAAAACTTTTTAACGGATTTACGAGTTAATGAAAAAGTTAGCTTCGTTATTAACGGATTAACGGACTAGTGCCCACCTATGTTCATAGCCGTACAAGATCGGTTTTAATGTGCAAAAGTTCAGTCTATTTTAGTTCTCCCTCGCTTTCGGCTTGTGCCCCCTCGCTTTCGGCTACTGCTCTCTCACTTCCTTTGCTCTGGCAAGGCCAGTGTTCTAGCGCAATGCGGTTGAGGTAAGTGGAGTGCCAGTGTGATACTGGTTGAAAATCCTCGTTCTGGTGGACCTTGTTGTCAGACTTAGACCAGAGTAATCTAAGAAGAGGGTACGATAACAAGTGCAGAATTTGCCCACGTAAGTGGTTTGAAGGTTTGGGTTCTGTCAGAATAGGCTACGTATGAATTCAGATGCTGATGAAAGCACTAGCCTAACAAAAAAGCAGATAAGTGAATGAAGTGCAACCGCACAGCTGTAAAAGAATTTATGCGTGAAGTCTGTTATGCTACTTCTTTAGAAGTAATATGCTAGCTTACATCTGCAGACAGCGTAAACACATTGCTACTAAAAAGGTTGACAAAATTCTTGCTAAATTAAAAAAGGTTGAAGAGCCCTGGTGTAGACCCAATCACTTTTCTATGAGAAAACGGGACTGATTTTAGGCGCACGACTTATGTTTTTGTACAAGCGCATGTAAGTATTTGTTTTACAACTTTCTATTTCGCCACATGTTTGATCACATCAAAAGCTTCCGGGATACGGGGCAAAGCCAACTTTTGAAATACTTTCTCTTGAAGGTCTTGTTTTACAAGCCTGGACCAGGAAAACTATTGAAACAAAAAGTGAACAAAAGTCATCGCCCTTCTTCAACGGAACTTTTGTCTATAAAGTAAGTTATTAATTTAAAAATTATGCATTATTACCGGAAGTTTATGTATACTAACTGCTGATGTAAAATTTTTATTGCTTTCAACAAAATTGATTCTGATTATGGTATTGTATTACAAGTTTTTTTTTTTCTTTTTTTTTGTAAGATGGCGAATATAAATAGTCCACTTTGAAGCATTTGCTGGTGATAGATAATTTGCGGTGATGATTGTAAACCGATGAAATGAATCGGATCTTGGGCTCTCCTAAATCTCCCAAATTTCAAAAAATCTTTCATTTTTAGTCGTTAATCCTGGTTCTATTCTTATTGCCCCTCCTGAAAAATTTTCTGCCGACGCCCTTGCAATACGAGTATGTATTATTATCTTTTTTCACAACTGTGAGGTAGCACTTCCTTACATATCTTCTTTCCCAATAGGTTAGTGTCTCATCAGCATCTGAATTCTTATATAGCCTATCATGGTGGCCCACCCGAACCTTCAAACCACACACGAAGGCAATTTCTGCACTTGCCATCGTACCCTCTTCTCAGATTGCCGTGATCAAAGTCTGAAAACAAGGTCACCAGAGAAAAGATTCTCGACCAGTATCACACTGGCACTCCACTTACCTCAACCGCGTTGCGCTTGCATCACTAAGCATGGATACCATATATGACATCACATTAGCAATTCACATTACCACAATAGTACGCTATATGAATATTTCAAACTTGTTTGTTGTTATCACCAGGCTTGTTTGTTATCATCAGGGTGGGCTGCCAGGATAGGCTAAGTGTGAATTCAGATGCAGATGAAGCACTAGCCTAATGGTAAAGCAGATATGTGAGGAAGTGCTACCTTACAGTTGTGAAAAAAGTTTAAGTTCCAATCTGCTATGTGACTTCTGTATTATTATCACTTAGCCAATATACTGCACAATTTTTATTTGTCTACAGTACATCACAAACTCATTATTGTGAA
Organism: Trididemnum nubilum; assembly: GCA_963965965.1. Classification (NCBI taxonomy): domain Eukaryota; kingdom Metazoa; phylum Chordata; class Ascidiacea; order Aplousobranchia; family Didemnidae; genus Trididemnum; species Trididemnum nubilum. The sequence goes on from OZ014484.1 coordinate 280,327, forward strand.
TATGTGTGTGTCACTAAAGCTAACAAAGTCTAAATGAGGAAAGTCCTGACCGTTATAGCAGGGCGCTCAGAGCGAGGGGAAGATGAGACTCGCAGCGTCATATAAAGGTAGGCTAAAAAACGTTTTTTCGTTGTTGTTTTGCGCGTAGTAGAAAGTTAGTAGGCTGACTGTTGTACCAAGACCAAAAAGCTCTTCGATTGAAGAAATTAATTAATGCAGCGTGGGACCATTGAGGATAAAATAGACTACAGGTATTTGTTTGGAAAAAGACCAGTTCCAGTTAGCCAGGTTGATTATTTAGTTCATGAGTGGAAGTTGCAACGCTATAACAAGCACGGAACGGAAGAGGCGTCGCAAGAAATGGTGCCATCCGGGAGGAGACTTAATAAACGGTGTCATCCCCTAAAGTAGTACGAACAAGCTTGAGGGAACGATTTTCAAATTGGGGAACCAGGCACCCAGGCACATCGAGAATTTTGACCCAACCGCGGCTCGTTTCAGAAAACATCAAGATACGGAGTAAAGCCCTCTGATGAAAAATTTTGCTAATTTTTGAAATAAAGTGACATTACTTGTAATATACAGGCATCGATGTATTTTTGTGCATAATTGTTGTTTTTTTACCAAGGTATTTTAAAAAATATTATTTTTTGTTAAAACGTCGCTTTCATGAAAATTTAAAAGTTTACCTTTTCACATGATTGCGAAATAAATTTAGAGGATTTATGTGAAGTTGCTGTTATTTTAGCTAAACAAATTTTGCTAGAACTTTATGAGTTTTTACATCAAAATTTTTCTTATAACATTAAAAAAAGGTACCACCCTAAAATGGTGCCACCTAAAACGGGCCGCCCCCCCTAGCTACGCTACGGCGGAACAGTAGAGCGAAAAAAGTCGAAAATATTTTTAACCAAAAAGTTACTGCAGTTTCAGAATAACAGGATGTTTGCTTGAACCAAATTTCGACGGCGATAGGTCGCGTAACGTTGGTTTTAGGCCCGATGGCCGGAAACCGCCCCAAAAGTTCAACGTGAAAGAAATTGCATTAAAAAAATACCACAAAAAATATATCTCACGGTTGTATATCTGAAGATACTCTTTTCATTCCCACAAATCCATTTTTGGCCCAATGAGAAGCGTTTCTTCTAAATTATCACGCGTTCATTTTCTAAACGGCATACCAACAACAAAAACTACATCATGTGTGCGTTTGCGACGTACAAACAATGCAAACAAAATCTACGATGTACAAACAATGCTAATCAAATTTACAAGATTTCGCCGAAAAAGCTATGGTTTGGTTATTAAATTGGACCCTTTCAAAGATTTGGAGAAATCGACGCGCCTGCCAATTGCTCCTTAATATTGTGCTATAAAAGTTTAATTTAATTTTTTTTGCGTTGCGCATCTGGTAAATTGTACATACATACTATTGTTTGGTTGAATGGCACCTGTAGACCTAGGCTACGAGTACTCATCTACACTAGGTCTTTAAGGAAGTCACAAAATTGCGAAATGTAGGGTTGCCAATGGTACGGAGTCGAAAGGATTAAATCGTATTTTCGCGAACAAGTGGATATGTGGAAAAACGTTTGGGGTACCGCTTTATTATCTCAAGTACTTCTTATTGCTTAAATAAAAACCGATTTCGAGCAATGTGGAGATCGGTTGTATATCAGGGGCGCCCGCAGGGGGGGTGCACTTGCCCCCCCCTGGAAATTAAAATGCCAAGTATTTTTTATGTTTAAATTCGCAAAATAAGTCTAAATATATCAAAATAATTATCTAAACTAAGAAAACAACCCTTTCTGGACCTGTTTTACTGTTTTTGCCTTGGCGCACAGGGCGGGGGCAAGAGAAACAGGATTGCCCATTTTACGTGGATTATTAAACATCATTTTCTTAAAAGCGAGCGTTAGTAATACTTTAGCTGTGCCACCTGCGTTGGTAATACTTTAGCTGTGCCACCTGCAATGGCTTGTAGACCAAAGTACACGATAAGAAAAATGCCACAGTTTTTGGCCCTTCTAAGGCCTCTAAAGTGGTTCAAAGTCACTCTTAATGACCTTTCAAGTGGTTCAAAGCCACTTTAAAAACATTAATTTTAATTATTTATTTATTTTTGTGGGGGGGAGGGTATTAACTTAAATATTAGTCAAAAATGCAGCTTCAAATTAATCGATAAAAACTTCAAAACATGGGTCAAAATAAGCAGTCAAAACTCAAAATTGATCGCTTCACACAAAATGCTTAACGTACGAGGTCTGTTCAAAAAGTTCGTACACTGAAGTCATAACACAAAATGTACTTTCTACAGCAGTTACAGGTCTGGGTCTCCTTCAAAGTACTCTCCTTCCCAACGCTTACACTTATCCCAGCGGTGTTTCCACTTGCGGAAGCAGTTTAGGTACGCTTCTTTTTTAATGCCCTTGGCCCTTTCGTCGCATTTGCATTAGTCTCTGGAATGGTCTCAAATCTTCTTCCTTTCAAGGTCAGGTGAGTAAGGGGGGTGGGGAAGAACAGTGATGGAATGTTTTCACGAGTTCTGAGGGCTGAATGGGCTGGAGCGTTGTCATGATGGAAAAACCAGTCTCCACTCCTCCTCAATTCTGGCCTTTTCCGTCGAATGGCATCCCTCAGACGTTTCAAAACTTCATTGTAGTAGGTCTGGTTCACTGTGGAGCCTTCAGGAAGGTACTTGTGGTGGACAACTTCATTAGCATCAAAAAAAAAACTGTGAGCAGCACCTTGATTTTGGATCGAACTTGGCGAGCTTTTTTGGGTCTGAGGGATGTTTTGCTCGTCCACTGTGAAGATTGGACCTTTGTTTTCACGTCATAACCATCAACCCATGACTAATAACCTGTTATGATCTTTGACAAGAATTCTTTATCATTTTCTGCGTGATCAAGCAAATCCTGACAGACTTAAACACGATGAGCTTGTTGATCACTTGTCATCAGACGTGGCACAAATTTTGCAATGCATCTCGTTGCATGTTATTTCTTCCGTCAAAATGTGGTTAGACAAGAGCCTACCGAAATCCCACATTCTTTAGTAAGCTCTCTTACAGTCAGACGTCGATTCGCTTGCACCAGAGTGTTGATTTCATCAATGTGTGGGTCATCAGTTGATGTGGAAGGACGTCCAGAACGTTCATCATCTTCAACAGACAGCCGACCATTCTTGAAACGTTTATGCCACCTGAAACATGTTGCTCGCTTCATGGCAACATCACCGTAAGCCATGTTAAGCATGGCAAACGTTTCCGTAGTAGATTTTCCCAGCTTGACACAAAATTTCACAGTAAATCGTTGCTCTTTCAAGTTATTCATTTTGAAAAAAATTTGTAAACCTTAAAATTCGACGAACTAAAATACTACCCTTAACTTAACTGAACATAACCAGCACTAAAATAAAGATATCTGCAATCAGAAAATGGCGTCATAATCAGGTGATCTCTGTGAACCTAGCGACACCAAGCAAATGCACCTGGAACAAATGAGCGCTGCGTAGTTCAAACAGTCTACGAACTTTTTGAACAAACCTCGTAAGCTTCATAAAAAAAGAATATAAGGGGGGGGGAAAGTAGGGGGGCTATTCAGCATTTAATTTATTTAATTATAACGAGTTTTGGACTTGACCTGCGAGAAACGTGGGGGTTTGAAGGGGGTGAGCTATTTTATTCTTTCAAATGGATTTCAAATTGTATCAAGTTAGTTTTTTAAATGGCTTTAAAAAGATGTAAAATTTGATTCGAATAGCATTGAAATGGCTATTTTTTTTCTGAAATATCTCATAAATTGCTCAACAGCTAAGGTTTTGCCCCCAAACCCCGGTCTGCGATATGCTTTAGTTGCATCTGTTTGCTCGGCACGCTGCCCAATTGAGGCATTTTGCAAAACATTTCAATCTTTAGGTTAATCAAGCCCCCTCACCCCCCTTTACAAAATTCAGGTTGCTGTCAGTGGCACAATCAAAGAGGCTAAGGGAGCTTAACCCCCCCTTCTGCTTACCCAAGTCACTTGGAAAACTTAACTCACATACAGTAGCGTAACCGGAGGGGCGGGGGGGTGCTATAGCCCCTTTCCCCCATGGCCTGTCGACCAAAATGCAGAATAAGGAAAATATCACGTTTTTAGCGCTATTGAGACTCTTTTTGCACTGGAATAGACTAAAAAGTGATTTAAAGCATCTTTTGAAAGAAATATTCAGCGGGGCTAATTTGTCAAAAAATAAACTCAAAACTTTGAAAAATGCCCAAAAATAAGCAATCAGATTTGATAGCTAGTGTAAAATTGCTGAACATAGATTTCATCAACAAATATATTATAAACTCAGGAATAGAAGGGGGAACTCTTCAGTATTAGCTATTACTAATCACTTCTCTCTGATATATTTTCATGAGCTCCCGCCCCCCCCCCCCCATTATTTTTTATAAATTTATACAAAATAGATTACTCCAATTGAGTTTTATTAAACTATAGGATTTTATAATTAACCAGCATGTAAACAAGTGAACTAAACTTTTGCCATTAGCCACCCCCCACTTAGCCCATTTATGCAACCAGTTTAATCATGCTTGCACAGCCAATTTCTATGCCACGTTTAAAAAGCATTAGTTTTTTTATAAAAATAACCGTAAAATTAAGTTATTTTTGCAAATAAAATGCAAAATTTTGGAATGCTGGGGACTCCCCCCCCAGACCCCCGAACACCTGTTCTCTCATTGTCAATTTCTGGCTACACGCATACTCACATATGCGAAACTTTAAACGTAGTTTGAATTTGATCTGCAAATAAAGAGGGCTGCAATGGCTGGGCAATTTAGGAATTTCAAGTAGATTCTTAATTTCAGCAACTTTATTCTTTTCAATGGCTTTAAAAACGCTCGAAATGTGATTCAAATGGCCTTAAAGTGGTAATTTTTTTCAAAAAATTGCTAAAATTGCCCAGCGACTGGGGGCTTCGCCCCCAGACCCCCATCCATAATACACTTGAATTGCATCTGTTAGCTTAACATGCCGCCCGAATTGCAACATTTTTTGAACAAAATCATTTTAACTTTTGGTTCAAACTCCTTAGCAAAATCCTAGTTGCAGCTGTAAGGTTTTGATTGATCCAGTTAATAATGGATAAGTCGCTTGCCCCCCCCTGAAAAAATTTCTGCGGGCGCCTCTGGTTGTATTGAAGAAATAAGAATAGCTACTTGAGTTAACTTAATAAAAAGGTTTTCAAAACCCTGTTACCCCCATTCTCCTTATCCGCGGAAATAGATTCAGTCCGTTTGAGTCCATACCAATGGCAAACCTGCGTTTTGAAATTTCGTTACATTAGAAATTTGGACATGGGAAATGGAAATGACTTTGGAAAATTTCTTGCAGAACAACCAACCGTGGTTTATTCTGCAAGAAATTTTGCAAAGTCATCCTTTTCTGATTTCGCAAATTTCAAACCGGAGGTTTGCCAATGCTACGTAGTCAAACCGATTAAATCTATTTTGGCTTATAAGGAAATAGTGGAACAAGGTTTAGAGCTGCTCTTTATTTCCTCAAGTAGTTCTCATTTCTTAAATAAAACCAATTTCGAGCAGTAACTTTTTAATTCACACGCCATCTTAAAAACAGCAAAAATTGGCTGTCGTTAGTGAGATTCCGCATATTTTTTGCATGTTTCAGACATAGTGAAAACTTTTGGAACAGCCTTTGACAGCAAACTATAATTAGCAGATATAACTTTGTCACTTTCGGCTTTGTTTTTATGAGTTGACACTTAAAAGCATATAACATCAGTTATAATAAACAAAAAGAAATCATGCTATTATACAAAATAAGAAGAGATGTAAATTGACGTAGTTTAGACAAGAATAGACGAGATACACTTTAGACAAGATACTTACAGATCTGGGTAGATATTTTAGCAGTAATTTGCAAACAGGCACAAATCACACATAATGTTTTTCAAAACAGAGAACAGCTGAAATATTACAATAAAACTTTAAATCAAAACCATTCCATCAACTCTGTATTATCATCGCTCATCTTTCAAATTCTTAAATTTAACGAAAATTCCGCTTTCACTTCCTAAGACAAGCTGTGGCTTCATTTTTGGAGGCGGAGTGTCGTGGTCTAGATGGAGTCGATATCTTCTAAGAACTTTGCAAAGAACAACTTTGATTTCGTTCATAGCGAAATTCTGTCCAATGCAGTTTCTGAAATACGAAGGAATTTTGATCTCCTTGCAGTGATCCACCCTGGGCTTCGGCGCGACGTCTACACACTGGGCCATTGAGCGCCAAGCTCGGGCCCGGTAGCAAAATTAAATCCGGGCCCCTCCGCAAAGTGGCGCAAAAAGTGGCCCGCTAGCAGGCATGCAACTAGGATTTTTCTAAGGGTGAAATGGGGCGAAGAATTAAAAGTTTTTGTACGAAAAATGTTTCAATTCAGCGATGTGGAAACAAACTGGCGCAACTGAAAGGTATCACCGTCGAAGGTTCTGGAGGCGGAGCCCCTAGCCGCCAGTGCGGATTTATAAAAATTGTTTAAATAAATGTTTTTAACTCACCAATGAGCTAGTAATGAACACCTTTTTTGTGGCCCCGACTAGAATACTTTTTTTTATTGCGTCGTTCCTTCTTACGCTCTGTATTTTTAAGCCACAAAACGAAGAGAGTCAAACCTTTAATCGATTGGAGATATCAAGACGAACTAACCCCCATTTGAAATTGGGGGTGGTACGCAGAAGTTTCCCCCTAAAGGGACCCTCCAAAACTTTAAATTTTTGAATCAGTGAAGCTAGTTGGGCCAAATTCTCAGAATCGGGAGGAATTGGAAATTAGTAAAACGCAAGAAAAACTGGGTGTGCCACACCGGGGGGTTTCTCTCAAATGGGTTCTCCAAGATTCAAAATTTTTAACCGCTGAAATTTGACAAATGAAGTTTTTAGGCTAGGGAAATGCAAACGAAAGAAAAATATAACAAAATTTGGAAGTGGTCTAACGTGGGGATCTTTCAGAAATGATGGGTTCCCAGTGATTAAAGATCAATGAATAAAATGGGTCCGGGGCAGGCGGGCTTTAATTTTGGAATTACTAGGATAGTGGTTCCGGATCACGGGGAGTCTAGATTGTAAAAATGTCAGCCCGTGCCATCTCTATTTCAGGGATCTACAAACTACTGCTAACCATTCGAACTTAGAGTTACCAAAAAATCTTTCAGACAGGTTGTTTTCTTTGATATGGTTTTCGAAACTAGATCAAATTAAGAGGTGTGTGATATTGTTTTTATGAGAAATATTCCTTGCTAAAGAAAACAAGCTTTCACGCGTTAACTGTCGAAATAGAAAGACACAACTTTGCAAATAATCACAAGACAGTAATTCATGCGTAACGAAGATAGCCATGCCTAAAAGATAGGGTTTCCAGTTAGCGCACTGCATTTTATCACACAAGGTCCGGTTATGCCAAGATAGCATTAACAAAATACATCTAAAAACAATAGCAGCGATACCATAGTATCACAACTTGGGTGGCTGCGTTATGGAGGGGAACATGTAAGACATAGGCGTAGCCAGGGGGGGCCCAGGGGGCCCGGCCCCCCCCAATCAAAATACCACTAACGACAAAAAATTATGACAACATAGCCTAGCGATGTTTAGTTGCAGTTTTTTTTCAGTAATTACGCACATAACAGTAATTAACAATAATATAAATGACCACAAGGGAGTCCCGGGGCCCCTAACTAACAACCAGGGGGCCCTTACTAACAACTAAGGGGTCTTGGGGCCCTTAACCGACAACCAGGGGGCCCCGGAACCCGTAACTGAAAACCAGGTGGCCCATACCTGAAAACCAGGGGGCCCCTGGGCCCCTAACTAACAACCAAGGGCCCCTAACCAACAACCAGGGGGCCCCCTAACTGACAACTAGGAGGCCCCAAGCCCCTAACCGACAACCAGGGGGCTCCTAATAGACAAACAGAGGGCCTTGGGACCTTTAACTGATTACCAGGGGCCCCTGACTTACAACCAGAGGGCTACGGGGCCCCTAACTGACAACCAGGGGGCCCCGGGGCCCCAAACCGACAATCAAGGGAGCCCTAACCAACAACCAGGGGGCCCCGTAGTGCCTAACTGACAACCAGGGCTCTCGGGGTCCCTAACCAACCACCGGGAGGCCCTGGAGTCCCTAACTGACAACCAGGGGGCCCCAGGGCCCCTAACTCACGACCAGATAGCCCTAGGGCCCCCAACTAACAACCAGGGGGCCCCGGGGACCTTAACCGACAACCAGGGGGCCCCGGGGTCCCTGACCAAAAACCAGGGGGACCCAGGGCCTCCCTAACTGATGACCAGGGGGCCCCGGGGCTCCTAACTCACGACTAGAGAGCCCCAGGGACCCTAATTAACGACCAGGGGGCCCGGGGCTCCTAACCGACAGCCAAGGCCCCGGGGCCTCTAACTGGCAACCAGGGAGCCCTACGGCCCCTGACTGACGACCAAGGCTCCCGGGCCAGGGGCCCTTTAACTCAAATTTTTAACAATTTATATGCAAAACCTAGCTGTGAGCAATCTAAACAGGCGGTAATGCAAACCCCCCCAATTGAAATACTACCAATGATAAATATAATGAGAGCATAGCCAGTATGTTGTTCCTGTCCGGAATTGCAGTTTTTTTAATCTACGATTTAAGCGTACAAAAGTAAGCAATAATAATAAGGACCACATTTCCACGTCATAATAATGTCATGCAATTCTTGGACGTTTCAAAAAACTGTCAAGTGACTTGACTCGAGTTCTCCTCGTTTTGGAAAAGAAGTTATTTTAATTTTGATTTAAATGTTTTTTTATGAAAGAACTTATTAGGGGAGCGATTTTGTCTCAAAACCATTGGCGTAGCCAGGGGGTGGGCGAGGGAACCCGGGCCCCCTTAATCAAAATGCCACCAATGACAAAAAATTTGTCAAAAAAGCCTTGTTTCTTCATTTTCGGTTTCTTTTAGCATCTTTGCGTACATCAGTACACGCGTACAACAGTAATTAACAGTAAATAATATTGACGACCAGGGGGCCCGGTGCACCTCCTTAGTTAAATTTTTTCCTACCAATTTAAACGTATAACCAGGGTGAAATCAAGAGTTTTTGTCCTAAAAGTTGCTACCTCAGGCCCTCATCTAAACTTTAATACAATACCCAGCGCCGTATTTGCCATATGGCTCAGTGCCAGGGCCCCGCCCTCAGATAGTAGGACTGTTTTTGGTCTTCATGTATATTTGGCAGGAAGATGTGCGAAAATTCCCTAAGTGCCAGGGGCACCGCGCAATGTAAATCCAGGCCGGGAACAGCATGTTTAGTAAGCGTAATCATCTATTGTACCATTTTTCAATAACGATTCATCTCCACCTCGTCAGTTTTTACGCACAAAATACTTTTAAAAAAATAGCTAGGGAAAATGCTCATTGAACAAACTACTGAATTTCAATTGAAGGGACCTGCGCCCTTTGGCCATACATGTACTTCTATAACTGGTAAACTTCATGACTAAACAAAAATCTCAAAGGAAAATCTTCGAGAGGATTATTATTTACTGCTAAAGTATTGCAGGAGGCAATGTGCCTTACTTCCCCCCATAGACCAAATCACTTACAATTAAAATTTTACACCATAATGCAAGATTCTAAACGTGTTTTGGGATTTAATCGCAATAGGAGGATTGAACAACTAAATTTTTTCGATTGGCTTTGAAATGTTAAATATCTAGTTTTTTCAAATGGCTCTGAACTCGTGCGAAAGGTGATCCAATGGGATTTAAATAGCTTTTTTTTCCAAAAACTTACAAAAATCGCCCAGCGGTTGGGGGCTTTGCCCCCAGTCCCCCATAGCCACCGGCGGCTGGGGGCTCCGCCCCCAGACCCCCGTTTGCGATACGTTTGAGTACACTAGCTTACTCAACACGTCTCCTTAGTTAGACATTTACACTTTTTAACGATTAGTTTTCGCCCTCTTCCTTTATCAATACTCTGGTTAAGTGCCAACAGGTTACGGCTTCAGATCTTCCATTCTGCGATACCTTTGACCCACAAAAAGTTTTTTTTCGAAAATTTCTGATGACGTCATTGCATGTGATTTGTGGTTTGGGCCCCCCCCCAATCAAAATTCCTGGCTACGTCTATGATGTAAGACCTTATTTTTTGGTCGGTAGCATTGTCGCTAGGCTATAAACTTTAGCTGTGACACTGACTGGGGTTAGGGTTAGTAGGTAGGGGAAACTTTGCTTGCCTTCAACCGGTCTACTTTCCGTTTCAAACTTATATGCAAATTTTGTTAAGCACGGCATTGCAAAAAATTCCGGCCCAGTACCAAACGTACCCTCCGCCTGGACCCCTCTCAACGCCCCTGCCCTCACGGTTAAGCGCCATTAGGTGACCAAATCTATGTTAATATTTCGATGCTCTTTGCAGCATTACATTTAATTTAACTTCGTAGCTATGAATACGTTTTACTTTTTATTTTGAAAATTAGTAATTCGTGGTTGGCTACAGCAGCCTACATTATGATTTTATAATCACGTTTGAATTGGTTCCAGTCAGTAACTAATACCGTAAAACTCATAAAGTTTTGGCCAAAAATGGGCGATTGAAAGAGTCATCAAATACATCATCATTATGAAATAGCTGCTCATTTTAGATGAAGCTTGCCACCCACCTCGGCCCTGCTGAGAAGGGAATGAATGCGTACGATGATCGTTTGGAGATGTTCTCCAGGGTGAACCGCTCAGGATCGAACTTCTGTGGTTGCAAAGAAAAGATTCTGATTAGGCGTGAAATCAGTTACTGCGGTTTTGAAATCATAATCTAGTAACCGACGTTCGCTGCAGACAGTGCGATAGTCGGTAAAATAGTCGCAACTCCTAATGAAGCATTTTCTGCGGCACTATTGCAGAGTTTTTATTGTACTTCAACAGTAAGCTAGCTCTTCCTAAAACAACGATGAGGGGTGGGAAGAATGGTGCTTCAACATTGAACTAAAAATCAGAATAAAAGGTGTTTACATTAACTTCCTCACCTCTGGGCTCTCCCAAACGTGGTGGTTGTGGTGGGTGGCAAAGATTTGGATCGTCATGTTACAGTGTGCCGGGATGGTAAGATCCTTTGACAGGTGGAGGGGAGTTTTCAGGAACCGACCGACTGCTGGAACCGGGGGGTAAAGACGCAGGGTCTCTTTGATGAACATAGTACAGTAGTTCATGTTGGTAAGGTCCTCCCTGATGGAACAAAATGCGAGAGTTAAAGTTTGCTAAATCGCATTTAGGAAATGAACCACAATATTGTTGTGGATGAAATGCAAATTTTTCCGCATCAAAATTAGCCTCCTTCTTATAACTTTTAAATCGGATTCACCATCATGGAAACACTAAACTTCACATGTTGGGTCGAGTTCACCAAACAATTTTGAAAATTTAGCTTAAATTCATGACGCCCATGATTTTGACGTCAGGAACAGGCGCAAAGCCAGGATTATGCTAAGGGGGGTTGGGACTTGCACCAAAAAGTTAAAATTATTATTTTTGTTTGAATAATGTCTCATCTAGGCAGCGTGCTGAGCTATAATTGGTACAACTCAAGCGCATCATGGACGGGCGTCTGGGAGCGGAGCCCCAGCCGCCGGAAGCCATGGGGATTTTGGGTCTAGGGGCGAAATCCCTTGCCACTGGATCTTTTCGAAATTTTTTAGCAAAAAATAGTCGTTTTAGGGCCATTCGAAATAACTAAATTGCTCAAATTCAAAAGTTATTTGAAAGAAAGAAATTGACCAGCCCCTTCAGCCCCTTTGCTTGCAGTCAAGTCCGAAACACGTTTAAACGCTTGTATTTTAGGGTTAAATGTTCCTAGTGACTTGACTGAGGGGGGAGAGGGGCGGAAGCCCTTTTCGTCCCCCTCCTGGTTGCGCCAGTGGTCAAGATGTATCATCTTTGGCAAAGACAGCGTCATTGAAAAAATAAAGACAAAAATAGGCGATTCAAAGTTTGCCCATAAAATTGTTTTTTGAATTTGAATCATAAAAGTTCTCGATCACAAAAGCGTCTTATGAGTCATTTAAGTCAAACGTCAGACAACAGTGCCCGAATTTTAGTGAAGTGGCTTCGAAAATCGTTCGATGTTGATGTTAACGTCATCAACCATTAAACCCAAACATTTTACTCAATCTCACCATCGAACGTCCTCCTCATCTTTCAGCACTCCCAGAACCTCATCGCGACATTTTTCTTGTAATTCCGGATGCTTCGCTAAGTTGTACAGCAGCCAAGAGATCCCTGCGATAAAGTAACACGTCATCAAATCCAAGCCAAAAAACCCCACTGTTACTCACCACTTGCTGTCGTGTCGTGTCCTTCAAAGAGGAAAGTGTCCACCTCCTCGCGTATCTCTGCATCCGTCAGACCCTTTCCATCTTGGTCCTGTTGATAGACAATAACATTCACTGCTTGGGAAATACACGTAATAACAAAACAAATAATCTTGTGTAACGAAAATTAGAAACCAAAGTTTGCATGAGAGTTAATCAACAATTTAAGCTTTTCGTTTTTTGTAAGCTGTAATGCTTTTTTGTTCGAATTAAACAAACATATATTCATACGAAACCGAGCAATTTTTTCCAACCCGTGGTACTTAGGCATGCACAATTCACATACGAAGCCCATGACGTCATGGAATCGAACCTCCACCCTCGTAAGTTTGAGTTCGACTCTCTATTCTGCGTCATCCGCAAGTGCTGGCAACATACCTTTGCCTGCAAAAGAACATCCAAAAAATCCAGAACTTTCTTCTCCGAACCTTCATAGGACTGATTCGAACTCTGCTGACTCTGCGCCAACACCGCTCGCCTCTGAGAAATCACCTGGGAAAGTTAAAGATCTCATAGAATCTTAGCATTTTCATTGTTGCCAACCTCCTGAGAGAGCTACCACGTCGCTTTTGCAGAGCAAACTATAAGGGTTTATACAGGTGGGCTGAGATGCAGGTGGCTGAGGTACACTTTTGGATTAAAAGCGCTGAGAGCTGCCTATGAGAGCTGACAGCTCGAAACAGCGTTGTCCAGGTCTGTGCATGAACTCGGTTCACTTACTCTATTCGGCATTCTGGTTGTTCGTTATTCCCGAACTTTATAGCTTTTCCGAGAATCTGCTTTAAAATACCGGCACTTAAGCAGTGCGTTGGAAACGTAGATTATTACATATTAGCTATATCCTGAATGTAACTCACTTCGGGATAAGCAAATTGTATTCTACAAAAAATACGTTGTCTTGCGGCATCAGCATAATTCAGTTGCTGCTGCAGTGGTGAAAATTCGCAGTTGCACTAAAAGGGTAATTGGTTCTCTACCCATGAAGTTTGCTAAGTTGTCGCTACCGTTTCAGCTTGTTTGTGAACCACATTCAACGCTTTCTTGAATCTCCTCCCGTCTGACGTCATGAAGAAGATCCAGTCGATGAGGTAAATAGGGTTTTGGATTCGCTTGATGGTCAAGTTGGTAAGTTGGCCGACAGCTTGGACGTAAGGGTGATGACCACTGGAATATAATTTCAAAATTGCATCCGAATTGTGTGAAGTTCACGTGGGAGGAGGTTCCTGCAAATGTGACTTGTGTGCGCCAGGATTTGATGGAGCTCTACTGAATGTAGTTGATAAAATATGGTTGAATGTGAATTTAGTACTGGAATGAAATATGTGGATAACCCCATGGGCTTACAGTATGTGGAAAACGTTTTCTTTATTAGCACACGTGTAGTTACTTTCAGCACTGAGTGAATGATGTATTTATGTAACGATAGTGGTACGAGTCTCTTCAGCTTCGACGCAAATTAGCTATCATCATTCAAAACAAAATTACTCGTATCAATGCTGAAGCGATGGTCTTATACCTCAAATTTCTATATAAGCATTATGTAAGTTAAGAGGCGAAACAGTACTGCAAAAAATGCCGGTCAAAATTAACCAAAAAAATTGCACAATTTTCCTAATAACAAAACTGTCAAAGCATATTACTGTATTGTTCAAAAATCCTCCTTTAAGGCGTCTTACTCGATGTTCTGACAGTCGCTTTCGGACGACATCGCACACCGTAGCATCGTGTCCAATGTCATCAGCCGAACTGCCTTGCTCACGTCAACAGGGTTGCCGACCTGATTTTGCCAATTGTCGAGAAGCACTTGCGAGCATTTGTTGAATATTTTGACGTAGCTAGAAGTCGCCGTTACAAAAAACTTTTTCCAAAACAAACAAGTTTGCGTTGCATTGAAATTGTTACTTGGGCTTATTGTAAAAAATAGCAGCTAGTCTCAGCTGATGATCATTGGCTCATTGAGTATTGCTGTTGTACATGTTTATCCTCCTGTCACCGCACAGCGTCAGACGCTAACTATTGGACGATCGCACATTTTTTTATTGCGATAACTATTTCGTGCTTGCTGGAATCCGCACATGCTTAGGAGTTTCCAATATTCCTGCAGATTTCTTCGAGTTCTTGTCCACTGAATTTGCTGCTTGTTCGAAGCCACCAAGCAGAGATAATCATCGTAAAGTATCTTATCCAAGGACGCAACAAAGTGACCAGAGTCATCGTGTAAACGACTCTATCGGCCACGCTGCCGGCTGGTAATTGTTATCCACCATTGACCATCCAATCCACCCAAATATACCGTATTTAACTATATTAAGGTGATCGTAACTTAACAAAAACTAAATTGCGAGAACTAACAATAATTGGGGATAAAAATCTGTCCGTATTCACAGTGTTGCTTCAATCGTTCAGGTATTTAACTTGGAGGAATGTTAATTTTTCTCAGGTTTTGGTATTCAAATTATATCTTCCAAATTATCTTCGAAAGTGCGGAAACAAACTTGCTAAATCGTTCAAAACGCATCCCGGTGATTCAAAAAGCAAAGATACTCACGGTCTGAGTATGTTGTAGTGGAAGGCTGGAGTCAGCAGTCGTCTGTTTCGTTGCCATTTCTTGCCATGTGACGTCAGCAACCCATCCCCAATCCATGGCCGCACAAATCGATACGCAAGGTCGTTTTTAGGAGCTAAATCAGTCAAATTAAAGTTGCAGAGTTACGTTGGGTTGACTGTAGTTACAATCATCGGTTATACGTTATTTTTCGTATTTTGATTTTACTTGTAACGCAAACGAAGAAATTCGTTTCGAACCAAGTCCTTGTTGCTGGCAAATAATATTCGTTTAAGCTGCGTCGAGGGGTAAGTGTGCTCTTACACTATAAGTTGGGTAATATATTATTTTTTACTGACATTGCAGTACGTATACTGTACGATACTTTAATCATGCACCTCCCTTGGTGACTCTACTCATCAACCTCTCAATAATTTTCGTTTTTAACACTTAACTAATTCTTCTTCTTTTCTTCTTTCTTCATTGCCCGCTTTTCCGTGAGGGTTGCGGGAGCAGCAGCTCGAGCTTAAGCCGCCACACTTCACGGTCATCCATCGCCTCTATCATTTCGCTTGGGTGAAGTCCCAAGCGATTCCATCCAAGATTTTCAATGAAATTGGTCCATCTAGTTCTAGATCTAATTCTAGTAGTTTTAATCCGGTGCGGCCAAGGGCACAACCAGAGGGACCAGTGGCGCAACAATGGGGGTCAAAGATACGCTCGAGTTGCACCAGTTTGCTCGGCACGCTGCCAAATTGAGAGGTTTTTCAAACAAACCAAAAATTTTGGATACCCCCTTAGCAAAAGCCTGGTTATGCACCTGAGTGTGGCCTACTCTGTGTGATCAGTGTTCTCGTTTAGTACCTGTGTGCGCCAAGGCAGGAATCACAGTTTCTGGGTGGTGGACAATGACTTGGGGAATGAAAGGACCCACCCAAGCACAAAAGATCTTGGGGAAGGTTTTTGTTCGCTCAGCGATGTTTCGAATGCCTTCATCTGAGAACCCGCACTGAAATAAACAAAATATATTAGTAGCCAATATTCAAATCAAACCTTTTACTATGCTCGCTGTGTTACGCGGAAATGTGTTACGAGTTTGCGGAGCTCATCTCCGCGTCATTGGGCCAGGGCAAAACAGCTTCTTTCGAAAAAATGTTGCAGCGATGGCGAACCGTTGGCAACATTGTATCCGATTTGACCGGTCCGAGATTTGAACTTCAAACCTCCCTCTCCAGAGGCGAACGCGCTGCCGATTGACCAACTCGAGAAAAACTTGAGCAACTAACCCGGTCATTGCATAGAATCCAGGTTCTCGTCGTACAGTTCGAGCGCTTCGCAGCAATTCATGATTTGAGTCATATCTTAAATAGGCTAGTTGCTTCTGCTTTTGCACTTTCGCGTGTTTGTTTTTCTTAAATTTTCTGCGTGAACTTGCCTAACTAATAAAATCGTGCCGTGGCGAGGTAGCAAAACGTAATTTGGGATTGCTGTTTTCCTTGAAAAATACTTCTAAAAAATTCAAAGCCAACCAACTAATTGCGGGTATCGCAAGCTTGATAATAACCAATGAAGAAAAAGAAAAAAAAAAAAATCGTTTGAATACAAGCACTTTCGTTTGCTCTGCTAAAATTTTTTAATTAATTATCTGGCAAGCGTTAGTGTTGAAATACCCAGAGGTGGAGTCAAAGACACAAGCCTCAAGGCCAAGGACACGAAAAAAATCCGAGGCTAAGGACCAACTTTCCGAGGATAGACCCTCTCGAAGCCAAGGACAGGAATGCTTGAGGCCAAGACCAAGGACACAACGCGCAAGTATTTTCCAAAGAAAAAAGATCTTCATACACTATCCGCGAGGCCTCTGACGTGCTCCAAGACAAAGGCAAAAATGGTCATGTCCTTGGCCCATTTTCAACAAATCAAAAAATAGTGCTGTCCTCGGCCGAGGACAGGGCATTTTCGAGGACTTGTGGGCTTCTAGCCAAGGACTTGACCTTCGAGGCCAAGGACTTCAAAATGTGTCCTCGAGGAATCCACCTATGGAAATACCATTGTCAGTTTGTCACGCCTTGCAGATGTTAATTTGAAGCGGTGGAACGAAGTGTATAGATTTACAAGCTAGCATAAAATACTACTGGCGAATTTTATTGGTTTAGCAGTTTTACAATCTAAACTGTTGAAAAGATTACTTTTTAGATTAGATTTTGGTCTTAATATGTTACTTTTATCAGAGTACTTATCTAAAAATGCAAAAACAGGCAAAAATCAAAATAATGCTTGACTAATGTTCTACGATGTTAACAACATTAGAGAAGGTTCGACAAAAATCGTCCCCTATGGCAAGCGAAACTATCGCCAGTTGGGCAACACCATCAGTACCTTTGCGTTCAGCTCAGCGATCTAAACTGTTGAAAAGATTACTTTTTAGATTTGATTTTGGTCTTAATATGTTACTTTTATCAGAGTACTTATCTAAAAATGCAAAAACAGGCAAAAATCAAAATAATGCTTGACTAATGTTCTACGATGTTAACAACATTAGAGAAGGTTCGACAAAAATCGTCCCCTATGGCAAGCGAAACTATCACCAGTTGGGCAACACCATCAGTACCTTTGCGTTCAGCTCAGCGATCTGTCATCTGCTCTTCATCAGATCCGCGGATTTGGATTAGGATCTGTTGTGATATCATATAGACTATGGTGATATCACATAATGAAGAAATAGATAAAATTTTAATCCTATTTTACAAGGGCTATATTGACCAATGCATCACACACGGGGAGATGGGGCTAAAATGCCCTCCCTAAATCTAATTGTTAAACCAAAGTAATGGGAACACCTAAGTTGTCATGCAGGTTACTACTCACCAAAATTTTTTAGAAAAAACAGGTTTGAGTTAGCGACGTCATCATGGAGACGTCAGAGCTATTTTTCTGAAAACGACATTATTTGTTGTAATGACATCACAGGCTGTTCATACTTCGTACATGCTCTGTGTGGGTTTAGTCACAATGATTACGTCATAATAGTGTCTTATGACGTAATTTAAGTTAAATATGGGCTAAAAAATGCTCAGATTTTGGAAAGTAATTTTGGCAAACCTTGAAATTGGGAAACTTTCCCATGCCTTAGCAAACTCAAATTTTCAGAAGTTGCTTGCAAATAAATATAAATTAAAGTCAATTTGATTTGAAGAAAAAAGCTTGTTTTTGAAGGGATTTGTCACAAAAAAAAACGAGTGCGGAGCAAAAACGCCCCCCCCCCATGTAAAATAGGGTTAAACTAGTTACCAGACCGGCACAAAAACAATACAAATACAGGATGTTTTTGACATGAAGCGGGTAGCTCCGGAATGCGCAACGTAGGGAATCGAACTCAAACCTGCAGTTTTTAGGAAAGTCAATTATGCTTAATGCTTTTGTGCTGTACTTTTTATCAAGTGCGAAAACCTGGAAAACTGAACCCCGAACCCGACCTACCTTGCGTGTGTGCCCATAGAACCAATGTCTGTGCTCATCAGTCCCGAAGAGGGAGTTCAGTTTACTTCCCAAACGATAGCCCTTGAAAAGGGGAAAAAACAGTTTTAAAAGCAGCATGGTACAAAGAGAGAGCAGCGCTAGTTCAATCCAAAGCCAAGACGAAATAAATCCGCTTCCAAACTCGAAGTGGTCGCTGAGCCACGGTGGAATGAGCTTTGAAGACATCCCAGTCTTGATAAGACTACAAGCAATAATTAAATAACTTTCTTGAAAATTACTGCAAGCAAACAATTAAGCCAAGATACAATTTGCAGCCCTCCATGCACTCATCTCAAACAAATAATTTGCATTGCCAGCTCCTGGAGAATGAGGTGATGATTTATCCACGAATTGACTTTGGTCCTGGTTGCTTGCCTGATCGCAGGGTTCGCGTTTGAGCAGAGCTCATTTGCTGACTAGCTCAAGCTGACTCAGGTTTTGGCCTAAAAACCTATTGTTTTCAAACGAGGAAGTAGCTCTTAGCCTCTAAAATTCTTGGACATTTTGGTTCATAGCACAATGCACCCCTTCCCCTTTTTGGCCATGGCACAGCGCAAAAAAAAACGTGTTAAAAATGTTGCAATTAGCGTTCTTAGATTAAAATGGAGCCCACTCATGGAAAAGGCGTTTGTTACCTGCCATTTTAGCATCATTATGATCAGTTTAAGGGTAAGGATAGTGCTGATTTAAAGCCCGTGTCCGTATTTTGCAGCCACACTTAACAAAAAACGTTTCAAATGGGAAAACTTTTTCGTTTGAGCCCTAATATTACTAGCAGAGGCTGAAACGAGGACTAAAGGCAAAATCAATCAGGTATTAAAAATTAGGCGAATCGTATTAGACCAGGTTGGCGTTGACTACATCCTTTTTGACTCACCCGTTCCAAGATATTCTACTCTAAACACGAAGTTGGGGGCTCTAATATTATAAATTTTCATAATTGCTATTGGCAACTCTGATGTTAATAATTTAATTGTGATGTTTTGACGTTTGCAGGCTAAAGTTTTAATATTTAATCGTTGTGCATGAATCTGGCCTAAAGGCTACCAGCGCGGAAGCCTAGGGAAGATCCACCTTCACGGCAACTCCTTAAAACATGCAATGCGAAAAAGCTGTCTTCCCGCAGGAATTGAACCAGCATCTTTTCAATTACCGGTTCATTGCTCTACCATTTGAGCTAGAGAAAATGTCTCCTCGCGAGCTTAATTTTGGCTATTTAAACCCAGCAACCAGGGCATGGTATGGAATGGAATGGAAATTTTGGTATGGAATGGAATGGAAATTTTGGTACGGAATATGGAAGATACCAAAATGGAATGGAAGACAATCTTCCATACTTCCATACCAATTCCATACTAGATTTTGAGCATTTTTTACAGAAAAATACATACCGATGTCGGATAGTGATAAATAGCATTGTCACAGAAGTACTCAACTTCAATATCTACGCGTATTATTTGTCGACAAATCGCGGTACTTTGATTGCTTATATTGCGCAAACAGTGTACGTGTTGCATCATTGTAAGCAGTGACGGATTTAGGGGGGGGGGGGGATGGGGGGGATGCATCCCCCCCACCAGCCTAAAAGTAACGATTTTGGCCGAAAAATCAGCCTCTGTTTCGAATTATTCGGCTCCAGTTAGGGATGCATCCCCCCCCACCAGCCTAAACCTAACGAATCCGGCCGAAAAATCACTCCCACTTTTGGTGAAGACCTTTTTTTTTTGGAGACCACCTGATTTTGGGCGAAAAAAACGTTTGAATTTCCGATTTCGGCCGAAAAATCACTCTCAATTTCGGTGAAGACCTTTTTTTTTTTTTTTTTTGGAGACCACCTGATTTTGGGCGAAAAAAATCGTTTGAATTTCTGAATTTGGTCGAAAAATCACTCTCAATTTCGGTGAAGACATCCGAATTTTTGAGGTTTTGTGCATAAAATCCCCCCCCACCAAAATTTTCTAGATCCGCCACTGATTGTAAGTACATAGCAATTTACAGCATTGATGTTATAGTTGATGACTTTGACAGGTTTGACTTGTTTTTTTTTTTTAAATTGACAATTTGCTTAGTCCTAAATTTATTAGCTTATATCATAACGAAAACTCGTATTTTGCTATTTCATTCCCGTTTCAGCTTAATTTTATTTATATTTTTAGTTTTTAAGCTTATAATAATTATTTTTGGTGTTAAAGCTTGGTATTTCTATTGCGGTAAATGTTCTTTAACAGTTTGGTAATGACAAATTTTATAGTTGATGTGAGAGCAAACTTGTACTGTAATCATTAAACCATAGGCGTAACCAAGGGGCACAGGCCCTCTGCCTCCCCCACCCAATTAAAATGCTGCCAATAATAAAACTGATGACGCAAAGCCTATTTATTCAGTTTCTTTTAGCATTTTTCGAGTGCAACAGTTGGCCTACATACGTACAGCAGCAATTAGTGATAACTAAATATTGACGACCAGGGGGCCCGGGCCCTCTCACTTTAAATTTTTGCCAACCAATTCAATTATCCAAGCCGGTAGAAATTCAGTGTTTTTGTTCTAAAAGGTGCAATCTCAGGCCCTCATCTAACTTTTATATTGCAATAACATGATTAGTAACTATCTATTGCAACTAAGGATGTCAGTACGGTGCGGTATGGTACGTAGGTACGGTACACCTCAATTTTTGCTATGAAGTACGGTACGCTGGTACGGTGTTTTTTTTGTAAAGGTACGGGTACGGTACGTTGGTACGCTCTTTGAATTAAAAACCACAGACTTTTTGTACATTGCTCTGGCTTTTTGTATACATGGCAAAAAACTGCTGAAACGGACTCTAAATGTATGAGTTGAGATCGCTGATTTATAGGCTAGTGATTTCAAAGTCAATTAAAGTTGCGAGTAGTTAAAAGCGAGGATGGCAGTACGGTACGGTACGCCTCAATTTTTGCTAAGAAGTACGGTACGCCTTTTTTGTAATGGTACGGGTACGGTACGTTGGTACGGTACTCTTCAAAAATTGAACTGAAGTACGGTACGCTGGTACGGTACGGTTTAAGGTGCGAGGTACGTAGTACGCAAATTCTGAACGTACCGTACCGAACTGCCATCCTTGATTGCAACTAATGTACCAACCTTAAATAACTGTAAATTTCACCTTAACCACCTACCAACTTCAAATAACAATCCACCTCCATCTCGTCAGTTTTCACGAGACAAAATGCTTTTGAAAAAAACCTAGCTTGGGAAATGTTTATTGAACAAATTATTGAATTTGAATCGAAGGTGCCTGGGCTTCTGGTTGTACATATTTCTAAAGCGGTTATTTTCATGACAAAACAAAAATCTAGGCAAATCTTCGAGTGAATGATTCAATGCTAAAAATGTTGCACAAAGCAATGTACCTTGTATATTCCCCTGGCCAAAGTCACAAAATTTAACCCTAAGATGCAATATAAACGTGTTTTGGACTTGACCTGAAGTAAAGAGAGGGATTTGTTCAATTGGCTTTCAAATCTCAAGAATTTTAAAATGGCTCTGAAAATGTGCGAAGTGTGATCCAAATGGCATTAAAATTGCCATTTTTCCCAAAAACTTACAAAAAATTGCCCAGCGGCTTGGTGCTTTGCCCCCAGACTCCCATAGCCTCCAGCGGCTGGTGGGTCCACCCCAAGCCCCGTCTGTGACACGCTTGAGTTGCTCTAATTTGCTCACGACGTCTCCCAATTTTGATATGTCACCAAACTTTTTAACTTGCAGTTTTAGTCTTTTTCCTTTAGCAAATCCTGGTCACGTGCTCAATCAGACCCCCAGCTTTTGAACTTTATTCTTTGTCCCACAAAAAGTCTCTCTTCTCGAAAATTTCTGGTGGAGTCATTGCATGTGATTTACGGTTTAGCCCTACCCCCAATCCAAATCCCTGGCTACGCCTATGCATTAATCCATGTGCAATATGCATACCAGATAGAAGTTGTTGCATCTTAGTATTGTTGACGCGCCTTCACAAGCGGTTACTTACAACATTGCAAAGATGCAAAGCAGCAAAA
Organism: Trididemnum nubilum; assembly: GCA_963965965.1. Taxonomy (NCBI): domain Eukaryota; kingdom Metazoa; phylum Chordata; class Ascidiacea; order Aplousobranchia; family Didemnidae; genus Trididemnum; species Trididemnum nubilum. Next base: position 302,820 of record OZ014484.1, read on the forward strand.
TATACGTTTGCATTGCTTCCAGTATAAAATTTGTTTGGTATGGATGTTTGGAATGGAATATAAAAGAAAATTTAAATGAGAAGCTAGTCATGCAGAAGTCACGCAGGCAGCTGAAATGATGCGTAACGGTACGTCGCTTTCGTAAGCAAAAAAGCTGCTGCCACGTAATTGCTATCCCTCAGGCTGGCATTGCTGCCCCAACCCTAACTGTAATGCAAGGTTTTCAAGCCAAAAAAAATTGCTCTGTGTATGTTCTTTCCCGTTTCTGCTCTCTGTGTCTATACTCCGTTAACTTCCATCCCACCCGTTTATAGCCCAAGCCCAAATCGAACCCAGGTGCGATGGTTGGAAGGCAAACGTGTTAACCACTACACTACACAGGTCGCTGCAATGCAGTAGCAAACTGTCGTATTTAAACTAAATGTATGAAAAAAAGGCAATAGAGAGTAATGCTTAAATACGGCTTCCTGCGTGACTTTTGCATGACTAGCTTCTACTAAAATTTTGACGAGGAGCTAGTCATTCAAAACTTACACAGGGAGCCGCACTAAAGCGTAATGGTACGTCGCTTGCGTAAGCGAAAAAGCTGCTGGCATATAATTGCTATCCTTCAGGCTAGCATTGCTGCCCCAACCCTAACTGTAATGCAAGGTTCTGAAGCAAAAAAAAGACTGCTCTGTGCATATTTTTCCCCCGTTCCTTATACTCCGTATTCTTCCATTCCACGCAATTGCAACCCAAGCGCCAATCGAACCCAGGTACGATGGTTGGAAGCTGAGCACAGTAACCACTACACTGTGCTGCTTGCAACAATGCAATGACAAAATGTCGAATTTAAACCAAATGAATGAGAAAAAGGCAATAGCACGTGCATGAGTTTTGCAGGACTAGATAGTACTAAAATTTTAGTATGGAATGGAAGTAGAAGCTAGTCATGCAAAAGTCACGTAGGCAGCTGCATTTAAGTGTAACCCTCTATTGTTTTTTTCTCATACATTTGTTTAAATACAACATTTTGCTATTGCATTGTTGCGATCTGCTTGGTGTTGTGGTTACTGCGTTCGCCTTTCAACCATCGCACCTGGGTTCGAATCGCGCTTGGGTTACAAATGCATGGAATGAAAGTATACGGAGTATAGATGCAGTACGCAGGAGCGGGTAAGGAAATGTACCGAGCAATCTTTTTTTGCTTGAAAACTTTGCATTACAGTTAGGGTTGGGGGAGCGATGCCAGCCTAAGGAATAGCAATTATGTGGCAGCAGCTTTTTCGTTTATGAAAGCGACGTACCGTTAGGCTTGATTGCGGTTGCCTGCGTGAGTTTTGAATGACTAGCTTGTCGTTGGAATGGAAGATTTTTAGTATGGAATGGAAGAAAATTAGCGGTATGGAATATGGAAAAATTGTCTTCCATTTCATACAATGCCCTGGCAGCAACTTGCTTGTTCTATGATTTTAATAATTAGTCAATTGTAATGTTTTTGACGTATGTGGGTCAGACTTTTAAAGCTTAATCGTTTACGTGCCATCTGGCCTAAAACAGCGCTGCAACTAGAACGCTGTTCTAAGGGGGGCAAATTTTTTTTCTGGTGGGCCAAAATTTTTGGGTTGGTTGATGTCCGAAAAAAAAGTCATCGCGCCAAATTGGTGTAATTTTCTTCTAGTTTTCTGTTGATCTCAAAAAAAAAAAAGGTCATCGTGCCAACTCGGTCTAATTTTCTCCGAGTTCTATGTTGATCTCCAATAAAAAAAAAGCCACCATCTAGAGAATGCCGCAAGGGTAAGGAGAGTTTTGGGGGCGAAATTTTTGGTCAACTCAAAAACAAGCAACGCGAAAGAGTTTTTCTGGTGGCTCTTCCCTAGGCTTACGCGCTGTTAGTTTTTAGGCCAGATGCATGCAAAACGATTAAAAATTAAAACTTTGGCCTGCAAACGTCAAAACATCACAATTAAATTATTATCAACATTATTATAGTACTGGGTTTAAATAGCTAAAATTAAGCATGCGAGGAGACATCCTCTCTAGCTCAAGTGGTAGAGCAGTGGACCGGTAATCTAAAGGCTGGCGGTTTGAACCCTGTGGGAAGATAACTTTTTTGCATTGCTTGTTATAAAGTAGTCGCCGTTCTGGGGGCTCTTCCCTAAACTTTCGCGATGGTAGCCTTTAGGCCAGAAGCACGCAAAGCGATTAAACCCTGATATTGATAGCCTTAGCATCGTTAGCGACTCCTTCCCAGTTCTAACCTAAAGCAACGCTGCTATTAGGCTACTGCATTGAGTCGTTTCGCTGCGCACTAATCAGTTTGATCTTTTTCAGCACAGCAGACCCGAGCAGGTGAAAAGAGTAGACTGTGTGATGGTCTAGCGATCTCAGTAAAAATCAAGCTGTCAGATTCAGTTTAGTCTAAATCATAGTCTAGCCTAGCAATAAGTTTTTTATCACTTAGCTACAAAGTGCGAACTTATACCTGATGATAAGACTGCTAGCACTTGAGTAGGCCTATTGTATTTGCTTGCAGTGTTTTGTGACCCTAGAATAAACTTTTCCATCTAAGCTGCTAACAATGGCCAATTGGCCAACTCCAATAATAACTCTAGTAGCATTACTTTCGCTTGTTCTTAGACATTTATTACCTAGGCTACCGTATGGTCTACTCTTTTTTCCGTCTCGGATGTATTTTGCTGACAAGATCAAACCGATTAATGCGCAGCTGAACGACTCAATGCAGTAGCCTAATAGCCGGTTGCTTTAAATTAGAGGTGGGCTGGCGTAATTACGACGCTAAGGCTATTAACATCAGGGTTGCCAATAAAAGATTAAAATTTATAACAAATTAAAGGCCCCTGCGTCGTGTTTGATGTAAAATATTTCTGGAACGGCTGAGTCAAGTAGGATAGAGTCAACGCCAATCTAGCAGTGCAGTCACCAGAGCAAACGAAGTGACGGGGCACATAGCTTAAAAAGGGGAGGGGGCACTAAAATGGACTGAATTTTTAAATATAAAAACTAATCTTCAGATCTTGTACGGCTACAAATTAAACGCAATTTTAAAAATTCTGTATTCAAGTCCAGTGGTGGCCTTAGGAAAGGGGGGGCCTCTGTGCAAATTAAATGGGGGGGCCCTTTTCTTTACACACTACTTTACCATGTTTTATCTGCACTTGCAATTAAGCGCAACAATGCATTTCATAAATAACAAGACCAGAAGACCAATGCAATTGCAGCCCTAATTAAATCAAATGTTTGTTCATAAGTTCCTCTCATCTAGATTATCAACTCAATTAATTGCAGTAAATTAACGTAAACTTTCAGCTATTGCTTTCAGTATGCTAGTGTTATTACAGAATATGTTTGAGTACTTAGCTATAATGTTTGAAAGCTTTATACTGCTTAGCATATGATATACTGTATACGTTAGTCAAAAACCTATTACTGCCAGTTGCTGAAAGCAGTTGAAAAAAAAAAGTGGAAAAACGACTACCTGAGTCATAGGCGTAGCCAGGATTTTTGATTGGGGGGAGGGGGCCAAAACCACAAATCACATGCAATAACGTCATCAGAAACTCCGAAAGAGGAATTTTTTGGTGGGGCAAAGATATCGCAGAATGGAAGATCAGAAGTCGTGGCCTTGTGTAGGCATGTAACTAGGAACTCGTTCAAGGAGAGAGCTTAAACCAATAGCCTAGTTAAAATGTGTAAATTGGGAGACGTGCTTAAGTAAAGAAGTGTACAGTAATTCAGATGTATCACAGACGGGGGCTGGGGGCGAAGCCCTCTCAATTCAAAAATTCAATTCAAAAATCAGGCTCTCTCAATTCAAAAACTTGTTCAATGAGCATTCCCCTTACTGAAGCCAATTTTTTTCAAAAGCATTTTGTTGCATAAAAACTGGCGAGGTGGAGGTGAATTGTAATTGAAAAATGTACAATAGATAGTTATGCCTTCAAACCATGTTGTTGCCCGAGTCGGATTTACATTGAGTTGGGCCCCTGGCACTTCGAGATTTTTGCAATACTTTCGCGCCAAATAGGCTACAGGTGAAGACCAAAAAAGTCTTATCTGAGTGCGGGGCCCCTGGCACTGTGTTATGTGTTAAATCTGTCCCTGGTTATTGCATCACATTCATAAAAAGGTTAGATGAGAACCTCAGTTAGCAACTTTTAGGATAGAAACGCTTAATTTTACTCGGGTTATACGTTTAAATTGGTTGGCAACATGAATTGAAGGAGCCATGGCCCCCTGAAATAGTATTATTGTTGGGGCCCCATATAAATTAGAGGGCCATATAAATATTCTTGCTGTGGCCCATTTAAATTATAGTTGGCAAAAATTAAATTAAGGGGCCCTGGCCCCCTGGATCAATATTGTTGTTGGGGGCCCATTTAATTATTATTGTCGGAGGCCCATTTAAATTGGTTGGTAAAAATTAAATTGAGAGGGCCAGGGCCCCCTGGCTCAATACAATTGTTAATTACTGCTGTACGGGTGTACTGTTGTATGCAAAGATGCTAAAAGAAACTGAAGCTGAAGAAACAACAGTCTTTTTTGTGACATTTTTATCATGGGTAGCATTTCAATTGGGGGGGCCCCTGGCCCCCCCCCCTGGTTACGCATATGACCCGAGTAGCCCAACAGTAGCAAGCAAAAAAAAAAGTAGTAAGTTGACTTTACCAGTAAATTTTTATTGTATGTTTACTAAATCTGACTTAAAAGTTAAAAGTAATATTGCCTTGGAAAGGGGAATATGTGTAATAACACTTGGAACAAGTGCATCTTGAGGGAGGGGGTACATATGTAATGACACTTAAAACAAATGCATAAACTTTTTATCATAATTTGCTATAGTTTTTCATAATCAAATTTTTCTGCGCGCAATAGGTCAAATGGGGGGCCCCCCCAGAAGTGGGGGCCCCTGTGCATTTGCACACTTTGCACATTCCTAAGGCCACTACTGTTCAAGTCAAAAAAAGAAATCTATAAGGCCGGCAGCGTTTCTTAGCTCGTTTCATCTGCGGCCCATAATTGTTTGAAAAATCTATTTGCAGCAGTGAACGTTACCAGACACTCAACCGGGATTTTGCTAAGAGGGGGGCTTGAACTAAAAGCAAATTTATTTTGCACAAAAATTGTCTCATTTAGGCCCCGTACTAAACAAACAGATGCAATTCAAGCGTGTTACAGACGGGGGCGGAGCTCCCAGCCTCTGGGCGATTTTTTTTGATTTTGCAACAAAAAATAGTAATTTCAACGCCGTTTTAATAACATTTCGCACTTTTTGAAGCCATATGAGTAACTAAATTGCTAAAATTCAGAAGTCATTTGAAAGAATCAAATTACCTAGCACCTTTAGTCCTCCCCCCATACTTCGGGTCAAGTCTAAAATACGTTTAAACGCTCGTATTTTGGGATTAAATTTTCTTAGTGACTTGGCTGAGGGGGCTAAACCCTGATGCTCCACTGACTGCGAGCTGAAGATCTTGAGTTGGCTCTAAAATACAAAAACAGCTGATATTTGAAAACAAAGGTTTTCACTATTTTTCAAGTCAAAATCACTAGCGAAATACGGGTTGCGAATCTGCAGGCTTGTATCTCTTCTCCGCGACACATCCGTAAAGGCTTGTTGATAGGGTGGGTTATTGCGTCACATTTTTGTACAGCAGTTGATCGCTAGCAATTTCGCAAAGAATCTAGAAACGTCAAACGAGAATTATGTTTGAACGTTAATATTCCTTTTTTCATCATTGTCTATTGTCTTGTGGTTACGTGATGCTCCAAAAAAGTATTTTGAGAAAACCGAAGTGGGGAAGGGCACAAGTAATCGTTGGGGGGCAAGGCCCCTAACCCGCCGTAGCGACGGCACTGCAATTTAGACTTATTTGATTGGCCTAACTTTAGATAACCCAATTGATTTTGCCTTTAATCCTCGTTGAGAAAGTTCGATATCGATAATACAAGATGTTAAAGAAGGTCTTGAGCGTTACCCTCACTTTCTCATTTGGGCTATGACATATTCAGAGACGGCTTAACATGCAGTAGCATCTTAAGCAGCTGCTGGGCACAGGTTAAGGTGAATTTACACAGTATCCGTTTTTCGTACGTTTTCGTCCGTTTTTTTACGTTTTTGCTTCTCCTTGACAAAGTATGCGCTTTTTCATCCGCATTTTTATAAGTCCATATCCGCACTAACCAGACAGTCACATACTGGACAAAAGTTTTCCGAAAAAATTTTTTTGTAAAGGGGTACAGCTCTATTTCGAAATATCGCTCTTATAGTTCATACACAAAAATTTTGAACAAAATTTTTATCTGTATATCACAGTCTACTTAGTGCGTATATGGACTTATAAAAATGCGGATGAAAAAGCGCATACTTTTTCAAGGAGAAGCAAAAACGTAAAAAAACGGACGAAAACGTACGAAAAACGGATACTGTGTAAATTCACCTTTATATTTCAGATGCTTTCTTCCATTACCAATAACGGTTTAGCGTTTGCTGTTTGGCAAGTTGCAAAATCACTAATCTGTCACCAAAGCTACGAAACTCTTTACTTTTTTCTTTGGCCGTAATTCCGTTTAGTAGCACAAGGAAGGATGACTAAATCGGTTCTGCCCTTTAGTTGTTTCTGTGCTTATTCTGTGTATGTTTGCGCGGCTGAAGGCATCTCTTTTAAACTGAAATTTAACTTCAAAAATGGTCTTAAACTAAATTATTTTGGAAAAACACGTAAGAATCCTCCAGCTTAAAAAAACGCATAAAAATCCTCTAATCCTATAATAAAATTTAATTATATTTGTAAAAACACGTAAAAGTTCTCCGACGGCTGGCCCCCCCCCCCCAGACCTCCCGCCGGGTTGAGTAACAACTTTCTTTTACTCATGGCCTCCCCAGGCCCGGCGCCACGGGGGGCGTTTCGAGGCTGCGCCCCCCAAATCACTGCTTGTGCCCCCCAAGCGAGAAGTGTTCCCCCCAAGCGAGGATTGTGCCCCGAAAGAAAGTAACCGACTCGGTGCCATTGAAGTGCATTTTGGGGTCTGTGCCCCCAAAATAGTGCTTGTGCTCCGTAAGCGTGAGAAAAGTTTCGGTCCTGGACGAAAAACACGAGTGTACGCCAAGACTAAGCCTAAGATTTCGTGCCGAAGACCTTTTTCTGGTTTTCACTCTTCACCGCTGAATTTGTGGGCAAGAAGCAAGATCCGCACCATTAGATTTCGCCGCGCACCGCCAGGCAATGAACGTGCTTCCCCGAAAGGGAGACTTGTGCCCTGAAAAAGATAAACGGCCAGGATGAAGACCTTTTTTTTTGGTCTTTCCTTCCGAAGATTAGAGTAAAATTGATCTGTGCCTCCTCAAATAATTTTTCTGCTCCTCCCCCACCCAGTCACGCTACTCTGGCGCCGGTCCTGCCCCCTCCTTTTGAAATTTCTGCCTACGCCACTGAATAGAAAATTTTATCTCTATCTTTTCTTTGTTTTAGTTTTTTTTTGTGAAAGCTTTTCGCATCGCACCCGCTTTTCTGCTCCGAAATTCTCTTAAAATATTTTCTGAAGATCGGACAACATCTCTTGTTGAAAACAGCATTGATATCAGGTGATAGAAGATAGTTATCAACTTCTGTTGCATGCGTTAACGAACTTTGAAACATTGCGGCTTGCAATAGGGTTTTCTGCAATCTTTTACTTCACGATTGACCGATTAATTAAAAAAAAACTGTTTGCCAAAGTGATGTTATGTGTTTGTACACTGCTGATGTCACAGCGCACACATTCCGCCTTCTACAATTCTGCATTTCAGGATGCTTGCCACAAAGTCAGGCGTGATTTGGTCAGGGTCGTAGCCAGCGCTATTCTTATTAAGACGGGCTGAGCATTTTAGGTGGCTCTCAGCATATCCGTAAATCGTAATTGCTATCACCAGTTACAGTATATGGTAGTGTAATACCAACTACCAAGCGAAAATTTTCTAGACAGGCTATAAGTACCATTTGGCCCCTCCTCTAGCTATAGCCCTGATTTTAGTTTTGTAACGTTTTTTTGCGAATCCAAAGTAGAACACTAGCTATGACAGGCATTGCTTTGCATTCATATTTGCAAATTATTCTGTTTGGTTTATGATGGCATCTTACAAGCTAAGATCGATGATCTGTATCATTGAGATTGAGACATTATTATTATTATTTTGCCTAATTCATTAGAAACTTTAATATGCACCAACACAACTTTTTAAAAATTCATTTTGAAACTAATTTATCATGAACATGATTTAACGTATTTTTATTATTGGCAACCTCAAACTCGTCACGCTCGAATTGCGTAGCTTCTACGAAGGAAAACAGAATCATGATTTTAAAATATGCAAGTGCTAACGAAGTGACTGGGAATGAGCTGGAAACTGCTCGAGCAATCGGCTGTACGTATCTGTGAATGTCGAAATGCTATATATTGGCTGAAAAAAGTTCGGAGTGGAAAATGACAAACTGCTTTTAGAGAGGCTTACCATATTTTTCAGACAGATAGCGGAGACAGTCGTAGTTATCCAAAAACACTAAATCAGGCGCGTAGCCAGAAATTCGCAATGGGGGGGCTAACTTGGGGCACAGCCGCCGGAGGCACGGGGGTCTGGAGGTGGAGTCCCCAGCGCTTGTAAATTTTGTATTTTTTTGCAAAAATAACGTAATTTTAGGGCTATTTTAATAAAAAATAATGTTTTTAAAACGAAGCATAAAAATTGGCAGCGTAACATGATTCAACTGGTTGCATTAATGGGCTATGTGGGAGGTGGCTAATGATACCATTGTAGTTTTTTTGTTTACATGCTGGTAAATCACAATATTCTGTTATTCAATAAAACCCACACAGAGTAATCTAATTCGTTTATATGTTATAAAGAAAAATAATTGGGGGGGTGCTAATGGAAAGATATTTGAAAGAAGTGATGGGTAATTAAATAATACTGAATAGCCCCCCCTCCCCCCTTTATTCCTGAGTTTATAGTATATTTGTTGATAAAACTTATGTTTGGCATTTTTACATTAGTGATCAAATTTGATTGCTTATTTTTGGGCATTTTTCAAAGTTTTCATTGATTTTTGACTTTTATTTTTGACATATTCACCACACCCCCTTATATATATGCTTCAAATGATACTTTAAATCACTTTTTAGTCCATTTCCAGCTCAAAAAACAGTCTCAGAAGAGCTAAAAACGTGGTATTTTCCTCATTCTGCATTTTGGTTAACAAGCCAATGGGGGGCTATAGCCCCCCCTGGCTACGCTACTGCACTAAATGTAGACCAATAAAAAATCAGGTCTTCGTGTAGTTTTTGCGTGATTTTTCAGGTGATCTCCGGAAAAACAAGGTCTTCACTCCAGCGACCCACTTTTTTTTACGAATTATCGAGTGTTACGTCATAGCATTAAAGGCTGTGAATCATCCAGCCAATTCTGGTGGTTTAAAATAGCTGAAATTGAACTATAATTTTGATATGTTTTGTTTTGATTTTGGGGCTGCGGTTGCAAAGATATTCAACAAATACAAAAAGATATCCCCGAAAAAAGTTTTTGGAAACTCTGAGTTTTGTTCTTCCCGCCAAAACTACAGTTCTCTAAACTATTAGGCCTGCTGTAATCGTATTAAACCATTAGGCCTAACTATCTCAAAACTATTAGGCCTAATAGTTTAGCGATAGTTAGGCCTAATTATTAGGCCTAAACTATTTAGAAATAAATTATTTAGAAATAAACTATCCCTAAACTATTAGGCCTACCACAGTTTTCTAAACTATTGGGCCTGCTGTGGTTTTGGCGGGAAGAACAAAACTCAGAGTTTCCAAAAACTTTTTTCGGGGGATATCTTTTTGTATTTGTTGAATATCTTTGCAAACGCAGCCCCAAAATTAAAACAAAAAATATCAAAAATTATAGTTTAATTTTAACTATTGTAAACCACCGGAATTTGCAGGATGATTCACCGCCTTTAAATCCTGATTTGCTGTATTGCATTTTAGAATTTTTGATTTGTTTGCCTTCACGCGAAGAGCGCGGTCTACTAGGCTTTTTTGCAGCTGTTATAATTTAGCTCGAAATAGCTCAAAACTTGTTGCAAATCGCTGAAATTTGTGCGTGTTTAAATTTGCATGTAATCAAGCTTGTTTTTTCATTGTGCGTAACGCATGAAGAAGGCAAGCTTTGCGATTCTTGGTTATGATGGCAAGCGCTTTTCAATTCATTCTTCTTTTCCATGACCTGATGGTCAGATGTGTTAAAATGAAGTTAGTTGTGTTGAGTAGTGCATTTTGTTAACGTTCATTTTTTGCTGAATCCAGCTGGGCTTAAGTTATTTTTTGCTCGCCGGTTTTCAAATTTATGTGAAAACGAGCAGCGCGTGGTACAGTTATCCAGTCGTTTGATCTTTGTTTCTGAATAAAGAAGAACTCACGGTCTACAACTTTTATGCGCGGACGATATGCGCGAGACGTTTAGGCGCCGCCGATTATGTACTGGGAGTTTTATGCGCCTGGACTTTTAGGCGTCGAGACTTTTAGACCCCAGAGGTAAAATTTTTTTTTTTTCAAAAAAACAAGTTTTTTTCCAAAAAAGAGTTTTTTTTCCTAAAAACATTTTTTTCTACAAAAAACGTTTTTCTCAAAAAGATTTTTTTTTCAATTGACAGTCTTTTTTTAAATAAAAGCTTTTTTGAAAAAAAAACTTTTCCAACTAAAAAGTTTTACTTTGATTAAAATGTTAATATTTTCGAAGCTTCTCATCTGATGTTTGTCAAGAAAAATCGTCAGATTAGTGAGCGCAGGAAAAGGAATGGCTATAGAAAAAAGCCGAGCAGTGATTGGCTGGAAAAGGATTGCTGAGAGAGCGTCATTTGTGTGCAACCTTTAAGCTGTACAAGAATTCTTTTTGTCAGCAGAGGGCAGAGTTAGAAGTTTTGATAAAAGTGACTTCAAAAGCAGTTAGATAGAAGCAGAGCGGAAAAAGTTTTACAAAAAATTGATTTCTTATTGCATGTTTTTAAATAACAAAAAATGTTTTTCACTACTGACTTGCAAAGTTTTTTTTGCCTAATCCAGACGCATGCGATCTCCAGCCAGCGATCTCAAATTTTGCGGCGCATGGACACGAGTTGCTTGTGCAATATTGGCACACGCAGCAAGCCGTGTGACGTTTCATGGTTATTTTGAGTCTACCTTTACCAAACAATACAGTACAAACTTTTTCAGGAGCTAAGCATTCTTCTCTTGGCAGATTCCTATTTATGGTCTTCTATTTATTCCTATTCTTGGAGGTTTCAAAAAACTGTCAAGTGACTTGAGAGTCCTCCACGTTTTGAAAAAAAGTTATTTTAAGTTTGCTTTAAATGTTGTGTTTTTTATAAAAGAACTTAAGGGCGAGATCTTATCTCAAAATGATAAGCGTAGCCAGGGAGACCGGGCCCCCTCAATCGAAATACCACCAATGACAAAAATTTGACAAAAAAGCCTTGTTTCTTCATTTTCAGTTTCTTTTAGCATCTTTGCGTGAAACAGTACACGCGTACAACAGTAAATTAACAATAAATAATATTGACGACCAGGGGGCCTGGCGCACCCCCTAATTCAATTTTTTCAACCAGTTTAAACGCATTACCTGGGATCTCACGCCCTCATCTTAACTTTTTATGAACGTAATGCAATAACCAGCGCCGTATTTTCCAAATGGCACAGAGCCAGGGCCCCGCCCTCAGATAGTAGAACTTTTTTTGGTCTTCACTTATATTTGGCAGGAAGATTGTGAAAAAATCCTCGAAGTGTCAGGGACCCTGGGCAATGTAAATCCGGCGCGGGAATAACGTATTTAGTAAGCAAACCATCTATTGTATCATTTTTTAATAACGATTCACCTCCACCTCGCCAGTTTTTATGCACAAAATACTTCAAAAAAAAGCTAGGGAAAATGCTCATTGAACAAATCATTAAATTTGAATTGAGGGGCCTAGGCCCCCTGGCCGTACATGTACTCCTATAACTGGTTAACTTCATGCAAAACAAAAATCTCTATGGAAAATCTTCGAGTGGATTATTATTTACTGCTAAAATATTGCAGGAGGCAATGTGCCTTACTTCCCCCTACAAGGACCAAATCACTTGCAATTAAAATTTTACACCATAATGCAAGATTTTAAACGTGTTTTGGACTTTAATTGCAAGTAAAAAGTGGATTGAACAATTAAATTTTTTCCATTGGCTTTGAAATGTCAAAAATCTAGTTCTTTCAAACGGCTCTGAACACGTGCGAAATGTGATCCAATGGGATTTAAATAGCTTTTTTTTCCAAAAACTTACAAAAATCGCCCAGCGGCTGGGGGCTTTGCCCACAGACCCCCATAGCCACTGGCGGCTGGGGGATCCACCCTAGACCCCCGTCTGCGATACGTTTGAGTACACTAGCTTACTCAACACGTCTCCTAAGTTAGACATTTGCGCTTTCTAACAATTAGTTTTCGCCCTCACCCTTTAGCAAAATCCTTGTTAAGTGCCGACAGGCTACGGCTTCAGATCTTCCATTCTACGATATCTTTGCCTTACAAAAAGCTCCTTTTTTGAAAATTTCTGATGACGTCATTGCATGTGATTTGTGGTTTGCCTCCCCCAATCAAAAATCCTGGCTATGCTTCCCAGTCCCTTCGATTCCACCTTGTCGCTACACTCAAATGTGTTATTTATTTTAGGACGATTCTTTATTCAAAAAAACTGAGTAGCTCAATGAATTATTTTTGAGAGTGGAAGAAAGTTCTAAACAGAAATATTTTGTTGTTGTGGCGCATATCCTCCTGTCACCAGACAGCGTTAGACACTAACTATTGGACGATCCGCGCACTTTTCATTGCAATGACTACTTCGTGGTTGGAGGAATTCGCACCTGCTTAGGAGTTTCCAGTGATCCAATGTTTCTGTGGATTTCTTCGAGTTTTTGTCCTCTGAATTTGCTGCTTGTTCGAAGCCACCGAGCAGAGATAATCATCGTAAAGCCTCTTATCCAACGACGCAACAACGTGACCAGGGTTCGGGTTGAACCCAGATCATGCGATCAGGGTCGTCGTAAAAAACGACGCCTTTACCCTCTCGGGCACGCTGCAGGCATGTTGTATTTGGATTGTAAGATTTTTATTGTCGGGTATTTCATAACGTTCAAGTTAGTCTTTCTGCCCAGCTTGCGATATTATTTGCACGTAACAGCATACCGGCAATATCTACCGGTATAGCGACTACGATTGGCTACCGTAGTAACGCAACAGAAAGCAGAAATACTTACCAGTAACCCTACTCTAATTAAAAATTTTTAAGCATACACTAGGCTATCCCTTATCGTGATCGTTTTTTGTAGCAGTTCTAAGACACTAGGTAGCAGTAAGCGAAAAACCGATACAGTAGTCTACTTCACGAAAAAGACGTAATCAGATAGCAGCCATTACGGAATTATCTTGCTTAAAACTAAACTGAATTTTATTTTGTTACGGTTAGGTTTGGAAGTTACTTTTAAAGAAAGAATTTGAGTTTGGGTTAGATTTGATTTGAATCAGAACTAACAAAAAGCAGAGCTTATTCCCACGCTAGCGTGCAAATAGGAAATTGGCTATTCCAGCCCTAACCCCAACCATAAACCTAACCCAAATTGTAACCGTAACTCTAACCCTAAGGTTAATTTTTATCCAAACTCAAAGTCTAACCGAAGCCGTAACGATATTTTTAAAAAATCAAAAAGAGTAAATGAGCGTCCCCTCTTTGCTCTTTTATTCTCTTTAGGCTGTACTTATTTGCACGCCAGAAAGTACCTCCTAATACAAAAGTAGATAAAATTTTCTGATACAATAGTTTCTTCTTAAAATGATGTCTAAGTGTTCAGGCTCCAAATATTTTCATAAGGTTTTTGTGTTAGTCTAACGTACATTATTATTTAGGCGTCACTTTGAACTATTCTTTAGGCCTCATCAAGCTCACGTTAGAAGCAACTGAACATCTGAAGCAATGGTCAACATAATAAGCACAACGCAAAATGGGACACAGGTAGAGAAATCATTTAATTCGCACAAAATTTTGGGAAAAATTTGACATGTAGTATATGAGAAATAGATTTTTTTCTGCGTGAATCGTAATTTTATCAAAAAAGCTTCAAAAAATTTCGCTGTAGTAACGAGTCTCATGAGTCTTATGACAGATTTAATCTATGTTTTGATCTGCGCTATAAGTTTTTGAATTTTATATAAATTCCGTTTTCACTCTCCAGCACTAATTTGGGCTTCATTTTAGACACGGGAGTGTCGCTGTCGATGCAGAGGCGGTATCTTCGAAGCACTTGACATAGAACCACCCTCATCTCGTTCATTGCAAAGTTTTGCCCGATGCAGTTCCTGGAATTGCAAAGGACATTGCTCTGTACCTTGGTAAGCTTTGATGCAGTCTTTTTTGGACTTTGATGTAAATTTTTGAACTCTGGCCACCAGTCTCTGCTAGTAGCGTATTCAGGGTTTTTCTTGTTCTGCATTTTAGTGGACAGGCCAATGGGAGGGCTACAGGGGCTGAGTAGCCCTCCCATTGGCTGAAGGAAAAATTAGGGAGGAGCCTAATCAATACTAGTTAATTGCCGATCACTTCTCCCAAATCTCTTTCCACTAGTCTCACGCCCATAATTATCTTTCTCTTTATGAAATGTCGACAAATTACAATAATCCTTGTGAGTTTTTTTTAAATATATGATTTTATAATTTACCAGTTTGTAGATAATAGGACTGAAAATCTACCTTTAGCCACCTCCCACGTAGCCCATTTATGCAATTCTTGCCGGGCTAATTTCTATGCTACGTTAAAAGCATTAATTTTTATCAAAATAGGCTTAAAATTAAATTATTTTTGCTGCGGGCTGTATTCCAGAACCCCCAGCCTCCGCCGAATGCTTCGCTCCCAGACCCCCGAGACAGCCCCCATTGCAGATTTCTGACTACACGCCTGGTCTTTGGAGCATCAAAATGCTTCCAGTGTTATGAAAGTTACGTTGAGTAAGGATCGCATTGGCTGGAGTAAATGCAACCATACTCACCACTACCAAGGCAGCTCTTAACAATTTTCAAGTTTGATTTGAAACTGTAAAAGCAATTTTGTTTGTGTGCCTGACACAAAACAAAAAAATGTCGATCGCACTATTTATGAAAATTGCTTCACTGTTGATGCAAACTAATAATAATCAATCGCGCTAAAATTGTTTACAATTCGTCTCACCTAGATCCTGCAGAGAAAGGTACGAAAGCGTGCGATGATCGCTTGGAAATATTCTCCAGTGTGAACCTCTCTGGATCGAATTCCTGTGAAGAAAAACAAAATATACCAACAGATCTTGTAGGTCAGTGCAGCCTCTTTATGAAGCTGATTGAAAAAAGCAAAAAATCAACAGGAAATTCGAAAAGTGGTCCACTCCGAAACGGACCAAAAAAATTCTTTTTTTCAAAAAAAGTATTTTTTCCAAATTAAAAAAAAAATTTTTTTTCAAATAACAGCTTTTTTCAAAATAACAGTTTTAAAAATTTTATTTAAATATCTAAAAAATTTGTATTTAAAAAAATATTTTTTTAAACTTTTTTTCTTTGAAGAAAACTGTTATTTGAAACAGGTTTCTTTTTCGAAAAAAAAGTTTTGGAAAAAATATTTTTTAAATTTTTTTCAAAAAAAATTTTTTTTGAGCTCTGGCGCATAAAAGTCCCGGCGCTTAAATAGTCTCGATGCCTAATAGTCCCGGCGCATAATCGGTCGCGCTAAACGTTGTGCAACCTCACGTCCTGAGCCTCAAGATCGGCGCATGAAAGTCGTAGACCGCTCTGAGAGGATGCGGATTCGTCTATACTGTACAATCTAATCACTATCATCACTTCCGTATCAGGAGGATTAATTACCTCAGGGTCTTTCCACACTTTCGGATTTCTGTTGCTGACCAGTAGCAGCAAAGCAACGTTTACATTTTTTGGAACTGTGACGTCACTGTCAGGATTGTTTGCGATGTCAAGGGGTTTGTTCAAATATCGACCGATCGAGGGCACGGGCGGGTTCAGGCGCATGCTCTCTTTCATAAACATGCCTAAGTACTGAAGCTGAGATAAATCTTCCCTGAAAAATGAAACACTTTGGAGCATAAAAATTGGTCTTGAGAAACAGTTTCACTTAGAATAAAAGAGCCAAAGCCGTCGGAGAATAAAATGTTTACGACGGCTTTGGCTTTTTTATTCTTAGGAAAAATAAAAAAACATTTTGATCCGTCTTCTTTTTTTTTTCATTGCCCGCTTTTCCGTGAGGGTTTCAGCAGTTCGAGATTTAGTCGCCACACTTCACGGCCTTCAATCACATTCATCATTTCTCTTGGGTGAAGTCCCAAGCGATTCCACCCAAGATCCTCAATATATATAATTGGTCCATCTAGTTCTAGATCGTCCAACTGGTCTTCTTCCATTAGCTTTGGCAAGTTAAGCTTGTCTGGGGAGTCTTTCTTGAGGCATTCTGCTCGCATGGCCAATTCATCTAAACTGAGATCTTTCAATTTGGAGAAGTAACGGCTTGATGCTGAGAGGTTTTTGATTCTCAGAGCTACGCATCTTGTTAAACAGTGTGACTCCTTCGATCCAGTAGCGTACGCAGGATTTTGAAAAGGGGGGCCAGGAACTTCAGAAAATTTGAGAAAAGGAAAGAACAGAGTAAGAAATTGTTCCACCCGAAATCAGTACGATTTTCTGCCCAAAATAAAGTGAAGAGTAAAAAAAAAGTCTTCACTCGAATTTAGTCCGATTTTCTGCCCAAAATTAAAACACACGTCTAAAACATAGCCTTTGTGTGCTCAAACCTTCTGTCCAACTTACAAGGGGGGGGGTCATGACGCAATTTTGCATTTTATTCTATGCTAATTATACTATCCTTGGCTCAATGCCCCCCACCTAAATACGCCCCTGCTTCGATCCTTCGTAAAAACCTCACTTTGGACGTTTGCACTTGTGATCGCACTCTTTCGGTCATTACCCAAGATTCATGACCAAAGTGAGAATGGGGTCAAAAACTGTTTTGAAAATCAAGAGCTTTGCCTTTTTTGACAATTCGAGTTTCATGACAACCGAATAGTGCAAAGTCCGCATCACTGCGCTAGTCTTACAAATTCGAGTATCCTGTTCTTCATCTTGCCTTCCGTCACACGTGAATGTTACCCCAAGATACTTGAACTTCTCTACATGCTTCAGCGTCGCTCCATTCACTTGTAATACGCACTGATCAGGGTTTCTTGAAAGATGAAGTACCTCAGTTTTGGCCGTGCTTATTTTCATTTCGGCGATGTCACATGCATCTGCAAAGCTGTTTAATGCGCACTGGAGGCCAGATTCTGTGGAAGAATCCTGAACCAAATGGAACATGGAACGGCTTTGATTGCTTGCCATTTACCCGAACGCAAACCTCCGGTCGGCAATAGAACAACTTAATGGCGCGTAATAACTAACCATCAACGCCATACTCCCGCAAAACCTTCCAAAGTTCATCGCGAGGAACTCCGTCATATGCTTAAATTTCAAGATTGACAAAGCATGCAAAGAGATCTTTGCCATACTTCTGAGATTTCTCAAAGATTTGATTCAGAGTGAAGATCTGGTCCGTGTTGCTGCAACCCGGACGAAAACCGCACTGGCCTTCCTCCAGTTTTGATTCCACTGTTTCTCGGCATTTTCTTTTAAGGCATTTGGCATATCATTTCCCTGGCAAACTGAGGAGTGATATCCCTCTGTAGTTCTTACATCGCTTGCCATCTCCTTTCTTGGATATCGGAATAATCACATCTGTTTGCCAATCTCTGGGAATTTTGCCATACTTCCACGCAACTTCACACACACGCGTTAACCAGAGAATTCCTTCTCCAGTCAGCGCTTTCAACATCTCGGGTTTGATTTCATCTTCACTAGCAGCTTTTCCAGATTTTATCTCTTTGTTGCCGTTGCCACTTCTGCCGCAGTGAAAATTTCCTCTTCCCCTGAATATATCACTTCCTGTGCCTTTACAGGATTCAAAAGACCTTCAAAGTATTCCCTCCATCGTGAAAGGATTTCATTCTCATCCGTTAGAATGTTAGCAGCAGAATTCTTGATGGAGTACGTGACACTCGATCTTTTGTCACGTAAACGGCGGATGGTGTCTGCCAAAATTCTTTGTTTGCAGAAAAATAGTTGGAATCCAACCGACGACGAAACTCTTTCCATGACCTCTTCTTGGATTTTTTACTGCCAAAGTTGCTGCTTTTCGCGCCCCAGTGTACCGGAATTGTAAATCAGATGACAATTTGTCCTGTAGCAAGGCCTTGAACGCATCTCTCTTTCTCGACAAGCTTCTTTAACCACTTGGTTCCACCAAGGTATTCTATTCGCACAATCACCCGCCACTCTAAGCCGTTTTCCCAAACAACTTTCAGCGGTTGATTATATGATCGCTGATCTGAACAGCAGCCATTCCTTCTCGATTTCCTAGGTTGCTTCAGGAAGTTGTCTGAACATAGATAATTATAATATACTGGATGCACACTGTTTCCTTACTTCTTTGTCCTCCTCATTTGATCCGGTAAGTCACAGAAGACCCGTTAAATTTCCTGTTTGGCCACGGTTTCGAAAGTTGCTAAGAATATACTACCAGATGGTGATCAGTTGACAATTCAGCACCTCGCTTCACTCGAACGTCCAGCACTCAGAAAACAAATCTGATGAAACTATGCAAAAGTCTATCAACAATTTTTGATTCATACTAGGTTGATACCACGTATATTTGTCAACCTCTCCGTGCCGGAAAAAGGCATTCATGATGCGGAGTCCGTTGCTACAACAGAGCTGCAATAAATACCTTCCATTCTCATTTAGGTCACTGATTCCATGTTTTCCGATCATAATCTTCCGCGGAATGTAGATTCAGTAGCTGATACTCGTAGAAGAGCATCATTTACTTCATCCACAAAAGCCTGATATTCACTCGTGGCATTGGGGGCATATACCTGCAACAGGCACAATGACCGATCCAATACCTTGAGCTTCAATATACAGACCCGTGATCCCAAAGGAATCCAAACTGACGCACAGTCTGACAACCGGGGGCTTGTGAGAATCCCCACACCTGCTTGAGCAGACGTAGTAGGATCAGCACCAGAATAGAAGAGTTTTGATCAGCCATCTAGATCCACAGTTCCAGGGCCACGTCTTTTGGTTGAAGAAACTTCGATAATATCGAGATGATACCGCTTTGCTTCCTCAACCAACTGTAGCTCTTTTCCTGCGAGGGTGAGGATATTCCAATTGCCCAACAGCAGTTGGTGATGGTTGACCCGTGAGCGTGCGACATTATCTCGAGTACGAATACTCTGCGCTGCCTCCATTCCCTCTCCAAACGTGTAGCGGGCATATTGGTGGAGCTGCTACTAGGGCTGGCGGGTGGAGATTGTCGCTTATTTTTGAAAGAGCCCCTCTGCCTAAGACTCGAACGTCATAGCGGTTTCCCTGGATGACGACGTGGGAGTCACTAGGTGCCACCCTGCCGTACCAGGTTCCACTTGTAAAGGTGGACCCATTAACGTCGTTCACGTAATTTTCATTATTTGTGCTCATCATGATTTGTTTTGCAGTTTAATCTAACTGCAGAGAGGTTTTATATCAAAGTTGTCCTTCTCCTAGGTTATATGCTTACCACAGCTGATGAGCATAACCAAACCAGGTTTAAAGTTTTCCAACTCGTTTTATTTTAACTATATACTTCGTCTGGCTTCTACCATCAGACCTATCTGGCATGAGTAACCGTATCAGGAGAATTGAATCTCCAGCCAGTACAGCTCTGCAGGTCATTGACGCACATAAACTTTTCCACTTCGTTAAGATGATAGTTCACAGAAAAGCTTAGCCATAGTTTGTCTAATAAGCCGAACTATGCTATACTATGCCTACTGGGCCATACTTTCTAATATTGATCCGTGTTATTTCTGATATTTGATTCGGTAGGCACCGTAAAAAATTTCTCACCATTCCACATCTTTCTTGTCTCCGAGCAACTTCACGACCTCCTCTCGACATTTGTCTTGCACACCCGGATGTTTAGCCAAGTTGTACATCATCCATGAGAGTCCTGAAACCATTTGAAACTGAGTACATCATTGTGTTATGCATTATGTGTTACAACACGTACTCACCACTCGCTGTCGTGTCGTGTCCTTCGAAGAGGAAAGTGTCCACCTCATCGCGTATCTCTGCATCCGACAGCCCTTTCCCGTCCTCGTCCTACGAAACAATCACAATGACGACTGATTGGTAAATTGCTGAAATTCTGATTCCCAGATTTGCACTTTGGCTATCGATTGTTTAACCACAGGTTTATTCGATACATGGTTATTGACTTATTGGTGACGTAATCTTGATGCGTCTAATACAGCATCAACTAGCCGCTACCACAAGGCTAGCTGCCTTCTAGTAGTCTCGACATCAGATGCCGAACAATCCTGAAACGATCAATATTGAATCTTCCACTTCCCTTAATCGATACAGCTACGTTTATTTGGCAGTTGCAGAGCAGCAAGAAAATTCGATTGAAAGTTTCTCTTTGACTATGAATGTGTTTTCAGCACACGACGTTACGCGAATGATGCTGCGGCAATTTGGTTCTCGTTAATGTTCTTACTTTAGTTTCCAACAAAATATCAAGAAAATCCAAAATGTTCTTTTGTTCTTCATTGTTGTTGTTTGGTTGTTTTAGAGCAAGGATTTTCCGACGACGTGCAATTATCTTAATACGTATTTTTGAGTGTTAGTAGTACAGAAAAGTAGTACAAAAGTAGTACATGTTAGTAGTACAGAAAAGTTATCTATTATCGAAGGGATTTTAGAAATTACGATAATGAAAACCTAGCCAACAATGTTGAGTCGTCCTTGTCTACTTTTTTTTTAATAGCGACTGTATTACTCCGTCAAACTATGATAAAACTTTCGAAACATTTATTGCAATAATCAAAACGGAGATTGACAAACTTGCGCCTGTCACCAAATTATCCAGAAGGAAATCCAAATTAGCTCTTAAACCGTGGATTTCAAAGGGAGTTTGGGTTTCAATTAAAAAGAAACAAAAATTGTACAAAAAAGCTTACCCAAACGGCTCGCCTCTCGATATTTTTATTTATAAAAAATATAGCAATTGCCTGACGAGGGTTAAAAAAGCCGCAAAAAGAATGCATTATATTAAACAATTTGAAAATTGCAAATACGATCAATTAAAAACTTGGAAAATTATTAGAGAGCTCGTATATACTTCAAAACTTAAAAAAAACGACTCGTTTGCCTTGCTCAATGTTAACAATCGAGAAATTGATGATCCATACGCTATATCAGAAGCATTTAACGAATTTTTTTGTAGCGTTGCTGACAAGATTCAACAAACTTTGACAAATCCCGTAAGCGAATTTCATTACAAAACCTTTTTAACCAGTCCCATACTGCCTTCTATTTATCTTGACCCACCAACTCCACGTGAAACTTATAACATAATAGTTAATCTAAAAACAAAAAAATCAACTGGGGCTGATGAAATTTCTTCATTTTTTGTTCGTAAATTAGCTTCTGTATTATCGCCATATCTGTGTTTTTTATTTACCTTTGCATTCGAATTTGGAATTTTTCCAAATTGCCTTAAAATTGCTCGAGTTGTTCCTATCCACAAAGCAGGATCCAAAAAAGAAGTTACAAATTACCGACCAATATCATTACTTACCTGTTTTTCCAAAATTTTAGAGAAGCTAATCCAAAACCGACTACTAAAATTTTGCCATAAGAACAATATATTTTACAATCGACAGTTTGGCTTTAGAAAAAATCACTCAACCATTCAAGCTATAAATGACATTGTTTCCCAATGCTATGATAATCTCAACTGCAAAAAAGACACTTGCCTAATTCTATTAGACATTCGTAAAGCTTTCGATACCGTAAATCATAACATTTTACTAAGCAAATTGAATCATTACGGTATTCGTGGGGTGGCTAATGACCTACTTCATAGCTACCTTTCAAATCGCACCCAATTTGTTGATATTTCTGATTCTATTTCTTCTACTAGGTTAGTTGCTAACGGAGTCCCCCAAGGATCGATCCTAGGGCCAATACTTTTCTTGATTTTTATTAATGATCTGGCTAATGCTCTAAAAACGTCCCCCCAATTATTCGCAGATGATACTTGTCTTTTGATAAGTGATACTAGTCTAGATGGATTGGAACGACTCTGTAACAGTGAATTACTACTTGTATGCGAGTGGATGA
The DNA here is from genome assembly GCA_963965965.1 of Trididemnum nubilum. Classification (NCBI taxonomy): domain Eukaryota; kingdom Metazoa; phylum Chordata; class Ascidiacea; order Aplousobranchia; family Didemnidae; genus Trididemnum; species Trididemnum nubilum. The sequence continues at coordinate 325,154 of OZ014484.1, forward strand.
CTTTAAATCGTTTGGCTCTTAATCCTTACAAAACTCAAGCTTTGCTAATTTCCCACCGTAAAATTAATTCTAAGACTTTCAGCTTGGCTATAAACAATATCCCGATTAATATCACCCCAACAGCCAAGTATTTGGGCATAGAAATCGATTCAAGTTTGTCATTTACAAATCAAATTAACAAAATTGAGGCCAAAATATCAACAGCATTGGGTATTCTGTTTCGGCTTCAACATTTTGCCCCTAAACAAATATTGATCTCGGTTTACTACTCTTTAGTCTACCCTCATTTATGCTATGGAATAATTGTTTGGGGTTCTACATCTAACTATCTTCTAAACAGACTTCAAGTACTGCAAAACAAATGTCTTCGAGTTATTGAAGGTTGGCAATTCAAACAAAAAATTAAACCATTGTATGAAAAGTATGATTTTCTCAATATTAACCAAATTCATTTCTTCGAAGTAGCCAAATTTATGTATTACAGTGTGCATCGCCTACAGCCTGCGATATTTGATGATTACTTCAAATTTGTGAGTAGTGTTAGTAAACATCGCTTGAGAAGCGTGAATGACGACAAACTCTATCTACCCTTTTTCAAAAACAAATCTGGTCAAAATTCAATAAAATTTAAAGGGGTTAAAATCTGGAATTCTCTACCAAAAAACATTAGAACTCTTCCCTTAGTTAAATTCAAAAAGAGCTGCCATCAATACGCGAAAAACTACATCGAATAAGTAATGCTTGCAAAACTTTGCATAACTTGTAATCTAATCGGGTGTAAAACAGTGACTTCGCAAACCACAACTCTTAATTTAGCCAATTGCATATGCCAACAGGAGTTTGTTGACCCGAAGACTGAAAAGTCCCTTCCAGACTCCTGGTCGCTAAGTGTTTATTATATTTTCATTTGTTGATTATGTAAATTTATTATTTGGAGTTGCACTTTTGTGGCAAAATAAATATCTCTGTCTCTGTCTACAGAAAAGTAACGAAATACTGTAGCAAGCGAACAAACATGCTGCATGTATGAATAGCCTTGCTCGTAGCAATGCAACGCTGAGTAATATACAAGCAACGTCAGATCAAACAATATCCTGCGTTTTATACGTAAACTTTACCACACAAAGACTTCCACACCACGTATCCCCCTGGTGCTCTGACGCTCTGGACACTTTCCCAGCGCTTCTGCCCTTCCAAACCCGTCTTCAGAACTTCTGCTTGGACTCCTAAATGTTCCGAAAATTCTCCCCCTATTTTTTTCCTATATTTTTTGTGATTGAAATTGCCACCCCTTTGGATAGACTTTTAAGTTGGATACAGCCACAATATTCACATAGTGTCAAATCAAGTCAGAGCCGTTTTCCCTACCTCTTCCGCCTGTGTGTGAACGATATCGGCCGCTTCCTTGAACCGTCGTCCCTTCTCCGTGAGGTTGAAGATCCAATCGATGAGGAGAATTGGGTTGTCATAACGACTGGTGGTCAGCTGGCCAAGGTCCTTCACGGCGCCAATGTACGGGTGCCTGCCTCTGCAACGCAAATATGTGTGTTGACAAGCCTTTGCAGATGCACATTAAACAAGGATGGTCAAGAAAGAATATTTATCCTGCCTGAAACTGGTACTGACGGCCTCAACTGAAAATTTAGTGGATTGTCCCTTTGGTATGCAGGGTGGATCATCACCTCTGCCTTGTCATTAAACTTAACTCATATAAGTTAGTCCACCACGTTCTCGCTTTCGTTTATTTTATTTGGTAGGCAGAGTTTTTAGCTGTTGCTTTCCTAACACATGCCACATGTGTTCTTCAGATTTTTTGTTCTTGCGTATTTAAAAAGGATCTAGTTTGGTTCACCAGATGCATGTGCCGATCCACCAACAAAAATGAATTGTGGAAATTATGTTACCAGCATAGAATTAAGTAGTGCTTTGATAAGCAAGAATGATGCTGAGCTTCGCAATTGATTTAGAAGATTTAATTTGGAATAGTTCAGAGTATTGTTAATTGAGAATATTCTACAGTATTTGGGAAATTTAGACACAAGGATAGTTCAGCCGAAAAAACAAGGATGTAAGTCAGAACTCAACTTATAGCAATTTCCGACGTGCAGTATTACAGTACATTGGGCACTAACTGTGAGAGAACAACCGGCGTGAACATAACGTCACATGGTATACAGACTAACACAGCTAGACATATCTGCAGTTTAATCTGCAGTATAAAGAGTTGCTAGAATTATTATGCGGTGTCATGTAGCATTTACTGGCCGCGGTCATTCGTAAAGACCTTGTAGCTGGTCGCCCATCGTTGGCAACGATTCAGATCAGCTGCAGTGGAATAATGTAAACAATCGGTAACTAATTTTGAACGATCTTTCCGCGCATAGTTTGAGCAGAAATATGGAGGCTAAATCGCAACTTTAATCAGACGATGGCGTTGATTCATGGAACATTCTTCTTCGCACATTTGTCTAGCTGTGTATTCCCATCCGCTGAAAGCAGCCATCATAGTAGTTGAATCGAAAATAACGCTCTGGCAGTCGCTTTCACAACTTACTTGGTGTTCTGGCAGTCGGTATGAAACGACATAGCGCACTGCAGCATCGTGTCCAATGTCATCAGACCCAACTTCTCCGAGACCTCCACAGGATTTCCAACCTCAGATTCCAGATTATCAAGGAATATATTCGCGCAGTGGTTGTAGATTTTCACGTATCTAGAACGACTCTTAGTTTCAACCGCCTTAGTTTTACGGTGAGTTATAACCAGACTTCTATCGGATCACACCTTGCAACCAGCAATGTAGTTTAGCAGACTAGAAATCTTTGTAATGACATAACCGTTAATTTGATTCAAGACGAAATCGCCATTTTCTTGTTGATTGTAACGCTGCGTTTGATTCTTATACTATGGTTGACATTTTCAGTATAGGATATAGGAGCATAAGAATAAGACGTCTTCTAAACGAACCAAGATAGGATATTTGACAACCATTTACTAACCTGCTCATCTGCCAGTCAATCTTCTGCTGAAAAGAGGTTGATATGTTTGTTGACGAAATTTCATGCGAGAAATGGTCTACAGTATCTGCACGGTGAAGTAAGCATAAATCTATGCACTCACGGTCTGAGAATGTTGTAGTGGAAAGCTGGGGTCAGCAGTCGTCTGTTCCGTTGCCATTTCTTACCATGTGACGTCAGCAACCCATCCCCAATCCATGGCCGCAAATATCGATAAATTATTTTGTTCTTTGGAGCTGAAATTACACATAAAAGTAACCGTTAATCACCAAGTTGTGTTTTCTCAGCTGCAGCTCAATACCAAAAAATCAGGATCTTTTACAACTGGGTAGTTGCTAACATAACTTGTAATCAGTGTTTTGTAGCTAAAGTATTTGGAGGTAGGAAAACATCGTCTCTTGCCAAAAAAAAAAGAACTTCGGTCCAGCTTCAGCAGAGAAGCGCAACTGCGATGGTGCAGCAGTCGGTGCATCGCGCCCAAATAAGGACACATTTTGTGGTAAAATATTTACGTTGAAGAAACTTTCATAGTATTTCTATCATGGCTAGGTATGCAATCATGCGGAAAGGATTTTAGTGCTCCTCCCTTAGCCAATTAAGTCACTTTCAAACCTTAATCCGGTAATGCACACTTTCACATGTTGCGGACTTGACCATTGTCTGTGGGAGTAGATGAAATTTCCCTAGCTTAACAATTTAGCCTTCATGGATTCATCTTTTTAAATGGTTCCTAAAATGTGTGAAATTTTCTTCTAATGATCACAAAAATTTATGCTTTTCCAAGAAATCACAGAGATCCCTCGACTACGTCCCAAACCGCCACATGTATTCTGCCCCAGGCACTTTGATTTTTATAGCCGCAAATGAAAGGTTCAGCCTTGTCTTGGCAAATACAATAAAAATATTTGACATTTGCGACGTCGCTCGCCCAACACATATTTACTCATCGAAAACTAATTTGGTATCGTATCCCGTGTATGTGGAATTGCCACTAACCATCACTCGATAACACCGACTTGATCGACTCGGCGTGGTGCACGGCAATTTCCGGGAAAAACGGTCCGAGCCAGCTGTTGCACAAGTAGGGGTGCTTCAACGCGCGCTTCGTCGCCTCTCTTATTCCGTTCTCGTTGAACGTGTACTGAAAATAGTGATGTGAATGTTTTTGCTTGTTTTTAAACACGGCCTAAAAAAAACTGTTATTTTCCAGAAAATCTTGTAAGTAGAAAAACGGATTGTGCTTTGCAAGCTGATGGCTTCTCACTGTAGTCCAATGGTTCTTAACCTTCGAATCCCTAGTTTCATTGAAGCATTTTTATGGGTTCGGCAGTGGGTTATGCATTGTACTCCCATGCAGTTTAGGCACGTATAAACAGTAGCGCAACCAAGAGGATTAAGGGGTCTTCAGCCCCCTTAGCCAAGTCCTTAAAATTTTTTAACCCGAAATGCAAGCGTTTAAACCTGTTTTGAACTTGACCAGTAATTAAGGGGGGGGGGGGGGGCTGGGCAATTTAACTCCTTCGAAATTTTAGCAATTTAGTATTTTCAAATGACTCTAACATTGTGTAAAATGTGATCCAAATGGCGTTAAAGAGACAATTTTTTTTTCTGAAAAATTAAAAAATCGCCTGACGGCGAACCCCGTTTGAGTTGCATCATTTTGTTCAGGACGCCGGATAGATAACAGGTTTAGAACAAAAAGATTTTACCGGCATTACGTTTACGTAAATTACACTAAATCCATTTTCTGTCACCATTGTAACCATTAAGGTATTCGTTTGTAGTGTTTGTGACTAATAATTACAGGTTTCGCTTTAACTTCAAATTATTTGCATTGATCATTAATGCTGTGGTAGTATAAGTATCACTCGCAGCTTCATCATTTTTGATGGTGTTGATCTTCACGACCAACAAATCGTCAAATACACCTAAAAATAGCTAGCTGAGGTCTGTTACTTCACCGGGAAAACGTAGATCCATAATAACTTCTAATCTTCCCTAAACAAATTCTAGCCAGAAACTTGGAAACAATAGCAAATTCGAAGGGAGTTAAGATTTGTACTTTACATAGCTCCTCCGTCGCTTTCTCATGAAAGCAAGACATAAATACGTCGCAAGCAAGATAAAAACCATTGCAGAAATGCAAATGAACAAGAATTGGGCTCCGTCAGGCAAATACTAGGCCACAGGTATGGGCGTCGGCAAGAGGGGGAGGCATGGCCCCCTTGGGTTTTCATGCACTTTCTCTTAAACCTACCAAATTTTAAAAATTCTTGATTTTTAGTTGTTAATACTGGTTCTATTCCAGGCGCGTCGCCAGCGGGGGGGCATAGGGGGCATTGCCCCCCCCCCGATTTATTTCTTGCCCTCCCACTGTATTTTTTGTTAGACGTGAGCATCGCCCTTACAGTTAAAATAGTGGTAATTTTAACTGTTCCTTCCCCTATCCTGACATCCAGGGGTGCCGAAACAAGGGGGGATATATCCCCCCAATAATTTGGCTGTATCCCCCCCAATAGTTTGAGAATGGTCCACATCTGCATCCCCCCAATAATTTGAATGGGCGTACATCTGAGCGCAAATTTGGGGAAAAAAAGTGTTCTATTTTTGATGAAGAACTTTTTTTTTGGTTTTCACGTGAATTTGGGGAAAAAAGTGTTCTGTTTTGATGAAGATCTTTTTTTTTGGTCCTCACGTGAATTTAGGGAAAAAAGTGTTCCGTTTTTGATGAAAAACTTTTTTTGTCTTTATCTGAATTGGGGGAAAAAAGTGTTCTACTTTTGATAGACTTTTTTTTTTTGGTCTTCACCTGAGTTTGGGGAAAAAAGTGTTCTATTTGCTTATTTTTTTGGTCTTCACTAAATTTCCACACCTGAACGAAATCGTGGTCGAGGTTCATCCCCCCCAATGTTGAAAATAGGGCAAAATTGAGGTAAAATTGCAAATTATCCCCCCCAATGCTCAACAAAGATCGGCACCACTGCTGACATCGATTCTATTTGATTGATTGTGTTTGAATAAGCTGAAGATGGCCACTGGCCGAAAACGATTTTAGTGAAAGTTTTTGTTAATATACGTTAGTTAAATATATTTTTTTGGCTGATTCTTTGTTTCCTTCATGCAACTAAGTATCCTGACATGTATACGTCGTACTACAATCTAGGGTACGGTACGCAGCACGATCTCGTGTCTTGGGTCAGGTTCAACAACAACAACAACAGCAAATCAATTCAGTACTGTATGATAATAATACAGCTACCAGCAGTTTGTGTGCTCTGTGCAGTAGGCGTGGCATCGTAGATTATGATGTCATATACAGCAGCACTTATAGGCGAGGCCTTATTACAAGTCAGGTGTTGTGACTGTTAAAGGTAATGTACAGGAAGTTGGTGTAGGCTGTAAGTTGGTGATCAGTGGTATACGCATAGTACAAACCATCCGCAATGTACCGTGCAATCAATAGTTACAGAAAGAAAAATCGACTATCGCCAAATGCCTCCGGAAAAAAAGCTAAGAATTCGATCAGTCAGTTGCACTTCTACGCTATGTAGCAAATGTAGGCTACGAGTAAGCAAACTTAGCAAAAGTGAGTGGAGCTGACAAGCCCATGTCTGAAAGTGGAAGGCCTTAGCTTAGCAACTCAAACCATACTGTATTTTGATTGGGATCTTGTTCAGCACTATGAGTAATCGATCTGCTGAAACTCTGAGCTAACAGAGAAACAGACTGCATTCCTCCCCCAAATCGGAATTCATTGACCAATTCTTTTATAACTACACTACGGGAATTTTCTGACTTTCAGATTTGCAAGAAATGTCCATTACCGTATAGTTTATTTAACTAGATCGATTTATACCGGTAGCAAAACAAACTAAGCAGTGTTCTCGGCACTAGTAACGCCATTGATATCTGATATTTTGAGTGGGCTAAACTTTAGTAACCTATAGTACCGTTTTGGCTGTTTGGTGCTGCTAGTTGTGATGATTTTTTTAGAGCAGTAATACAGTCCTCGTGCATTACCGATACAGTAATCAGTGGTGCCGATCCATATTGACCATTGGGGGATGATTTAAGGAGTTTGTCTATTTTTTGATAATTTTGAACATTGGGAGGAGGGATGATACTCAAACTGGAGATTTTCGGAGCAAAGTTCAACGCTCATTTTCGCCAATACCAGTAAGGAAGTCCGCAGAAACGTTTACTAAAGTTTGGAAGGAGTGCTGGTGGCAATTAAGAATTTTCAAACACAAAAGTTACGGTGAGACGGCCTGAAAGCCAGCTAGGGGGTCTGAGGGGGGATGCTGTGAGCTCTGTCCACGACTTTTCAGCGCGGCCCTTTTCGGCGCCAATATTCTGTGCTTTTTACTAACACTAACCCAAAGCCCTAACCGAAACCTTAAGTAAGTGAACCGTCAAAGAGCACCGAATTGGCGCCGAAACGATCTGTGTAGAAAACGTACGGCAACGAAATAGGTGGCGCCGAAATGGTCTCACCGAAATGGTCGCGCCGAAAAGACGTGATCCCCTGTGAGCTCCCCAGCGGGGTACGAAATCTTTTGCTTTTTCGAGGATAAAATGTATCGTTTAGTAACGTTGCAAAGTTGTAACTCCAACGTCACACACCATACCAATGCGAACTATTGGGAGGGATGCAGCAGAAACTCTTTTGGGGGATGCCACCTCCTGGATCGGCAGTTTCCTGTCTTAATGAAGTTATAGGCAATGCAGAAACAGAATAAGCATTCAAGTATAAATGCTAAACTGTTCATTTTTCTACTTTGGCTTGCAATACACAATTGTATATTATTAGCTACAGTATTCATCAAAGAGGTACTGATATTAAATTTTGCTCATATTTTTTCTGGAGTTTCCTGTCGTCAGTCGTTTCTGGCAGTTATGCTAGCTGTAATCATGTTTAGTTAAATGAAAAGATTTACGTTATTTTTTCAGCAATTGCTGAGTCAGCGGCTTTGCCAATATTTCAATATGTCAGGGTCAGTCTGCTTTCTGCATTTATTCAAAAATCATTCAAGGTAGTTTTTCATGCGCAGTTTTCAACTTTTCTTATTATTTAGATTAATTCTATATGTTTACCAACGCGATAGCCGTAGAATATGCCTAAAATTTTAGTTGCAAGTTTGTGTCTTGCTTTAAACAATGTGGTATGAAAATCGATATGATCCCATGCTGTTCTTATGTAAAAGACAAAGACAATCGTGCACGTCAGATAAGCATTAATAAATATACGGTTTAGTAATCGTTTCATTGCAACCTAAGTGATTAGTTCGTAAAATAAAGCTGAAAATGGTTTTATGAACTTAACGCCAAATAGCTGTATTACTCAAAGGCGAAACGAAATTTACAACCCCGCCACACAAACAATCTACTTAACTTTTAAAATACTGCAATAATTTACCGTCAAAACTTTGCCCCCCAGGTTTTCAGCTTCGCCCCCCTGACCTCGCTAAGCTGGCTACGCCCCTGGTCTATTGTTATTGGCCCCCCCCCCCCCTTTGAAAATTTTTCTGCCGACGCACTTAAGGTGCGTTTAGACTGGACGCGAAGCAACGCGAAGCGAAGGTTGACGACCTTCGCCAACCTTCGCGAGTTGTCGATTACGTCACTCGCGAAGGTTGGCAACCTTCGCGAGTCTTCGCGAGTGGTTGCTAGTCTTCGCGACTGGTCGCTTCATAGGCTAATTTTAATAACTTGCTTTTAAAATGTATTCAATGAGCAGAAAGCTTTGTGTACTTCATTATTGAAGCGCTATTATAGTAGTCACAGGTTCTGTTTCGTCATAGCGCGCTGAAATTACGTGTAAAACGAAGATTGATTTTTTATTATATTATCACGCAATAATCGTGAAGAAGAGTCTAGACTAATAGCTCAGGTAACAAAACAATCTTGAGAAAAAAGTTTGTAAAGTATAAGTGAAAAACGAAGTACAGTAGATCGAATTTGGAAATGAAAAGATTAGTCATTTCTTCAAAAACGTAGTAGTACTTAGCCTATTTACTAGCTATCAATGATTTGTTTAGATACTTCCACTGAAAACTTGCCATAATCTATTTTGATGATGACAGTTCTGGGTTTTAATGCAAAAAGCTGGAAGCATATGTCAAAAGTTCTCTGTAGGTGTTTACTCAGTTAACAAATCCTTGAACGCTTTCACCATTCATGTCTCATTATGGTACTGGTAGATCTATTTTGTAGAGTGTAGACCAATAGACTAATCCACAGGTACATTTAAAGCATAAATTATGTTGTTTTTGTGATGTGATTTTTCTTTTTCAGGCAATCATGTTATGATACCTGTAGTAAGCTTAAACAGTTGTTTGTATTTGTTATTTTGTGCTGTTTATGAAGACTCCCAATGTTAATGCTATGAGTGAAACTGAAAGCTGGATTTGTCATCAGTTATGTAGTGGATTTTTTGCTTATTGTGCAATGGATTGCTGTGTTGATTTGCTGGAGAAAGCAAAAAAAACATTGCAGTTTTTGCATGATTTGATACTATCATCGAAGGACAAGAATTTAGCACAGTAATACCAGCAGTTGCTTTGAGGAAAAGTCAGCTTCTAAAACTAAGTTTGGTGTTTTACTCGCTAGCGGAGCGCTTATCGACGTTTAGTGCGAAGTTAAATGCTTTTGAGAGCATTTTATTAGTTTGCATTATCTTGCGGTACCAGTAGGCTACCTTGCGACGGTCACGTTTACCTCAAAGGGCTTCGCTCCAAACCACCGTTTGTAAGATAAAAACTTATAGCTGCAGGGTCAAGCCCCCTCTTAGCAAGTTTTTGCTTATGCCCCTGATAAAAAAAACATCTAGATTTTTTTATGTGAAAATTGTTACTCAAACATCTGAATAAAAGTGTTGTTAGTTCTCACATTTTTATGTAACTGACGCTTCCTTCCCCAGTCCAATTATTTTAATTATAAATGCTTTATCAAGTTGGTTTAGTGGTGGCTAATGAGAATGGAACAATATTAATGAACTTGCTTGGCGGGTACTTCTCTACCAATAATAGTAACCTCAGCAAAAAAATAGAACTCACTTTCTACTGGTTAGATATATTGGCTTTCTAGTTCATCTAAATACACTGACTGTAATTGCAATGATTAAACTTCAGACTTAAAATTGTTTACTTTGTCACTTTATTCACCATGTAAAGCAGTAAAAATTCTAAGAGAAAGTAAAAATGTTTTAAAATTCACAAACAACTAAATTCAGATATTACACGAAGACACAGTAAATGAATATTAAACACACTTGATACTTCTATTTTCATCACATAGGACTGGAGTGAAAAATCACTACCAGACTACAATATTCATTATTCAAGATTATAAAACTTGAGGTAGTCCAAAACCAATGCTTCTAAGTTCATCTTGATCACGGTTACAAACCTTCAGAAACAAGAAGACTTTTAAGAGGACATTCAGAAGAAAAAATTCCATGTTTGTAGCTATTCAAAGAAGTAACTACTAATTAGGCCAATCCAAAAGTTCATAGAAATTTTTCGATTTTTTGTATCTATCTAGCTGTTGTATGTAGCAGTGTAGCTTGAAACCAATTCTAAATACAGTTTTATTCACCAAGTTGGCTTGGTCAAGGAGACAGTGAAAAAACTTTTGCGAGTTTTCCAGTATTCAAGGAATTGTTCATTGTTCAATTGTGGTTAGTTTTAAAACAACAAGCTAACAAACAATGGGTAAAAACACTATCAACACATTCAAAACTAGCCTGTTGGTGGGTTGTTTTATATTCTGAAAAAAACAACAACACCATGTTAGTTTAAGTTTACTTTAAGACAAAAAAGCAAAAGCTGCTCAGCCAAAAGAACCACTGGACTGATACAATAGCTTCTGCTATGCTGCACAGACTAAAAAGTTTTGTATTAAAAGCTAGATGTCGTGGGGCTAGGCCTACTGCTTTGGTGTATTCATTATAATGAAGCTCTGAGATCAAGCATAGCTATGAAAAATCACTCTAGGATTTACAGCCTTAGCTGTCTAGATCCAAATTAACTTGGCTAGCCTAGGGCTATCGCAAATCTAACTTTGCCAACAACCTACTCTTTGGACTGATAAATAGGTGCTAAACCATACCAATATACTATTTACATGATTTTCTAGCAAACTGCGATCGTAAAAATCCAATCAGTGATTTAGTAGGTTATCTCACTACAGCCTACAAGCAAGCGATGTTGTGCAACTGCTAGCGAAGGTTGCGAGCGGTTGCAACCTTTCGCGAGCTGTCGATGACGTCAAGTTTTGGTTGCTTCGCGTCCAGTATAAACGCAACTTTAGTTACAGGGTTGGCAAATATTACTCAAACGAGGACTAAAGGCAAAATCAATGGGGGTATCTAAAGTTAGGCCAATCGTATTAGACTGGATGAACGTTGACTCCATCCTTTTTGACCAAGCCGTTGCAGAGATATTCTACTCCTAAAGCAACGATTTGGCTAGTGCAGCGAGTCGTTTCGCTGCGCACTAATCAGTTTGATCTTATCGACACTGACCTGGTAAAAAGAGCAGCCTGTTCGGTAGCCTAGCGATTTCAGTAAAAATCAAGCTGGCAGATACATTTCAGTCTAAATCTTAGCCTAATCTTGCAATCAGTGGCGGATTTAGGGGGGAGGGGTGGGGGATGCATCCCCCCCACTAGCCTAAACATAACGTGCATATGAATAATACTTAACTTATTTTAAAAAAGCAATCAGTGAATAGCCGTTAGCTCGTGTGACTGTGATATAATTTCAAAAGCCAAAGGGGAGGGGGGTGCAAGAAAATAGTATTTGTGCAGCAAAGTTTTTACAAAACAGAAATTAATCTTTTACAGGTCCAATTGATTTGAAGGCGCCAAATCAGCAAAACTCACAATTTGCACTTTTCAGCGATAAAGGCATAGGAGCACAAGCAGTGGCGGAGTTATGGAGGCGGATGGGGGGATACATCCCCCATTAGTGTAAGCATAACGTGCAAATGAATAGTAAACTTATTTGAAAACAAGCAATCAGTGAATTTTCGATAGGCCGTGTAACTGTGATATAATTTCTAATGCCCTGTGAGGGGAGGGACAGAAAAATGTAATTTTTACAGCGAAGTTTTTACAAAACAGAAATTAGTCTTTCACGGTCCGATTGATTTGAAAGCGCCGAATTAGCAAAACTTAAAACTTGCACTTTTCAGCGATAAAGCCTACACAATGCAAATCATTTCTTAAGTGACATATTAGGCTAATAAAAAGTGAGCATTAAGCGAGGTCAAGAACATTAATTCTAAGCAGTAGTGTTGCCAGGGGGGCGGGGGGCTATTATAATAGCCCCTCCATTGGCCTGTCAACCAAAATGCAAACTAAAACATATCACGTTTTTAGCACTTCTGAGACTGTTTTTCGCACTGAAATAGACCAAAAAGTGATTTAAAGCATTTTTTGAAACATATGCTTAAGGGGGGCAATTTGTCAAAAATAAAACTCACAAATCAAAAAAAACTTTAAAAAATGACCAAAAATAAGCAATAAAATTTGATCGCTAGTGTAAAAAACTTGAACACGGGTTTCAATTTATCAACAAATATATTATAGGCCTAAACTCAGAAATGGGGTGGAGAGGCTATTCAGTATTGCTTAATTAACAATCACTTGTCTCAATTCTCTTTCCATCAGCCCCTCCAATTATTTTTCTCTATAAAATATAGATGAAACAAATTACTCCGTGTGAGTTTTATTGAACTATAGGATTTTATGCTTATGATTTATCAACATCCAAATAAGTAAAATTTTACCATTAACCACCTCTCACATAGGCCATTTATGCAACCAGTTGAATCATGTTTGCACTGCCAATTTCTATGCCGCATTTTAAAAGCATTATTTTATCAAACTAGCTCTGAAATTAAATTATTTTTGCCAAAAAATGCAAAATTTTTGAGCGCTGGGGGCTCCGCCTCCAGACCCCTAAAACAGCTACTGCATTGCGAATTTCTGGCTACACGCCAAGTTACAACACATCCGAATTTTTGAGGTTTTGTGCTTAAAATTTTTATCATCCCCCCCACCAAAATTTTCTGGATCCGCCACTGCTAGCAATAAGATTTTTATTACTAGGCTTTACAGTACAAACTTATACTTGATAATAAGACTACCAATACTTGAGTAGGCCTATTGTATTTGCTTACGGTATTTTGTGACCCTACAATAAACTTTTCCATCTAAATTGAAAACAATGGCCTACTAGCCTATCGTACTGTAATAACTCTACTAGCCTTACTTTCGCTTGTTGTTAGACGTTTGTTAGCTACGTTATCGTACAGTCTAATCTTTTTTCCGGCTCGGATCTATTCTGCTTACAAAATCAAACTGATTAGTGTGCAGTAGAGATGGCAACAGCGCAGCGTACGCGGCCGCGCGCTGTTGTTGGTACACCGCGCCGCGCAGCGTGGCAACTAAAATCTGCATTACGTCACAGCATCAGCGCAGCGCCGCGTACAAAAATTTTTTTACATTTTTTTTACAATTATTGTTGGTGATTTTCTCTTTATGAACAACAATGGTTAGTCTGGATATAACTATTATACGGTATGAATTGAAGACAATGCATGCTACTAAAACAGGAAAAGGTGCCTTCAGCTCAAGTTTATTTTTTCAGAATTCGGAGCATCCTAGAATCGGCTATTTTGGCTACAAGAAACTTAGTTTTGATCGGCTGAACGTGTTTTTTTTTTTTGACACCAACATAAAGATTTTGGTTTTGGTAGGCTAGACTAGGAAAGGTTTAGGACGTTGGGTGAGCAGGGGTGCCGATCTTCGTTGAGCATTGGGGGGGATAACTTGCAATTTTACCCCAATTTTTCCCTATTTTCAACTTTGGGGGCGATGAACCTCGACCACGATTTCTTTCAGGTGAGCAAATTAAGTAAAGACCAGTTCCCCAAATTCTGGTGGAGACCTGCGCTCAAATGCACACCAAAGTCAAATTATTGGGGGGATGCAGGTGCAGACTATACTCAAATTATTGGGGGAGATACAGTCAAATTGGGGGGATATATCTCCCCATCCCCCCCAGGTTTCGGCACTCTGTCGGTGAGAAGATGAAACAAAGGCAGACAAAAGTAGACGAGACAGATTTGTGGGAAACAATCATCAGAGTAGAGGCACAAAACAAAGCCTAGCGACACACCCTCCCTTTACGCAGTAGGCTTATGTCTATGGTATTGGTACAAGCCCAAGGCTAGACAACAGTTTCTACTACACATGCGCTTGCATTTCAGAGTGAAAGAGTTAGTTCAGTGTAGCCTATTCGTCAACAGGTCATGGTATCAAGAATTAGGCTTTCGGTCCTATGTCTGGAGCCTATCTCATATACGTAGTAGCAAAATTTATTCCACAATCCAACACACATGTAAACGGCAAAGGTCTTAATACATAGGGTAGTTTCATACAAGTGTAGTAGCTTGTGACAGCAAGCAGAGCACGTGATACCTTATATTTCATTAATTGAGCTACTGGTTCAGGATTAGTACAGTAGTTGCATGAAATCATCAGGTAGACTGGCACTGGGTAGATTGTTTTTGATTGCCAAAACATGGTGCAGAAAAACTGATAGCAAGCACACAAGGCAGGTTAAACCTGAAGGCCTATAATTGAAACGACTGATCTCAAGTCGCATGTTTTTTAGTTTTTACTCGGCCATTTTCAAAGTTAACGAGTACAAAGTGTCAGACTTTTACTTATAACTCGAGAATGGTTTAATCTAGCTACATGAAATTTTGACAGCAGTTTGAGATTCATAAGTTATTTGTGCGTGCCAAATTTCAAGGCAAAAAGTCCTGTAACTTCAGGTTTAGGACCTGAAAACTACTTTAAAAGTTTGGTGTAAAAAGCGGTCTTATTCGAAAACGGCTTAAGTACGGCAAAAAATATTTCACATGGTTATATGTCGTAAGATACTCTGTCATCTCTACCTACACTTTTAGCCGCATTGAGTTTTTTTTCTTTTTTCATTTTTTGCTTTCTAAATTTTGTGCACTCTTCTTCTCCTAAACCACACAACATCTATATCTAATTTTTGTGTAAATTTGTTGGGCTGCAAATGCTATTTTGTCTCCAGAATTTTTTTGAGGCTTCTCCCCAGAACCCCCCCAAAATGGGGCCCTAAAAAATTAATTTTTCTAATTGCTCAAGCTAGGGTGATAGTTTTTTGTTTTTATTGGTAGATATTTAAGCAACAAATAGTTTGACATAGTATGGAGGTACCATCCCCCCAGGGGCCCCCAAATGGACTCCCCAGAAATTAGTTTTTTGAACGAATCAAGCTAGGGCATTACTTTTTTTTATACCGACAGATGTTTAAAAAACAAATATTTTGACATGGTTTAAGAGAGCAACTCTTTTGAAAACTCTTCAAAATAATACCCCCAAAATTAATTTTTTTATATGTAATAAGCTAGAGAGCTAATTTTTTTCTGATGTTAGTGGAAATTTAAAAGATTCTTAACTTGCGATGCGGCGCGGTGCAGCGTGAACTTAGTTGTGTTTGAATGCGGTGCAGTGCAGCATGCGGACAAAGTTTGCGGACACAGCGCAGCATGCGGATGCATTTTTTGTTATCCGCGCCATCTCTAGTGTGCAGCAAAACGACCATTGCTCTTAGACGTTTGTAACCAGGTTTTGAACAGTCTACTCTTTTTTTTGCAGCTCGGATCTATTCTGCTGACAAAATCAAACTGATTAGCGCGCAGCGAAACGACCCAATGTAGTAGCATAATTGTTGCTTTAGGATAGTCCTAGAAAGGCGTCGCTGAGACGCTGATGCTTCTCAACGACAAAATTGCCAATAAAAATTATTAAAATTTATAACATTAGAGTCACCGACGTCGTGTTTGAAGTAGAATATCTCTAGAATGGCTGAGTCAAAAAGGATGGAGTCAACGCTAATCTAGTCTGGTACGATTGGCCTAACTTTAGACACCCCCATTGATTTTGCCTTAAGGTCTCGTTTAAACGTAATGACATGTGCGGCCATAGGCGTAGCCAGGGGGGGGCCCAGGGGGCCCGGGCCCCCCTCAATCAAAATGCCACTAACGACAAAAAGTTATGACAACATAGCCTGGCGATGTTTAGTTGCAGTTTTTTTTCAGGAATTACGCTCATAACAGTAATTAACAATAATATTAATTGACCTGGAAAGGCGTCGCTAAGACGCTGATGCTTCTCAACGACAGAATTGCCAATAAAAATTACTAAAATTTATAACATTAGAGTCACCGACGTCGTGTTTGAAGTAGAATATCTCTAGAATGGCTGAGTCAAAAAGGATGGAGTCAACGCTAATCTAGTCTGGTACGATTGGCCTAACTTTAGACACCCCCATTGATTTTGCCTTTAGGTCTCGTTTAAATGTAATGACATGTGCGACGGAGTTTTAAGTCGGGCCGGGCTTTTCGGATTAGGTTCGGGCTTAAGATTGACAAAATGTCGAGCTTAACCTACTAGTACTTGCCTTGTGTTTTTACCTTTTTTTTTATTACAACATTACGACAAACAAACAGAACACAACATGTCACAATTGTTTTCAATATTATTCAATTTTAATCTTTTTATTCTTTAATTGAAGGTATTCTCCAGCTGGACAAGACTCTTGGCCGAACTGGACAAACCTTGTGTTTTTACCTTTTTAGATACTGTAAAGCACCCGATGATCAAAATAACTTTACTACACTGACTGACGACTTCGTTCAAGCATCAATTCGATTATTATTAGACAATCGCTTTTATTGCGTCACAATTAATCAGCAATGCGTAGTTCTATTTTGACCGTATACGAGCAACAACCGCATAAATTTTTAGATTTAATTCAATTTTTAGGCCTAGTTTTGGCTTTGAATCATTTTTTGGGTTCGGGCTTATGTTTTCGGGCTCGGACCAATACTTGTCGGCCCGTTTACAGCTCTGATATGCGATGCTCTGCGACGTTAGTCGTGCGATTTGATGCTAATTGCTAGTTTTATTTAAAAAAACAAACTTAATTTTTGTTTTGTGCAGTACGAAGGAAAAAAAACAACGTTTTTTTACATCTCAACTACAAAACGAAGGCTGCTGATCGGTTTTAGCAGCAATTCGCGAGCAGTAGCATGAACATTGACTCACAACCTCAATCACGATCAAGATGTAGTCCGGAAAAAATAGCTTTTACCCGGAAAAAATTTATAATAAGCTGAAATTTGGCACGATGACTCAGAACCATGTCCTGAGCCAACAAAAAATATCCCCATGTTTTGGACATGAGACTTCCCCTTTTTTTTGCCTTTCAAGTCTGCCATCTAGTGTCAAAGAGTCTTTACTGTCCAACAGCCAATCCAAACGTTATGGAAGAGCCATATTTTATATCGTTATTGATTTTTAAGAGCAGGTATAAAAAAATTTAGTTTGAAGTTGATGACGTCGTTTCTGGTGACGTTATTGCCAAAGTTTTTGAAAAAATGACGTGTTGATGGCTCAAATTGGAAATGAGAGTTAGGTTTTTGGTTGCAAACCAAAAATTGCCTAAATTAAAGTGATGACGTCACAAATGTTGTTAATGACGTCATCTGTCACGAATTTTGATCGTAACTTTGAAAGAGTGTTTGATCAGACGAAACATTGCAAAACTTTCTTTTTTATTAGCTTTAAACTTGGGAGATTTATATTGTGAATTCAGTCGATTGAAAGTCAAAAACTGTGTTGTCAGTAAAAGTCTGGTGTAATAGACACCGGCGCAGCCAGGGGGGGATTAGGGGGACCAGTTCCTCCCCCTTTTTTTAAAGTGCACAATTTCACAAAAATTATTTAAAAAATAAAATGTCAAAAAACTACGGTAATTGAAAAACGCTCAACTTAAGTATATGATTCTACCCTGAGAAGCAAATAAACAACGTCAAAACTTTTGCATTTTTTTGAAAATATTTTCTAAGGTCATTAGCTTCTCTATCTTTCACAGCAAATTTCAGGCCTCTATCTTGTATTATTTGCGAGATATTCTGGTTGAAAAAACTTTTGCAGCAAAAAAAGGCAAAGTGAATCATTTTTAACAAAGCTATGGAAATGAAATGAGTTTCTATCAAAAAATCAATTTTGGTAAAAATGATTAAAAAAGTTATCTATTACGTCACATCAATATAACAATCGCGCATAAAAACTTGATTTTATTGAAACAAGTTCGCTACGTTGTCAATTTGCGCCACAGAGTACAAGCAAAACCCGGAAAGTGGGAATGCGTATATAGTCAGTGTCGATGTTTAATGAAAATTTACGATCATTGCGTAGCTCGTATCGCGCTGTCGTGAATGATAATGTCTCGTCAGCATCCCTACCGCATTGCATTTGAGGGAGAACGCCAATGAGGCAGAAAGTAGCGCGATTTCGCCCCAAAAAACGCAATCCAATTGTTTCGAAACTCATCATTTTCCAAAATGGAACAAGTAGAATCAGATACCGGCGAGAATTTGGGGTGGCCGAGATCTGACGCGTATCAGTACACGAATTAAATATCATCATAGTCGAATCGTATTTCGTCCCTAGTAAATTTCGAGAATATTTTATTTGAAAACATTTGGAAAAAACACTAATCGCAAAAGAAGAGCAAATCTCTTCTAAGATTCTTCGTTTATTTTGACCGTCAAAACTGATTTTTTATTATACTGTATTAGGACCGTTCTATCGATCATGCGTATTTATGCGTGTATAACTGTATATATACGTATGTCATGTGATTGCATGCACTTAACCTGTTTTTTTTTGCGTTAGCATAGAATAAGATATCAGACGTAATGGGTCTAAACCGCTTTATGTAGGCCTACATTTAGACCAACAGTCTAGTGAACCCGTTTATCTGAAAAACGACGGAATCAAATTATTATTGCACAAAAAGTTTTTGTTAATTACTAAAAGCGAAACATCGATGTCAGCTTGATCCTTTAATTTTATTTTCGGTTGAAGTTGGGGAACGCGATCGGCTGATTTGAATTAATCTAACAACTTTAATCTGCGCAATGTCAAATGTTTAAAACAGAAATAGTTCGCTAATTTATTTGTAGGAAATCTGTGTCGATCAATTTCTATGTCTGCATATTACAACGTATAGCTGTGTTGATTATGAACAATGTTGTCTATCAGAGCAGCGAGTCCGGCGACGTAGCCCAAATTGTGTCGAAGTCTAAATTGAGCGCGCTGATTGGCAGTGAGCAAAAAGTCGCGGAGACGCCGTCCGCCTAATCCCGATCTACACTGTGCGTAAAATCGTGAGCGCAAAAGCTCGTCTTTAGTTTATTTTAAACCGAAATTCGGTAAGCTCGGCGTATCGCCTTAGCGTACAAGCAGCCAGTTGTTTTAAACAAACTAACTATATGCCCGCACGTTCACGATTTTTCAGCCGGGCCTAAAATTTTGCTCGGGAAGCATTTTATACACAGTTTTCGGAGCGAACCAAATTTTGTTCGCGGGCTTGCCATATAAATAAAAATAAACCCATTGTATTTCGTTGTGACCATTTTTCCGCGAACACCGCGTTCCGATTCGCATCATTTTGATTGAGACAACAGTACGTACAAGGAATTGGTCGGTCGTTATCGCGTTATTCTAGCTTAATGTTTAGATCTCTATTTCCTACATACGATAATAATAACAGTGAGTACAGTAATTAATTAGACGAAACTTTGTATTGGCAAACCACAATACAACGCATTTTTTTTGTAGTTTGAAGATAGCTAGCAGTATGTTGCAACTGATGTCAACCGTCAATTAAGATAAATAATAATAGGGAGCACTTATTTTTTCTAAAACCAATCATTTTCGGGTGTAGACGGAAGTTGTTAGTATGTTTTTGCGAATTGTGCATTTCATTTGTTCTTAATTTGTTACAATATAGTGAATATACTGTGGTAAACAGGTGGCAGCTTGACTCGAAGACCAAAAGGTCTCTTCGCTGTCTCCTGGCCAAGGGAACTTGATAAATAAAATGTAGTTATAATTATTCGAAAATTGAAATATTATTGTGCAAGCTTGCTTGAATAATAACGGCAATCTGCGATTTTCTCGTATGGCTTAAGTGAAGAAACGAGCTTTTTTGTATCCGCTGATGCATCGTAAAATAAAGTAAAATCGTATAACTACTTTAATTATATTTTTTCATTTAGTTATTTTTTTATACGTCTGCTGCATGAACGATGGCAGGACTTCAACCTGTTGTCGCTTAACCTTTGTATAGTAGTTTGATACAATTTGCCTAAATAAAAATATTAATCATAACAAAAAACTTTGTCCTTCCCCTTTTTTTATTTATGGCTGCGCGGGTGGTGGTAGTCAAGCAAATAAAACTTAAACCTTCCAATACGGGATTAAAATAAAATAATGCATTTTGCAGTCAGAGCAAGAATGTCTATGAATGTTTATCGAAAAGTTCCCTCGCGCAGTTAAAGCTAATCTGCAATTTTATTTTAAAATGCAAGCATTAGCAAAGATAAAAAAAACTGTTAAGGCTTCAAATTGCCAAATATTAGTGTGGATATTTTAGATTAATTAAATAAATTTTATTCAGATGTTATTCCAGAATCTTGGTTAATTAGATAAGTTTTTGATCAGTTGTTATTTTAGATTAATCAGATAAGTTTGTTCAAATGTTATTCTAATTGATTAGATAAGTTTAGTTCAGACGCCAGGCCTATTCTAGCATAGATTTAGTACCACAGATTGCAGAAGAGTGCTAACATAGTATTTTGCGTTAGATAATAATATTGTCAGACATTGCAAAACGGTAAAAATTTTGTTCCTATCGGATATATTATTTTGCTGGGGAAATATGCGTATTAATTGACATATAATTTCGCTAGTTATTTTTTTTAGAACCAAGGCATACAGGTGGACGATACAAGTCCTAGAAGATGCCTTAGAATCTCAAAATGATGATGATGATACTTATATTCTCAAAGTGGTGCAATGTTTCGTTAGGTCAAACACTCTTTTTCGAATTTACGATCAAAATTCTTGACAGATGACGTCATCAACAACGTTTGTGACGTCATCACTTTGATTTAGGCAATTTTTGGTTTGGAGCCAAACAGCTAACTCTCTTTCACAATTTGAGTCATCAATACAGAATATGTCATTTTTCCAAAACCTAAAATTTGGCAATGACGTCACCAGAAATGACGTCACCAACTTCAAACTAAATTTTTTTATACCTGCTCTTAAAAATCAATTATGATCCAAAGTGTGGCTCTTCCATAACGTTTGGATTGGCTGTTGGACAGTAAAGACTCTTTGACACTAGATGGCAGACTTGAAAGACCGAAAAAGGGGGAAGTCCCATGTCCAAAACATGGGGATTTTTTTTGGTGGCTTAGGACATGGTCCTGAGTCATCGTGCCAAATTTCAGCTTATTATAAATTTTTTCCGGGTTTGCATGTATTTTGTCGTATTTCTACCGGACTAATGGCCACCAATGGAATGTAGTTTAAACCTGATTGAGATTGTGAGGTTTTTCTTATTTCTGTTAAACCAATAGACCGAGCGATAACGCGTTCGTCTTTGGAACGTGAGGTGTGTGATACAAACCCGGGCCGTTCAAAGCGGACGCAGTGTGGTTAACAGCTCGCCATTGCTGCGACATTTCTTCGGAAGGAGTTGCGTTGCCCGGGCGCAATGACGAGGAGATGGGGCGCGCAAACTCGTTACACGTTTCGACATAAACCAGATTTAAAGATTAGAATTAATTCAAGAGTATAACGAAAGATTTGCTATGTTTCTATTAAGTGTAAAACAAATCATACTCAATTTGCATCTTAGGAAATTCTTTCAGCTCGAATTGGTGCCTTTTCCGGTAGTGTTGACACTTTACAGCACTGAAGTGAAAAGGCCGTAAATTACATTAAAGACTTATAAATTATTTTTGTAAATCAGTCAGAATAGAAACACTACTAAAATTTACCGCAATAACCAATGAATTACCGTTTTCATATGGCCGTAAAACCAATGCCTCGGTTCCGATCCACAAATTCGATCGAGATTTAAAGCGAGTCGATACTGTCTGAATACCGGTACAAGAACTTTCACAATGAAATAGACAACCGGTAACAAGACGAGTGCATCAAACAACAATCGAGACGAAAGGAATCCTCCTCCCGAGATCAACAATGTATCAAGAAATCGTGACATCCTTCCCAGTTGCGAGCAGCTAACCACCGTAGGAGCAAACCTTGCCACAAAAGCAGATCAGAGATGCTGTAACTTGTAGCAAATATAACTATAGTGCAACCATACCTGTCAACCTTTGAAAATGCCAAATCGGGAGATTTCTTACCAGCAAATTCAATAGCTGGGAAGTTTCGCCACCCACACCTCCCTTCCGTTTCTACTGCATGAATAATTATTGCTATCTTTTAATGTTGGTACACATTACCAAGATTTTGACATTACCATTTCAGGTTCTAGCAGTTCTAGCTACTAAATACAGACTAATTAAACCAAGCAGTCTTTTTATTTTGTATGCAGTACCAGGTTACCGGTAACATCAGTACTGTTTCATACACTTCACTGACACACGGCATAAAAAGTCATATACTCATGCTACATGCAGCGCAGCAGATGCTTTCCAAAAAGTACTGAATGATAAAAGTGAAATATTATTTAATCACGTCTACTTTAATCTGAACCACAGCCCCCCAATAACAATTTTTCGCCCTCCGGCCTGCACAGAATCAGTTGTACAAGTATGGTGGTACATATTAATTACCGCCCCCTCTCAACAAAGCTCCAAAATTTGGTGATCGTAGATTTAGTGTAAGTGGCCCTCGGTTACGGAATGATTTACCTACCTATATAAAAAATGCTGAATCCTTGACTCAGTTCAAAGCTTTGCTGAAAACTTATTTTTTTACTCAAGTGTTTGGTGAAGCTTAGATGCATTTCAATATTTTGCTATGCTAAGCATTAGTATTTCGATACTCATTTTATGGTGTTCCATTATCCTCTCAGACTGTGTACTTAATATGCTTCAACTCCACCAACTGACTCCACTACCTGTTTAGTGTTTATTGCTAACAGCACTACTATACCTTAATATTGACTAGGCCAGCTGACCCGCAGCAAAGTGTTTCAGCTTTTCCTACGTTTTTATTTTGTGCTCTGAGGTTTGCCTAAAGTCAATCTATTTTGAGCTTGTTTTATTTTCTCGATCTATACTACCTTGCTTGTTTTCTTGTAGGTGTTTTTTGTAATCTTTTTTCGTTTCCATTTCGGTTTCCAGGGTGAGGGTAATTAGCTTTTCGTTTTTGTTTAGGGAGATAGAATGCGAAAATAAAAAAAATCACACGGAATACATTAATATTTTTACTGTACTGTTTGTGTCAATTGCTTTTTGATTTTCTGTATACCGCGTTTTATCTGATTCACTTCAGGAAAGGGCGCTATACAAATTTTTGTTGTTATTATTATTATTATTAACCAATTTTGCCCCCTCCCTCACCCTTACCTTAAGCATTTGCTTCTACTTGCAGACCTGACTTTAACTCTTGTGGGCTTAATTACCTATGTATGTGGCTTTTTTGGCAGCATTCAACTCTACTTTGGAAGGTTTAAAGCTAGCTGCACTGCTGTCACAATTTAACTTGCAACTTTAAAAGCGCGCATACAGTATCATTGTGCAAACTGGTTCTGTTTTCGGTTACAATCTTCCGCACCATGGAAAAGATTCTTTAACTGGATGTGTTTGAGCATGGTTCGAGTGAGCTAAACGGCAATTTGTTCTTCACCACGAACCAGAGGTGGCCGGATCCGCAAATTTAAAGATCCGGAACCGCTCGGAATCCAACCAGAAGAGATCCGGATCCGCTTCGGATCTCCAGTAAACAACCACACTTTGTTCTTAACAACAAAAACCAAAAGCAGACAAGAAAAAGGTCTTTTCTCAAAATCGGGGTGGTTTTCTTGCCAAAATTTAGGTGAAGACCAAACAAAAAAAAAATTGAGGTAAAGATAACAAGGTCTTTGCAGTATAGGCTACAGTGCTGATTTTGTCCACAAATCATTTGGGGAAGCAGAGCCAAATTCAAATCCAGCTCCGCATATTCTAATAAAACTGAATCCGGATTCCAAAAAATGCACGGATATCCGAGTCCGCTCCGAATTCGTTGCCACCTCTGCCACGAACATTGCAAATTTTGTTTCCGCATAAATAAGTTTATCGCTCTCTTCGGGTGTTTTTACCATAAAGCTGTTTATCCTTTGATTTCTTTTTTCGGCAGCAATGCTCTTTTTATGATTTTCGGAGGTGGCGTGTTTCATTACAGCATTCTTTCCTCCTCGAACTACCAGTTACGCTAGTAGCTATACTGCAAGAATTACTTTCTTCTTCTTCTTTCTTCATTGCCCGCTTTTCCGTGAGGGTTGCGGGGGCAGTAGCTCAAGATTGAGCCGCCACACCTCACGGTCTTCCATCACCTCCATCATTTCACTTGGGCGAAGTCCCAAGCGATTCCATCCAAGATCCTCAATGTAATCGGTCCATCTAGTTATAGGTCGTCCGACTGGTCTTCTCCCATTTGCTTTGGCATGTAAAGCTTGTTTGGGGAGTCTTTCCTGAGGCATTCTGCTTACATGGCCAAACCATCTAGCTGAGATCTTTCAATTCGGAGAAGTAACGGCTCGATGTTAAGAGATTTTCGAATTTCAGAGCTACGCACCTTGAATTCTCTGGTTAACGCGAGTGTGTCAAGTTGCGTGGAAGTATGGCAAAACTCCCAGAGATTGGCAAACAGGTGTGATTATTCCGATATTTAAGAAAGGAGTTCTGCAAGAATTACGTATAGCGTATTCATCCCCTTTATGGTTTTTACATATGAAAAGATATTTTTCCCCCCAAGTTTGCTTACACTTACAGCCAGTACTTAAATTGTAAAATTTTGCATGGGAGGACGCTTTTGCAGCCTTGACCAAACGCATTTGGCATGCGAAAGTACTTTAGTGATGATTACGTTATGAACTTGATGAACACCAAAAATTAATTGCAGGAACACGAAAAAAAAAGTCTTCGCCGGAAATTGAAGTGTTTTTTTGGCCAAAATTAGGTGAAGACTAGAAAAAAAGATTTTCGCCGAAAATTGAAGCGGTTTTTCGCCAAAATTAGGTGAAGAATTAGGTCTTTTTCGTCTGATCATTCAGCGCTCAAATCTCGATGGGGGGACACTAAATCTCGATCGGGGACGCTAAACCTCGATGGGGGACGCTAAATCTCGATGGGGGGACGTTAACTCTCATGCGTCTCCCCTACAATTTAAGTACTGCTTACAGCTATACATCTTTTTTTTACTTTTACGCGCCTCTTCTTGCAACTCTCGCTGACCATCTCCCTTGCGCTTGTTAGTACTAACACTTTCGCCGACAGACGCCATTTAGAGAGCTCAGCTCTTTCTAGTTGCAATGACGGGTACCAGAGACTGCAATTTGTGCTGCCATTGTTATTTGCTACGTCATCAAATCTTACCAACTGGAATTGATGTTACCGTTATGTGAAAGCAAGATCACGCATTAATTTTCAAATCAACACTCTTGAAAAATATAAAATCAGTCGAAGCAGGGGTCGAAGTGTATTCTTTCCTTTTCACAAAAAAAAAAAAAGATTCGCGATTAAAATTGATTAATTTTTTAAAAAACTGATTAATTTTTAAATTCAAAAAATCTTAAGCTAAATCCTGATATCGGGAGATTTTTGTTAACATCGGTTGATCTGGAGAAATTCTCAAAATCGGGATTCTCCCTACGAAATCGGGAGAGTTGACAGGTATGGTGCAACTGCAGTTAAAATGCGGTTCATATGAATGATAGAATCTTTGCATAAAATGCTTTTAAATGAAGAAACCCAGAAATTATAGCATAAAAAATAAATAAATAAATAAAGAAACCCAGAAATATAGATCTAGTTTTTGGTAAAGATAAATTATACTCTGACGAAATTTTAAGTCAATTACCCAATCAAAGGCCTTGTGATGCTATCTGAAGTAAAAGGTTGTAAGACACGGGATGTTCTACCACTGTCTTTATCATAGGTGGGCAAGTTAATGCAAAACGTTAGCTTCGTTAACCACTAGTCCGTTAACAAACTTCACACCTCCGTTAACGCTAATCCGTTATTTTCAGCTTTAATTAACGGAAGGTAATAAAGTCCGTTAATTCGTTAACATTTTGCGTGTAATTTACATTTCTTTTTATTCACTCGCTTCTAGAACACGTATTGATGCTGTTGAGCTGATTGCAAGGAAATATTTATTGCTATGATGGTCATTATGTGTTTTGGAAGTTATCTTTTACAGTCTAATCTAATTTCAAGATAAAAATAGGTTCAAATGCACAACGAAGCTGCTATCAAAAAATCTTTGAAAACAAAACTCGTGCTAATACGCAACAAGTGCTACCAGTGCCAACTGGTTTGTACTGATGCGATGAATGAATGGTGCAAGATGTTAACAATAAAAACCTTAACGGATGTTAACAGAACTTAACGGAAGTTACTTTAGTCCGTTAACAGAACTTAACGGAAGTTAATTTAGTCCGTTAACATGAAAAAACTTTTTAACGGATTAACGAGTTAATGAAAAAGTTAGCTAAGTTATTAACGGATTAACGATTAACGGACTTGTGCCCACCTATGGTCTTTATATACACTATATAAAGTATATAATGCATCTTTATGATGTATATAAAGACAATGGTTCTACTGCAGTATACTACTTCACTAAATTGCTTCATAACTTTTTACCTTGATCCAGTCTACGCTTCACAATCTTTAATCTGCGCAAACGTTGCCCAGTCTGCTTTTATCGCTTCGCTATCTGCTTGGCTGCCCCCACTTGCACTTGCGGGATACGCAGGCCAAGTACTGTATTATGAGCAAACACATTTCGTTGTAATGCTGCTCACGTGATGAACGACGTCACCGTTTGAAAAATAAAGATAGCATTCCCGCTTACGGATCATTGACTTTGCTGCAAACGAAAGCCGCTACACGCCAAGGCGAAAAATAAAAGAGCGATTTTACGTTCCTTTGCCGAAGGCTGGTGTTAGACCTACCAAGGAAGCAGTAGGCGATTCTACAAAATTGCGAGGGGAAGGGTTACCTGATTCTGCCGCTAACACGATCCGCACAACTTAATAAACTTTCGTGTTGATGTGTATTGGTCTATTTGGAATTCGAGAAGCACAGAAGCGCAAAATTACACTTGCACATTACAATGCACTTGCATATTACACTCGCAAATTTCACGCGCAGTTACACTCGCAGTAAAATCAATTTAACATAAATCCTGAAAAATAGAAATTTAGTATGGTTAAAAATCTTTCAATAAATTCGGCCAAATTGCAGAATAAACTATCACTGAATCTTAAATGTACAATTCATTAACTTTCAGAAGTTACAGCCTCCGTAGATATGCCCAATTCTAGAACGTGTTTCAGTATTTACATGCTTACGTAACTACGACAAATTTTCACCCAACAAAAGGAAAAATAGTGTCGCTTCATCAGGGCCGTGCCTAGGTGGTTCGGCCCCCCCCGAAAACTCAAGAAGGGGCCCCTCCGAAACGATTAAATTTGCACATTTTTGCAATCGCCTTAAAAAGTCACTCAACTTTCACATTTCTAAGAAGCACTACTTTTCTAAAACCAGGATTGTAGAACAGCACGAATATTTACAGTTAAATTTACATTAATGATATCCAAAATATAAAATAAACCAGTACAGCTGCAGCATACAAGTCAGATTATTAACTGCCACTCCGTGTTAACTGCAAAAATCGTTACAGTTATCGTTTGAAAGTGAGTTTTATTTACTTCCAAAGACCATTAATACTATATTGTTACAATGTTACGTGAAAAAGTAATTTGGGTGACACTGGAGCTGTAATTATCAGAGGTGGAGTCGAGGACACAAGGCTCGAGGCCAAGGCCAAGGACACAAAAAAAATCCGAGGCCAAGGCCAAGGACAGCCTTTCCGAGGACAGACACTCTCGAGGCCAAGGACAGCCTTTCCGAGGACAGACACTCTCGAGGCCAAGGACAGGATAGCTCGAGGCCAAGACCAAGGACCAAGGACACAAGCGCAAGTGCGCTCTTCAAAAAATAAAAAAAAAGGTCCTCACAAAAATTTTTCAAGCGATCTCCACAAAAAAACGTTTTCCATAAAATTTTTCAAGCGCTCCAAAATATTTTAACAATTCAAAAAATTGTGCTGTCCTCGAGCCGAGGACAGGCCAATTTTCGAGGACTTGAGGCCTCGAGGCCAAGGCCAAGGACTTGACCTTCGAGGCCAAGGCCAAGGACTTCAAAATGTGTCCTCGAGGACTCCACCTCTGGTAATTATGAGTTAAAGATGCGATCCTAGTAGTGGCATCAATGATATTCTTGCAAATCTTAAAAATTCTTTTTTCGAGCTTTTGCAGTGGCAAAAGCATCTATGACCCTGTGTTGCTGTAGTATCATTTGATAACTTGGTAGTTAACGTAGTTGTGGCGTGTCAAAAGGAGCGCGCTCCGATTGCGGTTAACCGGCTGCGAAATTTTTTTTTCTACCATGGTTTTGCAGATTTATTACGTCACATCCGCATCCTATCCATACTCCGCGCTCACTTTGGCCTGATCCGCTGTATTCACTGGCAAACTAATGCAAGAGGTAGGTTAGCTTATAGGTTGGTGATCACAGGTAAATACGCCTATATATGTTAGCGTATCTAGTTAGCCTAGTATCTAGATAGCGTCTGACAAGTTGTTGTAAGCATCACGGTTAAGCTGCTGACTCGAGTCTGAGCAATTGTTGCTATATTAGGCCTACTAGATACCGGTATAGAATTAAAATAATAGCCTAATATCATACCAGGGATGTCTAATGTGATGGTAGTCAGATAACGATGATGTTATTGTTAGTGCAATTCAAAGTTTTAATCATGTTGTGTATGTTTACTTATTATTCGTAAATGGCAGATAATAGCCAAATAATTGATTTTTTGATACAGAATAGACTAGCTTACAGTAAACAGAGTCACCAAGTCACTCTTGCATTCAGTTAATGTTAGTCAGTCGATTCATCTGTTCGATGGTCAGAGTAACTACCGTAGTAAGTAAATTAAATTTCTCCTAAGTCTAAACAAATAGCTTCTGGATTTTGGTAGGTCTCAGTAAGCATAGTAGCCTAGGTGAGGTATGCATAGGTGGGCACAAGTCCTTTAATCATAATCGTTAATCCGTTAATAACGAAGCTAACTTTTTTATTAACTTGTTAATCCGTTAAAAAGTTTTTTCATGTTAACAGATTAAATCAACTTCCATTAAGTGCTGCTAACGGACTAAAGTAACTTTCGTTAAGTTTTGTTAACTTCCGTTAAGGTTTTATTCGTATCTTGCAGTTGCACCATTCATTCATCGTACCAGTACAAACCAGTTTGCTCTGGTAACACTTGTTGTGTATTAGCATGAGTTTTATAGAAGAAAGCAAAGAAAGGAGCTCTTTTTTGAGGCAAATAATAACCTGCAGCCTCAGAGGTCTATTAGTTATTGCTATAATAATAATAATAACAATAGCAGCCAATCCACTGGCCAGTGCAAAAGCACCACAGCAAAACACATACAAACCACAAATTGTCCATCGGATTGGTGAAAACAAAATGAAGATTCAAGCAACAGGTGTCAAGTGTAAGATGAAGCAGAGCAAACAAGTATTCCACAAAATAAGCAAAACCATAGATCTCCATAATTTGAGATGGTTGCCAATATCATCCATTATTGAGAACAGTGCCAGTAGATAAATTAAGATTTAAAGTTTTCCGGTAGAGATAATGTAAGTATACAATAAATGCAGATAACAGTAGCATGTAAAAGCAAATATAAGATTAGATATAGCCTATTGAAGGATAACTTACACTAGGTAGAAGAAACCAAGAAGCACCTAGCTATCAATCATTAGTATATGCTTCAATGTAAAACCCAGTATCATAGTGGGTTTAAGCTTTCTGATGAAAATTGTTTCAGTAAAATCTGATATGAAATAAAAAGAAAAACAAACAAAAAAAACACACTTGTATAAAAAGTCTACAGAACATTTACTAAACAGTTTTGAAATGCTAGATCACAGTCAGTTCATCATAGACTTAGCAATATTGAAAAGTACAAATCATAGTAATGCAACATAATGCTGTGCAAGTAATGCTGTTCCCAATTTCTAAAGATTTTCGGGTCGCAGCTTTGATTGTGCATTTGAACTTGTTTTTATCGTGAAATTAGATTAGACTGACAATAAATGTTTTCTTACAATCAGCTCAACAGCATCAATACATGTTCTAGAAGCGAGTGAATAAAAAAGAAATGTAAATTACACGCAAAATGTTAACGGATTAACGGACTTTATTAACTTCTGTTAATCTAAGCTGAAAATAACAGATTAATGTTAACGGAGGTGTGATGTTTGTTAACAGACTAGTGGTTAACAAAGCTAATGTCTTGCATTAACTTGCCCACCTATGGAAGTATGATATAAGGGGTTAGATTGAGAGTTCACTGTTCAGTTCAGGGTTACCGGTTAACGTTGGCGTACTTACGGATTCTATGCTATGCCAACTACACCATCCTTGTGATGTTATACTTCGCTCTCAGTTTTAGCTTGATGTGCACTGTTAACATCAAAATGTTAAGAAGACCTAGGGCTATGTCAGATGTGTAGGGTAGGTTTATTTTGCTGTTTACATATTTTACGGTGTTGAGCCTGAGTTAATTGTGGCAATTTCTTGATAGTGTAGACAATGGTAACGCCAAACCTACTACTGGTACTAGCTACTTCTACCGGTGCATCTCAGATTAAGTAGCCTAAATCGTTTGTCCTGCTTATAGAAAGTTTAGTACCCTAATTTTGTTACACAATAGGTATTAGATTGTTGAACTTAAGAAATGTTCACATGTTGTACTCTATGATTATTCAACATACATAATTGTGTTGCAGGCATAAAATGTTACCCAGCCTAGTATACAAATAGATCAATTTTTTGATATACCCATGTTGTAGTCTATTTTATTTTTAAAACGTAGGTATGTTCTGTTGTGGTGATCTGTGGTAACCAGTCCAAACCATTTGTAATTAATACAGATTCCTGTTCTTACCATTAGTATGTGACCTATGAAGACGAAAAATTGCATTTCTTGTGTAGAGTGTGGGCAGGCAATGATATCCTGTACAATTTATTGGCAAGAAAAAAATACTGATTGTGTACATGCTTAACAGTTAACAAAGAAGCTATAAGGTTTGTTTGCCAAAGTTTCAAGAAGTATCAAGCATCCAGCATCTGTACTACATTTCAAGGATTCTTCCAATCATCTTTTGTATTTGTGCTTACTTTTCAGTCAAAACCCACTAACAATCGAATTTGAAAAACATGACTGCTCTAACACTTCAGAGTTTTGGTTATAGCAGTTCAAAAGAAGCCTTGTATGCAATCTTAAATTGATTTTTTTGTGGAATTGTGAACATGGACTCATGAAAACTTTGGTTTTACCAACTGGATAGTGCATCAGTATACCAATACAGAGTTTGCAGCTTATGCAATAGTGATATACTGTATGGATTGGGTTTATTTGAGCTGGTAGGTAGGTGTTGTTTTTAGGTAGCAAAGTTCCTATTTAGTCCTTTAATACAAAGCGGTATTTAACAATTTAGCGTATTATATAGGCAGAGGCTGCTGTTACGTTACGTAAGAATAAGAAAATCGCTATTTTAACCCTAACCCCAACCCTAAACCTAACTTCAACCCTAGGTCTAACCCTAACGATAATCCTAACCCAAACCCTAACGATAATTTCAAAAACAAAAAAGAGTAAATGAGCTCTCACTCTTTGCTCTCTTATTCTCTTTATGGGCGTTACATAACGTAGTACTAGCCACTTTGTATTATATATGATGTCTTATTAACAAAATAATGGGATTTAAATTGCATCATGGTTTTAAAGCGTTTGCAGTTTTTTACTGTTAAAATGGTCTTGAAAGAGTAGTTAATTTGTTTAGGTATATGATCAATGACTGCTTATTTACATACTTAAAAGAGATTTACTTGGAAACTTTGAGGTTGATCAAATAGCAAATTACTGAATGGTTTATGATGCAAAAAGTATCAAAGTCACCCTTAATCACAAATTGCAGAAAAGGACCACAGAAAAAAATCTGGTATATAAAGTCTTTTCCAATTCAACCTAGTTTGTTTTTTTAGTGGGATTTCCCAAGCATGACGTTCTTGTTAGAGCACTGTTGAATCGAATGCTGACATCTTGATTTGGTCTTCTTGGAAATTTTTGGTGGCCTTCCCGCTCCATGCAGTCTTCTACCCCGGCTGATATTTGATCTTCTTGCTGGAGTTGTTCCAGAAACGGGAATCTGAATTGAGGTAGATAACCTATGTTGCGTTGATGTTTATTGTGCATACTTTGGTTTTATTTTTGAGACAGTTGTAGCCAGAGATGGCTTTTGTTAAACGTGTACAGTGCAGTATTAAATTGAGAATCTGCAGTGATTTTGTGAAAGTTATTAACAAATGACTGTAATGCTGGTCCATGATATTGAAGGTTTGTCTTGCACTTTTCAATTACCGGTATAGTCTGAAAGCAGTGTGAGGCATGATTGAGCAGGTCTTAATGCACGACATTAGTATCTGTCTTTGCTTGTAGATACTGAAGGAAGACTGTTAGCAAGGAATTTCATCAAACTAAAAAGTTCTTAACCTTTTTGATTTTGTTATTAAACACACTTGATTGATTGTATAGTCATTGAAAAGATTATATGTATCAAAGGTGCGTTTAGAACAGAAACAGCAAAATGCTTAAATTGCACTTTTGCAATGTTTGCTAGTCTTCATGGGGGACATATGCAACAATTTTTGAATGCTGATGTAAACAAACATTCACCAACTTAAATATTTTATTTATTTGTTGTATGATGCAGAAGTGTGTAATGAGTTGGCGGGTCCATCTTTGCATCATTGAGCCTGGACAATGCACCCTTCAAAGAAATGTTGCACAGATGGCAAGTGGTTGGCAACACTGTGCCAATTTCACTGACCCAAGATTTGAACCTCAGACCTCATGCTCCAGAGATGAATGCGTTAGCGTTCGATTAACTAGCATCAGCAAATAGTCCCCAAAGTAGCTTTGCATCAAGTCTAACTGCCAATTCGCTGTGCTTATTTGTATTGTAACTTTTAGTTGATCAGCTATAGATCACACATACTAAAGAGACATTCCAATTTATGTAATGGTGACAGAATTAGTGTCGGAGTAATACGTACTTACTGGTATTTGGTCATTTTTTGCAGTTTATGCTGGTATGAAAAGATATACTGTTGTGTGTAAAGGATTCTATGAATGATGATTTCACTGGAAATTTTTAAGTTAAAGTGAGTGAAATAAAAATTTTCATTATTCATCTTTGCATTTTTTGTTTGCCTTTTTAAGATCATGAAGAAAGTAGGTCAACAAGCTCAGATTGTCGTATGTCTGTCCTGTGTTGAAAAACTGCTGCGACTTTGAAGCCAGTACGTGTCTGTGGTTGTTTCGGGCATGGGTTGGAATCCCTTCTGTAGGCATTTTTCTAACAATCAGAGGCTGATTCAGATTGTGACTTATATGTCTTATTTTCGTGCTTTTTTAAGGGTTAAGATTTGGGTTAGTTTTAGAGTGAGTTATAGAGTAAGAATTTGAGTTTGGGTTAGATCTGGATCAAAATTAATAAAAAAGTAGACAAAAATTTCCAGTGAAAGAGTCTCGTCCGAAGAATCATTATTTGATTTAGGTTATTGATAGTGTTGTAATGCCATGCCAAACTATCCCCATCCAGTTTAAGTTTTTTTGTTTGGTTTCACATAGAACTTTAGCTGAAATGGTATCAAATTAATGCTAACTTTGGCAAGGTTTCCTGGT
The DNA here is from genome assembly GCA_963965965.1 of Trididemnum nubilum. Taxonomy (NCBI): domain Eukaryota; kingdom Metazoa; phylum Chordata; class Ascidiacea; order Aplousobranchia; family Didemnidae; genus Trididemnum; species Trididemnum nubilum. The sequence continues at coordinate 359,147 of OZ014484.1, forward strand.
TTGACGCTTGAATATATATGCGTCAGTTGTTTCTTTTTATTAGTTGTTTTTGGAGCTGAAGGTAAATCAGACTGCACTAATTATCTTAACCACTTTTTCAAAAAACAAACTTTAACTGCTTTTCAACCTCTAAAATTAGTTTTTGTTAGTCTTTTTCGAACTCTGTTTGCAATCCTTAACTGTTAAATGCAATGGAACATCGAAGTATACATTTTTACAACTCAATTTGTTTTTAGAGAAATCTGACCATGGGATCCAGCTTCAAAATACAACCGCTATTCGAAACATTACTTCAATTGCTTGCAAGACTCTGCAAATAAACATTTAACTGTCCAAGCATCATTTTTAAGATGTACAAAAAAAGAATTGTATATGGACTGTGGTGGAGCAAATATACTTGTGTTTGAACTGTCGAAAGGTGACCAACAATTGAACTTCAGCAGCAATAAGGTCGTGCGGTTATCATGATAAGAATATTAAGTCTCTTTGATTGTTAGAGTTGAAAATGGAACAGAGAAGTTTTGTGAAAATCATCTAATACGAAATCTGATCCTTGTGCAACAAGACACTCATTAGCGTTTTTGATAAAACCATCTTCATACGATAACTCTTTGTTATTATTCCTGGCAACAAAAGAGACATTAATTTTATGCCAGCTTGTTTTACAATGGTGAATATTACATGTGCTATTTAATCTGTTAAATTTGTTTATTTATTTAGTTTTAATAATTAATGTAATATGCGTTTCAAATTTTGCTGATTAATTTAGTTTGGTTTAGTTGTATAAGGCTAATTTATGTGCCAGTTGTGAATGTAAAGTGTCTGCTAATTGTTTCAAACAGTTATGTATAATGTTTTAACAGAAAATATATGCTTTAAATTAATGTAGGATAACATCGAAGTCATAATGTTTGTTATCACAGTTAGCCTGGCTTGTATATTTTACTGCTTTTAGTCTTAACTTAAAATATTTTGCTATTCGGAATTATGGCACTTTTTTGGTTTAAAATTACTTTTTTAAGATTAACTAACTTTGATGTTGCTGGGTGTCAGTGCCGTCGCTACGGGTAGGCCAGGAGGCCGTGCACCCCCAATAGCTGGTTGTGCCCCCCATTTCAGTTTACTCAAAATACTGTTTTTAAATATCTCCTAATGACAAGACAATGATGGAAAAAGGAATAATAATGTTCAAACATAATTACCATTGGACGTTTACTCGATTCTTTGCGAAATAGCTGCCAACCGACTGCTATAGTAATCGTGATGCAGTAACCCGTCTTATTAACACGCCTTCACGGATGTGTCGCGGAAAAAAGATGTAAGCCTACGGAATCGTTTCCGGTGCTTCGTTAGTAATTATGACCTGAAACAGTACGTGAAAACGTTTTTAAGAAGACCAACTATTTTTGTTTTTTTAGCACACTCACGATCTTAAGGCAGGGCCTGCGAGAGTGGGTTCAGGGGGTACATCATACCAGGGCCCACGCCTAGGGGGAGCCGGGCTCAAGGGGCCCGGAAGAGTTCCGGTTTCCTCCTTAAGTTTTGGTATCGCACCATACCACCGTAATCAAACTTGCTTACAGCAAAAATATTAGTCAGCCTATTCAGTACTGGTAATTAGTTGCTATTTTTGCTACACAGCCTTTAGGGCATCCAATAGTGGCCGATTTGATTAAAAAAAGAGGAAAATGTATCAAAGGCCATACACTTGCACCAAAGTTAACGTTTTGTTACATTTCTCTGACTTGAGAGCGGTAATTCTATGGTATAACAATGTATGAGAGCGTAAATTTTTAGAGATCCAAAAGCAGTTCAACCTCAGAGAGCGGAGTCAAAGTTGACATACTCTACTACAATCAATAAGCAATTCACTCTATCTGTATGAGTTTAATAGGTATTTGGGTTTGTGAAGTCTATGATTGCAGATGATGTCTTAAAACTTTTATCAGTAAAATATGTGGATTTGCATTAATGAAGTCATTATGTTGTATAATATTGTGTGCATGTCATCATCCCCCACTTCACATACTTTCTTTCATGTATATCACGTTTTCTGCTTGTCAATTTAAGCAAGTTTGGTGCTGGGATGTTTATCAAATGCTGTATTTTACCCTCGAGAAACATGAAAAGTGCTGAAGCTTCCGGGACTCTGCCCCGAACCCCACTAGAGAGCTCAAAGCGCTCCTCCAAACCCCCTAGCTGGATTTAAAGCAATTTTATGTCTAGTTGTGTTTTTCATAGGTCCTAACTGTATGGGAATATCGTTATCCCCTCACTTTTAAATAAAGATTTACAGTCTAAACCCATCCGACAAAAATTGATTTTATGGCATGGGCCCCCAATAAGGCTTGGGGGCCCGGTATCGACCTTCGTACCCCCTGGAAATTTTTCTCTCTGAGGCCCTGTCTTTTGGTCGCAGTCAATGGCGCATTCAGGAGATAAGAGGCCAAAGGGACTTCACCTCTTTAGCAAAGTCACTTAAAAAATTAACCTCAAGGTACGAGTGTTAGAACGTGTTTCGGATTTGACCTGAAGTAAGGGGGCCTGTAGGGGTAGGGGAATTTAATTCTTCAAATGACTTCCAAATTTGTGCCCTTTGATTACTCATATGACTTCAAAAACGAGCGAAATGTGATTAAAGTGGCATTAAAATTGCGATTTTTGCTGCAAAATCGCCCAGCGGCTGGGGATTCGCCCCCAGGATCTCGTCTGTAACACACTAGAGTTACATTTGTTTGCTCAGCATGGAGCCTAAATTCGACAACTTTTGTAGAAAAAAAGATTTAAATTCCCGCCTCTTAGCAAAATCTTGGTTTCGCGTCTGATCGCATTCACGGCAGCAAGTAGATTTTTTAAGCGATTATAAGCCGCTGACGAAACTAGTTAAGAAACGCTGCTGGCCTTATATGCCTTTTTTTTTGACATGATTACAGATTTTTAAAAATTGCCCATAATTTGTAGCCGTACAATTTCAATTTTTATCTGCAAGTTCAGTCTATTTTAGTGCCCCCTCACTTTTGGCTAGTGCGCCTCCACTTTGTTTTTCTCTGGTGACGGCACTGCTTGGTGTTGGATAATTTAATTTTGACTCTGGATATTTGTTATTGCCAACTTATTGTGGATACTACTAAATGAAACTTCTGTTTCTTCCGTACTGAACTGAGTTGGCTCACATTGTCCATGGAATATATTTGGCGCGATGGTATTATACATTTGATATGATGGACGATTGTATTTTTAAATTTTACCGTCGCAAAATTGTGCTGAACCGGTACATTATTATTATTAAATAGATTTTCCACTCTGAAATTATTCGAGCTTTTGGCGATAAGCGCCAAGTAATGCGTTCAAGGTGATAGAAAATCGTTATATCGTGCGCAGTTATCGTTTGATAGAGACGAAAAAGGAATGAAATACTAAATTTTGTTCATTGTATTCGCCTGAAACGCCTCTCCAGTGTTTTTCAAATAGCAGAGTTCATCAGGAGGATAGAAGAAAGAGGATTTGGGCATGGTTGTTCTCGATATCCCTGAGTGAAGGCACAACTTACCACAAAAGATGATGAAATGAGCGGATAAGGATTTTTAGTTTTGTGCAATACTGTATCATATTTATTTACATCAACTTTTTAAATACACCACAAGTAAATACAAAAACTTGGGAGACAACGAACAAGACCGTACGGTCATCAAAGTCACTTACACCCTACTTATAGTTGATAATTAAAATATAAATGATCTAGTTATGGTTTACAGTTAAATCAATGGTGTCGTCAACGGTAGGCTCCACCTATTTTGTCTTTTTTTTGCAGCGGTAGGCTCAGTTATGTTTCTGTCTTGCTACAACGTAAAGCGGTTTAACCCGTAAAAAGGCATTTTGTTTTTAAGTAAGATCAGTGGTTTCCAAACTAAAAAAATTCACAACAGTCCCCATGCAAATTTTAAATGTTTGGCTGCCTTATCTACAAAGCTTAAAATTTGTCCATCACAACTACGAGATCAATGTACCGTATTGTGAAAAACAGGTCTACACAGAGCGCAAATGTACAGTAATTAACGAAGTTTAATGGGATGGGTCCTGTTACTTCCAGACGCCCACTCCTTTCTTCACTAACACAGATACAAAAAGCCTGAGCTTCTGCTAGGCCACAGAAGTAGCTAACTATAGCATTAGCCACCGATGAACTGAACTTTCTCTCTGTGACACCATGGGGGAGTCGGGTAGTGTAATCGCAACAAACGCATAGGAAGCAAAAAATAACTCTCGCAAGCACAGATTGCGTACCTCCCAAATGCTCAGGAGTGGGGAGCAAAATTATTAAGCTATGAGCCAAGTAACGCTTTACCAAATTTCTTTCGCAGACCTTCCGAAAGTGGTTCAAGAATTCTAAAAGGTCTGCGGACCCCACTTTGGAAACTACCGAGTTAGATGAAAAACAGCTTCCAGACGCTTCATAATTTTTTTTAATGCGATTATCAGGATTAATTGATTGGGACTTCGGTGATACTTTTTTTAGCATTTTTCGTGATTTTTCGATCAATAGTTTTTACAAGTATTTCATTTTATGCTTTTCCGTTCATTTCATTCTTTGCATCAGTTCTGCATTTCAATAAACTTGAGATAACTTGAGATAATAAACAAAATTTGAGATACCGGTTTGCTTCGGTTCGATTTGTTCAGTTTTGCAGAGCAGGTTGTTGAGAATGATTGATAGTATGGATAAATTTAGATTTTTGCTGCTTTTTACTGCTCGTTAGAAACAACAGCAATAAAGCTAAGCATTTACTCATCCAAGGAAGCAACAAGGATGCTGGTGGGAGTTGAACCAACAATTGTTGAAGTAGCTTGAATTACTGTATAGCTATTGGCTCATGCAATCCATGTCTTCTGTTTTCACATGGGACATATGACTTAAATTGACGCAGACTACAATTTGGAGGAGGTCTGAAACCCCCAGACCTTACTCGAAACTTGTCGATGCAGCAGGTTTAAACCAACCCACTTAATTTTCTTTGGACGGCTGCGCTGTGCAGTATACACAATCAAGTTCTACAATGTACATTGTACAAGATGGACCAACGACAACATCTAATATGTTCTCTGGTGAAAGCGTAAATAGGGATATTGATTAAGACGTCATTTTCAAGTAGTACAAAAACTTAAGATCATTTTGAGTAAAAGAAATGCCTGTTTATTTGCTTCCGCCTAAAAATAAGACACATATAAACCAGGAGCGGGCTTTGATGTTTACTTTTTATAACACATTCAATCTGAAAAACTGCTATATTTAAGAATTTTTAAAAACAAAATCAGATCGCAGAAACAAATTCATAAAAGCATAGAAAACAGGGGTCGCTATAGTATTGTTGATTGCATGAAAAACTCGTCATTAATTTTTTCTCCATAAGCAAGCATAGTGTGGCAGTCTGCTATGCAGAAATGTGAAAACTGTATTTCTTAGTTGCGAAAGTTGAAACAATGAGTGTGCACCCTTCATCCACACATTAAACGCTTGATCGCAAGTTTGTGAGTAAACTACTAGTTGCGACGAAAAGTTATTGTTTTTATCGAGGGCCAGCTAGCCCACTATCAATTCAAAAATTTACCGTTTATCAATGTCTTTCTATATCTAGATTTTCTTACAAGTTAACCAACAGTCACGACCATTCACTACAACTGAAAAGCTTTTTGGACTTTTATTTGTATCTTTTTTATAATTGTAGCCGAACAAGATAACGTTTTTTGTCTTTATAAAGTTATGGACGTCTTATAAACGGACTGCAACCAGTGGTGTAAAAAGTATTCGAGAATTGTAATCAAGTAAAAGTTTCGTTACTGACAAAAAATTACTTGAAGTAAAGTACAAAGTACTGACCAAAAAAGGACTGGAGTAAAAGTAAAATCGTAGTTTTAAAAGTACTCGAGTACAAGTTTTTCTGAAAGTATTCAAGCAAAATACAGAAACTATTCACTCGACATATCACAACTGGCTAATTACCTTTACATCACTGCCACAAAGCGCTTAGTCTTCTATAACCCCTCCTCTCTCAATAAGTCATGAATTCTTAATTGTAACTTGGGAAGTTTCTTATTACATTCAAGACAATTAACCAAACAGAACAACAACTGTTAGACTTCGAGATTTGAATATCATGTCATGCAGAATTTACTTTGAATCATTTTATTACATCTTGGCTCAAATACTCATTTACTGTTATTGTTAAATTATGCTTAAATTAAAAAAACTCGTTGTACGTGCCTTATCAGTGTACAGTATACTCAAGGGTGGGCTAAAAGTTATGTACCATAGCTATTTCAGTATATTCTGCGATAACCTTTTTTGGATTTAATTAATCAAACTTATTGCGGATTTTTTTAATTTAATTTATTTCAGAACATGTGAAGGCAGGCTGAAGCCTGATAAACATTACGACACTAAATCTATTGCAGATAGCCCATCTACATAGTCTGAGTTTCCATGGGACGAAATTGATAATCATATTAAAAAGATTTTGTAATTACATTGAACAATAAATATTACGGTACTGCACGATAATGTTTCTTGCATATACGGTGTGCGATTTTTAACTCACACTGTAGAATTTAGCGATAGTAATCAAGTAATCAAAGGACGGTAAGTAATCAAAGGACACATTTTTGGAAAATCTATATATCTCTGTTTGACTCTTTCGTGATTTACTTTTAATGAAGTAAACAAACATCTATGCCAGTATGAGGCGAAGAGCAGATACCAAACAACGAAGGTGAAACTAAAACCATCTTAAACAGATTTTCGCCAGACTGGATGTGATACGTAAGCGCACACGTAGAAAAAGGCATTGTGACAGTCGCTGTGGTGGTCTGACCTCTGACGCAAGAGTAGCCAGCCGCAAAAGGAGAAAAAGACAACTAACTTGGCTGAACTGAACAATTGCCGGTAGAAAAGTCGATCGTTCTGCCAAATTTGAGGTTCAAACTTAAAATTACAGTACTTTGTACTTTTCTGATACAAAATACTACTTAAATAGCGTTACTTCAGTCTGTAAGTAAGCAAGAAAAAGTACCTACTAAAAAACTACTCAAGAAATATTCGTTGCTGGAAAAAACCACTTGAGTAATCTACTCAAGTATTTCGTTGCTTTACACCACTGACCGACGGTGACTGTAACTATGGGATTATTCTAATAATCAGAATATATCCCGAAGCAGAATAAGCTTCGTAATGAGTGTTGGTTATTTTGCTGTGCAGAAAATGGACGTTGCCACTAAAGTTGAAATTTACCATACCTAAAAACGAGTTATTTTTAAGAAAAATTCTCCGACCGTTGAAGGTTCATTTTACCCATAACTACAGCCATGTACAGATATGCAGCAAAATGATTAAAGACAAGCTATTTTTATGTTGAATCTAAAACCTCGAGCCATACAGGCTCCATGCAAAAGCGTCTTATTGCATGTCTCTGGTGTGCAGCCAAAAAAATAAATAAAAACAAACAAAGTAACGACATTTTTGTTCCATGAGTCTGTCTAGATGATACTGAACATAAGCCGTTTTTGAAAAATCCTAAAAAAAAGTTGACTGAAACAATTTCAGATCAAAACATAAGTTCGTGTAAAGAAGGTGGAAGCAATTAACAAAGCGGTGCTTCCACATTCCTGTTCCTAATTGCAATATTAATATTTGTTTTAGTTTAATTTTGTTGAGCGCGATCAAGCGAATAACAAAATATGCAAAGGGAAAACTAATAATCGCAACGAGATTTAGAATCCGCATCCAGAGAGATTAAACGCGTTTGCGTAGTCTACAACCTCTCATCAAATTCTAGATTTAAAGCAACATCACTTCGGTCGAGAACGTTTATGCTACTTAATTATGAAATCGCATAGATCTAAATATTGTAGAGTACTAATATTTGAAACGTTGACTGGTGGTACAAAACTCGAGAATGGGTCCACGACTTTTCTGCGCGACCATTTCGGCGCTTCCCTTTTTGGCATGGCCCTTTTCGGCACCAATATTCTGTGCTTTTTACTAACACTAACCCAAAGCTCTAACCCTAACCCAAACCCATAAGTGAACTGTCAAAGAGCACCGAATTGGCGCCGAAACGATCTGTGTAGAAAACGTATGGCAACGAAATAGGTGGCGCCGAAATGGTCGCATCGAAAAGACGTGATCCCCTCGAGAATTGCTTTGATTGAAATTGCTTCGAAGGCATGAACATTTTACTCAGAATAGCAATGGTTTGTGACAAAACCTTTAAAGCAATAAATCGTCGTCACCAACAGCAATAAAAAGCGTTATGTTAGCGCTAGTATCCGGCTTTCTCATTACATTGTTATGACTGACACAAAGGCTATTTTGAGAAAAGCTCTTGTCATTTCAAAACCACATTCTCATAACTTAATAGCGAACTTTTGCATGGGTGTCTAGTCTACGCAACGCCTGTATTAATTACTTTAAAACCAGTAACGGCCAGTCAAATACTAACATATTCGTTAACTTAAAAAAGATTATTTCACAATTTTGTTTCTGGTGGTTGTCAAGCGCAGAGGTGTAAAAACAGCCTTTGAAAAGTTAAGGGCAAGTAAAGCCAACATGCAAAAGCATTTACTCTATGAACAAGGAAGAAATCTTGCAGAAAAAAAACACACTACATTATTTAAACACTTCAAACTCAAACATATTAATTTATGCTTTGCTTACTAGCAAAATAAACTTTAAAAAAAAATTAAGTGTGATCTATGGGTACGCTGCTATAAAGAATTCTGATACAAATACTGACGTAGTGAATACTTCAATCACAGCATTTGTCTGCAACTAAACCAAACTAAATTAATCAGTAAAATTTGAAACGCATATTACATTAATTATTAAAACTAAATAAATAAACAAATTTAACAGATTAAATAGCACATGTAATATTCACCATTGTAAAACAAGCTGGCATAAAATTAATGTCTCTTTTGTTGCCAGGAATAATAACAAAGAGTTATCGTATGAAGATGGTTTTATCAAAAACGCTAATGAGTGTCTTGTTGCACAAGGATCAGATTTCGTATTAGATGATTTTCACAAAACTTCTCTGTTCCATTTTCAACTCTAACAATCAAAGAGACTTAATATTCTTATCATGATAACCGCACGACCTTATTGCTGCTGAAGTTCAATTGTTGGTCACCTTTCGACAGTTCAAACACAAGTATATTTGCTCCACCACAGTCCATATACAATTCTTTTTTTGTACATCTTAAAAATGATGCTTGGACAGTTAAATGTTTATTTGCAGAGTCTTGCAAGCAATTGAAGTAATGTTTCGAATAGCGGTTGTATTTTGAAGCTGGATCCCATGGTCAGATTTCTCTAAAAACAAATTGAGTTGTAAAAATGTATACTTCGATGTTCCATTGCATTTAACAGTTAAGGATTGCAAACAGAGTTCGAAAAAGACTAACAAAAACTAATTTTAGAGGTTGAAAAGCAGTTAAAGTTTGTTTTTTGAAAAAGTGGTTAAGATAATTAGTGCAGTCTGATTTACCTTCAGCTCCAAAAACAACTAATAAAAAGAAACAACTGACGCATATATATTCAAGCGTCAAACCAGGAAACCTTGCCAAAGTTAGCATTAATTTGATACCATTTCAGCTAAAGTTCTATGTGAAACCAAACAAAAAAACTTAAACTGGATGGGGATAGTTTGGCATGGCATTACAACACTATCAATAACCTAAATCAAATAATGATTCTTCGGACGAGACTCTTTCACTGGAAATTTTTGTCTACTTTTTTATTAATTTTGATCCAGATCTAACCCAAACTCAAATTCTTACTCTATAACTCACTCTAAAACTAACCCAAATCTTAACCCTTAAAAAAGCACGAAAATAAGACATATAAGTCACAATCTGAATCAGCCTCTGATTGTTAGAAAAATGCCTACAGAAGGGATTCCAACCCATGCCCGAAACAACCACAGACACGTACTGGCTTCAAAGTCGCAGCAGTTTTTCAACACAGGACAGACATACGACAATCTGAGCTTGTTGACCTACTTTCTTCATGATCTTAAAAAGGCAAACAAAAAATGCAAAGATGAATAATGAAAATTTTTATTTCACTCACTTTAACTTAAAAATTTCCAGTGAAATCATCATTCATAGAATCCTTTACACACAACAGTATATCTTTTCATACCAGCATAAACTGCAAAAAATGACCAAATACCAGTAAGTACGTATTACTCCGACACTAATTCTGTCACCATTACATAAATTGGAATGTCTCTTTAGTATGTGTGATCTATAGCTGATCAACTAAAAGTTACAATACAAATAAGCACAGCGAATTGGCAGTTAGACTTGATGCAAAGCTACTTTGGGGACTATTTGCTGATGCTAGTTAATCGAACGCTAACGCATTCATCTCTGGAGCATGAGGTCTGAGGTTCAAATCTTGGGTCAGTGAAATTGGCACAGTGTTGCCAACCACTTGCCATCTGTGCAACATTTCTTTGAAGGGTGCATTGTCCAGGCTCAATGATGCAAAGATGGACCCGCCAACTCATTACACACTTCTGCATCATACAACAAATAAATAAAATATTTAAGTTGGTGAATGTTTGTTTACATCAGCATTCAAAAATTGTTGCATATGTCCCCCATGAAGACTAGCAAACATTGCAAAAGTGCAATTTAAGCATTTTGCTGTTTCTGTTCTAAACGCACCTTTGATACATATAATCTTTTCAATGACTATACAATCAATCAAGTGTGTTTAATAACAAAATCAAAAAGGTTAAGAACTTTTTAGTTTGATGAAATTCCTTGCTAACAGTCTTCCTTCAGTATCTACAAGCAAAGACAGATACTAATGTCGTGCATTAAGACCTGCTCAATCATGCCTCACACTGCTTTCAGACTATACCGGTAATTGAAAAGTGCAAGACAAACCTTCAATATCATGGACCAGCATTACAGTCATTTGTTAATAACTTTCACAAAATCACTGCAGATTCTCAATTTAATACTGCACTGTACACGTTTAACAAAAGCCATCTCTGGCTACAACTGTCTCAAAAATAAAACCAAAGTATGCACAATAAACATCAACGCAACATAGGTTATCTACCTCAATTCAGATTCCCGTTTCTGGAACAACTCCAGCAAGAAGATCAAATATCAGCTGGGGTAGAAGACTGCATGGAGCGGGAAGGCCACCAAAAATTTCCAAGAAGACCAAATCAAGATGTCAGCATTCGATTCAACAGTGCTCTAACAAGAACGTCATGCTTGGGAAATCCCACTAAAAAAACAAACTAGGTTGAATTGGAAAAGACTTTATATACCAGATTTTTTTCTGTGGTCCTTTTCTGCAATTTGTGATTAAGGGTGACTTTGATACTTTTTGCATCATAAACCATTCAGTAATTTGCTATTTGATCAACCTCAAAGTTTCCAAGTAAATCTCTTTTAAGTATGTAAATAAGCAGTCATTGATCATATACCTAAACAAATTAACTACTCTTTCAAGACCATTTTAACAGTAAAAAACTGCAAACACTTTAAAACCATGATGCAATTTAAATCCCATTATTTTGTTAATAAGACATCATATATAATACAAAGTGGCTAGTACTACGTTATGTAACGCCCATAAAGAGAATAAGAGAGCAAAGAGTGAGAGCTCATTTACTCTTTTTTGTTTTTGAAATTATCGTTAGGGTTTGGGTTAGGATTATCGTTAGGGTTAGACCTAGGGTTGAAGTTAGGTTTAGGGTTGGGGTTAGGGTTAAAATAGCGATTTTCTTATTCTTACGTAACGTAACAGCAGCCTCTGCCTATATAATACGCTAAATTGTTAAATACCGCTTTGTATTAAAGGACTAAATAGGAACTTTGCTACCTAAAAACAACACCTACCTACCAGCTCAAATAAACCCAATCCATACAGTATATCACTATTGCATAAGCTGCAAACTCTGTATTGGTATACTGATGCACTATCCAGTTGGTAAAACCAAAGTTTTCATGAGTCCATGTTCACAATTCCACAAAAAAATCAATTTAAGATTGCATACAAGGCTTCTTTTGAACTGCTATAACCAAAACTCTGAAGTGTTAGAGCAGTCATGTTTTTCAAATTCGATTGTTAGTGGGTTTTGACTGAAAAGTAAGCACAAATACAAAAGATGATTGGAAGAATCCTTGAAATGTAGTACAGATGCTGGATGCTTGATACTTCTTGAAACTTTGGCAAACAAACCTTATAGCTTCTTTGTTAACTGTTAAGCATGTACACAATCAGTATTTTTTTCTTGCCAATAAATTGTACAGGATATCATTGCCTGCCCACACTCTACACAAGAAATGCAATTTTTCGTCTTCATAGGTCACATACTAATGGTAAGAACAGGAATCTGTATTAATTACAAATGGTTTGGACTGGTTACCACAGATCACCACAACAGAACATACCTACGTTTTAAAAATAAAATAGACTACAACATGGGTATATCAAAAAATTGATCTATTTGTATACTAGGCTGGGTAACATTTTATGCCTGCAACACAATTATGTATGTTGAATAATCATAGAGTACAACATGTGAACATTTCTTAAGTTCAACAATCTAATACCTATTGTGTAACAAAATTAGGTTACTAAACTTTCTATGAGCAGGACAAACGATTTAGGCTACTTAATCTGAGATGTACCGGTAGAAGTAGCTAGTACCAGTAGTAGGTTTGGCGTTACCATTGTCTACACGATCAAGAAATTGCCACAATTAACTCAGGCTCAACACCGTAAAATATGTAAACAGCAAAATAAACCTACCCTACACATCTGACATAGCCCTAGGTCTTCTTAACATTTTGATGTTAACAGTGCACATCAAGCTAAAACTGAGAGCGAAGTATAACATCACAAGGATGGTGTAGTTGGCATAGCATAGAATCCGTAAGTACGCCAACGTTAACCGGTAACCCTGAACTGAACAGTGAACTCTCAATCTAACCCCTTACTACTATACGGCTATATCATACCTCCATAGGTGGCAAGTTAATGCAAGACGTTAGCTTTGTTAACCACTAGTCCGTTAACAAACATCACACCTCCGTTAACATTAATCTGTTATTTTCAGCTTAGATTAACAGAAGTTAAAAGTCCGTTAATCCGTTAACATTTTGCGTGTAATTTACATTTCTTTTTTATTCACTCGCTTCTAGAACATGTATTGACGCTGTAGAGCTGATTGTAAGAAAATATTTATTGCTCTGGTGGTCTTTTTGTGTTTTGGTAGTTAGATTTTACAGTCAATCTAATTTCACGATAAAAACAAGTTCAAATGCACAATCGAAGCTGCGACCTGAAAATCTTTGGAAATTGGGAACAGCAATAACTAATAGACCTCTGAGGCTGCAGGTTATTATTTGCCTCAAAAAAGAGCTCCTTTCTTTGCTTTCTTCTATAAAACTCATGCTAATACGCAACAAGTGTTACCAGAGCAAACTGGTTTGTACCGGTACGATGAATGAATGGTGCAACTGCAAGATACGAATAAAACCTTAACGGAAGTTAACAAAACTTAACGAAAGTTACTTTAGTCCGTTAGCAGCACTTAACGGAAGTTAATTTAATCTGTTAACATGAAAAAACTTTTTAACGGATTAACAAGTTAATAAAAAAGTTAGCTTCGTTATTAACGGATCAACGATTATGATTAAAGGACTTGTGCCCACCTATGCATACCTTACCTAGGCTACTATGCTTACTGAGACCTACCAAAATCCAGAAGCTATTTGTTTAGACTTAGGAGAAATTTAATTTACTTACTACGGTAGTTACTCTGACCATCGAACAGATGAATCCACTGACACTGACTAACATTAACTGAATGCAAGAGTGACTTGGTGACTTTGTTTACTGTAAGCTAGTCTATTCTGTATCAAAAAATCAATTATTTGGCTATTATCTGCCATTTACGAATAATAAGTAAACATACACAACATGATTAAAACTTTGAATTGCACTAACAATAACATCATCGTTATCTGACTACCATCACATTAGACATCCCTGGTATGATATTAGGCTATTATTTTAATTCTATACCGGTATCTAGTAGGCCTAATATAGCAACAATTGCTCAGACTCGAGTCAACAGCTTAACCGTAATGCTTACAACAACTTGTCAGACGCTATCTAGATACTAGGCTAACTAGATACGCTAACATATATAGGCGTATTTACCTGTGATCACCAACCTATAAGCTAACCTACCTCTTGCATTAGTTTGCCAGTGAATACAGCGGTTCAGGCCAAAGTGAGCGCGGAGTATGGATAGGATGCGGATGTGACGTAATAAATCTGCAAAACCATGGTAGAAAAAAAAATTTCGCTAACCGGCTCGGTTGTACAACCTATGAGCTACTATGATCTGTTGACTTATGAAGCTATCGGTTCCAATTAACTTTCATTTGTGGTTACTTCCATGCTAGTTTTCCACATCGCCACTGGATGAAGCAGGAACTGCGACACACTTCCCCCTTTCTGACAGCAGTGGTAGGAAGGGGCCTGCTAACGTCGTCTCGAGCGCCGACCATCCAATCACGTCGGGGTCACCAGTGTGGCGTGTCAAAAGGAGCGCGCTCCGATTGCGGTTAACCGGCTCGGTTGTACAACCTATGAGCTACTATGATCTGTCGACTTATGAAGCTATCGGTTCCAATTAACTTTCATTTGTGGTTACTTCCATGCTAGTTTTCCACATCGCCACTGGATGAAGCAGGAACTGCGACATAGTGGTTACCATTCTTGATCTTTCAATGGGTGATCAGAGCTTAATCCGCATCTTAGTGGGCTTGTTTTCACAGATTACAAATCGGGATCCTGTACACGGTCCGCGAAGGAGATTGCCTATCCCGAAAATTGTTTGCCGATAATTATTTTATCATTACTGCCCTAGCCCTTAGCCCTATTGTTTGTACGAAGTACTTTTTCATTTTCGGGTAAACATC
The DNA here is from genome assembly GCA_963965965.1 of Trididemnum nubilum. NCBI lineage: Eukaryota > Metazoa > Chordata > Ascidiacea > Aplousobranchia > Didemnidae > Trididemnum > Trididemnum nubilum. The sequence goes on from OZ014484.1 coordinate 374,165, forward strand.
CACTCGAGATCGTAGGCTATCCGGATAAGGTACAAATATCTTAGATCTGCCTGAGTGCTGAGCCTGCTCATAGCTTACTATAACGATATAATTACTAATCAGAAAGATAAAACTTGAACAATCAAGCAATATTTCGTCACAAAGTTATCAAGTAAGAGAAGACTTACAAACCCTTGCAGAAAATTTTCTCAACTATACCTAAGCCTAACGATTAACCACTTTAAGTAGTAGCAAAACCGAACCTCCTGAAATAAATTTTAACTTGATTGCTGACATCTGAAGGCAATCTGACTGTACCAGTAACTATTTCTAGACTGACTCATATGCGTGGCCAGGATTTTTGATGGGGGTCCGAACCACAAATCACATGCAAAGACGTCATCAGAAACTTCGAAAAAGGATTTTTTTGGTGGGGGCAAAGATATCGTAGAATGGAAGATCAGAAGCCGTGGCTTGGTGTTGGCACGTAACTAGGAACTCGTTTAAGGGAGAGGGCTTAAACTTATAGTTAAAATGCAAAAAAGTCTAAATTGGGAGACATGTTTGAATTAAGAAGTGTACTGCAATTCAAACGTATCACAGACGGGAGTCTGGGGGCGCAGCCCCCAGCCGTTGGGCAATTTTTCGTAATTTTTTGGAAAAAAAACTGTTTTAACACCATTGGATCACATTTCGCAAGTATTCAGAGCCATTTGAAAGTATTAGATTTTTAACATTTGAAAGCCAATGGAAAAAATTAAGTTGCTCAGTCATTTTTTTGTTCACAATATAAGTCCAAAACACATAAAATCTTGTATTTTGGGGTTAAATTTTCTAAGTGATTTGGCCCAGGTAGGGTAAAGTAAAGTACCTTGCCTCCTGCTACATTGCAGCAGCAAATAACAATCCGTGGAATATTTTCCTCAGAGATTATCGTTTTGTCATGAAAACAACCAGTTATAGGAATACATACTCGTATACGGCCAGGGGGCCAAGAGGCCCTCTCAATTCAAAAATTTGTTCAATAGGCATTCCTCTTACTTAAGCTAATTTTTTTCAAAAGTATTTTGTTGCATAAAAACTGGCGAGGTGAAGGTGGATTGTTATTGAAAAATGTACAATACAGTAGATGATTACGCCTACAAACCATGTTATTGCCTTGGCCGGATTTACCTTGAGTTGGGCCATGGCACTGTGTTTTTTGCAATATTTTCCTGCCAAATACAAGTGAAAACCAAAAAAAACTTTTATCTGAGCGCGGAGCCCCTGGCACTGTGCCAGATGTTATATGTTAAATCCGTCTCTGGTTATTACATTGCGTTCATAAAAAGGTTAAATGAGAGCCTCAGTTACCAACTTCCAGGGACTCAGAGAGAAATTTTTCCAAGGGGTACGAAGATCGAAGAAGGGCCCCCAAACTTAGTGAAGCACTTCCACAAAATTAAAAAAAGAACTTCACTTAAATTTGGTTCAAAAAAAAGGTTTTCACTCAAATTAGGTCCTATTTTTTAACCAAAATTAGGTGAAGAGCAAAAAAAAAAAGATCTTCACTCAAATTTGGTCCTATTTACCCAAAATTAGCTGATGAGCAAAAAAAAAAAAGGTCTCCAATCAAATTTTGCCCATTAATTTGCCCAAAATCAGAAACGGATGAAGGGCAAGGAACAAAAAAAATTTGGTCCAAAACTTGACGCGACAATCTCAACTCTTCCGGGACGCCTAAGCCCGGGCCCCCCAGACCCGGGACCGGGTACGATGTTCCCCCTGAACCCCCCTCTCGTAGACCCAGCCAACTTCTAGAATAAAAACTCTTAATTTCACTCGGGTTATACGTTTAAATTGGCTGGCCATAATTAAATTGAAGGGGACCAGGCCCCTGGATTAATATTATTGTTGGAGGCCAATTCGAATTGGGGGGCCATTTAAATATTTTTGTAGGGGGGCATTTTTAAATTGGTTGGCAAACATTAAATTCAAGGGGCCCGGGCCCCCTGAATCAATAATATTTTTTGGGGGCCCATTTAAATGTTATTGTAGGGGGCCCGGGCTCCCTGGATCAATATCACTGTTGGGGGCTCATTTAAATTGGGGGCCATTTAAATTGGTTTGTAAAAATTAAATTGGGGGGGCCCGGGCCCCCTGGATCAATATTATTGTTAAAAACTGTTGTACACGAAGAAACTGAAGAAACAATAGTCTTTATTGTGACATTTTTATCATTGGTAGCATTTCAATTGAGGGGGGGCGGACCCCCTGCCCCCCCCTGGCTACGCCTATGGACTGACTCTGACTGGCTGTTGTGCAATCGACTAATAAGCTGAACATCTGAATCGATTAACTAGTTGTTTTTCTGCTAAGACAAAGCGATTGTGATTCTATCACATCATAGATAAAATTGCAACGCAGCAGCAGAGACATACAGGTACAGCGAGCGTGTTTTCAGTATCTTAAATTGACAATACGCTTTAATTTTGTTCTAAATATTGCAAAAAATACTAGCACTGATCGACAATACCAACTTTTAAAGTAGTAGACGTTAAGTAAAATGAGGGGACCCAATTTTGGTTGGGGTCCCCCCGACCGGGGGGCTCGGGGCTACCTTGGCACGGCCCTGCGCTTCATCGTAAACAACTTTATGAATCAGCCGACAAATGGGAATATTCTGAGAGACGTCACCCGTTCACGCGTGAGTGCTACAAAAACTCATTAATTTGACTGAATCATGGCCGACTCGAGTGTTGGCCATCACCGCAACCTATGATAACAAGATGTTCCAAAAGCGAAAACAGGGCAAAAACAAAAGAAAGTCGAAAGTGTGCGTACCAGCTCGGGAAATCCAAAATTGAAATTCAACAAATTAAAATTTTAAATTTATCAAAAATCTTCATCATTATCACACTAGCAATTCTACTAAGTCAAAGGCCAAACTACGCGCAAACTTCGGCAAGAAGCGAGAAAGGCAAATCCAGAGGCGTTGTAAAGGATGGTGGCACCCAAGGCGGGATTTCATGGTGTCACCCTTTATGATGTGACACCCTTAATGAGAATTATGTCTAAAAGTAGGTGAAAACCAAAAAAAAGGTCTTCGCCAAAAATTAAGTGGGTATTCGGTCTAAAAGTGAAGACCAAAAATAAGGTCTTTGCCAAAAAATGAATGCGTTTTCGGTCCAAATAAATGATGGGGAGCGAATGAAGTAACCAAATGGTGTCATCCCAAAATGGTGACACCCGGGGCGCCCCCCCTCTAGCGACGCCACTTGGCAAATCAACCATTTCCTTCTCAGCAGTGCTTAAATTGTAGGGGGGACGCGTCCCCCCATCGAGAGTTAGTATCCCCATCAACGTTTAGGTGTCCGTCATCAAGATTTGAGCGCTGGATGATCAGACGAGAAAGACCTACAAATTCCGGCCGAATACAGTACCAAATTTCGGGGGAAAAGTGATTTCTAGGGAGAAACACTTCAACTGTCTGCGAAGACCTTTTTTTTGTCTTCACCTAATTTTGGCGAAAAAAAAAACTTCAATGTTCGGCGTAAACCTTTTTTTTGGTCTTCATTCAACTTCGGCGACGGAATTACGTAATCTTCACTAAAGTACTTTCGCATGCCAAATGCGTTTGGTCAAGGCTGCAAAAGCGTCCCTTATTCAAAATTTTACAATTTAAGTACTGCTTCTCAGGCCCAAAAATATGGCTTGAGATACCTATAGTGATCTGAAAAATTTTTTTGATAATTCCTTTAAATATCAATATAAAATACGATTGTTTAACTATTATATGCTGAATAATTATTGATTTAAAAATTGATTTGGCTTGATATCAGCAGACGGTCTTCTGTTTGCTTTTATATTTTATTTTTAGTTTTTTTGTTTTTTTTCTTGTGATTGTTTTTTTTCTTGCTAATTGTTTTATGTGGTATGTTTGCTTTTTTTTATTTCTCATGGTTTAATAGTTGCTGAAACATAATAACTTTTTTTTTGAAAAATCTTTTGCATTGCAGAACAATTTTTTCCCGATTTATGACGGTAAAAGTAGCAAAATTCATTTGCATGCCAATAACAAACTTACCTCCAAATGCCGCTGCAGTTTTATTTCAACAAGTTAATTGACTGATCACCAACTAGCACTTGTATCTGACCGAGCCATTTCATCACTACAAATTACATTATTTTACAAAGACACAATGTATAGAACGGGATAATTTGCGGGATATGGTTATGCAAACAACTAGGATGGATATTGAAATGCAAATGTTTGAAACTTTTTCCACTTTTTTTCGCTAACGATTTCAAGCTCAAGATGGATGAAATATTCAATAAAAATACCGAATTACCAGACATCTTCAGTTGATAGGAAACTTTTCAATTCGAAGAAATATCAATCAGTCGTTCTTCGAACAACATGCGATTGAAGTTGGTGAGGCTTTTTAAGAACGAAAGCTGTCTGATGATTGTTTATCTGAACGAACTGAACGAACGAATCTGAACGAATGGCTTGAACGAACCAGTAGCTTTATTTTGAAAACCGGTTAAACATTCGGTTCTAGCAGAATTTGAATCGCATAACTGGAGAGAGTGGGGTTTATTTATACGCTCACCTACTGGCTCTACCTCACCTCGGCCCAGCTGAAAAGGGGATGAATGCGTACGATGATTGTTTGGAGATGTTCTCCAGGGCAAATCGATCCGGATTAAACTTCTGTTAAAACAAACAATCAACTCTAGCTTATGGTTTCTACAACCATGCATAATACCGGCACTATATGTGCTCACCTCCGGTTCTTTCCAAACGTCCGGGTTCCTGTGAACTGGAAATATCGGCATAATTAAGTTGCACTTTCCGGAAACCGTCATTTTACTCGACTTGTTTATCGGAAATGTCAAAGGCTCGTACAAATACTGGCCAGTGCCGGGAACGAGAGGGTGCAGATGCATGCTCTCCTTGATGAACATGCTGGTCAAGTAATGCAGCTGCGACAAATCTTTCCTGTGGTACAAAAACAGCCGACCTGCACTATTGTCGGTTGACACGAAACAGCAGACGAAACTCTTTATTTTAATGACTAATAAAAATTTATAGTAAATAATTTCAAGCAATCATCGAAGAGTCTTAGTGCGACAAGCCGCCCTGGCAGACACAATTTAAACGAGGACTAAAAACAAAATCAATGTTGGTATATGAAGTTAGGCCAATCGCATAAGACTAGATTAGCGTTGACTCCATCCTTTTTGACCCAGCCATTCTAGAGGTGTTCTACTTCAAACACGACGTCGGTGACTCTAATGTTTTAAATTTCGATAATGTTTATTGGTAATCCTGACGTTGATGAGCTTAAGCGTCTTAGCGACGTCTTTCCAGGTCTATCCTAAAGCAACGATTATACTACTGCATTGGGTCGTTTCGCCGCACACCAATTAGTTTAATCTTGTCAGCAAAACAGATTTGAGCTGGAAAAAAGAGCAGACTGTACGATAGCCTACGTAACAAACGTCTAAGAACAAGCGAAAGCAAGGCTAGTAGAGTTATTAAAGTAGGCTAGCCAGCCATTGTTTGCAACTTAGATGGAAAAGTTTATTCTAAGGTCACAAAATACCGTAATAAAATGCAATTGGCCTACTCAAGTATTGGTACAGTCGAACCTCAGTTATTGAACATACTCCGTTCGAGAAGGCTGTTTGAAAAGTAATTTGTTCGAAATCCGAAACAATTTAGAATTAATGCAGATAATTTTAATCCGTCGCAAGTCTAGAAAACACGAGAAGCTAGTCATTCAAAACTTACGCAGGGATCTGCACTAAAGCGTAACGGTACGTCGCTTTCGTAAGCGAAAAACCTGCTGCACGTAATTGCTTTCCCTCAGGCTGGCATCGCTGCCCCCACCCTAACTGTAATGTAAGGTTTTAAAGCAAAAAAAGGATTGCTCCATGCGTTTCCTTTTCTGCTCCTCCGTACTGCGTCTATACTACGTATACGTCCATCCCACACATTTGTAACACAAGTGGTATCTAGTCATGCAAAACTCACGCACGTGCCATTACCTTTTTCTTATACATTTGGTTTAAATACATTTTATCATTGCATTGTTGCAAACAGCACAGTGTAGTGGTTATCGTGCTTAGCTTGCAACCATTGTACCTGGGTTCAATTCGCATTGGGGTTGCGATTGCTTGGAATGGAAAAATATGGAGTATAAGGAACAGGGAAAAAATATACACAGATCAGTCTTTTTTTTGCTTCAAAACCTTGCATTATAGTTAGGGTTGGGGCAGCAATGCTAGTCTGAGGATAGCAATTACATGCCAGCAGCTTTTTTGCTTACGCAAGCGACGTACCGTTACGCTTTAGCGCGGCTCCCTGCAAAAGTTTTGAACGACTAGCTCTTTGTAATTGTAACCCAAGCGCGAATCGAACCCGGGTGCGATGGTTTGAAGGTGAACGCGGTAACTACTACACTACGCAGCTCGCAGCAATGCAATGATAAAATGTCGTATTTAAACCAAATGCAGAGAAAAAGGCAATAGAGGGTTACTCTTAAATGCGGCTCTTGACGTGACTTTTGCATGACTAGCTTCTACTCTAGAAAACAACTTTTGTAAAGTATTTTTTTACTAATTTACACCATAAACTGTTCTGTACATTGTATATCATAAATAAAAATGTGTAGAAGTAGATTGAGGTTTATTTTAATAAAGGACTTCCTATCTAAGACGTTGAAAAAGAACAAAAAGTAAACATTTCGTATACAACAATCTATGATACAACCTTCGATACAATCTTCGATAACAATCTTTGATACAACTGAGCTGTTGTTTTTGTTTTTTTTTTTACTGTTTCATTATTGGTTTCCGCAATTTTTTCAAAATTTTTCGTATTGTACTGTATCTTAATCGTTAATGTTTTCGATATTTTAAAAACAATTTATTTTTAAAACATCGAAAACATTAACGGTTAAGATACAGTACAATAAGAAAAATTTTGAAAAAATTGCAGAAAGCAATAATGAAACAGTAAAAAAACAACAACAACAACAACATCAACAACTTAGTTGTATCAATGATAGTGTGAAAAAAGCCGACATATGCAGCATCATGGCGCATTCGTGTTCGCTCGGCTTCTTTCGGTTTGGTCGTGAACCGAATTTATGTTGAAGTCTGAGACGTAAAAATCTCAAGTTTTTTGGTCGAAAACCGATTTGGTCGAGAACAGAATTGTTCGATAACCGAGGTTCGACTGTAGTTTTGTTATCAATTATGAGTTTGTACTGTGTAGCCAGAGTTCTCTTTACTGGTGTAGCCAAGCAATAGACACCTTATAATTAATGCTAGACTAGGCTAGAATTTAGACGGAAATGTATCTGCCAGCTTGATTTTTACTGCAATCGCTAGGCTACCGAACAGTCCACTCTTTTTACCAGCTCAGATCTGTTGCGCTGATTAGATCAAACTAATTAGTGTCCAGCGAAGCGACCTAATGCAGTAGCTTAATTGTTGCTTTAGGATAGAAGTGGTAAGGCGTGGCTAAGAAGCTAATGCTTATTATCGTCGAGATTGCCAGTAAAAACTATTAAAATTTATAACATTAAAATCACTGACATCGTGTTTGAAGTAGAATACCTCTGCAACGGATTGGTCAAAAAGGATGGAGTCAACGCCAATCTAGTCTAATGCGATTGGCCTAACATTAGATACCCCTATTGATTTCGCCTTTAGTTCTCGTTTAAATATCAGCAAAAACTAGCTTAACGAACCGAGTTGTAAAAAAAGCATCCGTTCAAAATCTAACTTTACCCTTAATCTACAGTATAACTAGGTCTTCAAAAACTGATGTTTTGATTATTTCTTCATCGTGTAACTTTTAATTTGCATTTAATGGCTCGGATGTTTAAAAGTCCCAAAATCGCTATTTTACTTCTAGGCCTACTTACGCTACTCATACACAAAAAAATGTCTACAAAAAGTTTTTTGGCCTTTTCTCGAAACAACGAAATTTAAGACTCTGTAACCATAAATTCTTTATGTGGTGTAACCATAGGTGGGCGAGTTAATGCAAAACGTTAGCTTCGTTAACGACTAGTCCGTCAACAAACTTCACACCTCCGTTAACGTTAATCCGTTATTTTCAACTTTAATTAACGGAAGTTAATAAAGTCCGTTAATTCGTTAACATTTTGCGTGTAGTTTACATTTCTTTTTATTTACTTGCTCCGAGAACACGTATTGACGCTGTTGAGCAGATTGTAAGGGAATATTTATTGCTATGGTGGTCTTTTTGTGTTTTGGAAGTTACATTTTAAATTCTAATCTAATTTCAAGATAGAAATAAGTTCAAATGCACGAACGAAATTGCGATCGAAATATTTTTGGAAATTGCGAACAGCGATAATTAATAGACCTCTAAGGCTGCAGCTTAATATTTGTCACAAAAAAAAGCTTTCTTCGCTCTCTTCTATAAAACTCGTGCTAATACGCAACAAGTGCTACCACTGCAAACTGGTTTGTACCGGTACAATAAAAGAATGGTGCAAGATATCAATGATAAAAACCTTAACGGAAGTTAACAGAACTTAAGGAAGTTAATTTAGTCCGTTAACATGAAAAAAACTTTTTAACGGATTAACGATTTCAAGAAAAAGTTAGCTTCGTTATTAACGATTAACGGACTTGTGCCCATCTATGGGTGTAACAAAATCTATCTCACCGGCGCACTCAATGCAGTTAACTCTGCTTACCATTCAACATCTTCCTTTTTTCCTAGCAACGTTACGACCTCTTCTCGACATTTTTCTTGCACAACCGGATGTTTAGCCAAGTTGTGCATCATCCACGAGAGACCTGAAGCAATTTAAAACTAACTAACGAGACGTGTCTTCTGTTGCAACACGTACTCACCACTCGCTGTCGTGTCGTGTCCTTTGAAGAGGAAAGTGTCCACCTCATCGCGTATCTCTGCATACGTCAGCCCTCTTCCGTCCTCGTCCTGAAGATTTTACAAATCATTTCGAAAATGATCCATCCCTAAATTCACCGGCATCTTGTGTTAAAGTTTTTGTCCGACAAAATAATGAGGATAAGGATCGCGGAATTGTGCGGGTGAAGCTGTGAGTGACAGAGTATAACTTGGTAATAATTTGATTGTGATGTTTCTGACCTTTGCAGACCAGAGTTTTAATGTTTAATCTTCCGCACTGGTAGACTTCAGGCCAGAAGCACACAAATGATTAAAGAGTACAACTTTCTGTGTGGTTTCGGCATTTGTCCAATCATGATGAGACATAAAGCTTAGAGTTGCGCCGGTGTCGTTCAAGAATTCTGTTGTCGTCTTCAACCATCGACCGCGTGGATTCACTAATTGAGCATGATACTGAAAATCATAGGCATTTACTTTTGTCTCCAGCAAAATGTCGAGAAAATCCAAAGTCTTTTTTTTCTTCGGTTTCGAACTCGTCTGCTTTAAAACCTTTTTTCTCTGATCGATGATCTGCAACAAAAAGTAGATATTAATCTTTCTCGAAAATTTCATCAATTCAAGCAATGTGTAAATACATCTTCTGCTGCTATCGCTTTAACAGCAAGCTACATCTTGCTCTTATGATAATGAGAACGCAACAATCCCTCACAGCTTCAGCTTGCTCGTGGACGATGTCGACCGCTTTCTTGTAGCGTCTTCCATCTGCGATGAGGTTGTAAATCCAGTCCACCTGGTTGATAGAGTTCTTCACTCGCCTCATGGAAAGGACGGCGAGTTCCTTCACTGATTTGATGTAAGGATGTCGGCCTCTGAAATGCTAAGGCAGATGCTCTCAGCACTTTTAGCGATGACATTATGTACGACTATTTTTTAGTACTGACAGTAAGCGTACTATCGCAAAACTGCTGCGATCATTAGTTCAATTACACGAAGCGATTTTGATAAATCTGTGCTTTAAAGAACATCATAATCATGGTTTGTATTCATCTTTTGGCAGTTGATCGCTTTTCCAACTCACTTGGTATTCTGGCAGTCGATTTTGAACGACATCGCGCACTGCAGCATCGTGTCCAAAATCATCATACTCAACCTTTCCGAGACCTCGACAGGGTTTCCAACCTCGGGTTCCAGATTATCAAGGAAGATCTTCCGGCAGTGATTGTAGATTTTCACGTATCTGCCAAGAAAAGTGGTTTAATAATTTGATTTTTCATTCCTCAGCAGAGAATAAAGATTGAAAAATGAAAGCTTGCAATGCAGAGCAGAAAAGCAACGGGTATGTGGCTATACAGGAGAGGTCAGTGGAATACTACAAGCAAGACAATGTTGAATGTTTCAAAGGCTTGTCTCGCTGCCGTTTATCACAAGCGGTTAGGGTCTGATAAGATTTTATTTCAATGAAAGCAGATTCGGAAAGCTTACTGTATTTTTAGATAAGTCCCAAGTCGTTGATGAACAAAATTTTCCGCCCTGATGACAGTGAGCAAGTAATTCATCATTATGCAAATTATTACGCTTACGGTTTGATTATGCTGTAGTGAAAGGCTGGGGTCAATAGTTTTCGATTACGTCGCCATTTCTTTCCACGTGACGTCAGCAACCCATCCCCAATCCACGGCCGCAAAAATCGATACCCAAGATCGTTTTTTTGCGCTAAACAGAAGACGGAAACAATTTGTGAGGAAAGAAAACGGCGAGACTCTATAAATGAAAGATAATTCCGCGAGACAAAAATAATTTTGCCAACTGCTACCAGAAACGAAATATTTCCTTCAAATTTGGTGCATTTTCCGCATCGTCTTTTTGACGCCATCGATCGCTGGGCTGAGTGGCTGGCCAACAAACAACAGGCGAAATCACATTATTCCACTAAAAATTTGTAATTACATTTTATACATCAAGTTTCCTTGGCTAGGAGACAGCCAACGGAACTTTCGGTCTTCGGGTCAAGCTGCCACCTGCCCACTTGTCTACCACACACGGTGGAGGCTTCACACTGTCGCTTTTAATGCTAAACGTCAAGCAACGAAGCTGTGAATACCAATTTTTATAGTCTTTGGTTTGACCCGACCGGGAATCGAACCCAAGTCTACCGTTTCAGTTGCAGAAGCTCTATCCACTCAACCACTAATTCTGTTGCAGTAAGGCCTGGGATACCTAAACAAGGTATCGCTGAACAAGGCTATACTTCCATAATTGTTTTGAATTTGCAACTGCTGGTGTTTTTAATTAAATTAGTATTAAACATGCATCGTGCGTTCAGGTCGTAGCGGGGTGCTCCAGGGCTGCAGCAGCCTTTTGGGGTTCTGCTGCGGTAGTTGAAGTCTACTGGCTGTGGTCAAACCTTCTGACTTCAAAAAAGAATCATATCCATTTGGGTGTTTTTAAACAACCTTTAGCTGGAGTCAGGTCAAACCTGCTAAGCAATTATGTAATAATGAAGGTACCTTGGCTCGCCAAGACCACTTTTGCGGAGTCGGGGTGGAAAACCATCAACTCCGGAAGGAAAGGACCGATCCATCCGTTGCAAATGTACACAAATCTTTCGGCTCTCTTGACTATCTTCATCATCCCTTCCTCGCTGAATGGGTACTTTGGGGAGAAATAAAGTACCAAGGTGAGATACTAGGTGGGGTCAAGGCCGCCATGGAGAAGTATATTTTATGCATCACATTTCATGAGCCCAAATTAGTGTTAAGTGCTTGGAGGCGTGTGCAGTATGACTGCAACAAGGTTATTGGTGCATGTGATTGCGCAATATCCAGCTGTTGAAAGCTAATATCTGGACACGGGAAATTCCGCCACAAGTCGAGACCACCATGAGCATTCAGGCAACATAGTAGATGAAGAATAACGCGGATCCTCCAAATCTTATTGCTTTGCAATTGCATTAAGTGCCAAACCTGCAACGTAAGTTCGGTCCTGTGACGCGTGTGTTGAGCTGTTTTCAACAGCTATCACGACAAGCTCAGTCCCTTCTAAGTAAAATCAAAAACGATTCATTGGGAAAAGGAACGTTGCAAAATCGATGGGAAGACTGAAATATGCCTCGGGGTCATGGAGTCGGCAGTCGCTAATTAATTATGAACCTCGCTTTTTTGTAAAAGATTGTACCTTGTATGAATCCTATACCTGATTCACATGGCCATAAAATCAATGTCTTGGTTCATTTCCGATTATTCGATCCAGAAGTTTTGCTAATTGGTAATTCCGAACCACCTTTTTTAACGCTTTCCAGACAAGCCACAGAATTAGGGAGCAAGCCGCTGGGTCGAAGCGGAATAGAGAAAAGAGGAATCCACTTCCTAGGTGTACAAAGGCATCCCATGAGTTAAGTTGCATCTTGGCACAAAATCTTACCAAAAAGATAAAATCACAATGAAATGTATTTGCAAGCTGATTCCTATTCGTATAGGTCTAGCGATTAAAAGGTGATCGATTATCGCCTTATCGGTATCCGCTTCGATTCCCGAACTGAAAATGCGTCATCGACTACCGGGAAAGACATTTTACGCCTATTTCTACAAGGCCGAGCAGTCTGTCTCCACACTCGTTGTGGCGGCTCACTGGCCCAGAAAGACTTTCAATTAAGAAACGCAGCAAAATCAGTAAAAATCTTAAAACCACATCAGCGTCTGTTTCGCCGAAAACAGTACGTCTCCTCTGGCGATAAGGTTGATAGTTATTACCGGCAATAATATTGAAAATAGATCAGTTACATTGTGGTGAATACTTTGTTTTTATGCACTTGCACATTATTAATTCATTCGCAAAAATATGTGTTTTCAATTGTAACTGCTTTATTTTCACATGGTAGCTGCTCGACCTGAAGACCAAACAATTTGGTCCCTTGGCAGGCTCCTTCGCTCATCATGTATTTTAATTATTGCAGCATTATTTGTGTTTGTACAAAATAAACTCTCTCTCAGTCTCTCTGTTGCAAACGGAACCTATCAAATCAAACCTTTCATTGTACTCGCTCTATTAAGCCGAAGCGTGTAGCGAGTTGGCGGGTCCAGTCTGCGCGTCCATGTGCGTGCGAGCACACAGCTCCTTTCGAAGAAACGTCGCAGCGCTTGCAGTGCATATTTAAAAAAAACACAAAAAGCTATTGTTCATCCTGGTCGAGCGGTAACACGTTCGTCTCTTGAGCGGGAGGTCTGAGGTTCAAATCTCGGGCCGGGCAAATTGGACACGGTATTGCCAACGGCTCGCTACCGCTGCGACATTTCTTCGAATGGAGCTGCGTTGCCCGGGTGCAATGACCCAGAGATGGGCCCCGCCAACTCGATACACGCTTCGGTGCAATACAGCGAGTACAGTGGAAGATTTAATTTGATCCTGCGATTAATAGGGGTTTCCCCTCTTTTGGTTGACCTAGCAGAAAATCGCTGATGGAGGACACAAATTTCCTAAGTTTATCCCTTTTTGCGGTTAAACAAGCCCTAAATTTTGCAACCTTGCTATTTTTCTGCATTTTTTTCGTTTTCAGATAAATAGCTTACGCGAAAGTATAAAAGTTTTTCTTATGTGCAAATGGAACTACGTAACGCTGCCTCGAAGAATTAAAGCGGTTTGGCATTGCATTAATCACTAATTAGACTTGATCCAGTTTGTGGTTCACCAAGTCACAAACCAAACAATCTATTGTGTGTACTTAGTGAGTAATTTGTATCTGATTGCTGTTGTCCTTGTTATTTCTGCTGTTCATTCACACTAATAGCTATTAACTTACTTGTTACGTTACTGCGGTACGACACCGAAACCGATATGATGACGATCGACGCTGGAATCAATGAAGTAAAAAATGTGTGCTACAAATTTGCTTTGCGGTTGCAAGGAACCAGAAATGAAGATTACCGCAACCACAGAGGTTATTTGACGATTGAGATTACCTAACAATGCAGACTTAAACTTTGCGGTTATTGGGCGGACCACCACCAATATTTTACACGATTTTGCCCGCCATTGATGACTCAAACTCTGTGCGACCCACTGTGCGATAAAGTTTCCAATAAAGTTGCTCTCCACATCTTGAGTTTGGTATATTTCTCAGTGGATATTTCTCCTTGTTAATTAAATGACTGGCATTGGTTTAAGCTCATTGATCATATACACGGATTTTCACTGTCATTGCGTACTTGCCACAGCAAAGAAACAATAAGAAGCAAACAAAGACAGATGTTGCAGCTTTCCTCGCACGCACGCATTCCATTATATCTTCACAGAAGTGCGCCCCACTATTTAGTTACGCATTCATCAATGAATAAATAATAATGAATAGATTTTCGATAAATCTAACAAAACGACGTGTTTTTGCTTGCACAACTTTTTTATTTTGAAAAAGGTAACCACCTAAGATTGCAGCAGAACCTTTATTTTTCGTCGCTGAATTCCAATCCGCCAGTTCGTGCTTCGCAACGCGCACGCGATCGAAATAGATAAGCGAAACTGGTTTTCATCCCGAAAAACATTTGTATTTTATTTTGACATCAACTTTGCTTTTCAAGTCTCATCAAAGATTTGTGTCAGAAACTGAGGAGTCGCATTTTGAGACTTGCAGCTAATGTGAAGAATTTCTAGGGTAGATGTCAATTAATGTTGATAAAGTGTTCTTGCAGACAGGGGTGTAAATCTTTGTTGAGCATTGGGGGGGATAATTCGCAATTTTACTCCAATTTTGCCGTATTTTCTACATTGGGGGGATTAACCTCGACCACGATTTTTTTCAGGTTAGCAAATTAAGTGAAGACCAAAAAAAAAAAAAAGTCTTCACCAAAAATGGAACACTTTTTTTCCCCGAATTCAGGTGAAGACAAAAAAAAAGATCTTCACCAAAAATGGAACACTTTGTCCCGAATTCAAGTAGAGACCTGCGCTCAGATGCACACCGGAGTCAAATTATTGGAGGAGATGCAGATAAAGACCATGCTCAAATTATTGGGGGGGATACAGTCGAATTATTGGGAGGATATATCCCCCCCGGGTTTCAGCACCCCTGCTTGCAGAAAAATCTTGAATTATTATTGTTTTTTGTTTTTTTAGGTTAATTTTTAATTTTGATGCAGTAAATTACAGTCAAAGCGATCAATAATATACAAGAGAGGTCATACATTAAGCCAGCCAATAATGAGAGCGACAAATTTGCTGTGTTTTTTTGCGTTAGCTGGCTTTGGGCATCGAGTAAATTCAGGTGGGTAACCGCTAAGTGGGACTGGTTGCGGTTTTGAAATCGTAGTATGTTTGAGTTAGGCGCGATAATGCAATTAAAGCAGTGAAAAACGTAAAATCAAGTAATTACACTTTGCACCCTGGACTTTTGCGTAGCTGAACGATGGCTTTTGGCTGGATGCAAAAACATTGCATTGCATGATTTAAGAGTCCTGAAGGAAAAAAAAAGTAAATCAAACCAATGAAACTAACGGAAAGATTTTTTACTTTAAAAAATTGTGTTCTTTTAAAGACCGTTTATACAGCACCGCCGGCAGGAGGGGGGAGGGTAACTCAGAAAACAAGTAACAAGATGTGTCAAAATCTTTTTACGATTTTGAGTCGGTGAATTTAGGAAGTCCCCTATGATGAAACCAGAAAGTGAGCTCAGAGCACGAGCATTTGGGTCCAGCCGCTGCAGGTTCAATCAGACGGTTTGACCTGACTTTTGTTGCTGATGGATGGATGCGATTTATCCCACTCACATCAGTTTCTTAGCACAACTCAAACTAAGGTTATGGAAGTGCAAATTTGTGAATCGCTTTGGCTTCCACCCCTACCGCTTCCACATCCCTGACTCAAAGCCACCCTCTCTGCAGATTGCTCCAGTGACCAACTCCAATACAGCTGCGAATTCGCGATGACTTCTTCCGGTGACCAAGGATGTTCAGTGAGCTCACAAGCAGGTACAAACTTACGCAGTTTGAATTAAATGTTTTTTTTATTGGAGATTCGCTTTGCTCTGCTGAGAATTTTCGTCAAAGCTGAAGCAGAGATTGAACCGGTCAGGATTTTCTCGACCCGATCCGACCGGTAAATTTCAAAATCTACGCCGGTTGTGCGGCCAGTCGACCGGCCGGTGGCCATGAGTGAGAAGTTAAAATTTGTGACTCCGGACGGGATCTTAGAAAAAAAACGCAAAATTTTTTTTGCGTTTTTTGCAACAATAATTCAATTTTAAGACCTTTTTGGGTTGTATTTCGGTTTGAAAGACCTGTTTTGAGCAGCGCAAAACATGCACTAAATAAGCATAAAAAAATGGAGGGCACAAGGTAAATTATTAATCGTTTTTTCTAATGATATTATGCGTAAGGCCAAGAGAAGAAGATAAAATTTTTTAGCTGTTGGTGACTGATTAAACTATTATGACATTGGCTAGAAAATATTCGAAATATAATGAGCCCAGTGGCGCACGCAGAATTTTCGAAAGGGGGGACCCGGAGCTTAACTAGGAGTTTGGAAAGGGATATAAAAACCAGATGAGAAAGATGAAGACCAAAAAAAAAGGTCTTCACTCAGATTCAGTCCGATTTTCGGCCCAGATTTTTTAACAAAATTCCAAATTGGTGGGGGGGACCACGGCTCAATTTTGCTTACTATTCTGAGGTATTCGTACATTACTGGCGACCCAAAGGGGGGGGGCCATGGCACAATCCCCCATGAATACGCCCCTGAATGTGCCCCAGAAGTTTGTAGAAATGCTACTTCAGAACAAGCCACGGCTAGTTAGACATAAAAAAAATAAGAGCTTTGTCTTTCTCGCCTAGTGTAGAGTGTGGTAAATTTAAGTTGAAACAAGCTTTTCAAAGCGGCAAGATTTTATTATGTACTAAAAAATTTGAAATCTGCGCCACTTCTGCTTTCAAGCTGATTAAAACGATGCTAAAACGCCAGGTAGCGTAAGCCTCTTCCACATGCTTGCTTTATTTTAATCCATAGGTGGGCACAAGTCCGTTAATCGTTAATCCGTTAATAACGAAGCTAACGTTTTCATCAACTCGTTAATCCGTTAAAAAGTTTTTTCATGTTAACGGACTAAATTAACTTCCGTTAAGTGCTGTTAACGAACTAAAGTAACTTCCGTTAAGTTCTGTTAACTTCCGTTAAGGATTTTATCGTTAATATCTTGCACCATTCATTCACCGGACCCGTACAAACCAGTTTGCATTTGCACTGGTAACACTTGTTGCGTATTAGCATGAGTTTTATAGAAGAAAGCGAAGAAAGAAGCTCTTTTTTGAGGCAAATAATAACCTGCAGCATCGTAGGTCTATTAATTTTCGCTGTTCACGATTTCCGAAGATTTTTCGATCGCAGCTTCGTTGTGCATTTGAACTTGTTTTTATTTTGAAATTAGATTAGACTGTAAAATGTTACTTCCAAAACACAAAAAGAACACCATAGCAAGAAATATTTCCTTACAATCAGCTCAACAGCGTCAATATATGTTCTAGCTGGGAGTGAATAAAACGAAATGTAAATTACACGCTAAATGTTAACGAATTAACGGACTTTATTAACTTCCGTTAATTAAAGTTGAAAATAACGGATTAACGTTAACGGATGTGTGAAGTTTGTTAACGGACTAGTGGTTAACGAAGCTAACGTTTTGCATTAACTTGCCCATCTATGTTTTAATCTGATTACGCAATTTTAACATATATTTTGCACTTTTTTGCTTTGTACCGAGGCCCAAAGGGGGGGGCATGGTACAACGCTCCATTTTAAATACGCCCCCTTCCCCCCTAAATACGCCTAGTCACAGCTTGAAAGCATTCAACAAGAGTTTTTAAAAGGTGTGGTTTGTTCATAATTTTTTCTTATAAAAAGTTTTATTTATAATAAAATATAGATGTATATTTCGGTTGGTACTTAGATGTTTTTTGATTGTAAGAAAGGAGAATTTGACCGGTGTTTTAACCGGCTTGATCGGCCGGTCGAAGAATCTCGACCCGACCGGCCGGTCGACCCGACCGGTTTCCATCTCTGAGCTGAAGACCAAGTTTTTGGTTTTTTACTTTAGGCTAGTAGGGCATTGTAATCTTGTTGCTTCTTTGTAAATCATAAAGTCGGTCCCAGTTAAGTCTAAATTAACTCCTCAAAGTTCAAACCCAATTCTGAACCCAACAACCGATTCTATTTACATGCTGTTTTCTATAGTTGCAGCATATTGTTTGGCGAGGGGGGAATGCATAGATCGAGCCCAGACCAAAGAGGCCTTAGATGACGGTTTTGTAGATACGATTTGTCGAAGGTGGAACTTCAGTGCTTTCACAAAATCAGTCAAAATACTTTATTCGACTCGTAGGAAAGCGCTGATAGTTCAACCTGCATATTTTTAGTATAGTTATCAATTTTGCTCAATTACTAAGACGTCATGCCCAGCTGCATCTTTTGCTTGGAGTTCAATCAAAAATTTCCACAGAACCGCCCTGATGAGTTTGCCTTGCTCAACTATGGTTTAAAGGCGGTGAATCATCCAGCCAATTACGGTGGTTTACAATCGCTAAAATTGAACTAAAATTTTTGATATCTTTTTCTTTGATTTTGGGACTGTGGTTGCAAAGATATTCAACGAATACAAAAAGATATCCCCCGAAAAAAGTTTTTGGAAACTCTGAGTTTTGTTCTTCCCGCCAAAACCACAGTATGCCCAATAGTTTGATATAGATATATATCCCGCCAAAACCACAGTATGCCCATATCAAACTATTGGGCATACTGTGGTTTTGGCGGGATTTATCTTTTTGTATTTATCTTTTTGTTTATCTTTATTTATCTTTATTTATTTATTTATCTTTATTTATCTTTCAATAGATATTTTTTTGTATTTGTTGAATATCTTTGCAACCACAGTCCCAAAATCAAAACAAAAGATATCAAAAATTATAGTTCAATTTTAGCTATTGTAAACCACCGGAATTGGCTGGATGATTCACCGCCTTTAACTGTTGCAGTAGGGAGCACCATTGCTCCCTGGTTGCAAGCCTTACTGGGTTAGGGTGCAAACGATCAGCGATTGTTCTTTGTTTCTATTTTGGCAATTTAAACCTTTGCAACGCGTCGCACAATCTTGTTCAGACGGACTCTCCTTTCACTTTCAACGATCGGGCGTCTGCTCGGCAAGTTGCTCAAGCAATGGCGTTACAAGTCCAGATGGGAGTGTTTGTGTTGAAATAAGTAAGTGGTGAGAATGATATGCAGTAATGCGTTGCACATGCGCTTCGAATCACAGAAGCAATAGTTTTAGGAAGAGACTATTCAATTTTACCGGAAATTTCTATCTATTTTTTTAGTAATTCTGACTTAAACTTAAATCCTCATTCTAAAACTAACTCTAAACCTTGTCCAAAACATAATCTTTCCCTTGAAAAAAGTAAATGGAAAATGTATGGATAAATATGCCTAATTTTTATTTTATTCTCTAACTTAAAAATTTTCGGTGAAATAACCATGCGTTGTTTACTTTGGACTACCATGCGTTGTTTACTGGGACCTGATAAGGTTTTCAAACGGGAAATGTAATTTCATTAAAAAACAAAGATTAGTGTACATTATAAAATTTTGGATTACCATTGTATCCACTTTTGGATTTCATTGTGGGGGACAATACTGCACAAGCTCAACCACGACCAGGGTCCGACTTCAGCAATTTCAAATAACCAAGGCAACATCCAACAGAACCCAAAGGATTCCTAAGTGGAATTCGGGTTTGCGACCGACAAAACGATCGACTGCAGCTGACAGTGCTCAGACAAGCGCAGAAGTCGGACAAAAAATGGGTCTTTGACAGCCTGGATCTTTTTTTTTTGTGCTAACCTTCCACTGATGGGTGTAAAACTTCTTGTCTTAGCAGTCCGTATTTCGTTTTGGGTTTTAAACTACGCAACTCGACTTCTTTTCATCATATTATTTTTTTCCAGGTTCACAATGTCTTCGTCGGTTCATCACTTTTTCGAGTTTCAACTGTAACCTGGGCCAAGGTAAGTGTGATGAGTTGAGTTGATAGTTTTGCGTTGTCTTGTCACTCGATATACGATTATCTAGTCTCTACCTGCTCACAGTTCGGCCATAAAAAAAAAATTGTACAATGCTGAGCCGCTTGGTAAGTGCGCCAATGCGCTACTGATGAAGGGCGCCAATCCGCTACTGATGAAGGGGGCCCAGCATGAATGCTTCTTTCATAGCAATTTGCTTATTTTTCATATAAAGCATCAACAAGTCAGGTACTTGGCGCACATCATCGGAAGACCAAATGACAAAACCACAAAAGACTAACATTAAAAAGCAATCACAATACCAAAATTAAAGAGTTAGCTGCAAACGTAGAGGATTTTTCAAAACCCGATTTGAACCAAATAAGTCAGATGTCAATTGAAAGATAATAAATGGTGAAATTCCTCGCTAGAGTGTAAAATGCTTTGTTACGTACCAGATTACCAGAACTATTACTTGCTTTTTGTGCTTTCTTTCAGTTTTTCTACACCTCAGTTTAAAAGTCTGTAGTACCATGGTTCTCAAACTATTGGTCGCGACAGGGCACTGCTATTAGTAGTACTCTGATGAAGCTACTTGATTCTAACTAGAGAAACGTTAGCAACAAAGTTAGTCTTTTGAGTAGCACCTGAATGATTTCTCACAGCTAGCCTATAACACCAGAAGAACTTCAGAAATTTCTTAAATGAAAAATAACTCAGCAAACCAGCAAAATTTGTCTATTCCCGAAGTGAAGACCTTTTTTTTGGTCTTCACCTCAAAACCCTTGATATGCATAGTTTTGTGATACACGAGTCTGATCTACCCGCGGGGGATTCTGAGTTGAAGACCTTTTTTTTTCTTCACCTCACATTCGCAAACATGAGTTGCAAAATTTCACACATTTGATTTTTTTCAATAAGTTTGGGTCGCTTTGAAAAAAGGTTGAGAACCACTGCTGTAGTATCTCAGCAACGCAATACTAAATTTTGACATATATTACATATTACCTTATTGGTTTTAACTAATCCTAATCACAGGGGCGTATTTAGGGGGGAGGGAATTGTGCGATTGGCCCCCCCTTTGGGGTCCCAGTAATGTCTAAATATCTAAGAATAGTGCACAAAATTGAGTCATGGCCCCTCTTTTTTGGAATTTGGGCAGAAACTCTGGGCAGAAAAACGGGCTAAATCTGAGCGAAGACCTTTTTTTGGTCTTCATTATTCTCAAATTTTCTGACCCCCTCCTTTCGAAAATCCTACGTACGCCATTGCCCAATCAACTTCTTTATTGTGCATTTTACGTAGTTTCACCGTGCCTTCAGCTCTCGAATTCCACGAGTTACAGTTGCAATGTCAGTCAAGGTGAGTATAACGAGTAGCTTTGTGTTGCCAGCTTGCAGTTGTACGATTTCTGGTCCATTTTATGCTGAAAGATTTTTGTCAGTGGAAATTATTAGCTTAAAGACGCCAGCAGTGAGCGTGGGTTTGATGCACAAAATCAAATGTTACTGATCGTGATTTTAGTTTTTGAACCTTGAAACTTTCAATGTGCGGACAATCTTCAATCCAATTGAAAATTAGATGAACGCTGGTGTTACTATAGTTTTACGTGGACGGAACAACTTTGAAATGCAAATTTGCGCCCCGGACATTTAGCGAATTCGAATTGCAGCGGGTTCACTTCACGTGGAGTCCATCTCACTCCGCCTTCCTCACCCGTTATGTTTTTTTAGAAGTTGCTGACTGCATCAACCAGCTGTTCGCTTCCACGAATTCCACGTGCACTCTGAACCAAGGTAGGTGCTATGGGGCGCCGTTTGGGTATCCTAATTTGTGCAATGCTTTTATACAAAAATGTAGAGTGAAAGTCGAAATAAATAGTCAAAAAAACTGGGCAAAGTAAACCGTTGCAAAAACAAATAGTCAAAAAAACTTTTCTCAAAATAAAGCGTTGCAAAAATGCGCTGCAGACTTTTTGTATATTTGTTAGTGGAGCGTGACGAAGCGCTCTCGGCTGCTCTTGGAGCCAGGGGTGCCGGAGCGTCGGTAGGCAAGGGGGGCAGCTTTTTCAAAAGGCACTTTCAATCCTGTACGTAGGGTCGGTCATTTAACCAACATTGCTCTTTAATTCTGTTAAAACACTTCAACACAATCAGAGTTTTGAGTACGTCGCATAAACACTAAAAAATAGCAACAAACGAATTATCAATTGAGCAAATAAGTAAGGGCAGGTTCAGCTACCAGAGGCCGTTTGAGGTTTGGGGGAACGCCCCAAACCGCCGGTGACAAGGGGCTTGGGTTCCGAGCTCGCAGCCCTCAGAGATTTTGCAATTTTTTTCAAAAATAGCTCAATTTTAGGCCTATTTCAGCAAAACATAATGCTTTGAAAACGTGGCATAGGAATTAGCAATGCAAAAGCATGATTAAACTGGCAGCACAAATGGCCTATGAGGGTGGTGGTTAATGGCAAAATTTCAACCTTTTTATAACAAGCTGGTAAGTCGCAAAATAAAAAAATCATAAGTTTTAACCTAATTCATCCGCATTTATAAAAAAAAGATGATTTTGGAGATGTTGATCTCCACCAGGGTTGAAAACATTACTTGTTTTTGCTTTAATTACAATTACAAGTACAATTACAGCCTAAAATTTTCAATTACAATTACAATTATTCATACAACTAATTGTAATTCAATTACAATTTAAATTACAATTACAATGAAAAGATTCTCAAAACATTGCAAACAATTCACTTACATATACGAAGCTTCGAGGTTTGCTTATGTCAACACTGTGGAGTTGTTTCGTATTTCTATTCCAGATCTATTAAAGCCCAATTTCTCTCTATCCTTGTTCTTCCATCAATTTTTGTTTCACTTTATTTTTTGCAATACACAATTTCGTTTGTAAGCAATTATTGTTAAGTATGTGTTTGAATTCATATCGTTTCCAGCAACATTATGGTTTTAGCTAAACCATGGCATTATACCGCAATCATTTGTGCAAAAAAAAAAGTTTTAACACAATTATAAAATTGTAAAAAAGTAAAATTTTGTACGTTACAACTTCAAGTTACAACTATTATTTAACACTATTTTAACTTTTACCAAAAATATAACATATTTAGCATGATCATACAAAATAGAACCATTAGTGTCGGTTTGACATGAACACAAGGGCAAACAAGCAAAAAAGCATACAAAAATCTTAATATCACAAATAGCATTGAAGTTACAATTATAGGGCCAGGAGGTCCGCCCCCCCCCCCCCAATCGAAATGTCACCAATTATAAAAATGTGACAAAAAAGTCTTGTTTCTTCATTTTCAGTGTCTTTTAGCATCTTTGCATGCAACAGTACACGCGTACAACAGTAATTACCAATAATATTGACAACCAGGAGGCCCGCTCTTCACCTATATTTGGCAGGAAGATGTTGCGAAAATCTCCAAAGTACCAGGAGCCCAGCGCAATGTATATCCAGCCCGGTAATAACGCGGTTAGTAAGCGTAACCATCTAATGTACCATTTTTCAATGACAGTTCATCTCCACCCTCGCCAGTTTTTACGCACAAAATACTTTTAAAAAAAATTAGCGACGGAAATTGCTCATTGTGCAAAATATTGCATTTGAATTGAGTGGTCCTGGGCCCCTGGCCGTACATGTACTCTTATAATTGGTTAAGTTTATGACAAAACAAAATTCTCTAAGGAAAATCTTCGAGTGGATTATTATTTACTGCTAAAATATTGCAGGAGGCAATGTTCCTTACTTCCCCCTATCTGGGCCAAATAAATTACCTACAATTAAAATTCAACCACAAATTGCAAGATTTTTAACGTGTTTTGGACTTAAATTGCAAGTAAAAGGAGGATTGAACAATTTAATTTTTTTCAATTGGCTTTTAAATGTTAAAATGTAGTTCTTTCAAATGGCTCTGAACACGTGCGAAATGTGATCCAATGGCATTAAAATAGCTTTTTATTTCAAAAATTTACAAAAAATCGCCCCGCGGCTGGGAGCTTCGCCCCCATATTCCTTAAGCTTCCGGCGGCTGTGTGATACGTTTGAGTTACAACAGCTTACTCAGCACGTTTCCCAAGTTAGACATTTGCACTTTTTAACTGTTAGGTTACTTCTACCTTTTGCAAAATCCTGGTTAATTGCCAACAACAGGCCACGCTTTAGATCTTCCATTTTACAACATCTTTGCCTCACAAAAAGTCCCTCGTTTGAAAGTTTCTGATGACGTCATTGAATGTAATTGGTGGTTTGGGCCCCTCCCAATCAAAAATCTTAGCTACGCCTATGGTTACATTGGCTACTTACCACCCGTTACAGTCACATCTGACGTCGTAGGCCAGTTCCATGTTAGGCTATTTTGGGCTTGGAGTTAGTGCTAATCATGATTAGAGTAGGTGCTAAGTTTAGGTTATGAATATGATTAACCCTGTCTCTAAAACTAACTTTAACTATCCCTAACCTACTTTGATGTTCGGTTTGTGACGTCAGATGTGATTGCAACCGGTAGAAAATATCGATATCGATTTGCAACCGGAGCAAAATTGATATTATTCCAAACACATTTTATCATCTATCTTAGTGAATAATAGAGTAATTGTAATTGAAAATAGACAGAAAATTTTTCAATTACAATTACAATTATCGACTTTTGAAAATTTTAATTACAATTACAGCAAAATCATGTCATTGATTACAATTTTGTCAATTATAATTATAATTATAATTTTTCCAAGCGTAATCCCCACCCCCACTGAGTATTTTACTGTTAGGTCTGGACAAGAGATGGATCTTGCTCCTGTTATTGGAGTGAATTTTATGTGTGAGAAGTTTTTCTTATATTTCTCCGTTTTGAGCTGGGGGGTCCGCACCCCTTGAATTCGCCACTGGTAACGCCAGCGTCGATCGTTCCAACTATAGGGCTACAAACAAAGTTTAGAAACTTGAATGTCTTGAAAGTAATGCTTAGGCCGACAGACATAGGATCCTTGAGTATTAAATTTCAAACTTCATAGCTCCCTATCTTCCCAGCATCAGATTAAACCGACGGAACCAAATCGGATATCACAGGCTAACCAATTGCATTCCACAAGATTGCTCATTCATTTTACGTTATTTAGAAATCATTTAACGCACGCAATTTGGTAGGTGGTGACAATTTCATCGAAAATGTTCAAGTTAACGAGAATAAAACAAAAATGAGAAAATTCATCGGCACTTTTTTCATTTGCTTTTTTAAGGGTTACAAGATTAAAATTTGAGTTGGGGTTTGGGTTAGATTTGGGGTTAGTTTTAGAGTAAGAATTTGAGTTGGGTTAGAATAAAAAACAGATAAAAATTTTCGGTAAAATAGTTTCTTCCAATTTGTTATTATTGATTTTAAGGAAATTTTTAGCGCCACGTAGTCTAGAGTATTTGTTTATAATAAAAACAAGATAGTTTTTCAAAAATTAAATATTGTAATGTATTTTTGGATCGACAAAAATAATTTTTACGTTTTATTTCTAGAAAGGGCTCGTTTGGTTCACAAAACACTAAGCTTTAATCACCGGAATGTTTTTTGTAGCTGCAGTACTCTTTTGCGCGTCGTCAATTTAGTCGGGCAGTACTTCCCCCCTTACCCCCGCCCCTGTTCCGCCACCACTGCTTGGAGCGCATTAAAGAGCAGCCGAGAGCGCTTTGTCACGCTCCGCTAAAAAATATACAAAAAAGTCTGCAGCGCATTTTTCCAACGCTTTATTTTCTGCGCTGTTTTTTTGACTCTTTATTTTTGAATATTTAATTAAAATGACTTATTAATTCAAATGACTATGTAATTAAATATGCAAAAAAGCATTGCACAAATTAGGGTACACGAACTGCGCTTCATAAGATGCATCTGCTGAGCGAAGTGAAAAATTTTCTTATTTTCTCGCTTTACTAAGCCAAAAGCGTGTAAAGGAGTTTGCGGGGCCCATCTACGTGTTATTGCGCCCGGCAACGCAGCTCCTTTCGAAGTAATGTCGCAGCGGTAGCGAGCCGTTGGTTACACTGTGTACGATTTGACCGGCCCAACATTTGAATCTCAGGCCTCCCACGTCAGAGACGAACAGCAAAAGCGTTTTCTAATCACATGCACGTGTACTGATTGTAGTCGTTGTACAGAATTTAGAAAAATCTATCATTTTTTTGTTTTATTCTGAAATTTTACTTCTTACGATTTATTTGAAAAACTGACTGATTTCTTGTGTGAAATATGCGGAGACGTGCGCTAAACACATGACAGCACAATGGCTCTACACATATTTGCTTTTTAATGAGTTTTGACATACGAGATAGAAACATTTTGGAAATTAGGCTATAAATTTTATGTGGTTTTGATTTTATCGCAGAGGTTATTACTCTATAGAGATTTTGTTTCCAGTTTATGCAAAAAATTACTCGTTTTAGGGAAGATGAAAACTGATCCATTTTTAGGAGACAAATTATTATGAAGATTCAAGAATAAGTTTGACAAAAAATAATTTTGAATAGGCAAGCATTCTAAATATTCTAAGTTACTTCCTCATCACAGTGAAGTAAATTACAGCATTTATTGAAAGCAAATGAAATCAAACAATATCGTGGCGAAAAATACAGAAAAGTCAACACAAAATTTACAATGACAGTATCTAGGGATTCAGCTGATAGTTATGGCTGATGCCTCTTAAGAATTCCTACATAGATTGTAGAGCAACGTAAGGATCGTTTCCGATAAATTGATTTGTAAGATTTAAAATTCTCTTGTCACAATCTTGATATTTTTTTCACTAACTTCTTTACACGCCTTCGGCTTAGTAGAGCGAGAAAATAAAAGAATTGATTTTGCTTCGCTGCGGGACAAAAGACTAATTATTGGAACGACCGACGCTGGCGTCGCGTGTTTCTCTGTTTTTACTCGGCCATTTTCCAACTAACGAGTGCGAAATTTCAGACTTTTGCTTATAACTCCAGAACGGTTGGGCCTAGCTACATGAAATTTTGACAGCAGTTTGAGATTAATGAGTGGTATGTTTGTACCAAATTTTGAGGCAATAAGTCACGTGACTTCGGTTTTAGAACCCGAAAACCGGTCCGCTAGTGTGGCGTAAAAAGCGGTCTCAGTCAAAAACGGCTTAAAGGCCACCTAATGTCTGCAAACCAATGCACTTAAAATGCAATAAAAAAGTATTACTAATCGAATGCTGAAAACGTGGTTTAGATGCTCGTTCTCAGTTTCAAGCTTTCGCGTTTTTAAAAAGTGACATGACGTCATTAGACCCAGGAGTTTGGTGCCTTCGACTCTACTTTGAGGTAATTACGCCTTTTTTGCACAACACTTTTTGACTAGCAAGCTGTTAGTTATCACATGCCTTTCCAAAATCGCCTATTCTCTGCAAAGATAAATTAGTCGAAGGCACCTAACTCCTGGGTCTAATGACGTCATGTCACTTTTTTAAAACGCGAAAGCTTGAAACTGAGAACGTGCATCTAAACCAGGTTTTCAGCATTCGATTAGTAATACTTTTTTATTGCATTTTAAGTGCATTGGTTTGCAGACATTAGGTGGCCTTTAAGTACGGCAAAAAATATTTCATGTGGTTGTATGTCTCAAGATACCCTTTCATCCCAACCAACCCACTTTTGGCCGCGATGAGGTTTATTTCTTTTTTTTTCCTTTTTTTCTTCCTAATTTTTGTACGCTCTTCTTCTCCTAAACCACAACACATCCAATTCTAATTTTTGTGTAAAGTTGTTGAGATGCAAACGCAATTATTTCTCCCGAAATTTTTTGGGGCAACTCTACCGGGAACCCCCCCAAAATGGGGTCCCGAAAAACCCATTTTTTGAACGGCTCAAGCTAGGGTGCTAGTTCTTTTTTGATATCAGTAGATATTCAACAGAAAAATATTTTGACATAGTTTGGGGGTGCCACCCCCCCGGGGACCCCCCAAATGGACCCCCCAAAAATCAATTTTTTAAATGGCTCAACTTGGGTGCCAGTCTGTTTTGATATCAGCAGATATTTAACAAACAAATATTTTGACATAGTTTGGGGGTGCCACTCCCCCAGGGACCCCCAAATAGACCGCCAAAAATCAATTTCTGAACGGCTCAAGCTAGGGTGCCAGTGTTTTATGATATCAGGAGATACTTAACTGACAAATATTTTGACTCTATTTTTCTGGAGGTTCTATAGTCAGATATTTTTGAATAATTGCTGATTTTACGGTAGACAAAAAGTACTTTTGAGCGTCACAGCATTAGCTATGCGTCGGTCGTTCACTGGGTTTGCTGGCAAACTCCCATTTAGTTATTGTTTGCTTAACAAATTAACTACAATCCTTTAATGACGGCGTTTGAAAACAGTTAAATGATTGCGTTTGAAAACAACCGCTGACGTTCATCGGTTACGTAAAGCAGATAAAATGATGAAAAAATAAACATCAGTTTAAGGCAGTGGTTCCCAACCTTTTTCTAACCGTGACCCATTTTGAAACATTTTCCATGGCCCTATTTTCAAAGTATTGCTCAATTGCAATTTTCCACTATCATGAGCAGTAGCGTAGCCAGGATTTCGCAAAGGGGGGGGGGGCTTTTTTTTTTAAAGCTTGGAAGCTTGAAATATCAGTAAACGAACTTGATCCAAATTTTCATCAGTCTTGAATTAGATTGATGCGGTTTTTCTGTCAAAACCTGGTGATCTCCAAAAAAAAACAAAAAAAAAAACAGTCAACTCGCCATTCACCGCAACTTCCAGCAAGCTTTCAAACCAGATCAATAAATAGCTCATCGTGCAAATACGACTTTTTCAAACCAAAATGCTCTGTGGCCCACTGCAAAATACTTCTGTGGCCCACAGATTGAAAACCACTGGTTTAAGGGTTGTGCTTTGTGCGACAACTGAAAATGAAAAACAGGAAACGAACTGAAAAAACTTTTTTCAAAACTTGACTTTTTAAAAATTAACTAAAATATCAATCAATTAATGTTATTTCCGAAGCACGAAAATGTTAGCACAGCTTGCAGATTTACGTCTCTGCGCCCTATGTCCCTGCGCCCTTATGTCCTGCACCCTTATGTCCTGCGCCCTTATGTCGGGTTTCGCATGAGCTGACCTACTGTAATACAAAAAACTCCGTTTGCTCAGTTATCTGCTAAGGCAGAGGATATTTATTTGGGCGAAATGAAAATGGTCCGAAACTTTTTTTATCGAATTTAACTTAACTTCGAACACATACCACTTTAAATATTAAAAATTTAAAAACTATCTAAAACCCGACAGACTGTTTCACCTATAAAGAGATCATCAGGGGTCTTATTCAAATAGAATTTGACTTAGCTGGATTTGCCGAAAGTTGCCATTACACCAAAAAACAGTCGGTTAAAAGTTTATTATTTTTAAGCATTGTTTTGATCTCTCTCCCCAACTTCTTGTTTTTGCCACTCTTTTCAACAGGTTATTTTTCAGTTGAACATTACTGTGTTGTATCTAATTTGGTTTCGCCTTTACCTCTCTTTTTAAAAGCGATAAAAGTACGTTTTTTTGTTGAGGAGTAATCTCTCTAGTCGACGAAGTTATTTCACTTTGATTGATGACGCCGTTGGAGGTTTGATAACGTCATCGATGGCCAAATTGTGTTTTGGCTATTCATAATGAATAAAATTACGCTTTTTTGTCCATTACAACACGCTTATTTTGCAATTCAATACTATTTCGTCAAAGATAGCAAACATATTTGTTTTTAATGAATTGCTCAATGCTCGGTAAATTTATTCAAGTGAAAAAACAGAGTTTATTGTTATCGCAATTCAAGGTTGTCACGTTTCAAAAGATTTCAAGGTACCTTGTTGGGGGACCCTCCGAATGGGCCCCCAATATTTCAAATTTCACTTTTTGTGGTAAGTGAATGAATACAAAAAAGAGATGAAACATGACAAAACTAGGGGTACCTCGTCGAGGATTTTACCCTTAAATGGACCGCCCAAAATATGATATTTTTAACTACTTGCGCTAAATGGCTGAGATTTTCAGTATGGCATTAAAAAAAGGTAAAACATGACAAAACTTGGGAATGCCATGTTAAAATGTTAGGCCCGCAATTAAACCCAAAATTTAAGATGTTTAACGCCTTAAGCTAGATTGCTGAACTTCTCAGAATGGAGGTACCAAAGAAAGGTAAAGCGTAACAACTTGGTAAAGAAACAAAAGGTTAAAGATTCCAAGTTGTGGAGTTTCCCCGAAATCAACCTTCACACTTCCTGGTTTTGAAGCAGTGGTGTCGAGGGAGCTTTTTTCTTGTGCCTTAGATTTTTGAACAATTTGATTTAGAAAGTCAATGTTAAGAATTGATTCAGAAGTTATACAATATCCAATACTTTGGATCAGAGATGGAAATCGGTCCGGTCGACCGGTCGGGTTTCCGGTCGGGTCGAGATTCTTCGACCGGCCGGTCAAGCCGGTTGAAACACCAGTTAAATTCTCCTTTCTTGCAGCTAAAAGACATCTAAGCACCAATCGAAATATGCATATGTATTTCATTATAAATAAAACTTTTTATAAAAAACAGTATCAACAAACCACACCTTTTGAAAGCACTTGTTGAATGGTTTCAAGCTGCGACTAATATGCTGTGGCCATGAAGACACGGAAATCCAGGGGCGTATTTAGGGGGGCATCGTGCCACGCTCCCCTCGTTGGGCCACGCACAAAGCAAAAAAGTGCAAAATATACGTTAAAGTCGCTTAATTAGATTATAGTAAAGCTTGCTTGTGGAAGAGGCTTACGCTACCTGCCATTTTAGCATCATTTTAATCAGCTTGAGAGTAGAAGTGGCGCAGATTTCCGATTTTTTAGTGCATGCTAAATTTCAACCGAAGGAGTACGGTGGTCAATGAAAAAAGAAATCGATTGGATCGTGAAGCAGTAGAATTGCTAGTGGTGCGCAAGGAGGCACAACTAAACGAACTTTGGCCGAAAAAGCTGCAATAACTACTTACATATTTCGTTACGGCAATGGTATTGACCTAAGCGAAGACTATTATTTTATAGCTATCACTTAACTGATTAAAGCATTTTCTTTGTGAATCTGATATACGTTCGTTTTATTCGTTATTTTTCCATTTTGATATTAAAAGGGCATTCAAGTCAAGTTTTTCACTATTGACCAAAATGTTAGCCTAAAATACATTTTCACCAAATTTCAACTTAGGACTCATGGCCGTTTTCAAGATATTGCAGTTCAATGTTAACCATTTTCCACTTACTTCAGTGTTACCATTTAGCCAGTATTGAGACAGAAAATTAACTTTTGGAAAGTTGGCTTGAATTTACATGAAAAGCTGCTGATTTACAATTATTCTGACCCTTAACTTTGTTTTGACAACAACACTTCCGAAAATACTTATTGAGTTACAAATATGCAGTAATTTTTTGAAATTTTGTTTGTCGTTGGCAACCCTGGCAAAATTTCTAAGGGAAAAAAGCCTTTCTAAGGGGAAATCTAAATTGTTATATCTTGGTAACGGAAGGTTGTAGAAAACTCAAATTTGGTGAAGTTAGTCTTCAGGACTATCAAAATTTTTTAGAGAAAACCGAGCAAAAATTTTATGACCTACATGCCCTTTTAAACTATACATAAAGCATCAAGATATACTTCACGCAAGACTTGAATTTTCAATGATAAAGTTGGCTTTAAACAAATCCTTGAAATGATACGTTACACTTACCGGTAATCACCGCTACAAATAACTTTTTGGGTTTGGCGGGAGAAGGATATAAGAAAATTGCTGGCCGTCTCCTAGTACAGCACAGCAGCCTACCAGTTTACCACATATAGATTTTAAGTAACCATTAAAGTGGAATAAGCCCAGTAACAAACATGTTTAGTAAATAAAATATAAAACAAATCAACAACTGAAGATTATTTTCATTCTCAAGTTTTAATTTTCAGATGAAATTCACATGATTTGATTAAAGTTAGAGTCAACTACAGTTTTTAATTAGATGCATTGAACAGTGAACAAAAACCTTCTGTAAAAAAAACAGTAGACCGGGCCGGTCAGAAACCGGTCGGCCGGCTGGTCAACCGGCGTAGAATTTGAAATTTATCGGTCGGATCGGGTCGAGAAAATCCTGACCGGTTCTATCTCTGCTTTGGATTGCAATATCAGAATTGTGCGCTCACGAATGAAAGGTGGGTGTAAAATGTGTTTGATAGTAAAATAT
Source organism: Trididemnum nubilum (assembly GCA_963965965.1). Classification (NCBI taxonomy): domain Eukaryota; kingdom Metazoa; phylum Chordata; class Ascidiacea; order Aplousobranchia; family Didemnidae; genus Trididemnum; species Trididemnum nubilum. Next base: position 406,323 of record OZ014484.1, read on the forward strand.
TCGTGCAACCACAGGCCTTAGCATATGTCTGTCAGAGGAAGGCAAGAAATCTGATTGTTGCAATAACCATAGGTGGGCAAGTTAACGCAAAACGTTAGCTTCGTTAACCACTAGTCCGTTAACAAACTTCACACCTCCGTTAATGTTAATCCGTTATTTTCAGCTTTAATTAACGAAGTTAATAAAGTCCGTTAATTCGTTAACATTTTGCGTGTAATTTACATTTCTTTTTATTCACTCGCTTCTAGAACACGTAGTGACGCTGTTAAGCTGATTGTAAGGAAATATTTATTGCTATGGTGGTCTTTTTGTGTTTTGAAAGTCACATTTTACAGTCTAATCTAATTTCAAGATAAAAGTAAGTTCAAATGCACAACGAAGCTGCATGGTATTAACGATAGAAACCTTAACGGACGTTAAAAGCAACGGAAGTTACTTTAGTCCGTTAACAGCACTTAACGGAAGTTAATTTAGTCCGTTAACATGAAAAAACTTTTTAATGGATTAACGAGTTAATGAAAAAGTTAGCTTCGTTATTAACGGATTAACGATTAACGGACTTGTGCCCACCTATGGCAATAACACATTGCTTGAAAGTCACTAGGATTGTAAAGACAGCTTGATGTTTTAGTGTAATGAAGTGAAAAACTGTTAACTTCTTTGTGGTGAATATAAACAAGCGGTGTAAACTGTATTCTTATGAGCTCAATTGATTATTATTATTGATTGTTATATTATTTATGTTTTCTAGACATTTCAATTTTAAAAGGGAGTAACCAAAAGCCTCTTAAAGTTCTGTCTACAAACTGTTAAAGTTCGTGAAACACGACAAAATAAGCGATGTTTTTAAACTATCGGCCCGATTATCAACGGTCATTTCGCCGCAATTAGAAGGCTGTTTTGAACCTTAGTAAAGTTCTGAAGTTCAATAAAATATGGTTATTGTCCCGAAGTCCCCGAATCTCACTTGAACCTTCTTGTTCGTTACGTAATTGCCTAGCTGTTGCTTCGAATTATTGGATTATCTTGAAGAAAATCAGCTCAAACAACTTTATGAACTGGTACCAACAAAACGCTGAAGTTGAGCCCCTACTGGCTACTATACGTTCGCTATCTGAAGTACCGTAACAAAGATATTTGCTTATGACGTCATTATGCTTCCATTGTTCACATCAAATGACTGCACAAATGTTACCACAGACATTTGGCACATTTTGAACAAACTGGCTTATTAAACTTTTAATTTTTTCACTCCACCCTAAAATATAACTAACCACGAAAATTCAACGCGTTTGCTTTGCTATTTATTTTCTTTTCAAATAATGCTGTTGTTTTTAATTAATTTACTAGGTTATTCCAATACGACTGAAGATTCTACTACGCAAATGGACCCCTCTGTCGCTGCTTCTACGTCATTTGAATCGTCATCGGAGATCGCTTCAACGACATCGCAAACTACGTTTTTCACGACGTCACCATACAATGCATTGACGACGTCGCTACCTCAAAGTAAGCTGGCGCTGTAACATATTTCTTGGATGGCCCCGACTTCCAGCCGTCCTGTCTGCGTTGAGCCGGTGTTGATAGTAAAAGCGGCCGCATGTTTGTGGCCGGCCATTGGCCGCACGAAGACGATTGATAATCGTCACTGTACGTGTATGGTGAAACTATTGACCACTTTTAAACATTTTCATCGAGGCTGGATGGGCAGTTCGTTATAAGCCGGCTTCAACTCTTCAACAAAAATTTCAGGATTTTTAAGCTCCAAAAGTAGTTTTTCAACTTATTCCGTATAGTTGGGAGTTCGATTCTCAACCTAGCACAACTTTACAAACTTAACAAGAGCGAAATTCGGGCCCCGACTCCCCAACGTTGGTGGTGATTTGCCACTTTTTTTATTCTGCTGCTTCATTTCACAGGCATCCTGATGGAGTTGGAGGACTTACTGGTGCTTCTTGGTAGAGGTTTCCAATGCCGGGAGAATTGTACCATGGAGGTCGTCGCAATCGTCATTGAATTTGAGGAGAAGATGAACCAGGTGGCCCGTGAAGCACTCGACCGGAACCAAACTTTAGTCGTTACAGCAAACTTTCAGATGGAGACCAAATACGTCAACAGCTCCAACTCCACAAATCTGACCTTAAGTAACGTCAACTACTATCTCGAGGAGTACGTTTCTCTTTATTACGTCGTAGCAGGGCAATTTTTGATGAAAAAAAGTTTAGCGAATTATTTGATTGATGACGCACAAAGTGGTATTCATGGAGACGTTAGTTTCGTCATAGCGACCGAAAGCATTCCGTGTTTGAGCATCACCGGATACAACGTCAGTGGCTCCGCGATTACAGACGCTTCCGTCGATTTTACGTGGTACGGAAATGACGTCATATTCGAAGAGGTTGCTTCAATTGTGCGCAACACCAACGATGAAGTTAGAATTCGCAGTGTCATTCCGCGCTGCCGATTTATCGACACGGTGACTCAGCGGTTTTCAGAGCGCGGTTGCCGCACAGTCATCGCGCTCAGCCTCCGATCGTTCACCCCAGTGCGATGCGAGTGCACCCACACCACCGTGTTTGCCATTCTACTGTCGGTCAGTGCCCGGGTAGTGCCATTTGGCGTCAAGGTGAGTTTCTGGTAGTCGTTGTGTTTGGCCTAATGAGGAGCGCAACGCAGCGAAATGAAAACTTTGTTCATCAGACCCAGCGATTGATGAGAATAATAGCGAGTTTGGGATTTTGCAAGCAATTAATATTTTCTGAATTGCAAAGTATTTTAAATATTTTTCAAATTTTAGGGGGAGCATTTTCAATACGTAAAGAAAGATTATAATGAACTTTCAGAAACCTAAAAGAAATGAGGTCTAGTTTCAAATAATTCCTTCTTCTGGTATCGCAACGCGCTTTCTCTAAACGGGAAGCGATGAAATCAAATTTTTTAATTTACGCGATGAAAACTAGTTTGCGGGCAGAAGCTTAGCCAGGGGGGACCCGGCTCCCCCTCAACTGAAATGCCACCAATGACAAAAATGCGACAAAAAACTTATTGTTTCTTGAGTTTCAGTTTCTTTTAGCATCTTCGCGTACAACAGTACACGCATACTGCAGTAATTAACAATATCATTGACGACCAGGGAGAAGAATATCAATTTTTTCCTGGGGAAAGAGGATGCATGTGATCGAACGAAATGGCGAGGCATGGTAAAGACAATGACCACACGAAATCCGGCCAATTCCGTCAACGGGGACAATACCGGATCGAACATGTGATATGATGATTGACGACCAGGGAGCCCGGGTCCCTCAATTCAATTTTTGCCAACCAATTTAAATGTATTGCTCGTATGAAATTAAGGTTTTTTGTTCTTAAAGTTGCTACCTCAGGCCCTCATCTAATCTTTTTATGAACGTAATGTAATAACCAGGGACGGATTTACAATATGGCACAGTGCAAGGAGCCCCGTGCTCAGATCATAAGACTTTTTTGGTCTTCACCTATATTTGGCAGAAAGATGTTACGAAAACCCCAAAATGCCGAGGACCGCGGGCAATAACATGGTTGGTGTAGGCGTAACCATCTATTGTACCATTTTTCAATGGGAGCAATTCACCTCCACCTCGGCAGTTTTTTCGCGCCAAAGTACTTTTGAAAAATAAATTAGCCAGGAGAAATGCTCATTGAAAAAATTATTGAATTTGATTTGAGAGGAGCTGAACCCACTGTCCGTACATGTTCTACTAAACTGGTTATTTTCATAACAAAACGAAATCTCATAAGGAAGATCTTCGAGTAAATTATTATTTACTGCTCAAATATTGCAGAAAGCAATGTATCTTATTTCCTCCTACCTACGCCAGCTCACTTACAAAATTTAACACCAAAATGCAAGATTTTAAGCGAGTTTTGAGCTTAAATTGCAAGTAAAAGGAAGATTGAATAATTTAATTTTTTCATTTTATTCAAAACAACGTTCTCCGATGTAGTTTTTTTATTACAGTTAACGTTTCGCTCCCCAGTCCGGGGAGCATCCTCAGAACAGTAACGCATTTCTTGTTTGCAAAAATACAAATGAAACTTATAAGAAAAATGCAAGTGACCAGGAATACACTCTTGTGACGTAACAACCAAAAAATATACAACATTTCTTATTACAACATGCAATATCACAGAAAAATTATTACATCTGCCAAAAGTATTATACAATGTGTATTAAGTTACGTATGGCCTATCAAAAAAAATTACCATCAAAAAACATAACATGAAAATTAATCCATAAGCATACCATAAACAACGGGCATGTTAGCGCCGTCAATTCTGTTTAAAACGTTTACTTCAGTAGCTCTTTGATTTATGAAAAAACTCTCCGCTGTGCGGCGTTTACTGTAATTGGCTTCCATTTTCAAAATTTTAGCTTCATCCCACGCTATAAAATGATCAAAATCTACGATATGTTGGCACAAAGCGGACTTTTTTACATCCATTCTTTTGACTGCATCGAAATGTTCACGTTTTCTGGTTTTCAAACTATCTCACCCTCGATCTCAACCGCCTGACTCATACTCCGCTTTTACCTCAATTCCATATGTGCACGGAGTTTCTGAGCCTATTAAGAGAGTTTTGGCCCAAGTTGGCATTGGAGTGGCTTTAAAACCACACTGTATGTTGTCATCTGTTTTTCGCATACCTAAGGATCGTATTGTGGAGTCTGAAAAAAGTGGGCTTGTGTATGAAATTCCATGTCGTGATTGTGATGCAGTATATATTGGGGAGACTGGGCGTAGTTTGAAAACCAGAAAACGTGAACATTTCGATGCAGTCAAAAGAATGGATGTAAAAAAGTCCGCTTTGTGCCAACATATCGTAGATTTTGATCATTTTATAGCGTGGGATGAAGCTAAAATTTTGAAAATGGAAGCCAATTACAGTAAACGCCGCACAGCGGAGAGTTTTTTCATAAATCAAAGAGCTACTGAAGTAAACGTTTTAAACAGAATTGACGGCGCTAACATGCCCGTTGTTTATGGTATGCTTATGGATTAATTTTCATGTTATGTTTTTTGATGGTAATTTTTTTTGATAGGCCATACGTAACTTAATACACATTATATAATACTTTTGGCAGATGTAATAATTTTTCTGTGATATTGCATGTTGTAATAAGAAATGTTGTATATTTTTTGGTTGTTACGTCACAAGAGTGTATTCCTGGTCACTTGCATTTTTCTTATAAGTTTCATTTGTATTTTTGCAAACAAGAAATGCGTTACTGTTCTGAGGATGCTCCCCGGACTGGGGAGCGAAACGTTAACTGTAATAAAAAAACTACATCGGAGAACGTTGTTTTGAATAAAATGTTTCATCCCGATGAACGAGCTCCTAGCTTCATTTTCAAACAAATCGAAGAAAATCACGGAAGAACAGTTTTGCAAGAATCAAGGAAACTTGTAAGTCAATATTTAACAATTGAAAAGCAATTTTCTCATCTTAGGTTTAACCATGCCCGCAAAAGTTTGGGGATTTTACCTAGAAGTTTAAGATTTTCTCCCCCAATAAAATCTCGAAAGGGGTATCGGATAGCAAAAAAATTTGGCTGGCAGTTTCTAAATCTCCGAATTACTGAATGCCATTCAATAATTTCTAAATCAGAAAAAATTAAACTGGAATTGTTTCAAAAACTGGCGAGCATTTTGAGGTCTGATGAAATCGAGTTATTGAAAAATTATGCAAAAATCAAATCGAGGAAGCTACAGAGCGATTTGGATGAAAAGCATTCTAATAAATTAGAACGGCTTCTTGGTGGCTCATTCGACAAAAAACATCCCTCCTCCACTCAAAACTGGGTTAGAAATTATTCGTCACGGCCACTAACCCAATCTCAAATTGCGGTTTTGCAAAAAGGTAGCAAATTTGCAGTGGCACCAAACAAAATTCCGACTTTGGCTTTTGTTTGCGGCGTGGAGCAAGGATTACATCAAGTTAAACACGAAAAGAAAGCTCTTATAAATTATACTAGGGCTCAAGTTGTTAAGATCTTGAAAGAGGCAAAGCCACCGAAGAAAAATTTAACAATCAATGAAAGGAAAGCAATTAAAGAACTACAACAATGCAATGACATCATAATCATCAGTGCAGATAAGGGAAATTGTACAGTTGTTTTGGATAAATTGGATTATCACAATAAATTAATGTTGCTTTTACAAGATCCAAAAACCTACAATATCATGAAAAAGAATCCGATTTTATGCATTGAAAAACGGTTAAATAACTTTATTTGGAAATTGTTTAAAAGTGACAAAATTTCGTTTTTTATGTATAAGTGCCTACGTTCATGTGATTCTGCTTTGCCCCGTATTTACGGCCTACCCAAGATCCATAAACCGAATCTTCCTCTGAGACCCATTGTGTCATTTATAGGATCAGCTACATATGAATTGTCGAAATTTTTGAAAAATGTTTTGTCACCGTTAGTTGGTAATTCTGTGCATACTGTAAAAAACTCGATTGAATTTATAAACATGATTGAACCTGTTCGTATTAATCAGTACGAATCACAAGTGTCTTTTGATGTTGTGAGTTTGTTCACTTCAGTATCACTTGAGGCAGCTAGAACTATTGTGCTTGATAGACTCAGTAACGACAGCACATTGGAAGATCGTACAACTCTTTCCATTGCAGAGTTAACAGAGGCCCTAGATCTTTGTTTAAACTCATCTTACTTCACATATGACAGTACTATCTACAAACAAGTTTTTGGCACTCCCATGGGTTCACCTTTATCTCCAATAATTGCGAACTTGGTGATGGAGGATTTAGAGCAAAAAGCCCTGACTATTTTTCCCAACCCTCCATCAATTTGGGTCCGTTATGTTGATGATGTTTACGCAATCATGGAAACGGAGCATATCGAGTCCTTCCACCAGTATCTTAACACGATAAACAGCTCGATTCAGTTTACAAAAGAGATAGAAGCTTCGGGTTCTCTTGCATTCTTAGATGTTTTTCTTCACCGTGAGGCTGATGGCTCTTTTTCCACTAATGTTTACAGGAAGCCCACGCATACCGGTAAGTATCTACCTTATACATCTCACCACCCTACAGCTCAAAAGCTCAGCATTGCCCGAACCCTCTACTCAAGAGCAGATAATGTAATCAACAAGCCAGAACATAAATTGGCCGAGTTCGATCACATCAACCAAACACTACAAAACAATGGATTTCCTAGACATATGTGCTCTAGCGATCAATTTCTTGCTCAGCAGACCGAATCTCACCCTCGATCTCAACCGCCTGACTCATACTCCGCTTTTACCTCAATTCCATATGTGCACGGAGTTTCTGAGCCTATTAAGAGAGTTTTGGCCCAAGTTGGCATTGGAGTGGCTTTAAAACCACACTGTATGTTGTCATCTGTTTTTCGCATACCTAAGGATCGTATTGTGGAGTCTGAAAAAAGTGGGCTTGTGTATGAAATTCCATGTCGTGATTGTGATGCAGTATATATTGGGGAGACTGGGCGTAGTTTGAAAACCAGAAAACGTGAACATTTCGATGCAGTCAAAAGAATGGATGTAAAAAAGTCCGCTTTGTGCCAACATATCGTAGATTTTGATCATTTTATAGCGTGGGATGAAGCTAAAATTTTGAAAATGGAAGCCAATTACAGTAAACGCCGCACAGCGGAGAGTTTTTTCATAAATCAAAGAGCTACTGAAGTAAACGTTTTAAACAGAATTGACGGCGCTAACATGCCCGTTGTTTATGGTATGCTTATGGATTAATTTTCATGTTATGTTTTTTGATGGTAATTTTTTTTGATAGGCCATACGTAACTTAATACACATTATATAATACTTTTGGCAGATGTAATAATTTTTCTGTGATATTGCATGTTGTAATAAGAAATGTTGTATATTTTTTGGTTGTTACGTCACAAGAGTGTATTCCTGGTCACTTGCATTTTTCTTATAAGTTTCATTTGTATTTTTGCAAACAAGAAATGCGTTACTGTTCTGAGGATGCTCCCCGGACTGGGGAGCGAAACGTTAACTGTAATAAAAAAACTACATCGGAGAACGTTGTTTTGAATAAAATGTTTCATCCCGATGAACGAGCTCCTAGCTTAATTTTTTCAATTGGCTTTCAATATTTGTTAAAAATTTAGTTCTTTTAAATGGCACTGAACACTTGCGAAATGTGATCCAATGTTATTAAAATAGCTTTTTTTTCCAAAAATTTACAAAAAATTGCCCAGCGGCTGTGGCTTCGCCCCCATGTCTGTGATACGTTTGAGTTACACTACCTTGCTGAAGACGTATCCCAATTTATACATTTTTGTTTTTCTACTTTAGGTTTAAGTTCTCTCCTTTAAGCAAAATCCTGGTTTAGAGCAAAAATAGACCACGGCTTTTGATCTTCCGTTCTACAAATCTTTGCCCCACAAAAAGTTCTTCTGCCGAAAATTTCTGACGACGTCATTGCACATGATTTGTGCTTTGCCCCCCCCCCTAGCAAAAATCCTGGCGACGCCAATGTTTGCGGGACATATCTCCGCGTCATTGCGCCAGCGCAACATTGCTCCTTTCAAAAAGTGTTGCAGCGGGGGCGAGCCGATGGCGACACTGAGTCAGATTTGACTGGCCCGAAGAGAAAGGATTCAAACCCCAACTCAGCTACTCCTATGACGCACCGTTTTCGCTTAAGCGCGTGCTGTCATTTCAGCATCGCGATTCTCTCACTATATTCAATCATTTTGCGGCTGCTGCTTCCACAGATCACATCGTACATCACGGAATCGCTGTCGGTGGTTAGCCTGGTTCTGACCATTTGCCTGTTGGCTCGGTACAAGAAGCGTATCGGGAGCGACCGGACCGTGATCCAGATCAACTTATCCGCTTCACTGCTTTGCCTTCATACAATTCTGCTCTTTCACGACCTCTTTCGGATGTCCGATGGATTATGTGTAGCCGCCGCTGTCGCCACGCACTACTTCTTTCTTTCAACTGGTAAGTAGCAGGAGCGCCGTGCCTTGAAAATTATCGCAGCTTTGGAGTAAATTTTAATGATTTTGAAAAAACTGCAAGTCCATTTTTGCTTTACCACAACCTCTGTTTAAGCACAATTACAAAAATGTAGTCATATTTGAAGATAACGCGCGGCTTACAGTCACTCTAGAAACTATGAAGGGGGTGTAACTACACTGTACGTTAAATCTTGAGCGTATGAACGTATCTTTGTTAGTTCAATCTAATTAACTGGCAGCTTGTATACTCTGGTGAGGCGATACACCGGGAGTTCCGAATTTCTGTTTGAAATAAATTATGGATCAGCTGGTGATTTTACTCGCAGTATATACCGGAGAAGGCAGTCCTTGGTAATCGTGAAACTACTGCCAAAAAGTCGGTAAAATAGCTTCTCGCTCAGGGACATAGACCGATTTTCCCCCATGAGCGAAACTTTACGGCCGTTTGTGTTTTTTGCCACCATTCATTCATTTTGCAGCGATTTGGATGAGTGTGGAAGGCGTCCGCTTATACACACGGACCTCAGATGACGTGTTGAGGCTTCACGCTTCCAACCCCAAGCGTGTGCTCGCCTTCAATCTGGGCCTCGGATGGGGAATCCCATTCTTCATCACGACCGTGTTTGTGGCGATTGGGTGGACTTTGAATAGTTACATGAAGGAAAATTACTTTCACCAAATGGGGAATGGAGCCGGTTTGCCCAAGTACGACATCTGCTGGTTAGATTCAAGCAGCGCAATCTACTTCGCCTCAGTAGTGGCCCCCATAACGATCGCACTCATTCTCAACCTACTCATCACAAGTAAGGTAAGTTTTCTTTATCTCGTATCTTATGTTGACGACCACTTGAGGTACCGGCAATGCATTCGGTTTTTACCATCTCTGTTAATGACAAGAATAATGCCTTAAAACGTAGTTATATTTTTAATTAGAAAAACAGTGTTTTCTGACGAAGTATGGTAAGGTGGCCTCAACCACTAAGGGTTAAAAGTTCGATTCTCTGTGTAGTTGCAAAGTAGGTGTCAACTTTCTGCTTTAGTTAGCTTTTTTTTTTAATGAAAAAATATACATAAACTCACGAATATTAAACAATCAATTCAAGACATGCTTTTCAATAAAATCAGCTTTTAGTAGAGTAGGGATACAACTTTTTGACTTTTTTTTCTAAAATTGATTTCCAGTAGCACCAATCGATGAACTTTTGCTTATAACAGCTTGAAACGATGTTTATTCCGTTGAGTTAACAATAAAGGTCGCTAACAAATCAGTTTGAAAAATTCGCTATTAGGCTCTACTATATATACGAGGTGATTGCTGATTGAGTTAATTTAATAATACTAGTTTGTGATGTCACTATTACCTTGTTGTAGTAATGAAGAAGATAATAGTGACCTTATAACTAATATTATTAACTTGAGACAAGTGTTTGGACAAGTTCTCTTTCTTCGAACGTTAAGGCTATCCCGTCAGTTTTCCGGCGAAGGCAGAAAAATACCAATCTCTGGTCAGCAATAAAAATCCATAAGCTCTCTTCAAAAGACAGCTGAAGTGAATCAGCATTTGATCAGCACATTTCACCACAAGAATTGGAGCTTACACTTTATTGATCAACGAATACAAGGCATTGAACATCAAGTTGTGGTTAAAAAAAAAAAATTAACAGTGGAAATCATGGCGGCAACACGACAAATGTCAACACGGGAGAGAAAATAAGGGAGATCATTTTGAAAAAATGGACAGACCCATTTTTATCAAGTACCGGCACTATGTATTTGATCGCATTCTTTGCCTAGTCAGGGATGATGAGCTGCATGGCTGAACTAAATCTCCTGACTTTGCATACTTTTTTGTGAAGGATTTGGTCAGCAAATATGATCAACTGAAGGAAGCTATCAGCAGTGGAAATGCTCAGATTGTCAAGGAAATAAGCGCTTGGAGGGGCAAAATTTCTATACCGCCTAACAAATGTCTTTCGTCACATCATAGAGAAACAAAATAAGTTTTCTTTTCGAACTTCAGCAGATTTGCAATATAAGCAATGCACGTTGGAACTCTCGAGTCATCCTAGACCCCATTGCCTGGATGTTAATGCATTGGTTTAGCTCCAATTTTTCCGCGATGAGGAATTTGATAATCTCTGGATGGATTCCTGAAAGGTCTCAAATCAGCGGAGGAGACCTGGTGGGTGGCAATGCGACATGGCTTTTAATAATTATGTGGAAACCCTAAACATTTTAACCAAAAAATCAGCGAAGCACCAAACCCTTTTGGAAGTAGCCTGGCTAACAATGCATGCTGCATTGCGGTGTCAGCATATATGAAATCAAAATACGGTGCAAAACTGGTAAAAATTGCAGTTTCTAGATGTGAAGACCTGTTTAATCGTTTTTCGTCTTTGCTCTTCACCGTAAATGTGGTAAAAATTGCAGTTTTTGTGAAGTGAATATCTTTTTTAATCGGTCTTCACATTATTTAAAAAAAAAAGCCCCCAGCACCAATCCATTGCAAAATCCTGCCAATGCCACCTTTTCCTAATGCGTAAAAAACACTGGAAAAGAGATCACCCATCATTATTGCCAGATGAAACCAATGCTGCGAGGATTCAATAAAGGTAACGCACGAGTTGTAGGAGTTCTGCAAAAAGAAGTGTAATCCCCCAATAGGTTTATCTCATTAAATGGCACGGATTTGACCAGCCGACTTCATTGAGTGTTTTCTGAACATCATTACTGCTATGTAAGTAATTCTTGATGTTTTTGTTTAAAACCAGAAGAGGTTTTAAAATCAAGAATTGGTTAAAAAGTTGAAAATTGAATGATTTAAAATCGTTTTTTAAGATTTTTTAAGATACAGGGATATATTGTTCGAAAAAAGTTGTACCTCTAATGTATATTGTTATCTTGTCATGCAAGCCTGGCACCGTGATACAAAAATCGTGTAAAATATCTTCCTCGATAAAATAATGGTTACTACTCACAGGTACTCTTCACACTTATCCGAATGCACTCGTACACTTCAAAGCTGCAACACACGCGATCAAACAAGTTGGCGCAGACAAAGTCGACTTTCAAAGCGCTCTTCGTTCTTTTCACGATTCTCGGCATACCATGGGCAATCGGTTTTCTTACCGGTAAATTGTTGTTGTGTTTGCATCTACATTATTTTTGTATGTTAGTTTTTGTCTATTTTTAAAATTTTTATGTTTTTGTTTTAATCGTTATAATCAAATATTCAAATTTCAGCAAAATATTTTAATTGTTTTTATTTTAAGCTTAATTATTGTTTTAATTAATAATTAATTATTTTTCGCTAATAAATAAGAGAGAAAAACGGTAAGATTTCACGGTATAGGATTTTGCTTCTGGATTTCCCAAATTTCTCACGTCAGTTTGCGATATGTCCCGGCTTGGGATGCTGCAGCACTACGAGGCGCAACGTTATATTCCTTTTTCAGGACTGGAATCGCTGAGCGTTTCGGTGGCGATGATGTATGTGAACGCAATCGTGAACGGGATGCAGGGTTGCTTCCTCTTCCTGCTCTATTGCCTCTTCAACCCGACTCTCCGGGAACGGATCGAGGCTTCCGGGAGCCACCTCACCGCCCTCAAGAGCTCCTCATGGACTTCATGACGTCACAAACCTTATTTCCGCAATCACAATTGCGTCTTAAAAATACAGTAACAGTTTTGCAACAATTAAGCTTTTTATTTGTGCATTTTGTGACATTTTTGGCTCGTTGCCGATAAAGAAAAAAAGGATGGAGACCAAAAACAGCGTCAGAAAAAGTGGGCAATACATCAACAATTCAGTTTTGATCCGGGTTTTCCCGTCTACGGAGTTTGTCGGATTTCGTATGGCCATTGGCTTCTCCACGCAAAACAAACGGAAATTTGCCTTTTCAGAATGAATTAATTTTATTTGAATAAGATTTACTCCTAATGATCCCATTTACGGGTGAAACAGACTGTTGGGTTTTGTAGGGTTTTAGTTTGCATGTTTTTAGCCTGTGCTAATCCACTGTAATTACACTTGTGATAGCGGGACAAAATAGTAAGAAACTTTAGAAACATTTTTAAAACGACGTTTTGAAATCTACCAATGTTTAAGAATTTTCATTTCCAATGTCGTTTAAATTCATTATTTAAAGTTGATCAGAAGTGCATTCGTTAGGAACAATTTTTTCAAAAGGTTGACTGATGGTAAACCGTGTTGCGGTGTTGTTTAGTTATCAAGTAAAATCTTTCGTTTTACTTGCTCTATTACGCCGAAGCGTGTAACAAGTTTGCTGGTCCCATCTCTGCGTCGTTACTTATTTCCAAGAAATTGTTGCAGCTGTGGCAAGCCGTTGACAACACTGTGTCCGATTTGACCGGTCCGAGATTTGAACCTCAGACCTCCCGCTCCAAAGACGAACACGTTACCTCTCCACCAAAAACCAATTTTCAAACATGCCGAAGATTTCGGTTGCTTTCCCTGCCATTTCGTTTTTTAAGAAAAGTCAGGTTATATGTTGCCTACGGTTATGAAAAAATGTGTGACGGTGCATGGAATCGAATCCTCAATCTGAGATCGAGTCAGTTTCCATGCTGCTACGTCACTTGCGCGTGCAGAATTGCAGCTCCAGCTGAGGCGGTATTGGGCTGCAACCGCTCGATCAAGTGCGCTGCTTGATGACGTCATTTTGCAGCGGTCGTGTTACGTTGCGTCACACCGGAGCTTTTTCTCCGTTCACTCGACGAGGCGAGCGATTAGAAACGCGATTAAACAATCAATGTATTTCACCACGACTAGCATCAGTTTGACCAGGCAATTGAGTCAACATGGTTGTAGTTGGTCTTATTAGTTGCGAGTCTTTTTGTTGAAGTGTGTACAAAACAGTTAGCAGGACAGAGAAAGGCGACTTCTTTTCAACCTCAGCAGAGTGACAGCGTTTCCAAAATAAAACTTGAATAGAAAGTTCGGTAATTCCATACAGCAGAGTGCTTCATTTGAATAAAAGGAAATTCGAGAATCTTTTAGTTTTGGCATCTTTAGTTTCTTTTGTTTTTTCGTAGTTTTTTCTGGACTATTCTAGTGCTGTGCTCCTAAGCTGGGATGATACCAACTCGGTACAAGTGCCAAAGTATCACCAGCGGTGCCGCCCGATTAGCAGTTGTCGACTAGACGAAAGGCTTCAAAATTTAAAATTGATAGATTTTCAGACAGATAATGTCCACATTCTGCGCAAAATTGTGAGCATATAACTGGCTCGAGCGCAATTTTGTTGATTTAGAAAAGTTCGGTATGCTTGTCATACCCGCCTTACCAGCGTACAAGCTGCCAGTGGGTTGAAACAAACGAAACGCTGGCGTTTTAATTCCTTTAGTTTCAAAATAACCACCTCTTTTAGTTGAGCAAATTGATTACATGAAAAGTTTTTGAGAAAGTCAAGCGGGTCTGTTGCATTATGTTGATTGATAAAAGTGGTATTATTGAGCGCGATGACAACGCAGAGCACTGGGGGCATTCGGGATGGCGAAACCCGCCTGAACGGATTAGCTGAGGCACCAACTTCGTAGCTTATTATGGAAAGTAATTAGAGTGGTGCCCTTAACCAGTAGCGTATCCAGGGAGGGCTGCAGCCCCCCCCCATGGATATGCGGACCAAAATGCAGAATAAGGAATATACCACGTTTTTAGCTCTTCTGAGACTTTCTAGTGTACTGGCAGAATGAAATTGGTTAAAAATGATTTAAAGCATCTTTTGAAACATTTGTTTAGGGGGCTAATTTGTAAAAAATAAAATTCATAAATCAGTAAAACTAAGAAAGTATGATCACTTCTGAATAATGCTGAACATAGGTTTCACCAAAACTACAGATAAGCTCAGGAATAGGGGTGGGGACTATTCAGTGTTAGTTAATTACCAATCACTTCTCTCGAATCTCATTTCATTAGCCCCCAAATATCTTTTTCTTTAAAATATAGACGAAATAGATTATTCCTTGCACCTTGTGAGTTTTATTGAACTAAAGGAGTTAATAATTTACCAGCTGGTAAAAAAGAGAACTGAAATTTTACCATTAGCCACCTACCACGTAGCTCATGTATGGAACCAGTTTAATCATGATTTGCACAGCTAATTTTTATGCCACGTTTTAAAAGCATTAATTTTTGTCAAAATAGGCCTATAATTGTCATTTTTGCAAAAAAACACAAAATTTTCAAGCGCTGGAGGCTCCGCCCCCAGACCCCCGCGAAACACTCCTCCATTGCACATTTTTGGCTATGCGCCTGCCCTGACAGACCAAAACGGTATGAATTAATCAGGGCGTTTTGACACTTGACAGCCGTTTCTGTTCTCGATCGATTTCCCGTTTGAACTCTGCACTGCTTATCATAGAAAGTAAGTTGATTGCGTCATTTCATTCTGTTAATATTCGATGATCTTTTTCTGTTAATATTCATTCTGTTAATAGTCGCTTCAAACACGCAATCTGTTACCGCTAAACGCCTGTTCTCTAGAGTACAATGTTTCGTTTCATACCTGCCAAGTTAGTTTTACCAGGGATTTTACACCGTTTTTGGAAAATTTTTGTTCAATAGTCATAAAGATTATGTTTTTTCTATAAACGTCAAAAAATGGGACGTAAGTTGGATTGGGAGCAGGGTGGATAACTTGTTCGGTGTCAGGAAAAGGAAGACTGAATGATATAAACCGTTCCACGCACATCACGTGACCAATCCAATTTTGGTAACCCCCTTTTTGTCCAAATTGGGATTGGAGGAATGAAATTCGGCCTAATCCAGTTTGAACGAAATAAGGAGGTTCACCAAAATTGGATGGTCAGTTGGTCACGTGATGTGAGTGGAATGGTTAATATTATGCAGCCTAACTAAACCTTTGTCCGGCAGCTTGCCCGAGAGAATAGGCGTAGCCAAGGAGGAGGGGGGAGAGAAGGGACAAGGGCACCCCGTCCCTCCCCCAACTGAAATGCCACCAATGATAAAAACGTGACAAAAAGCCTATTGTTTCTCCAGTTTCAGCTTTTTTAGCATTTTTCGCTTAAAACTGTACACGCGTGCAGTAGTAATTAAAAACAATATTGACGACCAGGGGGCCCGGGCCCCCTGAATTCAATTTTTTGCCAACTAATTTGAATGTTTTACCTGGGAGAAACTGAGGGTTTTTGTACTAAAATTTGCTGCCTCAGACCCTCATCTAACTTTTTTATGAACGTAATGCAATAACTATGGCGGATTTACCGTTAGGCACAGTGCCAGGGGCCCCGTGCTCAGATGGTAAAACTTTTTTTGGTCTTCACCTACGTATATTTGGCAGGAAGATGTTGCGAAAATCTCCAAAGTGCCAGGGGCCCCGCACAATGTAAATCCGATCAACATGGTTAGTGGGCATTCGCATAGCCAGGATTTTTGATGGAGGGGGCCCAAACCACAAATCACATGCAATGACGTCATCAGAAAATTTCAAAAGAAGAACTTTATATGGGACAAAGATAGCGTAAAGTGGAAGACCAGAAGCCGAAGCCTGGTTTGGCACGTAACCAGGATTTTGCTGAAGGGAGAGGGCTTAAACCAAAGTTAAATAGCAAAAATGTCTAAAGCGAGAGACGCGTCGAGTAAACTTGTGTAACTCAAATGTACCCCAGACGGGGGTCTGGGGGCGGAGCCCTCAATCGCCGCTGGACGATTTTTAGAGATTTTTGGGAAAAAAAAGCTATTTTAATGCCATTAGATCACATTTTGCACGTGTTCAGAGCCATTTGAAAGAACCAGATTTTTAACATATGAAAGTCAGTTCAAAAATTAAATTTTTCAATCCTCCTTTTACTCATAATTGAAGTCTAAGAACACGTTTAAGATCTTACATTTTAGTGCTAAACTTTGTAAGTGATTTGGCCCAAGTAGCAGTAGGGGGATGTAAGGCACATTGCCTCCAGCAATATTTTAAGCAGTAAATAGTAATCTACTCAAAGATTTTTTTAAAGATTTTTGTTTTGTCATGAAAATAAACAGTTTTAGGAGTACATGTACGGCCTGAGCGCCCAGACCCTCTCTATTCAAACTTGATAATTTGTTCAATGAGCATTTCCCCTAGGTTTTTTTTTTTAAAGTAGTTTTTCGCGTAAAAATTAGCCAGATGGAAGAAATCATTATTGAAACATGGTGTAATAGATGGTTAGACCAACTTACCAGCATGTTATTGCTCGAACCGAATTTACATTGCGTGGGGCCCTGGTACTGAGGGATTTTCGCAACATTTTCCTGCCAAATATTGGTGAAGACCAAATAGATGTTTAACCATCTGAGCGTAGGGCACCTGGCACTGTGCCACATGGTAAATCCGGTCAGGTTTATTGCTTTATGTTCATAAAAAAGGTTAGATGAGGGCCTGAGGTTGCAACTTTTAGGAGAAAAACTCTTAATTTTACCCAGGTTATACCTGTAAATTGGTTTCCAAAATTGAATTGAGGGGGCCGGGCCCCCTGGTCATCAATTTATTGTTAAATAATGTATAAATGTTGTGCACGTGAGCTGTTGTACGCAAAGATGTTAAAAGAAACTGAAACTGAAGAAACAACAGACTTTTTGTCATTGGTGGCATTTCAGTTGGGGTGGGGAGCGAGCCCCTGGTTATGTTAGTGGGCGTAACCAATGCTTATACCATTTTTCAATAACAATTCAATCACCTCCATCTCGCCAGGTTTTTCGCGACAAAATACTTTTGCCAAAAAAAAATTAGCAAAGGGAAATGCTCATTGAACAAATTGAGGGGTCTGGGCCACTGAAACCGTACGTGTGCTCTACAACTGTTTTTTTTCTATGACAAAACAAAAATCGCTAAGGAAAACCTTCGAGTGGATTATTATTTACTGCTAAAATATTGCTGGAGGCAATGTACCTTACTTCCCCCTACCTGGGCTAAATTACTTACAAAAGTTAACCCCAAAATGCAAGACTTTAAACGTGTTTTGGACTTAAATTGTGAGTAAACCGAGGATTGAACAATTTAATTTTTTCAATTGGCTTTCAATTGTTAAAACTCTAGTTTTTTCAACTAGCTCAGAAAACGTACAAAACGGGATCCAATGGCAAAGATGAATACTTTTTCTAAAGAATTGCGAAAAATCGTCCCCAGACTCTCATAGCCTTCGGCGGCTGGGAGCTCTGCCCCCAGACCCCCTTCTGTGATACGTTTCAGTTACACTACCTAACTCAACATGTCTTCCAATTCAGGCAGTTTAACTTTTGGTTCAAGCCCTCACCCTTTAGCAAAATTCTGATTTAGTGCCAAACCAGGCTACGGCTTCTAATCTTTTTTTCTACGATATCGTTGTCCCACAAAAAGTTCCTGTTTCGAAAATTTTTAATGACGTCATTGCATGCAATTTGTGGTTTGCCCCCCCCTCAATCAAAAATCCTGGCTACGCCTATGTCCGAAAGGGTAAAGGCGTCGTTTTTACGACGATCCTGATCGCATGATTTGGGTTCAACCGTCACGCTGGTCACATTGTTACGTCTTTGGATCAGACACTTTACGATGGTTGTGTCTTTGCTTGGTGGCTTCGAATAAGCAGCAAATTCAGTGGACAAGAATTCGAAGAAATTCACAGGAACATTGGATCACTGGAAACTTCTAAGCAGGTGCGAACTCCTCCAACCACAAAGTAGTCATTGCAATGAAACGTGCGCGGATCGTCCAACAGTTTGCATCTGACGCTGTCCGCTTACAGAAGGATATGCGCCACAACTACAACAACCCCGTTGTCAGTCGTCGAAAACTTTGATGCGCTAGAAATACTGGTTACGACTCACAAAGTTATTGGAGACTGGGACTGTTGTAATTGTAATTACATTTTATTCACCAAGTTGCCGTGGCCAGAAGACAGCGAAGGGACCTTTTGGTCTTCGAGTCAAGCTGCCACCTGCCCACCTGTCTACCACACACGGCGGAGGCTTCACACTGTTCCTTTAATTGCTAAAGGTCAAGCAGGGAAGCTGTGAATACCAATTTTTATAGTTTTTGGTTTGACTCGACGGGGAATCGAACCCGAATCTACCGTTTCAGTAGCAGATGCTCTATCCACTCGACCACTGATCGGTTATCCACTAGATGTTGCTGCCGATCGTAAGCAGGCCTTTAACCAGAATTTTGCTTAGGGTGAGGGCTTGAGCTGAAATATTTCTATATGCATCCAGCCGGCGACATGTCAAACAAACTACTTTTTTTTTTTGAAAAGAAACTTATAAGAACACGAGGCTAAATTTTACCCAAAATTTAAGAAACAATCATTTTGTTCACTTTTTACGACGAAATTCAAATATTAATCAATTTAGTAAAAAGTTTTATGTTTTAATGTTGCACAGCTTCAGCAGGCGTAGCCAAAGGGTTGATTAGATCTTACGTCTTGGCACTTTTCGTAATGGTAAATCTGGCTCTGTACGGAGGTGGGCAGTGGGCACACGCTACTTCAAAAGTAGTTGTTAGGAGTAGCGCCACTACCGCTGCTTGCCCTGAGCAGTGTAGCTTGCTACAATTCGGTTTGATTGGTGACGTGGGATGGAAATTCACAACCACCATGTTTTGGTTTAAATTGCACTGAATATGACGCCACAAAGCGAGTTCATTGTTATCGTTTACACAGTCCTTTGTTATTCTTTCGTTTTGCTTGTTAAGGCCCAATGAAGTAACAAGACTTTAATTAGAGTTTTTTGTGCTGTGCTGTGTAGATTTGTAGGTAGTTTTAGATTAGCTGATTTGACAAGTTAGTTAGCATTTAGCTGCTCTGTAGTGTGAACTGCTGGTTGAAATGTAACTGCATCGGACATCAGCTCCTTATTGCGAAGATTTTTTAAGAGTAATGGCCGCTGGACCTCAAATTGTGGATTATGTTAAATTCAAAGGTGAGTTTATTGTAATTATATCTTTATTCACTACGTTGTCTTGTCCAGGAGACAGCGAAGGGACCAGAGTTGTAAGTCGGGCAGGCTTTTTGGATCAAAATCGGGCTTAAGATTGGCAAAATTCGGACTTAATTCAGTCTTCATTTTCGTACTTGACTAGTGTTTTCGCCTTTTAGATGCTATAAAAGTATCAAATCAGGTCGAGCGATAGCGCTTTCGTCGCTGGAGGTCTGAGGTTCAAATCAAACACAGTGTTGCCAGCGGCTCGCCACCACTGTGACATTTCTTTGAAAAATGCTAAGCTGTTTTGCCCGGGCGCAATGCCGCGGAGACGGGCCCCGCCAACTCGTTACACGCTTTGGCGTAGTAAAGCTAGAAAACGAAAGATTTGATTTGAATGACATGTTTGTTTAAGCATAAATGCGATTGTTATAGCACAATTTTTAATATTTCGTCACAATTTGTCAGGTTTGGGTAGTTTAATTACGACCAATAACCGTACACAATTTTAGGTTTAACCTATGTTTCGGACCTAGTTTTCGCTTCAAATTGCTCTTTGGGTTCGGGCTCGTACTTGGCTCGTTTGCAACTGTGGAAGGGACCTTTCGGTCTTCAAGTCAAGCTGCCACCTGTCTACCACACACGGTCAAGGCTTCACACTGTCCCTTTTATTGCTGAACGTCAAGCAGGAAACCTGTGAATACCAATTTTTATAGTATTTGGTTTGACTCCTCCGGGAATCGAACCCGAGTCGACCGTATCAGTAGCAGACGCTTTATTCACACGACCAGTGATTGGTATTGTTTTTCTGATCTTCTGCTTCACAACTGAGAACGCTCCTTGGCAGGAATCATCTTAACTAAAGATAAAACCTTCGGTTTCCTCTGTGCTTCCCGGTCTGATTGAATATTGATTAACGAGGAGCTTTACATGAAGTTGAATATAAGTGTTGTGCTCAGGGCCTCAGAAAGAAATTTTTCCAGGGGGTACGAAGGTCGATGCCGGGCCCCCAAATCTCTTCGGACACCAAAGTTGCGCAAAATATTTTTTCTGACTTTCTGCCAAATATTGTGAAATTTAGTCCGATTTTTTCCCCAAAATTAGGTGAAGACCAAAAGAAAAAAGAAAAAAAAAAGGTCTTCACTGAAATTCAGTCCCATTTTTTGCCCAAAATTTGGTGAAGACCAAAAAGAAAAAGGTCTTCGCTGAAATTGAGTCCGATTTTTTGCCCAAAATTAGGTGAAGACCAAAAAAAAAAAAAAGGTGTTCACTGAAATTTAGTCCGATTTTTTTTCCATGAAGGATGAAGACCGGACCAAAAAAACTTAACGCGGTAACCTAAATTCTTCCGGGCCCCTCTAAGCCCGGGCCCGGGTACGATGTACCCCCTGAACTCCCCTGTCGTAGGCCCTGGTTGTGCTTTCAAGCAAATGGACATCGATGTACAATTGTACAGTATCAACTGGTAGCGATCGAACGAAATAGAAAGTTAAAAAGCTTAGGTTTTGCTTTGTAATGGCTTACCCGAGCTTACTGTTTGTGTTGTAGTTAACTGGTTTCATATGTGTAACCGCTGTTTGTGTTGATTTTCAGGCAACATTTTGAACGACAGTGACAGTGGAGTCGATTGCTTGGAGCACTCCATATACGCCGAAGCGCTAGCGGAGAAGATCGACCGCGTTACTACTCCCATCACAATCGGGATATTCGCGCGATGGGGAAGCGGGAAGTCGTTCCTACTCAAACACGTTAGAAGTAAATTACGCTAGTTCGAATCCCTGTATATTACGTCACAATCTGAGTACCAAACAACTGGGGTCTGTAACAAATTGGGGCAAACCTGCAAGGCTGGCAGGGCCTTTGATAGAAATTCCGGCCCGGGTACAGAATGTAAACGAAAAGGATTGTTTCTTAACTGAACAGCTATTGTACTCTTCGGATTTACACAAAGACCAAACAAAGGTCATCACTTACTTTGGCTGGTTTTTCTCCAGAATTTAAGGTAATGATCAAAGAAAAGGAAAAATAAGATCTTTGCTCAGTTTGGACCTTTGAGTTACCGGAAATAGTGTTCCTCAACATTTTAAGATACTTGCTCGAAACCAAGCTTCAACCCGTACGGGCGACACCTACGTCAGAGCGGGTCGTGTGAAAAATTCCGATGTAGAAAATACTTATGCCCCTTTTCCTCCCCCCTACGACGCTGGGCTGCAATGCCTTCCCAACTATATAAAAAAATAATTATATACTGTGATTGAAGTTATTAGTTTGATGAAATAAAAACCGTCGATTTACTATGGCGGCATCGAGCTAAGGTTTAAATTTATTTTCCTTGCTCGGCAAGCCAAGCACTCCGCAGACAAAAGAAAGCGATTAGGGCCATTCGGCCTCTTAGTTTGTTCTAAATTAAAAATAGCTGTTGGCAATCAAAGAAAAGTTTAGGTGGCTGAGCGCTCGATTGCACTTGAACGCGGGCGCTGCTTACAAAGGCGAAATATATGATTATTGAAATCATCGGGAGTTCTTCAACCACTGCGTGGGTTTATTAGCGGCAGAAATACCATCTATCGTAAACTGTTATATTATCTGCCGTCCTAAATGAAACAGATGAATAGCTTCTGGATCAAATTCCGGCTGAAGAATTGGTGAAAAGGCAAGAAAAAGTCTTCGTTGCAGACGGGAATTTGGGGTCTGATCCGCAGGAAATTAAATGAAGACCAAAAACAAGAAAGGTCTTCGCCAAATTCGTGAAATTGGACGGGGACTAAAAAAACAAAAACATAAAAAAGTCTTAACCGGGAATTGGTGGCAATTCCGGTTAAGTTTTGGTCAGGGCCGATTGTAAATCGATTACAAATGACTGAAATCGAATGATTTAGTAGCCGGTAGCCTGCCCTAGCCTACCCTGCCAAAATTATTAGGTTAACCGAGCCTCCCCTCGACGGCAGCAGTGAATATGTTATTCATATATCGCTTATGGTATTACTGCAATTTAGTTTGCTTACTTGAATGCGCCGGGTGCGAAAGGTATCATTTGTTAGAGTTAGTCTCCAGCAAATTTTCGTGGGAAACCAAAGATTTAACTTTATATGAACTGCAAAATTTGCTCGATTGAACAAGTTTGGTGTGGAAGGATTGAAGCCAATCAGTTTTTCATCAATTTTTCTTCACCTCAAGTCGTACGAATTTTTTTTTTTTAAAACTTGATTCAACCATCAAACAACCCAATGTTAACTTCCTTCAAGCGCTCTTTTCTTCGGTTCACTGCGAAACAGTGTGCCGCGGTTGATCCATCAAGCAAAATTTTCCCAAGATATCACAATTTTTTGCAGATTTGCTCGAACGGCGCCAGCGGCAGAACAATGTAGGGCGAAAGTCTTCGCGCGGCCGAAGCACGCTGGGGTGGCGGTGTCGCTGCTGCATCAGGATCTTCATGTTTCTCTACTTCCTCTCCATCATCATCATATCCGCTATGTGGATCGCGCATCCCGCACTTTTTGTTGCGTCACTGGACGGTAAAAGTAACGTCACCACTACAAAGGACATCAACCTCTCGACAACGACGACATCACCGGCGGTATCTACTACGTCAGCCCCTGATTATTCGAACCACTACTCCCGCTACATTGCGCTGGCGGTACTGCTGCTCTCCCTGGTGGTGATTGGCGTGGTGGTGTGCGGCAACAACGAGTGGTGGTCGTCGGAGTTCCACAAGAACCTGAGGCTGGTCCTCTTCGTGGCCTTCACGAAACTGCCGATAAAAAGCGCGGAGAAATCGATCGTTAAAGAGTTCTACGGAAGTGACCACATGATGATGCCAGCACCCGATGCGGACCCGGAAGTGACGTCAAACAAGAAGTACATAATAGATTCAATTGTTTAAGTTAATGCTTAGAATCGCCAAAATATACAGCTAAAATAGTGGGACATCTGACAGAGCTCATTTCGATACCCAGCTTTTTGCCCCTTTTATGCCCCATAGCCCAGCCCGGCCATGACGCGGTAGCCACGACACGCTTTTGCAATGAACTATATTTTTTCAATCAGTTTGCGAAGTTTCCTAGCCAGGTCCTCACAAAGAAAGTTGTTAAAGAAACTGCGTTGGCTGCGCCCCCCACCGGCAGAAAGACAACCACTCGGCTAGCTTACACTTTGTTACGTCATTGCTTGCAGATTCATTTTCGTAAACTTCAATGCTTGGGAGTATGCTGGTAGTGACACCTTGTGGGCGGGCATTATTACGACACTATCGAACGCGATCGAGGCGGAGTTTGGTAGTGTGACGGCACGATTGTTCCGGATGCTTAAAGTGAAGGCGATGGCGCGGGAGGAGCGTAAAGAGGAGCTCCCAAAGATGAGGAAGCCGATCCTCTACACCTGGTTTGATTCTTCGTTTACTTTTTCACATGAAGTTTTGCGATGATTTTCATAAAAAAATCAACACTGTTTCGTCATAAACGATTGTTATGCAAAACTTTTATAATTGTGCTAAAAAACTCGTAATCAAGCTTTGATGATGCAATAGCCAATATTTATGACAAAATGCTGCTGAAATTTTTCATCAACACCATTGCAAAACCACAATCTAAAAGGTGGAGGAGTTTGTAGCATTGAGAAGTTACATAGCAGATTTGGAAGTAACTCCTTTCACTACTGTGAGATAGCACTTTCCTTACTTATCTGTTTTCCGTTAAGCTAGTGTTTCATTAGCATCTGAATTCACACGTGGCCTATCCTGACAGTCCAACCCGAATTACCCTCGTGTGTGGTTTGAAGGTTCCGGTGGGATGCCAGGATAGGCTATGTGTGAATTCAGATGCTGATGAAACCCTAGCGACTAGCCTAATTTGCAAAGCATTCTGTGAGGGAAGTGTTTAGTAGCATTGCTTATTTGATTGCAACACATCCGCAATCCTTTGTAACGTAGCAATCGTTAATTTAACAACTTGACATTGTTGCGACTTGTAATAAAACTGAATCAAACATTTTGTAACTAATAATATGTGAATATACTCAGATCAATCAACAACGTCATAAAATCTTTTCAATAACTCGAAACTAGATCCGAAAAACATGTAATGTGGTTCCTGTTTACTTCTCTAGTGACGCTGCAGTTCCCAACGTCTCCATATTAACTGTTTCAAAAGTGCTGTCGTGCCACTGACTTAAGTTCAAGTCTTTATGATTCTCGTTTTTATTAAAAAGATGATAAAATTGTCGTGGCCTCCGCTATCCAAGGATAGAAAGTTGGTTGAAGCAAATCATGTATCTGCTGGAAAATATCAAACTATAATTATTAGACCTCAAATATCCAGTAATTAATGATTTTTCAGGCTTCGCCAGCCAGCAAAAGCGAGCGGGAAACGGCGGTTCATTGCGGAAACGATGATGCAATACGGAGTGGTGCGGGAGTGCAAGCCACTCGACGAACAAGGGAATTCCCCTGGGACTGATGGATGGTGGATGACTTGCTACTCGAACATAAAAGAAGCCGTACGCGCCTATGAGGCGCTGTCGCTGTTAGGAATTGTAGCGACGTTTGATAAGCCGCCGTCAAAACCACGATCTGACGTTACGGCACAAAACCACGTAGAGGCGTACCCCCAGGAATATGCGGAAGTTGCGGGAGCCCCGGCCAATGAAACCACCACTTTTATTCAAGCCACCAATTCGCTTTCCCCGCGCTACCCCGGAAACCAACTTTTACCTAGTAGCTCCAGTTCCTCCAGCACGCCACCAACTGAGCCCCAAGACGACTACAAGCCCCAGAGCTGCTTCTGGCACTTTTTGAAGCACCCAAAGACCGTGTGTTACCTTCCGACCCTGTTCTGGCACATCCTAGCGGTCTTCGCGCTCATCGCCCTCCCGGTGATCACATACACGCTCGCCGATATGCTCCACCTCGACGTGTATCGGGTAAGTCGCCTGCTGTGTTCAACGGTCGCGTCAGATTAAACGAGAGGTTGAGGTTCGATCCTGTGCCAGTACAGCCTGGTCGCTCAGACTTGACGGGTTCATGAGTAAATTTTTAATGGGGGGAACTGATGTTTTTAGCTGCAGCTACTAGGTTTATCTTTACAACCTACCAAGAGCAGACGGACTGATGTCTCTGAATAATTAATAATTATGCAATGGTTGCTCTAAGATTGTCCTCGGAGACAGTCCGAACAGCAACTCAAAGGAAAGATGAAACAGCTAAAACCTATCGACTTTATCTCGTTTTGACGGTAGATTTACCGTAAAAATTTGCTTCAATGGTAAAAACTCAAATAAATCACTTTAAAGGCTCCTGTATTCAGGTGCATTTCTCAATCAAATCAACTACTGTACTTCACATTTTAACTGCCCCTACGGGCGTCGGAAACCTGCGATTTAGATGTTGTTGAGTCACTCTGTTAGATGTGATCTGCTACTTTGTTCAGCTCGGTTTGTGCTACTCTATTAGCCTGTTTACATGTGCACTTTTGGGAACCAGTTCTTAGTTCTAGTGCCTGAATTTTGCTGAGTCACACACAAAAAAGGTTTGCTGAGTCACACACAAAACCTTTTTTGTGTGTGACTCAGCAAAATTCAGGCACTAGAACTAAGAACTGGTTTCCAGAAGTGCACATGTAAACAGGCTATATGATTCAACTTAAGTCAGTTATTATTTTTTAAAATGTTCTGATGAAACCAGTTAATATAGTCTAGCAAAACGTTCGCGATGGCATGAGTATTGATGTAGTTGTGCGAAATCAGTAAAGTTTAAAAAAATTTTAACAACTGTTAGGTAATTATCAAAGTTAAAATACTGCTATACAACTTCTGAGTTTAAAAAAATATCGGGCATCCTCAACTTCAGTTCTCATTCGGTACGTTAAAGTAAAATCTCAGTTGAGTAACATTTTTTGTTTACAGACTGGTCGCGCGGTTCCGATTGTTGTTCAAATCGTCTCGTGGCTCCCGGCGGTCGGCGCGGCGGCTTTCGTCATCCTACGCTTCATCTGGGCGATGTTCCACTCCCAGAGGACCCGCATCAACTCCGCACTGGCCGGGACCAAGGGGAACATGGCGACCCAGCTCGGGTTTATGAACAAAGTCAAAACTGAAGTAGGGCAAGTTCGAATATTTGTATTTTTTGTAGCAGATTGTCAAAGTGTTAAAACATTAAGAATTAAGCTTTTGTGTTAACTGTTATAATTTTGCATTATATTGTTTATTTTATGTGGGGCGTTGAAGTACCACTGACGTAGCTCTGCAACACATTTTAGGCTTTCCAAATTGACGCGATGGTTGATCTGATAGGTTTGAAGTTGTTCAATGTTCAGTGATTCGTGGTGTCGTCATAGTCGATCTCGAATGCTTCATAGCTCGTATTCCATTGTTGTCTTTCTTGCCCCCCCTACCCCCTACCGAGACGGCCATATCGAGCTCGTCAATCTTGCCCACTCCTCCAGTCGGGAATCCCTTGCCCGAAAATGAGATGAAATGCGAAACACACTTAAACTTGAATAAAAAGCCAAAGTTGTGGTGAACCGTCGTGGCTTATTTTCTTGGTGAAACTGTTCCAAAAGTTAATTTTTTACACTTAAATTGGAACTTCGATTTATTTCGCGTTATTTTGTAGTTTCTGTAGTATTGTTAATTGTTTCAAAACTGGCGACGAGACTTGAAATGGTACTTTTTGCCAGAGGCGATAAAATGGTTAATTGGTATGGTTTTCCTTTTTACGACTGCGGGTGGTGAGCACAGGTACGGGAGGTCAACAGCTACGGGTGTTCACTGTTCTTCGTTCACCTGTCTTCTAAATGTTTCCGTCTGCTGCTTGACAATGGTAGCATTGTGCAAACACAATACCCCGCAGCTTCACAACGCGTAAACCCAAATTTTCTTCAAAACTTGTTGGTGATTTTTTTTTATTTCGAAGATAATTTTCTTCGAGTTTCAAGAACTAAACATTTCCGCTTATTTCTCAGTTGCAAGCCCTTTCTACCTCACGACAATATGCTACCGTAAACATCGTTATGTGTTGTTGCAGTCACCCAATTGCACGTGAACGTAGTTGTAAAATTAGTCACTCAGTAACTTCTACGGAGCGTGCTGTGGCAAAGCGGCCGCAATCCCTTGTGGCTGAGCAGATCTCATTCCAAAAGTTCTGATTGCTGGGCAGTTTTTGTAATGACGTCATCAAGTTTTGCAGTTTATTTTACGGCCAGTGATTAAGACACTATGTGGTAACTGGTTTGGGTGGTTTCCTGTGGCCTAGCAGTTTTATTCGCGAGAGAATTTGGAAGTGGAGATTGGTGGGTGTGCATTTTTTAATGAAAACTTGGTATTTGGAAAGGTTAAGCCATGGACTTCTAAATAGTAGAATCTGGACTGGAAACTAGTGAGCGCTAACAAACGTCGATGTACAACAGTAGGCTGAAGAAATCACGCTACGGAGATCTGTCTGTGTACATAAAGCAACGCGATAGCTGCTTTGTTTCAACCACGTGCGTTTTCTACAAGCTCGAAACTACAGTGTCATGTACATGTAAACCGAACAGCAAGCACAAAGTTGAGTAACGTTTTATCGGAGTAGGAGTACCATAGCAGCGCAGCAGTGTATTTCAGAGTTAAGTGAGCTATGTTGCAGTATATCTGACATACAGTGAGTAGCAGCAATTCAGAATTGCTGGCTTAGTGAAATGAGATATTCATAGGTGGGCAAGTTAACGCAAAACGTTAGCTTCGTTAATCACTAGTCCGTTAACAAACTTCACATCTCCGTTAACGTTAATCCGTTATTTTCAGCTTTAATTAACGGAAGTTAATAAAGTCCGTTAATTCGTTAACATTTTGCGTGTAATTTACATTTCTTTTTATTCACTTGCTTCTAGAACATGTTTTGACGCTGTTCAGCAGATTGTAAGGAAATATTTATTGCTATGGTGGTCTTTTTGTGTTTTGGAAGTTACATTTTACAGTCTAATCTAATTTCAAGATATAAATAAGTTCAAATGCACTAACGAAACTGCGATTGGAAAATCTTTGGAAATTGCGAACAGCGATAATTAATAGACCTCTGAGGCTGCAGCTTATTATTTGTCACAAAAAACAGCTCCTTTCTTCGTCTTCTTCTATAAAACTCGTGCTAATACGCAACAAGTGCTACCAGCAGTGCAAATTGGCTTGTACCGGTGCGATGAATAAATAGTGCAAGATATTAACGATAAAATCCTTAACGAAAGTTAACAGAATTTAGCGGAAGTTACTTTAGTCCGTTAACACAACTTAACGGAAGTTAATTTAGTCTGTTAACATGAAAAAACTTTTTAACGGATTAACGAGTTCAAGAAAAAGTTAGCTTCGTTATTAACGGATTAACGATTAACGGACTTGTGCCCACCTATGGAGATATTAATATGTTATACTGTGTCTGTACTGCTCAAACATAAACTAGCTTACTGTACAAAGTCATACGACTTCGCCTAACTATCAAGCCAGAGTTAAACGTGGAGCCTACTGTCGCTAATCCATTCATATTGCGTTGGCTAAAGCTAGAGAATGAGATTGTTCTAGTGTTTTACTCTACTGTATAAGAACTGTAAATGAATAGGTCATCAATACTATGTCATCTTCTGTGACTGTGTGGTGTAAGTCAGTGTTCCCTCTAACTTTATAGCTAATCGGCGAGTGCCCAAATTTTCTTGAAACAATGGTGCCCAACGCTCTAAAAAAACGTTTATGTGCCCTAATTTTCATACCAATCGAGTAAAGTACCAGTATACCAAATGTCATATTTCCTCAAATTTGTTGAGTTTTTTAAAGCTATGTTTACCATATTGCCAAAAATTATTTGCCCGTGCTCCCAACAAGTCGCTGATTGGCTGAAAAAAATCGACCTAGTGGGAACACTGGTGTAAGTTATAAACAAATTTTACCTCTGTACTAGAAAATGTATTACAAAATTTTTACTAGTAGCCTAGTAAAACGTTACTATCATAGATATTAGTAATATGGGATTAGTAAGCAATTTTGCTGCAATAAACAAACTATTTTGACCAAAATCATAGCTTATGAATTCTATTTTTATATGCTATTATTGTTTACATATTTTAGGTTATGCTGACGCAAAAAGGCATTAAAAAAATTTATTATTCTGTGCAGTCCTATACTGTATAACTTTATCTATTTTGTGTATCAATATTAAGTAAGTTTATTGTTCAGCGCACATAAAGATGCACACTGTGGATGCAGCAGAAGAGCAGAGCTCACCGAGCTAATGGAAAAAGTAAAGATCCTATGTGACCTTCCATGCTTTTCCATTACATGATCAGCAACTTCTGCAGGCATGGCACTTGTATGCGATTGGCAAGAAAAGATTTTACCCCGACTAAAGATTCAAAATTGTGCACAATTCATGTTACTCCTGAAGATTTCGTCACTGAATCAAATGATCAAAGTAATAGACGCAAAAGAAAAAGAGAATCTACAAAATTGATAAGAAGGTGCTTAAAAAAATGATGCTCATCCAACCATTTTTACCAATTTGCCCTCATATTACACTGATGAAAGTGAACCTCGACGTTCTGGTCTATCATCATCCACCTCACGTCATGAAAATGAAGTTGCAAGATTAAAAGATTGCTGTGAATCATTTTTAAATGCTGATAAACTCGAAAGTTTTGATGTTCTAATGTCAAAAATTGCGGAGGAACTTACGCGCCAAAAGTATCTTACGAAACTAATAGTGGAGCATACTTATGTGGGTCATTTCTATCCGGCAATTGCTGTAAAGTGACTGTAAGTTGCGAACCCTCTCTCTGGTGAAGTATTCTCACATCTCTGCGCGGGACATAGAACAGGCGGCCAGAGCAAGTTACGCAGCCGACCATGACTCCATTGCAATTGTGGAAACGCTTTATAGTGACCTTCAGTTCAATATCTTACCAACTGAAAACAATCTCGCGATTATATATTACGTCACTGGCTACTGCTGTAGGTCATTGGTACGATGCAACAAGTGCGATAAATGCAAAAAGAGCACTATTTTTGATGTCAACAATGACGCTGAAGATATAATTTCGGAAACTACTCATGAGTTTTTCAGTTACATAAATCGTGGTGAATGGTGGAAACCCACCCACAAACTTTTTGATGTTGGCTGCCTTTGTTGGCAATTATTTCCTGAATTTTCTAGGCAAAGCTTGAAAGAAAATTTTTTAAAAGCCACTAATCAACAAAATGTGTTTGCAGAGATCGTAATACTTTCTTTTTACGAAAGTGAAATTGTATCTCCATGGTCATTTGCTGTAATGTGTGAAAACGTACACAACATTTTAGAAGGGATTTCCGTTCGTTTTTTCAATACTATGTGTAAAAATTTATTGCGTCAACTTAATGACGTTGAAACTGCAAGCATAGCTTAAAAAGTTCGTAAACTCTCTGGCAAAAATGCTTTAAATTGAATTTGCAAAAGCAGTATAATTATCTAAAATTGTTACATCAGTATTCTATGAAAGGACGATAAAAACATTATGCTAGTGTTTTTTGCTAAATTGTGTTCGCATTTGATTTTGAAGGAGTTACTAACTACAGTATTGTTTAAAGGTGTTTAAGGTATTGTGTTTGTGTTTTTTATTTTTTGTAGCTTAAAGAAATTTTGCTTATGACAATTAATTAATTCATTGCCGGTATCTTCTTACCAGTAGGCCTGTACTGTACAATTTTAGATTCAACTTGATGTGTGATAACACAAATAATGTGCTTAAAACCACTTTTGTACTAAATTTGTGCATTACCTCAATGCAGTACTGCATTTGATCCAGCAAACTAAATTTACAGCAGTATATTGATCTCTCACTGTTCACTTCCAAAGCAGCGGCATCCAGGCACAGTTGGGGAGTGGAACCCACAGTCGCTAGGCGATATTTGTAATTTTTAATTTTTGGAAAAAAATCACTAATGTAGGACATTTGAAAAAGTTTCGCACTTTTAAGAACCATTTAAAGAAATTAAATTGCAAAGAGATGACGACTTTTAGCTCCTATTTTACTGGTCAAATCCAAAACTTGTTTAAAAGCTAGCAAATATGGATTAAATTTTCTTAAGTGACTTGGCTTAAGGGGCTTCAGCTTCTTTGGCTCTCCCAGGCTGTGCCTCTGCCGATGGCTTTGTTTTGGTTATATCGCATTTGTCAAAATGCATGCCGGCAGTAATACTCAGTTTGATACATTGATGTTGATTTTGATTTACGATTCTCTTGATCTTTATGATTTATTAAACAATGGTTTTAAGCAACGAGAAATTTTCAATAATAAGCATAATTTTTGTGGCTGAGTAGAGTTTCGTACTTGGTTCTTTGATTAATTTTATTTTAAAGCAGTTGGCTGGTAGATTTGAGCAACTTCAGGAGCAAAATATACAAGAACCAAGTTAGCGGCTTTTTTATGTCGAAAACGCGACTTTTTTTCTTCAGCCTACTAATTACACTGTGTACACTGCGCCGATTTAGTTTCCCGTCCAGATGCTACTATTTAGAAGTCCATGGTTGAGCTAAAAATTAAAGTTATCTGTAAGAAGTCATTTTAAGAAGTTAATGTCCCTGTCGTTGGTCAAAAATCCCGCATCTTAATGAAATACTGGTGTTTGGAATAGAGAAATCCGGCGGCGTCTTCGCCACGCGTCTTAAATTGGAGGATTGATTTGTTTGCATTCAGTCGTATTGTTGATTCCGTCGCGCTCGTTTGCAAGCCGGATTGACCTGGCAGGTTTCAACGCCACGTAGCAAAGGTGCACGGTGCACACCGTATAACTTCGTGCACACGTTTCCAGGTGCAATACGTCACGAAGTTGCTGAAATGTGCCGAGTATTCGCACAACAAACAGTACAAAGTGATCATCTCCATCGACGATCTCGACCGTTGTGCCCTGGAAAAGGTAAGAGACGTGGTCTGCAGCTCTATCTAGTTTTTACTGCATATTTTAGCTTCTGACTTGGCCTGTTTCCAGTTGATGCGCGCTCAATAAGTTGGTTGGTTTTGTTCAGCATAGAGCCTACGACTCTGGGATACGAGGCTTTGAAAACGGTTTGCTGAAATAACCTGGGTTCAATTTTCAAGCTGGTCGGAGCTTTGTGTTGCTGTTCACTGCTTTCAAAATTACTGGTCATATAATTATGATGCAATAAAAACGATGCACTTATGATGTAACAGGTATGTGGTTTGCAAGAACAAAGCACTTTTTGATTGATTTGTTCAATTGGTTAGATTAAGTCGGTGTTCGAAGCGATGAGCATTCTCTTGAGCGACAACTCTTCCCCCTTCGTTTGTCTGGTGGCGGTTGACTCGCGCGTCGCGGTGAAATGCATCGAGGACACGATGGGGGCGGCACTGGTGAAGAGTAACGTAAATGGGTACGAATATCTGAAGAAGATTATCAACCTGCCCTTCTGTCTGCCCGAGGTGAGAGGCGGGGTCGAGGAAAGGGGTCAGGGGGTAAAGAGGGTTTGCGAAAAGAGTATGGTTGTTCGATTATTATTTGACTAGTGGGTAGCGAAGTAAGGTTTAAGATGGGTGGGACGCGAGGGATTGGATGGGAGCAAAAGGGTTGTGTGAGATCATAGTTGCGCGACAAGGGAGCGGTTTTCAATCATTTTGTATGTGATGTGATGGGTTGTGGCTGTCCAAGCCGGAGTTAATAAAACGAACATCGGGGTTCGTAAAGTAACTAATTTTGATCTACGTTGCCTGCGGTAATATGTTGCGCTGTGACCCAGCAAATATTGGGATAGTCGCCTCTGCCGTGCAACCGAATTCGTGAAGCCAATCACACGAATTGATTAACTAGGAGATATCAAACGTTGCGTGTGACCGTCTGGTTTGGACAGGCATGTTTGCACTCAGCTGATGTCACGTGATCTGCTCAGATCGACACGAAGATGAAGAAGCGTTTCATAACCGGGCTGATTGACCTCGCCGACGAAACCAGCAAGAAGAAGGTGGTGCACCCATCCGCCTCCATTCCCTCCGCCCCTAACCCATCCGATGCCAACAGTAACAACCGGCGTTCCACTGTCGATTTTCGTCCTCCACATATGCAAATGCGCCACCATGATGATTCACTACAAAGTGCCTCCACTCCACCCGCCTCCAGCATCGTACGGAGCCAAACCCGGAGCTCCTTCGACTCTCACGACGAACTGGAGGAGCGTGGTTCCCAACACTCCCATCTACTTCGGAATCCATCCCAGCTCCCCCTCTTGCAGAACGCAGGTGGGTTGTCGTTGATCTTGTTGGTTTCTTATTTGCAATGAAGTGCGCCCATCCTCCTTTCACAACCAGCAACGACATGAGATTCGAACCCCCAACGTTGTGAGTCCCAGTTCGACACCTACCGATGTGGCTTTTGCAAGGTGTGTGAGTTTTGCTGAGTAATTTCAAATCTAATACCAACCAATTGACGCCACGCCAATCTTCTTTGTCTTTGTGCTGTCGTTTCTGTCGAGCAGGTTTGTTTGATGAAAGTGTGCCAGCAAAAAACACATGAACTTAAAATCCAAAAGACCGTTTCACCGCTGAGCCCAGCAACGCGATGGGCAATTTCTTTTCATGAATAATTTTAGTTTTGACTGAAAATCAAAGAGAAAAAAAATTAAAAACGTGGAAGTCACCGCGAGGAGTAAGGTGGGTGGTTGTGTCTCACAGTTGCAAACATTGAATCGTTGCAGACCGTGTGGAGCATCGACCATTGCTGTGGCGGGGGGACAGGAGGCAGCTGCACCGCGGCTCCACCTTCCACAATGGCCAGTTCAAAGACGAGCCCGACGGCGCCCCATCTTCCAAACCAACTGGAAAGGGAGGTAGGTTGAATATGCGTCAGAGAAATCCGATCCTCGTGACTAGCTGCTCCACTGCTCCAACACCGATCCACACATTCCACTGTCCCACCACAGGTCGCATGATTTTTCGCTCAAAGCATTTCGATAGAGCTATCAAACCTTTTAGTTGAACTTGATCAGATCTACTTCCCTGCGGTCGAGACAAAGTTTGGCGTTTGAAACTTTGTACGTCACTTGCTTGAGCTAATCAATAATAATCATCTCAAAAACCATCTCGATTGTTGGTCAACAAATACTCGAAAATATTTACTTGAATGTCAAATATTTGGGTTAGTTAAAGATACGTATATCGAATGATTCTGTGTTCTTTACGTAAATTTGTACCCTGCGATTTTTTTAATGTAAACATTTTAGTTTAGTTTTGGGTTTAATCTGCCAGTGATTTGATTGATTTAAACAAGGATAGATTATTCAATCAACATACGTATTTCGTTTCTCGGTCGCTCGTTGATCGAAGAAATCATTACTTTGACATCTTTGTAGAAGTTCAATCGGACGCCCTCGCTGACGACATTTCCGCCATGCCTTACATAGAGGACAAAGCTGCAGGGGGGGAGCGGAAGAGTGAACCGGGGGACAGCAAATCGAGCCCAGAGGAAACACCACCCGAAAAACCTGCCCCGGAAGAATCCTTGCAAAACCCGCCAGACGCGAGTGATCAAGCGACCGCCAGTACAGTCGGATGTTTGGAAGATCAGACTCATCCCGTGGCCCAATTTACACACCCTGAGCCTGGGGCTTCTCAACCCCCGAATGAAATTAAATCCGTTTCTCTTGAGTCTCCCCTTGAAAAAGAGGCCACGCCCCCGCAATTTCCTCCCACGGATCCCAAAGATGAGATTCCATTGGGAACAACGACTTTTCTCTACAGATGCAGGTGAATGATGGTGAAAGCTTCTTCCGCGTAAAACACCGCGAGATTTTGTTCTTTGGCCACCTGGATAGCTGCTGCATTCTAAGGTGCAATTGTTTGGGCGGCCGTTGCAATTAGTGCCCGTCTAAGCATGGAACGGTCCCGCTTGAGTCGCAATTGTTTGATTGAAGCGACAACAACTCTGAAAGTTTTTGCCGACGTCTACCGGTAATTTTTTTAGTTGGTACAAAGTCGGTAGCATAGCGAGTGGTCAAAGGCATCATTTTAACAACAACCCTGATCGCACGATTTGGGTTCAACCCGGTCACGTTGTTGCGTCCTTGCGTAAGACCCTTTGCGATGATTATCTCTGCTTGTTGGCTTTGAACAAGCAGCAAATTCAGTGGACAAGAATTTGAAGAAATTCACTGGAGCATTTGATCTATGGAAACTCCTATGCAGGTGGGGATTCCTCCGAACATAGAGTAATTATGGCAATAAAAAATGTGCGTAACATCCTATAGTTAGCGTCTGACGCTGTCCGATGACAGGAGGATAAATTAAATATGCGATAAAATAACAATTGCTCCTTCTGGCAGATGGAGGCCTGACCGAGACTTGCTAAAGAACGGATAGTCTTAGTTGTTTTTTTATTATGTGGGTGTACTTGATTGAATGATCTTTGCTATTTCGCTACACGTTGGGTGTGGGACTTTGGTGTGCAGTGTGCACTTAATGTAGCTTGTAGTGCTTTATGTTGCAGCTGGTATTGTGCGCTTCAATTTCTTATGCTGAAATAAACAATCTACTGCATCTACCTTGCACTTTTATCGGTTGCTATTTGCCGGTCATAAAAACCTAGTACCGAAACCAAGAGAGTACGAATATTTTTCAGAAATTTTCTTTACAACAACGAGATGGTGTTACGTCATGTCGAGGGAAATCCCCGAAACATAAAGCGAATTTTTAACGTTTTGTCGCTGACGTCATGGATACTCCATTGTTACGAAAGAGACGTGAGGAAATTCTAAGAGTCTGAACTTTTGCTTTTTGCTTCGTTAATTTACTTAAACTATAGATTAAGTTGTGGAGAACTTTTGATGTTAACTTACCCTGGTTATAATTCTAAAGGTGAATTTACACAGTATCCGTTTTTCGTACGTTTTCGTCCGTTTTTTTACGTTTTTGCTTCTTGAAAAAGTATGCGCTTTTTCATCCGCATTTTTATGTCCATATACGCACTAAGTAGACTGTTATATATAGATAAAAATTTTGTGTATGAACGATAAGAGCGATATTTCGAAATAGAGCTGTACCCCTTTACAAAAAAATTTTTTCGGAAAACTTTTGTCCAGTATGTGACTGTCTGGTTAGTGCGGATATGGACACATAGAAATGCGGATAAAAAAGCGCATACTTTGTCAAGGAGAAGCAAAAACGTAAAAAAACGGACGAAAACGTACGAAAAACGGATACTGTGTAAATTCACCTTAAGTAGCGCCAAAATAATTCTAGCCAACTATATATTTTTGAAAATCTTTTTTTTTGCGTTTTAGGATTTACAGAAAATGATCTAACTAGAGAACCCGTATTCGACCAGAATCAATGCAGATCACTTTTTAGGGGAGGGTTGTTTTTCCAATTCGTCATGTTTAGTCACTGAGACGGATTTTCGGAAAACAACGTTAAGTGTCTTGAGCCCCAATGGTAGTGAAGTGTTGACTATCTCAAGGACGCATGTACGCACTGCCAGTTCGGAAATCGAACCGGGGCCTTCCGATCACGAACACAAAACTGTACAAACATAGCAACTGCTGTTAGGTTGTTCATTTTTCGGACCGAACATTTCTTTGACTCCGCCGAATGACTCTTCTTAAATTGATTGTTGTTTCTTAATTCTCCTGTCACCAAAAGCGAAGATGGCGCTATCCTTTGAACGAATCTGCACCCGCATTAAAGTTGACAATTTTTCAAGTTTTTTGGCTGATTAATTTTTTTTTTTTTTCGATTAAATTTTCTGCCCATAAAGTAGTCATCAAACCTAATGTAGTCACGTGGCCAGGGAAAGAACGCAACACGTGATCAGAGTCGTCATAAGTCAAGGTTTTAATAGAATTAGGAAAACCGCTAAAAGGGAAGCGAAAACGTGGCTCCCGACTACCGTTGTGTTGCTGACAAAGGGCAGCAAGCAGTGTTCACTAACTTCACTGCCCCGCGTAAAACCTAACCACCCTCTATATTCCAGCGGAAGAAGACCGAGTTTCTCCTGGGCAACTGTGTGTTGCACCAAAGCGAGGTGGAGAGCTGCAAGGTCAGAAACCGGACGTCGAAGTCGTTGCCAGGTGAAGCTTTCTTATTATTGTAACGATTTTTATGATTGTTGTTTTGCTATAGCGGAAGAAACTGTGAAGTCATTGGTAGATAAATGCTGGGGGTGAATCGCGTCGCCATGATTTAACGGCCATTCAAACTTATTCTATTGGTTGAAGAAATACTTGCAGATGAGGCCGATATGGGCTCGGCCGCTTTTGGCCGCACCCTGGGGTACATTTTTGACTATATAACCATAGGAAATCCGGCCAACGTTTTTGATAATCCGGTTCAAAACTGACTTAATAAACCGGAGTGCCTGGCAAATTGTTAAAAATGGTATCTAGCGTACCACCATTGTAGCTTAACTGCTGTACTAACGTTTAATCGGTCACCATTTTGATCGTCGATTTTATTTCTCCAGCAATGACAGGCACGTTGGCGGAGGACCTGGTGGTCTGGGTGGTCCTCATCGACCAGTGGCCATACCGCATGAGTTATCTTCTGGAGGTTCTTGAAGACTTGGAGCAGAGACCTTCCAGCGAAGGGAATTCCCCTTTCGATCCCGACTCCTCGCTGCTTGATATATTCGAGTGAGTGTAACGAGTGATGATTGTGTGAAATGTGAAGCTGTGAACCAAACAACATTACGCCTTAGTTTTTCACTTTCTGGTAAAGTGATGTAGCATTGAGAAGCTATTCTAGGGAATTTAAATCGGCCTGGCGTTTTCGAGATATTTTATTTCAAAGGAAATATTTCTCTTTTCAGTTTTGCCGAAGTGGCTGTGTGGTAGGATGTTTCATAATTGCACCTTTTTCGAAATTAAAAATGCTTTGGGACTTGGGGTCTCATCTGATCGGATTTAGGCCACAATAAAGAAATAAATTTTTTTTTCGATTACTTGTTGTTTTGAGGGTGTCCAGCTCCCCCAAAGTTTGATATTTTGGACCCGGAGAAAATTTTTTGACAAGTGCGATATCTTCTTAACAAAATGAGATAGAGAGTAATGTTTGGTATCAAAATTTACAGAATGGTCGACTTCCTATCTGTAGTCAATACATTCTCAATCGCTAGCTGCAACAGAAACGAAGTTATTTACGAAAAACTGTTTTAGAACTCAGTAAAGCTAAAGTAAAGATAATATCAAGTCAGTACCGACTTGGCATAAAATGCAAATCAAACTGCAAAACAGTCATATGCAAAAAGAAAAAAATCAAACAGTTTTAGAACGAAAACAACAAATGGGACATCTCATTACCCGCTGCCCTGCATTTATACTGCTCGAGAAGTCCATTTGGGGATGCTCTTTGGCTCCTAAAGATACGATACATCGATACAGGGTTTTAAAATGGCTGGAAATTTTGAGCCATCAACAAAGTTTTTTACCTCGCGTGGACGATTAGAGAAACAAAAACAACAAAACGAGTTCAGTAACAAAGGCAAAAAACACATCAACTGGAGCTACTGCATAAGTATGAACGTAGACGTGAAGAATTATCGAACCTGTCTGGTTTCTTCGTGAAGAATTATCGAATCTTTTTGCGAAGCAGCAAATCTTTCAGCTAGTCTATTTCTCTTTCATTGCAGCGATTATAATTTCCGATATAAAAGTACTTTCTAAAATTTGGCTGAGCCAAACAAGATGCATGGCGCGGTTTTACTGGAAATGGTAAAAAGTCACATAAATAAAGCTTATCTATCTCACGTTATTGATGAGGCTGAAGGTAAAAGCAAAGGTCCAAATGCATTGGTAAAAAGCGCTCTTTTAAACAAAATCAAGTCTATCATTGGTGGTTCTCCGGAGAATTTGATTGACAGGGAAGCTCCAGATGTGCTCATTACCCCCATTGCTAAGCTACATCTTCAAAACAAACTTTGCTGGTTTTCTAAACAAAAAAGTATGAGAAACAGCGCTAATGCTGGCTTTCGAAGCGACCAGATGTGCTCACTGGTTTTGTCTCATCAACTTTTTATGGATATATCAGCCAATCTCGAAAGTTTGCTCTGGTATAGACAAGAAGAGATTAATCATTCTCGTTGGGGCAAACGGTTATCTGCGGATGCTTTTGTTTCACTCTTCCGATCTTACTACTGTAAAGACAAAACTCTCTAGGCTTGTGTCATATATTTTTTCTGTTTATTTGCCTTCATTTCTGATAACACACCTTAAAACACATGCATGTGAGGGTCCTTTTATGACATTGTTTCAAAGGGATCTCTTGTTAGCTTTTGGAGCAGTTAATTCGAACGTGTGTAAAGGAGTGAAACGGTACGTTTTGCAGCATGCAAAGAGTTGGCTTTCACCACATAATATTGCTCTTAGTGTCTACTCTGAAAATCTAGCAATGACCAAGGAAGTTTTGACATCTCTTACTTCACTGCCGGAAGAAGTGGCCATTGAAGATTTGCTTTTGACGAGACGAACTAAACTAAGAGACTTTTTACCATTTCTAGTAAAACCGCGCCATGCATCTCGTTTGACTCAGCCAAATTAATCGCTGCGATAAAAGAGAAATAGGCTAGCTGAAAGATTTGTTGCTTCGCAAAAAGATTCGGTAATTCTTCACGTCTACGTTCATACTTATACAGTAGCTCCGGTTTGTTACTGAACTCGTTTTGTTGTTTTTGTTTCTCTAATCGTCCACGCGAGGTAAAAAACTTTGTTGATGGCTCAAAATTTCCAGCCATTTTAAAACCCTGTATCGATGTATCGTATCTTTAGGAGCCAAAGAGCATCCCCAAATGGACTTCTCGAGCAGTATAAATGCAGGGCAGCGGGTAAAGAGATGTCCATTTGTTGTTTTCGTTCTAAAACTGTTTGATTTTTTTCTTTTTGCATATGACTGTTTTGCAGTTTGATTTGCATTTTATGCCAAGTCGGTACTGACTTGATATTATCTTTACTTTAGCTTTACTGAGTCCTAAAACAGTTTTTCGTAAATAACTTCGTTTCTGTTGCAGCTAGCGATTGAAAATGTATTGACTACAGATAGGAAGTCGACCATTCTGTAAATTTTGATACCAAACATTACTCTCTATCTCATTTTGTTAAGAAGATATCGCACTTGTCAAAAAATTTTCCCGCGTCCAAAAATATCAAACTTTGGGGGAGCTGGACACCCTCAAAACAACGAGTAATCGAAAAAAAAAATTATTTCTTTATTGTGGCCTAAATCCGATCAGATGAGACCCCAAGTCCCAAAGCATTTTTAATTTCGAAAAAGGTGAAATTACAAAAAACATCCTACTGTGTGGGAATAAAATAAATTTCCGATAAAAACGTTTCTATTTCCCGGCTTCAAAATTTTGCAGCTAGGGATTGTGGTTCAATGTTTAGTTGTAGATCCTACATAGAAGTTTAAGGATCATTGTTTCGCTTGGACTGGCGGGTGCAGGCTTCTCCAATGATGTGTGAAGATGTCAAGATGATTTGGGTTAAGATGCGATGCGGGCGTTGGCCTCGTTTTGTATGATTGTTTTCTTTCTGAGAATAGGCTTACCCTTACGAGGATACATTTTTAAAACATCGGATATTTTAGAAGTTGTCTGAAACTTTGCAACATTAACAACTGTTCAAGTAAATATTTTGCCTGGAAACTTTGAAGATGTTTCCAAACCGAAGCCTAAAATCCACAGCACAGCAGCAAGACGACAGTTTTGAGTTACGTTGCTCACTTTTCTTTGCATGTGGTGGTCCGCTTTCTTGCAATTTTGTGATGTCGATATTCTCCCTTCCAGAAAGTGTGTCCGTCCGGAGATGGAGCGGATCAATTCCAAAGACGACGACTCCGGCTTGTTATCGATGGACATCCACCCAGACATGTTCATTAGCTTCCTGAAGGAAATCAAGGGCCAGGGATTGTTGCGGACGAGACCGAGCGCGTTGCGGCGCATCACGATCAACCTCGATCAGAGTTTGCGCCAGACGATCGTGCGACAAAGGGAAGGGTTGCTGAAGAGGTCCGCCTCACGAATATCGGTCTCTTCAGCCAAGTAACTGCTACGGTATTCTTCAATGCTGAGGTGTGCTTTTTGATAAAATGATGCAAAAACGTTTTGACATAAAATTTAGCCAATAATATTCTTCAGTTGTTTGTATTTCATTTGCATTTCTTGCTTTTTTTATTTAACGTTAGCTCAACTAGTTACTGCACATTTGCCTTCCTCTACAACCTATTATGTCTGGACAATCGTAGCCTATTATCGCCGACGCTTTCCATTTTTCTACGAGTTTTTCAAAAAATGGCGGATGAAACCGAGTCTGCCTTTCGGTCGATTTCGACAATGAAAGATACTGAAAGTCAAACTACTGCTGTTCGACTCACCTATTTGGTTTCTCTTAATATTTGCTTGAAGGACAAGAACAAGCCTACAAAGTCCATTTTAAGTTGTTCTTGAAAAAAATTAAACAAAAATGCTCAAAACAAGAGATAAATCCAACGTTTTATGTGCTACAACCCCCTTTGAACATCATTGTTATGAAATCGGACGACCAAAAACTTGCTTTTACAGCCATGCAGCTTGTTTCTTATAGTAATGTTGACGATCGAGAGCGAAAACTGAAGACGTGCCAAATTCAAATTGTGACCTCATTATCGTCATTGAAAAGTTTTCGCCAAGCGCAAACTGTTTTAACATTATTAATTTTGCATGCTTCACTTTTTTCGACCCCTTTTGGCTCTTGTATTTCTTTGAAAATTAAAAGAAAAATGCAAATAAAGAATAAATTTCGAGAAATTTTGAATACAAAAAAAACAGCAATTAGGAAACAATAAAAAAAAAGAGACAAAAAGTGGCAAAAATTGAACCTGTAAAGAGGCTTAATTAATTTGTGGAAAAAAGTGATCATTTTGTGCTTGCCTTTCGCGCGGTGTTAAACAATTATTCCAAGTGTTCTCCGCTATTTAATCGCCGAGTACTAGACGCTGGGAGTCCGAATGCGTCATAGTTCCT
The DNA here is from genome assembly GCA_963965965.1 of Trididemnum nubilum. Lineage (NCBI taxonomy): Eukaryota > Metazoa > Chordata > Ascidiacea > Aplousobranchia > Didemnidae > Trididemnum > Trididemnum nubilum. The sequence continues at coordinate 449,228 of OZ014484.1, forward strand.
TAATTGCTTATTTCACTGTGAACTTGCGGACGGGTTGCATTGTTGTTGAGGTATGTGTTGAACTTCGATCGTGTTGGGTTGCAAACTTGTCAGGTTACTGTGTTTTCTGTTTCAATCTGAGATTTTGTCATTTTTCTTTTTGCAGTATACATACGTGGTATCACCACGTGAAAAAGTCTGTTTGTTGTGATTGGAGTCAGTGTCTCGTGGCCGCAGCTATCGCAGTGCATAGGCTACTGTGCGATCACAATACCAACTTTCATTATTTTTTTACTTATTTGGAAGAGGTTCTTTTTGGTGCAACTTTGATGTACAGGGTGTTTTGAAATTAGAGCCCACCCCCCCCCCTCCCCTCTTCTACAGCGTAAGCTAAAATGCTAAAATTATACCGGTTTAGAACAGGCATTAAATTTAAGTTTTTACCGAATGAAATAATCAATACTGTTTTGTGGGGCCTTAACCTCCTTGATTTGTAGCCTGTATTCTTGAGGGGTATAATCTTAGCAAAAGTATTTCGGTCACAAATTGTCGCAGTCGATGAGAATAAGTTAGTAAACCATTGCAGTTTTCTGAATGCCTTTCAAAACGACTCTTTGGGATGACTACACACACTTTAATGAATATTTAGATCAGAAGTGTAAGAATGCACCGAAATTTCTGGCTTTGCCCAGGTTTGTTAATCCATCTGATTTTTCCTGAACCATTAACTACGCAGGTTTCTCAGTTATTTGACATGAAAACAAAAATTGGAATGAAAAATAGCTCAGTAGAAACTTTTGTTCATGAACTTCACACCACGCTACTGTAAAGAATACCTACTAAATTTGAAATTTTTCAAGTAAGCTGTGGAGGGGGGCAACAGTTTCGAAACACCCTGTATGTACTTCGCAAAAAAACAAAAAAAAACAGCGAAATCGCTAGGAATTTGGTTCGTCAAAGAAGCGCGTTGCTGCCATGTAGTGTCGGATTTTATACATTATGGTACGCAAGGAAGTGCCTCGCTTGGAGATGGCCCTTTTATGGAAGACCAATTATTCAATTTTTTATTTGGAGTAGGTTTTTTTATGGAGCGTTATTTACAAACTTTTTTACTAAAAGTCGGTATGGCCCTCCTACGTTCGTGATGTGAAAGGAAACAAAATGGTCCCCGAAAAAGAGAAAATGAAAACCTAATTTTTTGTAGCCCTATATTAGTAAATGAATATAACCAGCTACTGTAGTTAACACGCACACCTCCCGAACGAGAAGTTTGAGAACGCCAACAAAATAGTTTTGGTATTTTCCTAATCGTGCACAATATTTCCAAACCATTCAACCGCTGCACAAAGTACATAGTGTACACCTCGGGAGCAAAATTATGCATAAGGAAGTGGAGTCCCGCGGCTGCCAACTTCACTCATTAGCATAATACAGCGGCAATAGCAAATTGGTTTTGAAAAAAATTGGTTTTTTCTAAGATTCGACAGAGGTGTAAAGTGACGAAAGCAGAATTTGTTGGTAACGAGCACTTTTAAAGTAATTTTATTTTTGGATACCCTCACTTGCTTACTTCCAGCGTGAAGTAACGCAATTCAAGAAGCATTTTGATTCCGAAGAGTAGGCTGTAACACAGTTTTAAATTTGAATTGAACAGTTTTAAACGTACAACAGTTTTAAATTTGAACCACAGATTCGCCAGAACGGTTAAGTTTTCTGCCGGCAGTTATTCAGTTAGGTTAAGTTCGCAAAGACTTTATGTAATGATTCCAAGTAAATTCTGCGTGACATGTTTTTCAAATCCCAAAGTTTTCCTGTAGTTCTTTTTGATTTGAATATGATAACAAAAACTTGCATCAATTAATATAATTCATGATTTCTTGAGAGAGTGAGGAGTTAGAAGACTAAGCTTATGTGGCAGTGATGTGTGAAGGCAATCGACGAGTTGTCATACACTGCAGTTAGTCGATTGAATAATTTGTTTATTTTGCTTAAATGCTTTCAAAATACTTGCACTTGAGTACATTCAAACGAGGACGAAAGGCAAAATCAATGGGAGTATCTAAAGTAAGACGAATCGCATAAGACTAGATTAGCATTGATCCATCCTTCTTGACCCAGGCGACGTGGGGGCCTCTAATATCTTATAAATTTTAATAATTTTTATTGGCAACCCAGACGTTGCTGGCTAACGTCGTTGACGACGCCTTCCCAGTTTTAATTTAAAGTAACGCGGCTGTTACTATAGGCTACTGCATTGAATCGTTTCGCTACGCACAATTATTAAAATTTATAACATTAGAGGCCCCGACGTCGTGTTTGAAGTAGAGTATCTCAGAAACGGCTGGGTCAAAAAGCTTGGAGTCAACGCCAGGGGCGTCGCTAAGAATGGTGACACCCGGGGTGGAATTTCGTGATGTCACCCTTCATAAAGTATAATAGGCAGCAAAAGGTTATATATCAAAGATAGCGGCACTACTTCATTACTGTAGATAGCGGCTGTTGTTTGACTAGCTCAATAACCGCATTGTGAGATTCTAAAACTTGGAAGTACGAGCAGCACACGTCTATAGTAACAGGCGCGTAAGCAGAAATCTGCAACGGGGACGCAGCCCTTAACACTCGAATAATTTGTTTTTTTTTTGCAAAAGTAACCTAGTTTTAAGCTCATTTGGATAAAAATTGTTGCTTTCATCGGGCGGAGACTGGAGGTTGGGGGGCAACGCTCCCAGCTGCCCTAGGCACGGGGGTCTGGGGGCGGAGCCCCCTGCGCTTAAAAATTTGTATTTTTTTGCAAAAGTAACTGAACTTTAGGCCTATATTTTGATAAAAATTAATGCTTGTAAAACGTGGCATCGAAATTAGCAGTGCAAAAACATGATTAAACTGGTTGCATAAATGAGCATTGGCTATGTGGGAGATGGCTAATGGTAAAATTTTAGTTCTCTGATTTACAAGCTGTTGAATCATAAAATCTTATAGTTCAATAAAACTCCAAGAAGTGCTGCATTTCGTCTATGTTTATAGGAGAAATCTAGTCGGGGGAAGGGCTAATGGAATGATATTTAAGTCGAAGTGATTGGTAACTAACTAATACTGAACCGCCACTCCCTCCTATTCCTGAGCTCATATCTTTTTTTTGTTTTTGTTTTGATGAAACCTAAGTTCAGTACGTTTCAACTAGCGATCAAATTTGATTGCTTAGTTTGGGCCATTTTTCATATTTTTACTAATCTGTAAGTTATATTTTTGACAAATTATAGCGCCCCCGCTCAAAATAAATATTTCAAAAGGTGCTTAAAATTATTTATTGTCCATTCCTGTGTGCTAAACATTTTCAATGATATCAAGCATATCGCTGTTTTCTTTTTTGTTTGGTTTTTTTAAGCCGTCCCTCTTCCCGCTCCCCCCCCCCCCCCCCCCTTAGAGACGTCACTGGTCAACACCAATCTAGTTTAAAACGATTCGCGTAACTTTAAATCACCACATTCATTTTGCCTTTAGTCCTTGTTTAAAACGACTACATTTTTACTTTTACTCATTGACTTTTTTGGTCAATACTTTGTGCTTCACTTCAAGTAGTTTTTTGTTCAAGGAACAAAATTTTTACTTGATTACTCTTTTCGAATAACTTACTTTATATTGGATGCCAATGAGTTGATGTAGGCTTCTCGTAAAAGCAACAGAGTGAAGTATTGAATGAGTATCCTAGTACCGATAGTCACATAAGGCAGTGGTGCAAATCTTTGTTGAGCATTGGGGGAGATAATTTGCAATTTTACCCCAATTTTGCCCTAATTTCAACATTGGGGGGATGAATCTCGACCAAGACTTTTTTCAGGTGAGCAAATTAAGTGAAGACCAAAAAACAAGGTCTTCAGCTGAAATGGAACACTTTTTTTCCCGAATTCAGGTGAAGACCAAAAAAAAGAAGGTCTTCACCAGAAATGGAACACTTTTTAAGTACAGACCTGCGCTCAGATGCACACCAGAATCAAATTATTGGAGGGAATGCAGAAGAAGACCATACTCAAATTGTTGGGGGGTATACAGTCAAATTATTGGGGGGATATATCCCCCATCCCCCCCTTGTTTCGGCACCACTGACATAAGGAGTTTATTTATAAAAACTAAGAAACGTTATGGCTACATTTCACAACTTAACGCCACAGTTTGTGATAATTTGAAACTGTAAAATTTCGGTAGCTTTTGTTCGTGTGCGGACGTCGTAACGAGTTGGCGGGGCCCATCTTCGCGTCATTGCGCCCAGGCAACACAGCACCATTCGAAGAAATGTTGCAGTGGTGGTGAGCCGTTTGCAACACTGTGTAGATTTGACCGGCCCGAGGTTTGAACGTCAGACCTCCCGCTCTAAAGACGAATGCATTACCGCTCGACCAACTTGCTGGTGTGTGCGAACGTGACATCTTAATTTACATTACAGAACAATGATTCCAACTAAACATTAAATGAAAAATAAGCAATTAGTAGTGGAATGGATAGAGTGTCTACTACTGAAACGGCAACGGGTTCGGTTCCCGACCGGTTCAAACCGAGGACTATAAAAATTCGTATCACAGCTTCCCTGCTTTATGCTCAGCGTTATAACCAGTACTTAAACTGTAGGGAGGACACGTCCCCCATCGAAACGTAGCGCCCGCCTATCGAGATTCAACGTCCCGACCCATCAATTTTTAGCGAGTTTTAGTCCCCTTTCGAGATTTAGCGACCCCTCACACCAAAAAAAGCTTCTTGGACATTTAGACGAAAAACTGGCCGGTAATTCCAATTCATCCGAAATTCAGGCTGAAGTCAGTACCGAATTGCTGCGAAGAATTTGTTTTTTTGGTCTTCACTTGAATATGGGGGCAATTTCAATTCCGGTTGAAGATAGAACCAATTTCCGGCAAAGACCTTTTTTGTTTTGGTCTTCACCCGGTTCTGAGCAAATCTATTTTTTTGATTGCTGCCGCACTACGACTGCGCCTGGACAAGGCTGCTAAAGCGTCCCCTCACATAGGCGTAGCCAGGGGACTCGGCCCACCCCCCTCAATTGCCTTACAACCAATGAAAAATTTGTTGACAAAACGGCTAATAGTTGCCAGTTCCCGTTGTAAGTTTGGTTTGTAGGTTTATTGCAGACCGTGAAGACCTTTTTTTTTTAATTTTTTGCTCTTCACTTAAATTTTCGGGACAAAATAGGCTTGTCACACAACGAAGACGTTTTTTTTTGGTATTCACTTAATTTCGGGACGGTATAGACTTTTCAGCTCATGCTGACCCTTACTTTAGGTTTTTTTAAAAGTTTGGTCCCCCCTCTGTGTTTTGAGGTTTGCCCCCCCCCCAATCCACAATTGGTCTCCAGCTAAATTCCTCCCCCCCCCCCAATCACAAATCTTAAATCAAACTGAGAAGACTCTTTTTTTTGTCTTCACCAATCTAATTTCAGGTTTGAGCCCCCCAATCTAAAATCCTGTCTACGCCTATGTCCCCTCATGCAATATTTCGCGATTTAAATGCTGATTATAAGGAATAGTGTAAAGCCTCCACTGTGTGCGGTAGACAAGTGGATCGGTGGCAGCTTGATTCGAAGACCAAAAGGTCTCTTCGCTGTCGGCTGACCAGAACTACTTGATAAACAATTAAGAGGTAGTTACAATGACAATCACAGAAACTACCACATTTCAATTTCAATACAAATCAAATCAAAATCAAATCTTTCATTATACTCGCTGTATTACCGCCGAAGCTTGTAACAAGTTTGCAGGGCCCATCTCCGCGTCATTGCACCCGGGCAACATAGCTTCAATCGAAGAAATATTGCAGCAGTGGCAAGCCGTTGACAACGCAGCGTCCGATTTGAACGGCCCACAATTTGAACCTCAGATATTCCGTTCCAGAGTCGAACGCGTTCCCGCTCGACCAACTGGCCGGTCGATTTCAATACAATGGTGTTAATTGAAAGCTTTAGTTTCAGAAAAAGTCTTGGCAGTCAGTCATTCAGTGCTAATTTATTGATGTAACTCTCAATTGGAACGGTAAACAATCGCAGTTAAAATAAAGTTCGGAGCGTAGAAGGACCACGAAAGAGCGAAACTCTTGAAGGATCATGGCCATCCTACTTCACACAGTTTCATAATGTAGCGCACAGCACAAAGCAAACCGGAAAATGTACTCGATGTGATTATTTTTTCTTCTTGTATATCATGGATAGCAAAATTTCTTCGAATAAAAATTCCAAACCTTCTTATTACCAGAGGTGGAGTCGAGGACACAAGGCTCGAGGCCAAGGCCAAGGCCAAGGACAGCCTTTCCGAGGACAGACACTCTCGAGGCCAAGGACAGGAATGCTCGAGGCCAAGGCCAAGGACCAAGGACACAAAGCGCAAGTGCTCTCCAAAAAAAAAAAAAAAAGGTCTTCACAAAAATTTTTCAGGCGATCTCCAAAAACAAAAAAAACAAAAAAAAAAAAGGTCTTCACAAAAATTTTTCAAGCGATCTCCACTAAAAAACGTTTTCCAAAAAATTTTTCAAGCGCTCCACAAAATTTTAACATTCCAAAAAATCGTGCTGTCCTCGAGCCGAGGACAGGCCGATTTTCGAGGACTTGAGGCCTCGAGGCCAAGGCCAAGGACTTGACCTTCGAGGCCAAGGCCAAGGACTTCAAAATGTGTCCTCGAGGACGTCCTCGAGGCCAAGGACGTCCTCGAGGACTCCACCTCTGCTTATTACGATGTTTTATAAGACCCACTCGACTATGTTTGTGTATAACTTATCAAGCCTTTATTATCCTTACAAAAATGAAAAATAAATGACCACTATAGGGCAGCAAACAAAGCATTTTTGACAAAAATTAGTCCCGTTGTTGCTGGGAACCTGAAGCTGAAAATTCGCTTAATTTTTAATAACACGAAAAATTGAAGCAGTACCTGTAAATCGTTTCAAAGTAGCTTATTTGGTTAGTTTAATTCGAGAAAAGGAAATCGCTGGTTGTATGTTTTGCAGTTGCTTGGTTTTGCCTTAAAATTTTGTTTTGGGCTAGGATTCATTTAAGTTTGAAATTGGTTTAGCAAGATTTTAGTGGAAGAAGTTTAGAAGCAGAAGGCTCAAGCTCAAGGTTGTTGATCATGTGACTGCATGTCCAGTCCAGCTGAAAGCCCAGTTCTCAAAAAAAACAAAACAAGAAAACAATGAGGCTGAATACCAGTTAAAGTTTACTGTAGTTGATTGATAGGCCTAATGGTACCAGGTAGGCTACTCTGGTACTAGCTTACAGGTATTACTCCAGTAGATACCAGTACCGTAGATCTGAGATAGGCCTAGGTTAACTTCCACTGTTCCAAACTTCTGTTCCAGTGTCGGTAGGCCATCAGTATGCTGATCAGTGTCGGCTACTTGGTCGATCAGATGTTAAGCCGATATACCGGTAGATAGGCTCGGGTCTCGTTAAGTATGAGCCGTCGCTTTATTTTTGGCTGCTCTGTGATTCCTGTATGAGTGTGCATTCGTTCTCTCCTTCTCTCCGATCTAAGCTATTTCCCAGATCTAGCCCTAACCCTAATGAGTGCATGCATGAGAGGAGCAACAGCGCGCGCATGCTCATACACGAGTCGCAGAGATTCCGAAATAAAGCTGACGGCTTATACTTAACAACACCCGTAGGCTCAGGGCTATGTAATGAAATAACCTGAGTAAGGCTAGATCCAGACACTATGACACTCACAGAATTATTTTTATTAACATTTAATATTAGGAAAAAAGTAGGCTACCAGTACTTTTGGTATTTCACCGAAAATTTTTACCGTATCTAAAATTTAGCCCAACCTCAAATCATTACCGGTAGCCTACTCTAAAAGTGTCTCCAAACTTAATCCTAGCCCAAACCCTAATCTTTACCCTTAACAAGCAAATGAAAAATGTGCTGATAAATATTGTGCATTTTCATTTTACTCTTTTTAAAGTAGAATTTTCTAGTAAAATAACGGTAGTCACTCCCTTAATAGTATTGTCATAAAATTTACTGGTAGTTTAAGGATGCCTGTAGGCCTATACTGGTACCTGGTGTCAATGTTGGGCATTAAGTCGTTAATTCATTAATAACAAAGTTAAGTTTTTCATTCAAGAGTTGGAAAAGTTGAAAAGCTTTTGAGAGTTAACTTATTAACTATAACTTCCATCAAACTACTCTACTGTTTATGTTAATCCGTTAAATTTCTTGGCTACACCATGCGTCCTAATGCTGTAAAAATAATAACTGTTTGCAGTCGAGTATAGTGCCGTAATAATTTACTCTGTAAAGTGATTACCATTACGCATAAAGTACACTGTGATCTCACAATAATGGTTTTCAACTCCCTAAAATATTTATTTGTTCAGAATTTGTTTTCATAGAAATAAAAGAATAAAATAAAAAAAGGCTTCCACTATGTCTATCTTTATTGAAATAGTGAATACTATAGTAACAGAAATCAGAATGAGTAATTTTTGTCTCCTATGGTAATAGAATCATTTTATTGGGCTTCTACTGCAGGAAAATATTGAATTTTTAGAAAAAATTAACTTTCAACTATAACTTGCGTTACTTTTGTTTTTCAGTTAACTAATTAACATTAACTGAGTTGAAATATTCCTTGAAAATTCTTAGCAAATTAACTCTTAATGAAGTGAATGTTTCTATTAACTTGCCCAACTAGACTGCAGTGACTTTGCTTCATTTGGGGTGTTCTAAATAGGCATAGTATGTATAGCTTACGACACCTAATTGCTATAAACTGGTACCGGTATAGTAGTGTCATAGTCAGCAAAAACGTTGACATCAAAAATTCATAAATTTATGTAATTTGCTAAACTTTCTTACACTGTTTGACATGGTTTTGGCTTTTACGGTGGAAACTATAAACAGTTGTGCGTAAAATTTTGTTGTCACTTTATTTGTACTTCTGACTTTATCATTTTGACTGCTTTTTCAGCAAATTCACATATAAGATATATATTAATGCAGTTTAGTTAACCTGAATGTAAACACACAGATTAGAAAAAGTTTTTCAATATAAACAAGATTAACTAAACCACAGTAGCATTAGTACGCTACGCCAACTCTAACTTTAACCCTACTATGCATATTTAAAACAACTTGCCAGCTTGTTTGCTTCAGCCGCGAGGCAGCAAAGGATTTTTGCGAGTATGGATTAAAGGTTCAAGCTCTTCCTTATCAGATTTATGTGGTAAAGTAGTTGCTCTAAGTTGTATATTGTTAGTGCTTGCAATGTAATTGTGCTCAGTACTTAAATTGTAAAATTTTGCATGGGGGGATGCTTTTGCAGCCTTGACCAACTTTACAAAAAGTTTAATGGAAATGATGTATTTCCGTCGCCGAAATTGAATGAAGACCAAAACAAAAAAAGGCTTCGCCGGAAATTGAAGTCATTTTTTCTTGAAATCAGGTGAAGACCAAAAAAAGGTCTTCGCCGCAATTTGTGACCATTTTCAGCAAGAAATTTGCAGGATCTTTTAGTCCTAGCTGGCTATTTTTCCTCTGATCATCCAGCGCTCAACTCTCGATGGGAGGACTCCTAAATCTTGATGGGGGGACGCTAAATCTCAATGGGGGGACATGTCCCCCCTACAATTTAAGTACTGATTGTGCCTAAGTCACTAGGCCAGAGAGACAATGCTGTCAAAATGTTGTAATTAGCTCAAAATAAAAAGAATAAAGCCATAGATTGTGACAATATGAGTACATTTCATAAAAATGCAACTGTAGTAAAGCCCTTTCAGGGCAGCAAGCCTTGAAAGCTTCAAAATTTGCAGTGTTTTATTTATTGAAACAATGCATAACAGGCTTTCAGCAACAGCTGCCATAATTTTGTAAAGACCAGCAAAAAGCTCAACATAATGCCAAAACTTGAGACTTTTTGTCGGACCTGAGAAAGCCATTTCATTGTTCTCAAAGGGATTTTATGAAAATCAATTCTTTTCCTTTTCTCATAAAGTGTGTCAGCAAATTATTATAGATCTAATTAGTGACTAAATGTTTATATACATAACATGGCAGTCTTGTTTGGAGTTGCAATAGCATGTAATTTTGTGTTGGGATCCTTACAGCTTTTGTTAAATGTTACTTTATAGTAGCTGTATGGGACACAAGAAATTTGCCAAGGGGGAGAGGTCACTTTGACCAAACTTTTCAATGACTGAATTAACGAGGTAAAGACTGTACATCAACCATGGGTATAATGCCTGAGAAGAATGAATAATGGTAACATTTTTTTAAGGAGAATATGAGGTATGGGAGAGCAAGGGAGCCCCCTCTGTACACTGCAACTTGGCTAGATACTTGGATTGTCAAGACATATACTACCTTACGCCTACTATCATCAATGGTCTTTTAAAAGCTTTGCTACAATAATATAGTCTTGGTAATGTCTTCTGAGACCAGTTTCGATGCAGTGACTTCTGACCACATGCTTAATTGATCAATGTTAATTGTTTTGAATCGTAGCTACAAATTTATGACAAGACTTTTTGTGATGATCCAACTACTATGGAAGTACTCTGAAATAACATTAGAATGAAAAACGTTTGGGTGATTGGGGTGAGCTTTGCATGGTGGTTTGGCATTGTTTATAGCATTTTAGAGAAGTCACTTGGGCTCTTTTGGTTATTTCAGTTTACTGTAAAATAAAATTTTATACTACCTCAATAAACTGAGCATTAAAGCCCTTATCTTGGCTGTATACCAGATACCCATGGTATACTCTTGCCAAATGGTATACCCCTGGGTTAAGTCCAGTATATCGCTACCCAGTAAAAGAGCATAGAACTAGAGTGTTACCATAGCTTACATATCACTCAGTAGCCTAGTCTGTAGTTGCGTATTTGCAGGTCTGTGAGTACTGCATTACAGAAAACACATTAATGTTACTAATAAAACACATTAATACATTAAACACATTAATTTCATGCTTCAAGCCAAAAATTGCAACTTATTCTATGATGTACAATGCAATTTGTGCCACTTCAGAGGAACAAGTTAGGCAGTGGTTATTTTAAGAAGGCAATGATAAATCTAACAATAAAACTCCCTGGTCTTGTAAAAATATCGCAGTAGCTATTCTTGGCTATTTTTACCAGAAAATGTCTTGCAAAAATAGCCACTTCGAACTAATTATTACATTACTTCGACTACCGGTACACATAACACAACATATTTCAAATTCACAATTGCATGATGGATTTATATGTAAAACTTGTTTTTTCATTGTTTTAAACACTACCATTTCATTCCCAGAACTGAAGAATTTTTCTCATGTATATTCTTTCATATATTAAAGAACTTTTGCATTTGCCTAACCCACTTTCCAGAAGCATACCAACCTTCCACCTAGACTAAATTAATTTTTTAATTTTTCTTTAGTTAATTTAAGTTAGCCTTAACTGTGATAATTTTTGTTTAAGTAATAACTGCTTTTTAAATGGATTTCTAAATTTTGGGCCATGAATTTTCTAATAAACTATCCTATCCATTCATAACAAAATAAAAAGGTGAGTAGTGACGTATGTAATTTTGAGAATCGATTTGCAGACTAAGGTTGAAGAACACTTGACATGAACAAGCTCTTATAATCGAATGTTCATTTAAACAATGCTATTACAACCACTCACGATTTATAAGGATTAGTTTGATCAAGTTTAGATCTAGTTTGTGCTGTAGAGAATGACAACTCAACGATGATATTGAAAAAATATTTTAATTTCATAGATTAGATCAGATTAAGCCGGTTAGTAAATTATAACAGTTTTGCTAGCTGATTATGTTGTGGTGTAGAAGTGGAGTTGTGTTGACAAGTTTTCTGCAAATTATCTTGTAGTTTAGAATCCAGAAAAGTTTTTCACTACAGACTAAGCTTTTCCAAATGTTTGCCCTTTCAAGTTAACCACTAGATTTAAGCATTTGGTCTAGCTAATATCTTTTGAGTACAGTGTGGAACTTGAGTGCAGTATAATATTTTGAGTTGAATTGTAGAGCTGAAGACAGTTAAATGACGTTTTGATGCAGGCAGTTAAAGAAGGAAGCGTTGGGATGAAGTTGAGTCGCTGCTACCAGTCAAGATGAGTGACCAACCTGCCCAGACTAGTGCACCTCAGACCAGCCATGAGACTGACGCCACCGGGGTAACTGCCTTTCCTTGTGATATGCGAAGTGCTGCGTTACGTCCTTTGTGAGGTTTGGTCATTGTACAATCTATTTATATGAGGGGTCGATGATACATTTTAGTAAAGTTTTTTAAAAAACTCGATACAGCTAAGATACAGAAACTTACTTTGGAGAAATTAAATATTTCTTGAAAGTAATCGAGTCAGAGTTTTTTAGCGTAGGAAAGACATCACAAATTACCTTTTGCAGCACAGTGCTGTTATTTGAAAGTTGATCATGTTTTAGTTTTCACGATAATTAGATTAGATCTGCGTTCGCTAGGTTGGTTTTACCACTGCCTGATCAAATCTAAGCGCCGAATCGATTATGGCCAAACTTCGATCGAAGGTAAGTAGCATGGTACCCTGAAAAGTTCGTTCGGTGTTCGATGTCTTGTTTCAGCTCTCTAAGTCCTCTCTTTAAGAGGGTATTTCTCCTTTAGTCTACGGAATGTTGCTAAACATTTTCATGGCTTGGATTGGGCGACCACATCAACGTGATGCGTAGCTCAATGTGGCTGGCCGAACATCATGGCAGGATGCAGCTCTAACAATAACTAAGAAAAAATAACAGCAATTTGGTGTCACTGACATAGAAAAGTCGTTACGCATAAAAAGCATAGGGAGTCGTTAAATGAAGAAGCGGCCCGGAGTAGATCAAGCAGAAGATGTCAATGAAAGACCTGGCGAGTTATAACTGCGCGTAGCCGCTAATGAAATGCACTGCTTGATGAATCTGCCATTTAGTTCGAGTGGTAACGCGTTCGTCTCTGGAGCGGGAGGTCTGAGGTTCAAATCTCGGGCCGATCAAATCGGACACAGTGTTGCCAACGTCTCACCGGCGCCGCGATGTTTCTTCGAAAGGAGCTGTGTTGCACGAGCGCAATAACACGGCGATGGGGCTTGCAAACTCGTTACACGCTTCGACGTATTACAGCGAGTATGATGAAAGATTTGGTTTGATTTTTATGTGATGAAAATGTTAGTTAGTCACTGCATATTCTAGGCTGCTATTGTATTTTGGTTTTATTTACAGCCAGCAGCGGGCGCAGTTCCATTTTCAAAGATGGCGGAAGCGGTAAGGGTGATCGTCAGGTGTCGCCCCATCAATGAGCGGGAGAAGAAACTTCACTGCAAGGTGCGTTTCGGATTTCTTCTTTGATTAGGGGCACCGTTGTGATTTTATCAACAGTTGTTTGCTACTTTTCTGTTTTGTTTAAAACTTTTTAGACGAAGGCTAGAGTGAAGAGCAAGAAAATGTTTCACTTTTCGTTATTAAATTTAATGCTGCAGATTCTGCGTTGTAGAAATCGCGGTCTTTCGCGTCTGTATCGCAACTTCGTCGAGGGAGGCTGCTCTTTTACAAACAAAACCACTTGTTTACTACGTATTTTGATAATTGCACTAAAGTAATCGTTGATGTTTTCACGGTTTGGATGGCCAGTGCCGGACGCAGTATGTATCGGACGAAGAGAATTTATGCTGCAAATTTTGCTAATATTTTATGCCGAGTAACCAGCTACGTTACTTTTAGCGAAGCGAAAATCGTTTTCATTTAGAAAAAAGTCTTCATGACCGGAAGCGGTCGTTTCGCGCTGATGGCTGATGCTTTCGTAAAGGAACATTGCTTGTTTGGATTACCTTGGTAGGGTTAGCAGTTGATATTCAACTCACCAATTGACCTTTTGTTTTACATCAAATGCTGTTTTTCAGAATATAATTGAAATGCAGGAAGACAAAGGCGTGTGTATGATTCACAAACCTGATGCGCCCAAACAGCCTCCGAAACAGTTCACGTTCGATGGGGTTTACTACACTGGCTCCACCACCGAGCAGATCTACAACGATATCGGCTACCCGCTTGTGGAGGTGAGCACCGCTCTGCGCTTGGCGTAAATGGCGATCGCGCCAAAGCAATTGTTTTGTTTCAACCAACTTCGGCTCACAAAGTCCAGTATCGATGCATGGTTGAGCGGTTCTGTATACCGTGCCGCTAAAAACATCCGACCTCGGTTCGAAACTCAGCTGTGGGAGGCCAGGGTTGGGTTGGGATCAAAGAAAAGTGAAACGGATGAAAACAAATAACGTCACGCACCACCAGCTTCAATTGGTTGAAACAAAGAATGCGCTGGTGCGACATCACGTCAAGTATGAACCGGGTTTGTGAGTTTAATGCGTCAGCTATCGTTTCGTTTTATGGAAAAGCTTTACGAAAATCCACTTTATTTGCGTCAACAATGGCCACTTGAAGGACAAGAATCGTTGCGTAATGCACTTGAACTTGAATGGCGTTACGCGTGGTTATCCAATTTTAATATAATTAGGTGTCACCGGAAGTGTGGTGCGTGTGGCGCAAATTTGCTGTCGAAAATAGATTAGGAGTTCAAAATAAAGTTGGAGTGACACGGAAGCTTTGAAGGGAAGGGGAAACACAGCGTTATGTGAAACATCACAAAAATAGATTTTAAAATGGTACCGACTGCCAATTACTGACGCTGTCGATTTATCGCTTCACTGTGGATTTGGTTTGAGAAGTCGTCCCTGTGTTTGCTGATTGAATGATTGGTCCATATTTATTCTCCACTCGCGAGGAAGCGACGTCAGCTTGTTTGATGTGGGCGAATCCACTACCATTCGTAGTTGCCACATCCCTTGGTTTCCGTCTGATTTCGAGATTTCTTCGTGTTAACTTCCTGCTTGTTCCAAGCCGCCACGTGGAGTAATTTTAATGACACATCAACGTGACCAGGGCGCGGGTTGGACGCAGATTTTGCAATCAGGGTTGTCGCAGAAATGACCCTTTGTTTTCTCGGCCGCGCGGTATATAATGCTACGATGGTATTCGAAAGTTGCTAATAAGCTCGTAAGTAGGTGACACCTTTAAGTGCCACCGACACACTGCTCTGTGTTTTCTGTTGCTGTGAAGTTGTCACTTCAATACAACCACGTAATTGCTTAGAATATCAATTATTAAGCGGCTGGGCAAAAATTCTTTGTGTTTATGAAAGTTTATGAATAATTGAAGGTCTACTGCCATAGCTTGTACTTTGGAAAGACTTTATAGCACTTCGAAATTTATTACAAGTTTTCAACGTAACCGTCGGCTGAAAAATCTTCTGTCCACATTATCATTAAATCTTGCACTGGACCAATGAAATACCGACTACGCTAAACGTTCGTTTACTCTGGACGCGAAGCAACCAAAATGTAACGTCATCGACAACTTGCGAAAGGTATCAACCGGTCGGCGAACTTCGTGAGCGGTTTCTTCACTTCACTGAGGCAAAATTGATTTTGAATGGTTGGCCTATTTTGAGCAAGTGATGTAAGCGACCATTCGCGTTGCTTCGCGTCCTGTGTGATCGCACCATTGCATTTGTGATCCACCATAGCCGGTGCTTTTTCAGAATTTTTTTGGGTTGTTAACTGCGTAAGCAATGTGCTTCATAACGAGTCCTTACTTCAGATTTTTGTTGGTCTCGATTCTCTACAAATTTGTAAAATTTAATTCCGGGTTAATTGAAAGCTTCGAATCGAACCTCAAAAACTATAAAGCGAAAGTTTCTACGAAGCATCATCGCTTATGTTGTAATAGAAATAGTTTGTGTTCTGTCTCAATCGCAATCGACAAAAGTGTTGCAATGTTCTGACCTGCTGGTGTTGAATCGCAGGGAGTGGTGGAAGGATACAACGGCACTGTGTTCGCTTATGGTCAGACCGGCTGCGGGAAGTCCTTCTCCATGCAGGGAATCGACAGCCCCGCGTCGCAGCGAGGGATCATCCCCCGGGCCTTCCAGCACATCTTCGAGAGTGTATCCGTAAGTATCCGAATCCAAGTTTGGAAAAATGTGAGAATTTTGCTGAACGTTTCGTCAACAATGCTCAATTGCTCATACTAGTATTAGGCACTGGTGGTGGTGGCGATGGTACTACCCGACCCCTTCCGAGGGATTAGAGCGCGGAGGAACTCCGCGTAGACCCAACAGTCGGGCCACACCCCAAGGTCTGGACCATAGATCGAGAATAGAGAGAGAGGAGCCAAAGATAGATTTACGAAGGGGTTCAGAGGCAGGACAGTCGAGGAGGAGATGATTGAGGTCCTGTAGAGGGTGTCCACAGGCACTACAAGCAGAATTCTCCTTCCGACTGATCCTGTGAAGATATGAGGATAAGAGAAGACTGTGGCCATGGCAGCGAAGACGGGAAAGCTCACAGCGAAATAGGGCGAGAAAGGAGAAGTTCCTCCGCAGAGACTTCGGGGACTTGGAAGTTCAGATGGGAGTGGGAGATGTGACGTCTCCAATTGCGGTATTGGGAATAACGGACTTTGGCAACGACTGAGGGGGAGAGGGCATGGGATTGCTTCAGTGGGCAGAGAGGCACCAGTTTTGGCAAGTAAATCCGCTTTTTCATTACCAGGGAGACCTGCGTCACCGGTGACCCATTGGAAGCTGAAAGTGGTATTGTTGGAGAGAGAGGAGGCGAGGGACCAAACATTCCAGAGGGACTCAGGCAGGAGATAAGAGGAGGTTGATGAAAGGATTGAGAGGGTTGATTGGGAGTTGGTTAGGAAAAGGACTGACTGGAATTTGCAGGTCGTCAAATGGCTCGTACACCAATCGAGACCTTGCTTGAGGGCAAAGGTTTCAGCTGTGAAGCTGGAGGCAATTGGACCAGTGGAAAAGGACAGGGAATTGGAAGTGTTGCATTTGGAGTATGTGTCATACACTCCAGCACCACTGGGACCAAAAAGGGTGGGGAGAGATCCGTCAGTCCATACTTGGAAATCAGAAGGAAGGAGGGAGGATAGTCTGCTTGAAGCAGACTGGAGTCGGGCTGTACTATTGCCTAAGCAGTCAGGAATGAAGGAGGAAACAGTGAAGTGGGTTGTAGTCCATGGGGGAAATGGGGGCACATGATCAGAATCTCGCGTGGGGATAGGAGTGGTTGTGTGACCGAAGAACAGAATGATCTCCAGGAGGGTTTCTTCTTTAGTCGACAGGGAGCGTTTCTTGTTGCCAGGGCATAAAGGCTGGAGAAGTCTGGGGGGAGACGCAGAGCACGTTCAAAAGAGTAAAGGGCCTGATGTTCTAGAGTCAGCTTTAGAGGAGGGAGTTGGGCCTCAAGAAGGAGTAGTGAGGAGGGGGAGGAAGAGAGGCACCCAGTAATGACCCTGCATGCAGCTCTGTGTAGGACTTCCAAGTGATTGGTTGCGGTGTTGCAAAGGAATGGGAACCATCCAGGAGAGGCATATGTGAGCACCGGACGCACAAAGGGTTTGTAGAGTAGGGAGAAAGATTCTTTTGTGGATCCCAGGAAGCAGTGGCTATGGAGCGAAGGACTTTGTGGCATGGATAGAATTTGGAACACAGGGATTGGACATGGGCCCCCAAGGATAGAGTCCGATCAAAGGTTACACCAAGGAATTTAGGGGTGGGATTGAACAAGAGAGGGAATCCCAGGAGGTTCAGCCGGGGCTGGAAAGTGGCTTGATGGGGATCTGCAGAGAAAAAGGAGGCCTCGCACTTCTTTGGATTGAGAAGAAGTCTCCATAAGTTGGACCATGTTTCTAGGACAGTGAGGTAGGATTGGACAACAGAAGAGGCTTTGAGCGGGTCTAGGGAGGAGGACCAGATGGCCAGATCATCAGCATAGAGGGAGGCATGGGCCCCCCGAGGTAAATCCTTGGTGATGTCATCAACAAACAGGATGAAGAGGACTTGACCAAGTGCCGAGCCCTGGGGTACCCCTCGTTTGATGCGGAAGGAACGGCTGCGGGAACCACCAACCTGGACTTTAGCTCTACGATCAGAAAGGAAAGAGCGTACCTAAAGAACGAAACAAGGGGGGAGTTTGAGCAAGAGAAGTTTGTGAAACAGAGCAGAGTGCCAGACCGAGTCAAAAGCCTTGTAGAAGTCAACAGATGCCAAAATGGTTCGGTCTGGAGGTTTTTTCTTTTGGAAACCTCCCAGATTGATTGAGACAGAGTAAGAATTTGGTCGAGAGACGACCTACCAGGACAAAAGCCAGCCTGGCAAGTGGAGGGGAGATGATTCGATTCGAGGTGAAAAGTTAGGCGAGAAAGAATCAAGCGTTTAAAAAGCTTGGAGATACAAGAGGTGAGAGAAATGGGGCGGAAAGAAGATGGAGAGGAAGTGGGTTTTCCAGGTTTGTGAATGGGGATGATAGTGGTAGGTTTCCAGGTTTGTGAATAGGGATGATAGATGGTAGTATTCGGCACTCGTTAGTATACTTGTCAAAGCAAATTGCATTGTTTTTATGCTGGCTAAAAACGACTAGTTTCAGTTTGTGCGCAACGCTATCACAGTGAAAGCGTGGTAGTCTAGCGCATTGTCTCATTAGTAGTATTATGCTGCTATGCGAAACGTTTGCCTCGACTACAAAGCCTCTAACTTGCTATTACGTCACAGGTGGCTGAGAACACGAAGTACCTGGTGCACGCCTCGTATCTGGAGATCTACAACGAGGACGTGAGAGACCTACTTAGCAAGAACGTCAAAGACAAACTAGAGGTGGGTGGATGCTGCGGAGTCATTTCATGGTGCGCCAACTATACTTTGGTGGTTGAAAAACCTAACTCGGTCAAGATGTCTTTTCAAGGCATTTCTGAGAGATTGAAGATTCCGCGCTTTTGGGTGCTGACTGCTGACGCCTTGAAAATGTTTGAAAAATTACGTTTTTTTTTTTTGTGAACGAAGAATATTCTGGACTTAGAGTATACCTCTTTATCAGATTGTGGTACAATGGACCCGACGGGCGATCATCCCAATGAGACTAAAATTTTTTGGTAGTCCATTACCCCCTTCCCCTAGTTTTTACGTGCAATAGAGTTATGGTAAGACGACTTCTAACCTCACATCAGTTGCGTCATAGAGAGTCACTTTAGTATTTTATGGCTTTAGTTTAAAGAGGTTGTCAGCTTTAGTGTAATTTTCCTGTCCCGCAATGCTAGATTTTACTGACAGTGTTTTTCATTAGTTGAAGGAGCACCCTGACAAGGGGGTATACGTCCGCGACCTCACCATGATACCGGTGGGGTCGGTAGAAGAATGTGATCGTGTGATGAACACTGGGTGGCGCAACAGAGCGGTGGGGGCCACTTTGATGAATGCTGACTCTTCGAGATCTCATTCCATATTCTCCATCTACTTGGAGGCATGTGACACAGGTAGCGCAGAAAACCTGATTTATAATCAATTGGATCTATTATGACTAAAGATTGGATTAAGTTGTAATACACTTTGACTGCTAGCAGTGTGCGTGTAACGAGTTTAGATTCAAGCACTCCTGAGCGACCGAGTCTCCCCAACTCTGTTAACACGTGAAATATCCAAAGCAGTGCAATCACGTTCAGAGGACCTGCATTTCTTTGCCGTGTAGAGCTGTTCTAGAAATAAACGTGAATTTTTGATATTAAATTCGTGAGCGCCTGTGCAGTAACTGTGCATATATATTTTTTATTTTCTATTTTCCACGCAGTCCTTGTGCTTACAGGTAGGAGGTTGTGCTTGTTATTGTTGCCTGTATTTTGCATCTAACTGTATTTCAATGATTTGTGGTTCGAGTCTCTGCTGCATCAAGTTCTGATAACGCGTTAATGCGACTTAGTTGTTTTAACGGGATGCATTATGACGCAACAGGTATGGATGGTGACGACCACATTCGAGCTGGAAAGTTGAACTTGGTTGACCTCGCGGGTAGTGAGCGACAATCGAAGACCGGCTCGTCAGGGGAGCGGCTGAAAGAAGCTACGAAAATCAACCTCTCGCTCTCGGCGCTAGGTGAGAACGCTTCTGACGTCGTAGGAGGGGATTTTCCCATTGCTTGCGTTTAGGTGTATCGCGTCATGGTGAAAATTAAAGTTACATTTTTGGCAACACAAGGTCGCAAGTGTCTCATCCTTCCTCTGCTTCAACCAACTGAGACCTGCAACGCACGCTGACGTACTGCGTCATCAGCTGCCCTCTGCAGCCGGCTGAGCTGAACAAGACTAAACCCCAGATTTTGCGCCAGTGTAGATCGGCCTTGGCCGCCGCGAGTTGCTTTTATCGTCTGCCGAGGTTTCGAACCCGTGTTTTCCAGGCAACGTCATCTCGGCGCTTGTGGACGGCAAATCGAAGCACATCCCGTATCGAGACTCGAAGCTGACCCGGTTGCTCCAGGACTCCCTGGGTGGGAACACGAAGACCTTGATGGTGGCCTGCATATCTCCCGCTGATAACAACTATGACGAAACACTAAGCACTCTCAGGTACGTTGTGATGTAGCATGTCGACAAACTGAGGTTTGTAACTTTATGTAGCGATGGAACACGAAACTTGATGTATTTGTGACATGATAGTCATTGTAGCAGCCCATTTGCAACGTAATAATGATTTCCAGATACGCGAATCGTGCAAAGAACATCAAGAACAAGCCTCACATCAATGAAGACCCGAAAGACGCACAGCTCCGGGTTTACCAGGAAGAAATCAAAAAGCTCAGGGGTCTGCTGGCCGGCCAGCTCGGCCCAGATGGAATCAAAGGTATATTTGTGACGTCATTTTTATTTCGTGTCATGTCATATTAGCGCATTCATTTCGTCCTGGGTACGATGGTTATCATGACATGGGCAATCAAGCTTATTAATTTCAACTTTTCGTATTTTTCTCATTATGACGTCATTTTCAGCTTTAGAAGGCATCGAGCGGATCGAGGATGGTAATGTTTGGTTGGTGGATGGTCGTACCATCTGTTAGAGATGGTGTGGTGCTAGCTGCTCGTAGACTTTTATGTTCGTAGATTGTTTTAGCAACACGGAATGAAATTGCGAAAGTATTTTTCTACCGCTGCTACTTTGCAGCAGACTACAACGGAACTAAAACATGAGAAAATCTATATAACTCGACTAATTTTTCAACCCACGAGTAAAATTATCAGAGGTTTATCTTATTCGTATAAAACGGGTTACTCTTATTTCATATCAAATTTCGAATATAAAGAGTTCAAATTTTAACTTGGGTGCGAAGGTTTTAGCCCAGCCGTTGAGGTTGCGTGGGACCATGAAACTCTGTTGGGCCACGAGTGACAACGTTGCTTTGCATGTTGTGCTGCACCGCCGCTACGCAACACCTCGCCAAAGTCTACTTTCTGTTTGAAGGTTTTTCCGCTACGTGTTTTCACTTCACGACACCTGTTTCATCTTCATTACGTGTTGTGGTAGCTACTCACATTCTTCGGCCTCCTGAAACAAGAACTGCACTTAAAGTCTAAACAAAAGTTAGGGCAATCGTATTTGATTGGATTGACATTGCCACCATCCTTCTTGACCCAGCCATTCCAGAGATATTTTACTTCAACAGTGGCGTAAGAAGCCTCTAATTTTTATTTTTAAT
The DNA here is from genome assembly GCA_963965965.1 of Trididemnum nubilum. Classification (NCBI taxonomy): domain Eukaryota; kingdom Metazoa; phylum Chordata; class Ascidiacea; order Aplousobranchia; family Didemnidae; genus Trididemnum; species Trididemnum nubilum. The sequence continues at coordinate 470,794 of OZ014484.1, forward strand.
GGCATCCCTGACGTTGATAACACTTGCGACGCCATCCTAGCTCTATCTAAAGGCAACTCCGCAATTGGGCTACTGCATTGAGTCATTTTACTGCGCACTAATCAGTTTGATCTTGTCAGCAGAACAGATCCGAGCTGGAAAAAAAAGTAGACTGTACTGTAGCCAGCGATATTAGCAAAAATTAGGCTGTCAGATGCATGTTAATCCTAATCATTGCCTAGCAGCAAGTCTACTTTCTGGTAGGCTACCAATTCATACCTGATAGTAAATCTACTATGTACCTGAGAAGGCCTATCTTATTTGCTTATTTTGTGACCCTAGATAAACTTTTCAAGGCAAGCTGCAACGATGGCCTGCTAGCCTTGCTCCCGCTTGTTCTCAGACGTTTGTTACACAATTTGACAGCTTAATTTTTACAGAGACCACTGGACTACTGCATGTAGCATACTTTTCCTTTCAACTCGGATGTGCTATGTTGACAAGATGTAACTGATTAGTGCTCAGCGAAACGACTCAATGCAGTAGCCCAATTGCGGTGTTGCCTTTAGATAGAATTAGAAAAGCGTCGTCAATGTTATCAACGTCAGGGCTGCCAATAGAATTTAAAATCAAGGGAGCCTCTCCGCCGTGTTTGAAATAAAATATCTCTTAAACGGTTGGGTCAAGAAGGATGGAGTTTACGCCAATCTGATGTAACACGATTGCTCTTGGTTAGAAACAAAACATTGATTTTGCCTTCAGTCCTGTTTCAAGTTTTTTTTTTGCCGCGAACATTGATGCTGCTCAATCATATTCTACGTGCTCATTTACATGTTGTTAATGCAGCGCTCCTGGAAGGGCAGTCCCCCACCTCTCGTAAGTCGGAAACCCGTGTTGATGTCGACACCAAAAAGATGGACGAGGAGGCCGCGAGGATGAAGGAGGTGAGTTTTCCCGTCACCATGTTGGTCACGTGATGTGGTGAAAAAACTTCTGCCTTAACCTGCTTAAAAAATCAAGTCGTTAGGGATCTAAGCGAAAGCGGTGCAGAGGAAGTGCGCTCATGATTACGAAAGTGCGTGCCAAAAAGGCAAAATTAAGTACATTACTAAAAACTGCCCTTCTGTTACTTGGTTTTGACTTTTTCCGGGTAATCTTTGAGCTTTAGTTCATTCTTTGAGTTGAGGCCTTATAGTTGGGTCTCCACGCCCCCATTCCTCTAATTGGGCTGACTGGCACTGCATGTGGTTAGTGGATTTTTCAGTAAATCGTCAACCCGCAGCTCTCCTTTCCCCTCCAGCTGCGTCATCAGGATGGCTTTTCATGTTCTTATTTTTCAGGAGTTTCAGCAAAAGATCGATGAGTTGAAGCGGCAGTACGAGGCGGAGCAGATGAGCAACGTGAAGCTGCAGCAAGACATGAGCAAGCTGAAGAGCCAGTACGAGGATCGCCTCAAAAAAGCGAGTAAGTCGCTGGGATGACGGTTGACCTTTGTGATAACTGTTGACCACTGGATGAGTTCAAGGAGGCCGCTTTGTTGTTAAAAGTTTAGTGTTTAAGCAAATAAATTTGAACGAATTGCGTCACTTACCTAATTTTTGATCCTGCTCAAGAAACCCTGCAAAACATCGGAGTGTTTTTTTTGAGGGGGGGGGAGGAGAGTGCGGTTTTGCGGTAGTTTAACATAGTTGATATTTGGACTGTGATGTTGGGTTCCTTTTTTTTTCGTTTAATATAATTTATATTTTTAACTCTATACTTTATAAAGATCGCTGGTTCTCTTCGTTCACTCACTAAAGCCTTTAGTATTTATCCACAGGTACTCAAAAGAAGCCGGAAAGTTCCACGCGGAAACAGGTACGGTCTGATAGTAGTTGTTGGTTTGGAATTTTATAGCAGTATTGAATAGTAATCTGGTACGCTTCGTGTCCTTGCTGTCTGCTCAGATTTGCCATAGCGAACTTTTCCAATGAAAAACCTCAAACAGTAAATATACCTTGTCATTAACGTCATTTCGTTGCTGAAAAGGAACTGAAAATGGAGGTCTATCCTTAGTCGAATGCGCAAAAGCAAGCTAAGTCTTCCTGCTCCAATCAGACTCTCTTGTTTACTGCTGATGACCAACTCGCCCACTTTGCATCCAGCTCCATCTGCGGAACTTGACCGTCCTTGTGTTTCACGATTTTGATTTGTTTATTGGTTGCTGCCTGGAGAAACACTACGCAATCATAAAATATTTGCACCAAATCACGCAAAACCTTAAACCATATTTAAACAAGAATCTGAAAATATATCGAGCAACAAGATGACTGCGGAGGAACCGTGAGGTCTTAGAGTCTTGAAATGCCACAATCTATAGCATAGAATTTAGTTTTGAAATCTGCTGTAAACTGGCCATAATATATGGTAAACAGTAAAACACTCAGAGTAAAAAATTATTGAACCCAACAACGTTAACCTAGTAAAGCTGAAGTACTATTTCTCGACACTAATCATTAATCGCAGGTTCTAATAAAACTCTGTTTTGAATTTTAAAATGAAAGTTCTCGTACAGAAGCGGGAATCAAATTCTAAATTTTAGCACCCACGTACTTGATTGGTTGCTGGGTTTTGTTTAATTTGAATCGAAGTAATTTTATGCTTGAAGATGTAGCAAATCGATTTGAGCGATTACACGTACTTTGGCAAAATAATAAAAATTTCACAGCTGTCGCGACTCCAGCAATACCTTGATATTTCTGGCTTTCTCAGCCCTGTGCCATCGGACACTGACGCTGATGACGTCAGTCTGTCTGATGACATCAGCTCCTCTGATGATGTTAGCAATGACGTCAACTCTTCTGATGATGTTGGCGATGACGCCAACTCTTCTGATGACGTCAGCGATGAGGAAACTAACTCGAGCGATGGCGCAACAAGCACGGACGATGACCTCAGCGCAGACTCGAGTTCGGCGTCGAGTCGCGCGCCGAGCGCCGATAAAGACGTGACAATGTTCCGACAGTCGGCGAATTTCATGTTGAAGTTGTCGGAGTTGATTTACAACCATGCCCTGGAGGTTTCGGTCAAGCGATCGATTCACGGTCACCCGGGTGTGAAGCAGGCCGCCCGCACGATCGCCGTACGTCGGTATATTGTCGCACCTCCGTCGTCTGATGACTTCATTGCAAACCGCACGCGACCTAGTTGATATGCGGATACGATCTGTCTCGGCTGGTTCTTATGTCACGTTTCGTCGTTGTGTATCGATGAACCTTCTTGATTCTTGTGTGTTGCTGACTTGCTCGATCAAGCTTCTTGTTTGCACAAACCGGCTCACGTGTCACTGAAGAGAATTGCATGAGAGATGGCCGAGTGTTACATTCGATCGTATTACGTGTGAGTTCTGCAGCTTTGGAATCTCGTTTGTGTCGCGGAACCCTGGATGCGGATATTTGCAAGTGTTTATGTTGTCTCCTGATATTGAATCAAAATTGCATGTGCTGCATGTCATCACATAACCCCCCCGAATTTTTTTTTTTTTTTAATCGCATCTTCTTTTTAGCTTGCGTCCTCAACCAATACGTCACAGTCTGACGTCGGCTTCTATGAGTCATCAATCGAGGTAGGTCAAGCAAGTTGGAATTTTTAGAAGATTCGCATATCGAATCAAGTTGCACGGAAGGACAGCGAGAGTTTGCAGCAGATTTGAGGAGAAAAATTTAAGATTTTCAACTTTGCTTCTTTTTCAAGAGCAGGAACGCAGTCTATGAAAAGGATTTGAGTCGCGGCAGCTGAAGTTATTTTGAAACTAAACAAGCTGCAGATGCAAGAAATATTTGGAGCTGAGCTTTGAAGCCAGGTTTACGAAGTTATAACAAAATTTGTGCAAGATATGTGAAGACCCTGAGGGATCAGCATCACTGGGAGAGCTTATTGTGATGCCGGGCGAAGATAGAAAGTGTAGTTCAGCTAATGAAGATTTCGCAGGAATCTCAGTTGCTCTACGTGCGGAAAATTACTTCTGTTCAATGCGCTGGTTGCAAATATTCCATAAACATATCTTAATTCAAACGAAGTTGCTATACGTATGAGTATTTCACGATTTATGTTATATGTAACTAAAATTTAATTTTCCTTTTGTTTTAATTTATCTGTTTTGCGGGTGTTCTTTCTGAAGTTGCTCTTTTGTTAGCGTATCTTACTTTAAGCCGAATTTTGTTAGCACTTGGAGCTAATGTGATACGGAAAGAAATTAATTAAATAAGTTACAAAATTGCAAATGAACAGTGGGCATTACAAACATCCAATACTGCGTTACCAGGTGCAGCCCCGTATCGGATGTTTTCGCGATAAATTTTGGTTTCTTGGGAAGATTTTTTTGATTGAGCTGAAAATTTTTGTTTTACAGGGAGCTGACGGCCAAGAACAGGCGCCGGCCCAGGTAGGTTTTGGTTCGTATTATGCGTCGATTTGATTCGCCGCTTTGTCTGACCACGCCAGCTCCCGTTGCGGTGTTCTTGTGGCACTCCTGGCCACCACCATGGCGATTTGCTTGGCACCATTGGCAGTAAGCGTTATTATTTTCAATATTTTGCCCGAACACAGATTGCTGTTCTGAATCACAACGAGAACCAGCAACTTGTCGGTCTCCTACTGGATATTCAGCCAACCTATTACGTCTCAGCGTTTATATAGCCAGTCATTTTTATTCAAACATTGAAAACAGGGTCAAAAACTAAATCAACGAACCATGTGTTGCACCACATGTCTGCCACGACAGTCTGCCCACCAACAATAGTGACCTAGTACGGATTTTAGCCTGTAAATTGCCGTAATGCACTGCTGTTTTGAGGGTTACATTCAAAGATGAATTCCGCAGCAATCGGCTGGATTAAAAGGCCAGCCAATTTTGAGAAATTTTTCTTATATGGTTGGGATTTTAGCCAGTAAACTTCGCACTTTTTGACCCCGCTTCGCTTAACGAGCCCTGCCACAAAAATGTGAAAATTGAGCCAAGTCTCACGTGACATTGAATAACAATAGCATTTTGTTGGTAGGTGGCGCAGTACATTGCAAGCGAGGCGCAAGGTCGAAAGTTCAGCGCAGTCTTCGATGATGACGAAAGAGGTAACAAAGATGACATCATGAATCAGCACGAAGAGGCGCTAAAGAGGTGAGGAATTGGCATGCCTTTCACGCCGGTGGAGACGTGACTCGACCTCCGTTAAAGCGAACATTTTCCACCAATAACGTTTGGGTTGTGGTAAAAAGGTTGGGTGCTTTTTGTTGGTTAGTCCCCTACCACTGTGAGCGCAAATATTGAGCCTTTGCGTTGCCATGAAACCACGCGCCGCAGCACTCAGCACAAATATTGACGGATTGAATCCTTGGGAACAGGGTCTAGGGTACCTGCTTGTGACGTGGCGGGAGTTGATTGGATCATAGAAGGCTGCATCGTTCCTCGCAGGGTTAGGCTCGAAGTGCGTCATGTCGTGTTTGCCCGAATCATGTTTCTTGCCTTCTTCATCTGATGGTTCATAACTGGAATAATATGTAGTTATGGTTCATTCACGTGCCTTGGCCAGAGGACAGCGAAGGGCCTCTCGGTCTTCGAGTCAAGCTGCCACCTGCCCACCTGCTTAGCACATACGGTGGAGGCTTCACACTTTCCCTTTAATTGAAGTTGTACATACCAATTTTTATAGTTTTTGGTTTGACCCGACCGGGAAACGAACCCGAGTCTACAGTTTCAGTCGCAGACGCTCTCTCCTTTCGACCATTTATTGGTTGAATGGTGTAACTGGCGTAGACTGCACACGACCCGGGTATCCCGTGCTGTCATCAACGCGTCTAAAATGAGCTTTAGAGCGACGATAATTCCGAATTCAAACGTTTTCCCAGACTGCAGATGCTGCAGCAGAACATGGTGGGTGGAGAGAAGGCGAAAGATGAAGAGGCGAAGAAGCGGAAGCTCTCCCGGCGCAAGTATGCTGATGAGCGCAGGAAGCGGTTAGCTGCTGCTGCCATGCGTGACGATGACCTAGCGATGCTTGACGTTTATGACAGCATACATCATGATGTGAAGCAGAGAGACAAAACGATCGACAACCAACATAACATGGTAGGTGGCACCGATTGACGAGTACTTGGTTGCCGATATGCAACTGAGTGATTGGGCATACCGGTACCGTACTGCAAGCGACTTCCAGTCTCGGTTCGAAGCTCAACTGTGAAACGATGGTTGAGATCTACAAAAGTGAAAATGTATCAAAGAGCGAATCGAAATTATAGGCAACAAGCAATCTGCCATGAGCAGCATCAAACTGAGAAACTGAGCTGGGGTCCCGGCGATTTTCCATGTGGATGGAAGAGCCATTGTTGCGGCGGAACTAATTGAGCTTCTTCATTCCATCGCTTAACACCGTTGCTTTTGAACTACATTGTGCTTCTAGAATGCTGAGTAATGACATGATAACTGTGCCGTCTTCACTAGTACTGTATTAACTTCGTAGTTTGTGATGGCGTCAAGCAAAAACAAACCTATTGTAATTACCAGCTCTTCACGTAATGAAAGGCATTAATTATAATTACTTAATTACCAAGTTGTTTTGGCCAGGAGACAGCCAAGGGACCTTTCGGTTTCGGGTCAAGCCGCCACCTGCCCACCTGTCTACCACACACCGTGGAGGCTTCGCTCTGTCCCTTTAATTGCTGAACGTCAAGCAGGGAAGCTGTGAATACCAATTTTTATAATAATTTTGGTTTAACCTGGCGGGAATTAAACCGTAGTATACCATTTCAATAGCTGGCGCTCTATCGACTCGACCGCTGAAGTTGATCATTGTTGAATTCGATGTTGCAGATTGCGAGTTTGAAGATGGAGATCGGAGACATAAACTACGAGTTCGAGCGGGACCGGAGCGAGTACCTCACCACCATCAGGAAGCAGGAGCAGGAGGTCTTACTGCTGAAGGTGGGTGGTTGCTGGTGCGCCCCAAAGATGCTTTAATCCTCAAACCATTAGTTTGACTGTGTAAAACCGTTGACTTTGGATTGCCAGGCCCCTGACCCTGAATTTGAAATGAGCGCTGCTGATGCTGCCACGCGTGCTCGATCTGAACCTACGACCTTGACGAAAAATCCGGCAGTGTTTTCGCAGCAACAGCAGAAACAATACGAAGCAGAACCGGTCTGGCATAAATTGATTGTCGCTCACAGGAGCAGATCAGTGGGGATGGTAGAACAAGCATTTAGACTGTAAAATATTGCATGAAGTGACGCTTTCGCAGCCGTGACCAGACGCATTTGGAGTGCGGCAGCAATGTGATCAAAAAATGTTGCTCCAAATTTACTGTCTTCCGTCGGTACGGATTTTGCCCTCGAATTGGGGTGAAGACCAAAAACTAAAAATAGAAAAAAGGTCTTCATTGCAATTTGCTACTAACTTCATCGGAAATTTTGGACTTATTGGAATTACCGGCCACTTTTTTGTCTAAATGTCTTTTCGTGGGGGGGGGCTAAAATTCGATGGGGGGAGGCTAAGTCTCGATGGGGGACGCTAACTCTCGATGGGGGGACGCGTCCCCCCAAAAATTTAAGTACTGGGTAGAACCACAAGCCTGCCAGTGGTTGACATAAATTTGTTGAGCAAAGATTTTTCACCATCCTTGAGGTTTTCCTTTCTTGTATAGATGCCAAACTGGTATTTACTTGCGAAGGATTTCAATCAGAAATAGAATTAGACACCTGGGTCAAATTGCTGAATGCGCGAGGCAATTTCCTTTTTTTAGTGGTGCTAGAGCGCCATTTTGTATGGAGAACTGGAGGTGTGATTATTCATCCGCGTCATGTTCAGGCGATAATCTCGAAGATTCACCCGACAGTTCGTCGCGATTGTAACTATAGCAACCTGGATAGAATCCGGATGGAAGCGCGATACGATGAAGATAATTACCGATGGATCCTTCCCGACCTCGTCGTAACCAAAACGTCCTTGCCCAGCGCCGGTAAGTGCTTGAGAGATGAGCTGTGCAATGTCAGAAGGAGAGTCGACAACTCACTGGTGATGGTGGTGGTACTACCCGACCCCTTCCGAGGGATGGGGACGCGGAGGAACTCCGCGGAGACCCAACAGTCGGGCCATACCCCAAGGTCTGGACCATAGATCGAGAATAGAGAGAGAGGAGCCAAAGATAGATTTACGAAGGGGTTCAGAGGCAGGACAGTCGAGGAGGAGATGATTGAGGTCCTGTAGAGGGTGTCCACAGGCACTACAAACAGAATTCTCCTTCCGACTGATCCTGTGAAGATATGAAGATAAAAGAAGACTGTGGCCATGGCAGCGAAGACGGGAAAGCTCACAGCGAAATAGGGCGAGAAAGGAGAAGTACCTCCGAAGAGACTTTGGGGACTTGGAAGTTCAGATGGGAGTGGGAGATGTGACGTCTCCAATTGCGGTATTGGGAATAACGGACTTTGGCAATAACTGGGGGGAGAGGGCATGGGATTGCATCAGTGGGCAGAGAGGCACCAGTTTTGGCAAGTAAATCCGCTTTTTCATTACCGGAGAGACCTGCGTGACCGGGGACCCATTGGAAGCTGAAAGTGGTATTGTTGGAGAGAGAGGAGGCGAGGGACCAAACATTCCAGAGGGACTCAGGCAGGAGATAAGAGGAGGCTGAAGAAAGGATAGAGACTAGAGAGGGTTGATTGGGAGTCGGTTAGGAAAAGGACTGACTGGAATTTGCGGATCATGAAATGGCTAGTACACCAAACGAGACCTTGCTTGAGGGCAAAGGTTTCAGCTGTGAAGCTGGAGGCAATTGGACCAGAGGAAAAGGATAGGGACTTAGATGTGTTGCATTTGGAGCATGAGACATACACTCCAGCGCCACCGGGACCAAAAAGGGTGGGGACAGATCCGTCAGTCCAGACTTGGATACCAGACGGGGGGAGGGAGGATAGTCTGCTTGAAGCAGACTGGAGTCGTGCTGTACTATTGCCTGTGCAGTCGGGAATGAAGGAGGAAACAGTGAAGTGGGTTGCAGTCCAGGGGGGAAAAGGGGGGCACATGATCAGAGTCTCACGTAGGGATGGGAGTGGTTGTGTGGCCGAAGAATAGAATGATCTCCAGGAGGGTTTCTTCTTTAGTCGAAAACGTTTCTTGTTACCAGGGCATAAAGGCTGGAGAAGTCTTGGAGGAGACGCAGAGCACGTTCGAAGGAGTAAAGGGTCTGATGTTCTAGAGTCAGCTTTAGAGGAGGGAGTTGGGCCTCAAGAAGGGAGTTCGACAAGAAGGGAGTTCAAGAGTCAGCTTTAGAGGAGGGAGTTCGACAACTCACTCGTGTATAGAGTCGACAACTCACTTTTGTTGTGTTTTATGTTAAGCTGATGTTTGAATGTTCTCAATGCTCTGTCGCCCACGTTTACATCTCCTTTTTGCAATTGCTTCCAGAAACTTTTTTCGGTTTGTTGTTCCCTGATTCTTTTTTGATAAGTCCTAAACAATGTAGGGTTTGTAGAAAGAGCATTGTGTGAAATGTTGATCCTTTTTAAAACGCCAGGAATGCACGCATACTCGAAACCTACCTGCGGACAGAGATTCGCGTTTCGTTCGGTTTGGTTCCATCGCTGACGACACAGCCCCTGGTGTTGCCGATTGCAATAGCAAATTAAGCGGACTGATGAGATGCACAGAGGATTGATAGCTTTCCCGCAAATAAGATTGTAGTTCTCTTGGGCAATTGTCCAAGTCAAAGATTAGAAGGATCAGAAGCAATAAGTACCCAGCGAGGTTTGCATCATCAAATTTTACTTTGAATTTGAAAGAAGCAAAGAAACGAAGCGGTAGTTGGGCAATTTACGTTTCATGATTTGCTAGAAATTTTGTGTCCTAATTCTCAACTTTTGGGAGATGGCGGAACATGCAACACATGGTAATTTATCCTGGAGTAATGAGAGGATCTGCAAAAACTAGAACTCGATAGTTGCATTTTTGGTAGTACAAACACGAGGAAGTGAGAGTGGCTAGTTTGGCTTGTCGCAACAATTAGCACGGAGCGTAGAAAGAGGTTTTAGGAGTTAGTCGAACGTTGATTGTTGACGTCACCCTTACGACTCGGCGACTTACCTCATGTTTGTTTCAGTTTCGTCGAAGAGCGGGGGCAGCGCTGGGGGCCAATCGAAATCCTCCGACCTCTCCCCTCCTTCCAGCAGCTCCGCTGAAAGTTATCTCCAGGTTCGTGACGTCATTGGAGAAGCGGCAATTATTTTTGTGCCACCATGATGTGGTTATTAAGTACTTTAATCTTTCGATGCATTGTGTGAAGCCGGGTTCGTTTCCTGCTAGAAGCATTGCATTATTGACGAGTTTTTCTTTCGGTACTCGTCAGGGGGGACTTCATAATTTTCAAGTGTTGCCGTAAAAAACCTACATGGCGACGTTCGGTTGAGCGGTGAGGCGTGCCGCGCTGCCACCAACGTCCAATATCTGTTCGAAGCCCGGCTGTGGGAACAGCGGCCGGGTTGAGGCCGACCTGTGGAGGAAGCAGGTTGTTTGTGCGTTTGGCTATTTATTTTTTTTAAGTAAAACCCATAATAGAAAGCGGAACATCGTTTGGTATTTTATCTAAAAAGAATTCTTATTTAATGTCCTTTTTCTGGGACGTCATTTCCTATGGAAGACTCCCAAACTTTGCAGTGAAAAAGGAGTCTATTGTATGTAGAACAATGTGAGTGAGAGCGTCTCGCTCTGTTATTCCTTGTAATATTGTCTTATTTCCGTCGCAACAGCGCCACGAAGATGACGACCGCTACCGCGCAAAGTTGGGGAAGCACGATGCCGTAGCCAGCAGCTACTTCACCCCGAAACGTCAGGTTAAACAGATTATTTCTTCGTCGTACAACGACCAATCACGTTTAGGTATGTTACTGCACGCTAGCGCTCGCTAGTTTAGTTTGTTCAAAAACTTCAGCTTAAAAACTGCTCCTAAACGCGACAAATGATGTCGGACGCTGGCCCGCACGTCTGCGTGTTCTGTCTGTTCCTGCCTTTGCGATCTTGCGCATATTTTATCGTGCGTTCGCGCCACGATGGTCTTGTGTCCCAGACTGTGGTGTTCGTTCTGCTGCTAGAAAAAGATTGCTTTGCAAAACTTCTGCAAACTGGAGAGCGCGTACTTCCAGATGTTTGCAGTTCCACCAATTACGTGGTAAAGTGGCCAGCAGTGCTTTGAGAATCTTGAGAGATTCGGGTCCAAGGCCGGTTAAACCAGACAAGAGTCGCAAACGAGCCGCCACTCTTGCACCGTTTTTTTCAAAAGAATTGTGAAGTGTGTAACACGTTGAAAACGTTGAAACTGGAACAACAACGTGGAGATGGGCCCGATCCAACTCGGTACACGCTTTGGTGCAATTCAATGATCACAATAAAGATTTGTTTTTTACAAATCGCGGGTTTTTGTGAATCTACAGAGTTTTTCAAAGTTTTGGAAATTGTTTGCCTGTTACGCAAACTTAGAAATGATGTTTTCGCGCGTGGAATCAGTATTGTGACGTCACTGATCGAATGTTTTGCAGGAGGAGGTTACCCAACGAACGGAGCTTCAGTGACACCGACTGTGAACGGACATGACAAAATAATATCGGGCCACCCATATCCCCTCGGTGGCGCTGAGGAATATGCACGCCGACCCCTAAAACTTGAATCGCTCCGGCCCGTTTCTCCCAAAACGAGAAAAAAGAAAAAGAAACGCGGATCTCTTGATCCTGTATAAATGCGCCCAATAGCGCTTATTTATTTTAGGAAATGTTTTAAGTCCTGGCTGCCCTCCAGGCTCTCTATTGCCATCAAGTTGTTGAATGAAATGTATATTCGCCATCGCCAGTATTTTTATTTAAACGCTCAGCTGCTTAGCTGAATCTTTTTCCTTTCTTCTGTGACTGTGTAAAATAAAATGTCGGTTATCGTGTTGTGACGTTGCGTGACGGCCAGTTCCACGTTGAGGCGAGCCACAGTGAAAAGTTCTTTCAAAACGGCGCGGCTATTGACAAGGGTTCGATTCTGAGCGAAATTGAGGGTGTTGGATCTGCCGTAGCATTTCAAAAGACTCGCTCGGGCGGAGCTAAGGTCGTGGTATACTATGACGTCAGTCGATCGTTTTCAAACGAACGTCCAAAAGAATGAGTTGATTACGTCATTTATGACGGCACACGCCACTGTTTGTCGACGAAAAATTAGCAATGGATAGAAGATATTCAAGCGACGATGACGTCACCAAATCAATTGTTTGTCGATACCTTGCCTATTGTGACGTCACGCGATTGAATTTCATAGAACAATGAAGATTGTTTGATCATAAACTTCAATGAAACATAAAAGTAGAGAAAATGTCGCAAGAATAGCAGTGTTATTTAGGCAGCTTATTAAACCGCCGTCGTACTGATGTCCCTGGGGCGCCCTGGTGGTTCACGTAACCAAAATAAAAGTCAGTGTACAGAGCATAAAGTGTTGAGGTCGTGGCACTGCGGCAGTTAAGATGGAGTTGAAGGAACCGCTAGTGGGCACAAAATATGTAGTTGCTTGAAAGTTCCGATGAAATATCTTGGCTGCCAACCTCTGGGGAGGTTGAAGGGCCCTGTTATGCAATTTTCGAACCAATATTCCTTTGTACTTCCCAAATGTGGATTAGTTGTGATTGTGGCTAAAAGGTTTCTAATGACTAACTCTCTCTAATCGAAAGGCTTTCATCGCTAAAAAATAATGTTTCAAAATATCTTTCATAAGGTTAGTAGGATGCAGTTGTAGTTGAGAAGAAGATACGTATTTATCATGGTTTCATTTCTTAACCATATCTATGGCTGTCAGAGGTGACAGTCAAAAACTTGTTTTGGGGCTTAAAGATGTTGACGAGGTGGGAGCCTCAACCTTTTTCTTGCGATGTGAGAGACGATGTGAAGCGGATATTCGCGGAAAGGGTTCCATTGAATCTCTCTCGGCTTCTGTTTTAAAATTATTCAAGAAACGAAGGCTTTGCAGTGGATGCTCGAGGCGACGATGGAACGCTAATTAAACCCTAATTTCAAGGTCTCGTCGCTGCTGTTGTTGCGAGAAGCCGACTGCGTTGCTAGCGCTTTGCAAAGTAAACAATGAAAGAAGGCGCGAGCGGCTACATCGCGACCAAGTACAGTACTTCAGTTATGACGCAACATTGTTATATTTCAATTTTCAAGGTACGTTGGATGGCTGGCGCAATATTACGCTGTCTTCTACAAATGGGAACAGGGTCTAGTCGACTGAAAACAAAGCAGAAGCAGCCGAAAGAAAGCGGCGGCTCAGCGAAGTAAATTATAGCCGGGCCGGGCCGCCCAATTCTGCTAGGGTGAAGTGCTTTCAAATTAATAACTAGCAGCTTCGGCACAAATTCAACATCACTGTCTTAAGTCAGACCTTCGTTTTTCGAAAATCTGAAGTTTTTGTTGTTGTAGACGTTTATTTAGGCCTATTGATGGAGATTTACATTTACTGTAGTTAGCCTTGTGAAACAAATAAAGAATTTTTGATATATTTGTTTCCTGGTGAGTGCTGAAGCTTTGAGGGCCCGAGCTGAAACGTTTTAATTCCGCCAACGTTGTGGTCTTCCTGGAAATCGCTAGTTTGTTCTATTGTGACTGAAACAGATAGCTCCGCTCTACACGCCCCCAACCATGGTAGAAATATTGAGGTAAGAGAACAATGTGCGTGGTGACTGGAGGAAAAGGAGGGGCTCACTGATTCCGCGTAGCGCCCTCACCCTTATAGAATTACAGAGTAATTCAGGGTATAAAAAGCAAAATTGATTTTTTCAGAATGAAATTGATTGCACGTTGTTTTTGTTTATTTGAAAGTTCCTTGGCCTGAAGACGCAAAAGATCTTTCGGTCTTCGAGGTAAGCTGCCACTTGTCCACCACAATTGGTGGAGGCTTCACATTGTCCCTTTTATTGATAAACATCTAGGAGAGATCTATGAATGTGAGCATATCTCTGGTTCGAGTCGACTGGGAATCAAACCAATGTCTACCGATTCAGTACCAATCCAACACGGCGCTTTGAAAAATCGAGCCCAGAATGCATGATAATAGCTATAAAGAGCGCTTTTAGCGGCTGCTTGATGGGTGTTTATAGTTTCAACAAATCGCTTTAATCGCACATTTCTAGGAATTTTCAACAAAAGCTTCAGACAATAGCAAGACCCATAAGCATTATGAGATGAGCCGTTTACTGCGGAGGTCAAATTTGACGAATTATTTTAATTGTAGGCAAAGTCATACAACGTAACAATCGGAAAGTTAGAAAGGGAGAAAATTTTGTTTTTTCATTAAAAGTATCAGCATGTTTAAGTAGGGAAATTGAGGCTGCACGCCTCATGATCTTAGAGGCTGGTTTGAAGAAACTCTTAGCAAGTAACGTGAGCCAATGGCAGATTCACTGAGTGCGCGGAGAGTGCGAAGTGTGCGGAGAGTGTGGTTCAAGGAAGAGAGGTTTGAAATGTTACCCGTTTTTTTGTTAAATTGGTTGCTCAAGTAACGTTTCTAAAAAACTACTAGAACGGTAGAAAATGCGAAGACCTAAATTTCAAAATGCAACTCCAAGTCGATGTAAATTTGTAAAACCTGAATTAGTACTTCCAAAAATTACCATTAGTCAACGTGAACAAGTTTAAACTTTTAACTTACCAAAAAGAACAGTTAGAAAATTTGTAAATTGTCGACCATGCACTGAATGAAGCCTACGAAAGAAACGTAGCGTCGCTCATCTAGTAGCAAAATAATTCTCCCTTTAAAAACATACTGTATTTCAATGTGAAAAATAGCTACAGCTATGAAAAATCTCTTTGAAAACATAGTGTATTTCAATATTAAAAAAAGGCTACAGCCATTTCTAGAAGAACGCAGCGTCATGTATGCCGCAAATCACAACTTATCAACTAGATAGCGATCGAGTAGCTGGGCCACTAAGGTTTATGAGACACAATCAGGTTTAATCAAAAAAAAATGTCATTTTTATCTTATTTCTGAAAGAGTAGATAATTAGAAAAAAATTAACTGCCGGAGGTTGGCACATTGAACTTAAAGGTAGCTGCTGGTCCGATTCTCGAACTGCCTCTTCGGGTCCTCTGGAAAGACTTTTGCGTCGGGGCTAAACTATCTACCCGTTGCTGTCCCCCAACCTCACCGTATACGAAGAGAACCCTAAAGCACCTGCAAACAGACCCATAAAAGGGTGTTATGCGGTGGTGCGATTAGACAAAAGCAGAGCGCTTAATTTTTATGCGTGAAGAAATTGTGCAAATCTCGAACAGTTTTTTACGCAACCTATACAAAATTTAGACCAATTAATTCGAGATGATTTTTAGATCAGAAAACAAAGAAAACATCAACATTTCCACGTCCAACAACGTCTTAAGCAAGTCGATTGCTAATGACGTCACCAACAATGACGTCATCAACCGTGTCCCGCTGTGCAGCGGGTCTAGAAATGAAAATCTCCCGGTAGTGGTAAGTATGATTCATACTGTAAATTAAAACTTAAAGAGTTACTGCTCGAAATCGGTTTTATTGAAGAAATGAGAACTACTTGAGGTAATAAAGAGATGCCCCAAACCTTTTTCAACAATTCCCTTTATTCGCGAAAATACGATTTAATCCATTTGACTCCGTACCATTGGCAACCCTGCATTTTGCAATTTTGTGACATTACTAAAGGCTTAATTTTGCTAAAATTCTCGCACACTTAAAAACGCGACTACCAAGTGGTAGCAGTGAGTACTGAGGAGCTAACCAAATCTGAAAATTTGGCTGCTGGAGCCTGTAAACCTACGTTACCAGTACTGATGCACGGTGCACCTTATGTGATGTCACAAAATTGCGAAGTGCAGGTTTGCCAACGGTACGGAGTCAAACGGATTAAATCACATTTTCACGAATAAGGGGAATTGTGGAAAAAGGTTTGGGGCACCTATTTATTACCTCAAGTAGTTTCCATTTCTTCAATGAAACCGGTTTCGAGCAGTATCTCTGTAATGGAAATTTACCGAATCGAATTAAGATACTCATCAACAATTTGGTCAATTTTTTTTTTTTTTATTCAGGCAACACAAAGTGAGTTTAAGTTCAGGACAATTTTTGACACACAACTAACTTACGTGCGTTCACGGATTTTGCCACGAACGAGAATCGAATCTTCGAAGTTTTGAGTCGCAGTTCAATTGCCTACCGCTCGGTCATTCCAAAGTTTGAGGCATAAAATTTGTTTTTTTTTGATTTGCCCCTATTTAGTTTTGACAAACAATTTGCCAACGAATGGAAGACTAATATCAAACGTGGCGCTGAAGCTCTTTAGTTTGAAAATGTTGAAAACTGACAATCGCACTAGAAGAAAGTTGGAGCATCTTCACCGTGAGAAAAATTACGAATAGAAACATCGAATGATTGCGGTCTGTTGAATCGTAATTTATCGCATAACTTGCTAGTCGTATGTGAGCAAGGGAGAGCCTATTAATTAATCCACATTTTCAAATCTTCCAGAATTCTCCTCCAAAACAAAACGACAGCAACGTCCTAATTAGTACTTCATGGAGTGGCAACGTGAAGCCCTTCCCCATTTCAATGGCTTTCCTCAAGAAGATCTTGGAACTTCCCATGCGCACGGGAGGATCGGATTTCGTGAAGAGGCCGCGCAAAAAGTAGGTGGAGATCATTCGACGTAAAATACTCAACAGTAACCCCATATCCATTTAGTTAGGGCTTTTAACAAAAAATAAGGAACAGAAAGACGACAACGGCTGAGGGATTCGAACCCCCAACCTTATGAAGTCCATTTCAGTTCTTTAGCAGAGCTTAAGTTGTTATTTGCTGCCAGTTCTGCTGTTAAAGTCTGGTCAATGATGCCGCGGCTTATTGAAAATCAGTTGCTTTTGAAAATCATTTGCGAAAAAAAAAAAAATTTTAAATCACGATTTGCTAGGGACCGCACTTTTTCGGGTCTTTCGACTTCATTCAACTGCTGCCTGTGTGAAAAAAAAATTACAGTTTGTTGTCGCTGACAAACATCACCGCATTGTTTGCATCGACTGAGCATAATCTTGACAGTATTTTAGTATCTGAATGAATTCAGAAGATTCAGTCGATTGGTTCAGTGAAGTCTGAAATTCGACCAGCAAAACTGCAATTGGTAACTCCAACTTAAATCTTTGCAGGTTTATCGACCTCGGCTGGAAAAATCTGGAATCGATCCCCGGCGAGTTGTTCGACTTCGTAGAGGTTGAGGAGCTTCATCTGGAACACAACCGAATCACAGAAATTCCCGAATCCATCGAGCGGCTCTGTGAATTACGGTTAGACGTTAAATTTATCTCCTCGGACTAGATTCTACTTCATCAAAGTTCAATTGATTAAAAAAAATTTAAATCGACTGCAGCAAGAATCGAACCCGGGGGTTCAAACTGAGATCACGTGCCCGCATCGTTGGGTAAATCATTATCGAAGTGGCATGTAGCGAGAAAACAAAATTGATTGCCTCATTGGTTCTTTCAAGTACCTTGTTTAGATAATGTATATTTATGTCAAGTTAATAACCAAGATTGTGTAATCAATGATAGAAGATTATTCTCAGATACCCTGCGGTTCATATTCGTTAGCAAATAGGAAAAAAAAATTTTTTATTTACGAAGGAAAATTATAATGGTGCGTTTCACGCGGTATTTGTTAATTGGGTTTGGACCAGTTATTTGAGAGTTTTTGGACCAGGGTCGCCGGCCTTTTTCATTAAACTTTTTCGCGCGGCCCTCGACGCTGTTCCTGTAAAAATTTAGTTTGCACCAGCGTTGCTGGGGTAAGGAAACTGAGGCAGTAAAAATATTTTGAAGTTTGCATCGTCCTTTGCTGGCAGCGGTGGGGCACCTCGGAGGTTGGAGCGCGTCCATCGGGATGATTCATTTTATTCGAAGCATCATTCTCCGATATATTATTTTTTTTATATATTATTATTATTATTTTTTTTTTTTTTGTATCTTTTCCGACGTATTTTTTTTACCTGAATAAAAATATTACATCGGAAAACTCTTTGGAGGTTGATGATTTATTTGTACCGGCTTAAAGTTAGCCGATTATATTTCAGAGTGTTGTACGCGAATTCGAACGAAATCCGCAAGATTGACAACGCCATCTCACGATTGGTTAATTTATACTCGCTCGATTTGAGCAGAAATCCAATCGACCTTCCAGTGTACGCCATCTCGCGGTTGGTATACTTGCGAGAGCTTCGTTTGTACGACATCTCGCTATTGAAGTTTCCCGCTGATTTCTGCCGCACGATGGTACACTTGAGGTTGTTAGGTCTTTCCAACAACCAACTTACAGACCTCCCCACCGAGTTGAATCGTCTCAGGGAGCTCGAAGAGATATTCCTGGAGAACAATCATCTCACGGACTTCCCGCGTCCTTTGTTTGGCCTCTCCAAATTAAAAGTAAGCTGGGGATTTTTTTGCCTGTAGCGTACGTAAAAATTAAGGACAATTTTGTCGGATTTTTAAGACTTTTATTTGGATGAACTGAGCTTATGGTGCGTTCAACTTTTCGAAATTCGAGCCAAAAATATGAACTTACGAGACTGTAAAGGACCTTTCACGTCCAGCTGCCGCCTGCCTATTGGGCGCAGGTGGTGGACCGGCAACCCCTCCGTTTCACCGATGAACTTCAAGCTGCAATACTAGATACAAAATTTAATGTCTTTGGAAGATTTAAAATACCAATTTTTGGTTGGACCCGTTCGTGAATCGCACCCAAATCAAACGTTTCATGCAGCAACAAATGCTCTATCTTCCGCATTTTAAATTAGACTGTAAAAAGAATCAATAAAGTTTTTCAAATCAGATCTTTTATTATATTCACTGCGTTCCGCCGAAGCGTGAACGAGTTGGTGGCGCCCCATAGCTGCGTCATTGTGCCCGATAGGTACGGTTTCTTTCGAGGAAAGGTCGCGTCGTTGGCGAATCGTTGGCAACATTGTGTCCGATTTGATTGGCACAGATTTGAACCTTAGACCTCCCGCTCCAGTGGCGAACGCTCCACCAACCGGCCGGTTCAATGAATGTTTTTAAACAGATTATTTGTTTATTTTTTGCGTTTCTGTTTTTTTATGATAATGATTTCAGCTCGGTCAATATTTTTCAGGTTCTCCACCTCAGTGGTAACTCCATCCACCGAGTCTCGGATGGGATCGCTCGGCTACGCACACTCCAGCAACTATATATCGCTCGAAACAGACTGTCACGCCTTTGTGACGCAGTTTGTCTCCTTGACAACCTGCATGTTCTAGACGTCGCTGATAACTATCTGACATCACTGCCTGCTTCAATCGAATGGATGACGCAATTAAAAGAACTTTGTGTTAACGGAAATGAAGTCGCCGAACTTCCGGATAAATTTTACCGTTTGAAAAACTTGGTTGTTTTGCACCTGCGCAACAACAAACTGCGCAACGTGCCAAAGCGTATTTCCCGCTTGACTGCCCTCCAGTGTCTGGACTTATCAGGAAACAGGTGAGTTTCGCTGCTGATTTCCCGCCAAAATCTTCCGAAAGTTTCATCTAAAGTTTTTGCGACTTGGCGCAACTTCACATTGTTGTTCTAACTGAAGCAGCGAAGGATGCAGGAGTGGGCCAACTGTTATGCGCCGAATTATATTGCGTCACAAATTAGAGCAGAACAAAATTAAGCTATTAGAGAAGGCATAGAACAAACACAATAAATCTTTCAACAAGTTTGGAAGAAATAGATTAACAAATTTGTCTAAAACAAAAGAAAATGAAGATGTTTATTGTTCTACCTAGCCCTTATTATTTCAACCCTCTATTCAAATTCCGCAAACTGCAAAATGTCTTTGGAAGAGACTTGGGGGAAAAAGTAAATTTGTCCTGGAGAAATCACGTATTATCATAACAGAGTACACGTCAGGTAGAAAAATTTAAAATTCTACGATCTGTTTATCCGTGATCGAGATTATCGGGGGTGTCTCATTCAAATACAAGTTATGTACGAATGGAAGTTTATAACAAAACCTATGTGAAAATCAAAAACAAATGCAAAAAAAACAAACTTAATTTAAGGCTTTCAACGTCTCACCATGAACATTGTACGCAGGAATGCCCTGCTGCAGAACGGCAGAACTTGGCAAAAAATTTAAGTTTTATTGAATAGAGCCGTATTTTAGCCTCCACTCACGAGGAAGCTCCTAACCTTGACAGTTTTTCTAAAATTTGCAAAAAATTGATTTCTCTCAATTTCAAATTTTTTTGCCAAAATTTGAAACTTTGCGCATGGTTAGTTAATCTTGACATTTTTTCAAAAATTTATAAAACATCGATTTCGCTCGATTTCAAGTTTTTGCTAAAATTTGAAACTTTGCCCAGGGTTAACCTTGACAATTTTTTAGAAATTTGCAAAAAATCAATTTCGCTCGATTTTAGATTTTTTTGCCAAAATTTGCCCGTATGTTTAACCTTGGCCTTTTTCAAACATGAATGGTCTGACTTCGATATTAGTTTTTTTTGCATAATTGCAACAGCAATCAATTTCAAAATATTGTCTTAATTTTGAAATGGTTTGCTGCTTTCTGAAAAAATGTTCACTGTTTATTTCTAATGCTTGCCAAATTTTGGCCCAGACATTTTTTGAAGTGACAAAACTTTAAATCACCTCGAAACGAAAAGTTCCCGCCCTTTTTATGCAATATTTCGAATTTGGCCAACGTTTGCAAAATCAATTTTCTTCCGCTAATTTTTTCAGACTTACCGAGCTCCACGAAAACACTTGCGGATTGGTGAATTTGCAGGTTTTAGCGGTGGACGATAACAAGCTCCAGAGCCTTCCGGTCCATCTCGGAAATTTGAGGGAGCTGAAAGTTCTTGGCGTTTCCGGAAACCAGGTGGAGTATTCGCTTCAAATCCCGATTAGGACAAAATTATTATATTTCCAAACTTTTTATTATTATTATTAATGGGCAGCGGTGCAAGCGAAGCTACTACCGTTAGGTAAAGTCCACCTACACATTGCGTAGGCCTCATTTGGGCCCATTGCAACTGTAGCTGCTATGTTATTGTCAGAGGTGGACAAAGTAGTCGAAAAATCTACTTAAGTAGAAGTATTGTTACTTACTCAAAAATGCCTTTCAAGTAAAAGTAGAAGTATGGCGAAGCATTTCCACTTAAGTAAAAGTAGGAAAGTAGTCAAAATTAATTCTACTTAAGTAATGAAAGTAGAAAGTAATTTCGAATTTCACGTGTTTGTTTATTCTTCGAAGGTTTGCTGTTGTGACGCTTACGATCAGTGTTCAAGCGAAGCCATACTTACGGTAGCATATCAAAAAATCAAAGTTTTATTATTCTCTTGAAATTACACCGAAGCGTGTTACGAATACGATTTAGTAGGGACTCTGGGCTCATCTCCGCGCCTGGACAACACAGCTTGAGAAGAAATGTCGCAGCGATGGCGAGTCGTTAGCAACACTGTTCGTTAACCGGCTAGGGAATTGAACCCTTGACGGGCCGCAGCAAACGCAACGCCGTTAACCGCTAATCTTTTTCGTATGAACCAGGAGTAATGCGCATGTCTAGTTTGTCTACTGTACCATGCTAATCAGGGTTCGGTATGTTTTTTTTTTTTTAGTGAGACTGAGTCAACACCTGGTATTTGATGCAACGCAAAAACACACTACCCTAGATGACCTGTAAATGAATCGGCGTAACTATTCAATAAGTTTCGTAGTACTGTACAGTAAAACAAACTCGATACGTACTTGTTGTACACGTTGTGAGGTGGAATAATGTTTACTTCGTTATTGTACACGTCGTGAGGCGGAAAAATGGCTAGGTGTTTACTTCTACTTTACATAAAAGTCATTACTACTCAAGTAGCGTTACTTCGAGAGGATTTTACTTGAAGTAAAAGTAGAAGTATCAGAAATGAAAAATACTTAAGTAAGTCGCTCGTTACCGAAAATACTACTTAAGTAGTCTACTTAAGTAGAACTACTTCGTTACTGACCACCTCTGGTTATTGTTTTGTTTGGTTACTGGTCGAACTCAGAAAGCCTTCCAGCTTCCTTTATTCGTGAAAATACGATTTAATTTATTTGACTTCCGTACCATAGGCAACAGTAGCGTAGCCAGGGGGGGGCCCGAGCCCCCCCATTGGCTTGTGAAGTATACAAAATCACACCTTTTTGGTGGTTTTGAGGCCGATTTTTTGTGAAAAATTGAAAATAGCCCCCCATTGGAAAACAGCCCCCCCTCAAACGTTTGGATTTCCGATTTGGGCCGAAAAATCAGTCTCAAATTCGGTGAAGACCTTTTTTTTTTTTTGGAGACCACCTGATTTTGGGCGGAAAAAACGTTCGAATTTCCGATTTCGGCCGAAATATCAGTCTCAAATTCGGTGAAGACCTTTTTTTTATTATTATTATTACTGGGCAGCGGTGCAAGGGAATCTGCTACCGTTAGGTAGAGTCCACCTACACGTTGCGTAGGCCTCGTTTGGGCCCATTGCAACAGTAGCTGCTGTTATTGTTATTTTGTTTGCTTACTGGTCGAACTCAGAAAGCCTTCCAGCTTCCTTTAAGTACGTGGCCAGTTTGTTAATATTACATTTCGTTACCACATTGTGAACAGTGACTTTGGTGATTCCAAAATATTTAACACGAATATCTTGGTAAAGCTTGCAATTGCCTACATGATGATTTGGTGTTTCATCCTCTAGGCAACATTTTGGGCACAGAGAAGACTCAGCACGACCTGTAGTTTTCTTGTGTCGTTGTAGATTGCAGTGCCCACTTAAAACTTGCACTACTCTATTT
Source organism: Trididemnum nubilum (assembly GCA_963965965.1). Taxonomy (NCBI): domain Eukaryota; kingdom Metazoa; phylum Chordata; class Ascidiacea; order Aplousobranchia; family Didemnidae; genus Trididemnum; species Trididemnum nubilum. The sequence continues at coordinate 493,643 of OZ014484.1, forward strand.
AAATGAGGCCTCTTAAGGTTAAGAAGACGTATTGTTAGTCGTGAAGACGTCCAACCTACAGACTCCTTCATCCTCAAGCAGTCTTTTCGTTTATTCCACATAGATTTCCATCTATCTGTGGACCAGTCCTTAACCGTGCTAACACAACTGGCATACGGGACTGTAATAAAAGGTTTAGGACCATGTATTTTTGATTTAGATCCTGATTTGGCTACATAGTCGGCCACTTCGTTACCATGAACCCCTGCATGTCCCGGAATCCAGGCAATACTAACGTGGTTTTGTTTATCTAACTGATTTAGGTTTCGAATGCAGTTGAGCACTGTAATTGATGTTACAGTGCACTTTATGAGTGCTTTGATAGCTGCTTGACTATCGACCAGCACAACAATACTTGGATGGTGCATTTTATCCAAAAGCAGGTTCTTTGCCACTTCTGAAATAGCTAAGACTTCTGCCTGGAACACAGTGCTGTAAATTCCAAGGTGAAAAATGCTTGTTTTGGGAAGTTGTTTTGGTATTCGGCATAAAAACCCGCTCCTACTCTCCCATTTAGTTTCGAGCCGTCCGTGTAAACCTTGACAGTGCTCTGGTTTAGAACGCTTTCAAATCTGATAGCATTCTTTTTGTCCATAATTTGACATTCGAAATTTCTCTCAAATACCTTTGTTTTCTTTATTCGGTCAGCTGGCATTTGCAGTAGAGGTAAGAATTTCCTTGCCTCATTGCAAACATCAACATGGCTTTTTGTTTTCCCAAAGGAACCAATTGGGTTGACATGCCAGAGCCCACTAACAGTGATTCTATATGACCCTCGCACTGCCTCAGCCAATAGAAATTCCTCAATGGGTGTTATGTTGAGCAAAATTTCCAGAGCACCAGTAGGGGTGCCAGGAAAAGCTGATGAAATCATCAGGCAAGCAAGTTTCTGCACCTTTGTGAGTTTCCTCACTAGATACTTTTTGTTGAGACCGCCAGCCCAGGACACACATGCATACGACATGATTGGACGTATCATAGCAGTGTATATTTTTTCCAGCTCGAATATTTTTTTTTTCCATCATATTTTTTCCATCATAGCTACTATAATTTTCCAGCTCGTATTTAGATGCTGGAAAATTATAGTAGTAGTAGTAGTAGTAGTAGTTTATTTCAAAGCCAGCGAAGTTTAAAATCACAATTAAAGCAAAAGCAAAGCATGTTGACGATAATATTTACTGGCAATAGGGAAGAAGCGAAGTGACCAACGTAGTCTTCAAGTCTACTTCTACCCTTATGAATAAAATTATAAAAGTTACGAGAAGGAATTTAGAAAATCTTGGCCAAACAAAGTTTACATTTAATGCTAACCAGATCGAGGTTTTATACATATATTTACATTAGAACGAGGTTGCATAACACCAGAAAAATTAGGACAGAAACAGAAAACAATACAATTTTTATTTACAAACAAACAAAAAAATGGTTCTATTTACATTAGAAAATGTTGCAATTACAAGGCACCATAATACACACAGTTTAAGTCAATTAGAATGATTCACAAACACGTATATCTTGTTGTATACAGAGCAAGTAGTTAAACACTATCAAGTCAAATTCTATAGGTCTTTTATAGATAGATAGAACACAAATTTTATGGTCATTCCAATTTAATTGTGGTAACTTTCTAGCAATAAATATTTCAGTCTAGATTTAAATGTTTTTAGAGATTTAGAATTTTTAATTTCAAGGTCAAGCGAATTCCATATTTTTGGACCTAGATATTTAATAGACCTTTGAAGTTTCAGAGTTTTAAAAAAAGTTACAAAAAAGTTATGTGAGGAGGTAGCTCTGGTAGGTTTAACATGAATATTATTAAGAGCTGTAAAATAATTTTGAAAAGTAGGTGGAAGTTGTCCCGATTTATAGTTGTAAACAAATGCTGCAGTTTCTAGTTTAACTAAGTCTTGTAATTTAAGAATTTTAAGTTTTGCATAGTAAGGAGTTGCTCTATCATTCCATGTTCCATTACCTACAATTTTTACTGCTTTGTTTTGAAGAGTAGCTAATTTCTTAAGGAACGTTTTATACGTTGAGCTCCACGTCATCATCCCGTATTGAATATGACATCAAAATAAGGCATAGTACAAACTACATAAGGCCGATGTGTTTAAATACACTTTAACTTTCGAAAGGATTCCCACTGCTTTAGATAGCTTGCGGGCCAAGTTGTTAATGTGAGGTTCAAAAGACAAGGAATTATCAAAGATAAGACCCAAGTATTTTGACATGCTGATAGAAGGAAGATTTGAAACAAATGGAGACGAAATTAAGGATAAGTTAGTTCTATGAGCCTCTACTTTTTGGTTGTAATTATAAAATCGTATAGTCCAATAAAACTCACGTGGAATAATCTATTTTGTCCGCAGTTTAGAGAGAAAAATAATTGGGGGCGGGGGGCTAATGAAAAGAGATTTCAGAAGAACGATTGGGAATTAACTAATACTGACTAGCCCCCCCCCTATTTTGAAGTTTAAAGTATGTTTGTTGATGACACCTATGTTTAGCATTTGTACACTAGCGATCGAATTTGATTGCTCATTTTTGGCCATTTTTCAAAGTTTTCATGTATTTGTGAGTTTTTTTGTTTTTTTTTGACAAATTAGCCGCCCCCCCCTGAATATATGTTTCAAAAGATGCTTTACATCACTATTTAAATCCATTCCAGAGCACAAAACAGTCTCAAAAGTGCTAAAAACGTGGTATTTTTCTTATTCTGCATTTTGGTCGACATGCCAGTGGGGGGGCTATAGCCCGCCCCCCTCTGACTACGCTGCTGACCTGGCCTCCCAGTCCTATTCTTGCTGACTTTTTTTTCACTAAGTTAAGTACTTGTACAACAGGCAATAAAATAACGATATATTGTATACGGTACTTTAGGCTAATCTCAGATCTGATATCAGAAACTATAACACAATAATACAGTACTGTAGACCTAATCTACTGTAAGACCCATAACTTAACTTAGCAACTGGTACCAGCAGGGATGCGAACTCGATTGAGTTTTAATTGAATTCAAGTTCGAGTTCAGTCGATTTTAACAAGTCCTAGTTTTCTAATATTTAATTTTTTCGATTTCGCAGCCTGGGTAGCAGTGAGTAGCCTAACCAAACCTGAAAACTTAGCCACAGCTACTGGTACTTGTTAGACCTAGGCTACCAGAACTGATTTACAGTACAGCTTTTGTGATATCGCAAAGTTGCGAAATGCTGGGTTGCCATGGTAAGGTGTCAAACGGATAAAGTCGGCAGCGTGGCCGAGAGGGTTAAGGCGTCGTTTTTACGACGACTCTGATCTCATGATCATGAGTTCAACCCGCACCCTGGTCACGTTGTTGCGTCCTTGGATAAGACGCTTTACGATAATTATCTCTGCTTGGTGGCTTCGAACAAGCAGCAAATTTACGTGGGAAGAAGTCAAACGTCAACCGGAAAAGCTTGGAAAATGGTCAACTCCTAAGCGGGTGCGGATTCGTCCAAAGCATAGCGCACAGCCGCTTTTTCGTGATAGGAGGATAAAGATGCACCAATCAATCAATCAATTAAATCGTATTTTCGCGAATCAGGGGAATTGTTGAAAATGGTTTGAGGCACATGTTTATTACCTTGAGTAGTTTTTGTTTCTTCTACCGATTTCGAGAAGAGTCTTTCTAAGGTTGATGTATTTTTGCGAAATTAGTTTGGCGGGCGATTTGTTTGTTTTGTCATGAGCTTGGCGGCATGGTTTTGATGACCAATCACAATACCATCGGTATGCTTTTTTATACTTTGTTATTTGAATCCTTTTCGTAATTTTAAAGCATGGTTTGATTTTAACCATTACGAGAAATGATGCAATCAGGCCATCCACAAAACCAATGTTTCAAAATCTTAGTTTGAGCTTGTGGCTGCATTGACTTGGCTATTCATTCAGTTTTCATTTTAGTTCCCTACTTTTCCCCTTCCCATCTGCGCTCTACCGTCATTGGAGCAGCTTTATCTCGGACAGGACCAAGGAAGGCCCTTCGTGAGGATTCCTGACCAGGTCAGTTGATCATTGTTTTTCATTAGTGCAAAGTCGCGCCACAACAGTTGATTCTGCGTCAATCGCAGATTTCCAAAGACAAGTTGGTTACAAAAAAAAATTTTGTGTACTGTAGCAGCTGTCCGGTTGATTTTTGGTCGCCTGGTGTTTGGAAACAATAAACTCCTTATTCGAAGATCAAGCGCAAAAATAAGATCATGCAGGCTCTAATTGACACGAAAGGTTATTGTTTTTGAGCATTGCAATGATTGAAACGGTGAAAACTTTCATATCCTATCAAATCCAAAATGACTACCACCCCTTGGTGGACCAAAACTTGATCAGCAGTGCAATAGCTCCATATTCATTTTATACAATAAAAATTTAAATACGGGTATTTATCAGATTACATGCGAATCTTATTCTAGATTGTTCTCCTTTCAAATTTACAAGGGCTCTATCTTGACAATAACCTCTTGGTGGCGCTACCCGATTCATTGGGGAGCCTCAAAAAATTGGAGGTACTCGATGTCTCCCACAATCGCCTCTCCTCCCTCCCTGGCGTCATCACCCAGCTTACAAGTAAGTACTGATTGATTAGATTCCAGAGGAGCAGTTCTCAAAGACGTCCTTGGTTTTATACAATAAAAATTTTTGAAATTTTTTAGAATGGAAGATATCTTAGAATGAAAGATCAGAAGCCTGGGGCCTGGGTTAGTGCGTAAACAGCATGTTGCTAAAGGGGTAGGACTTGAACCTAAAGTTAATGTTTTCAACGTACCGGTATGTGTTAAATTTTATTGTGGAAGCGCAGTGAAGAAACTAATATAACTCAAACGTATCGCAGACGGGGATCTGGGGGCGGATTCTCCAGCCGCCAGAGGCTATTGGCGATTTTTTGGAAAATTTTTGTAATTTTGGAAAAAAACAGCTATTTTAATGCCATTTAGATCATATTTTGCACGTTTTTAGAGCCATTTGAAAGGACTAAATTTTAAAGATTTGAAAGCCAATTGAAAAAATTAAATTGTTCAGTCCAATCAGAGGTGGAGTCCACGAGGACACATTTTGAAATCCTTGGCCTCGAAGCCTAAATCCTCGAAAAATGCTCTGTCCTCGGCTCGAGGACAGCACTATTTTTGAACCGTTAAAATTGTGTTGGAAAACGCTAGAAACCTAGCGGAAAATCTGCAAAGACCTTTTTTTGGTTTCCTCAAGTAGAGATCGCCTGAAAAAAAATTTTGAGGACCTTTTCTTTGAGAGCACTTGCGTCTGTGTCCTTGGTCTCGAGAGGGTCTGTCCTTGGCCTCGCAATTTTTTTGTGTCCTTGGCCTTGTGTCCTCGACTCCACCTCTGCTAACAATATTCAAGTTTAAAACCTACGGAAACATTTTTGGATAAATTTTGTAATTGGCTTGGTCCAGGTAACGAGAAGCAAGGTACATTGCGTTCTGCAATATCTTTAGCAGTAAGTAATATTTCATTCGAAGGTTTATTTTCCTTGGAGATCTTTGTTTTGTCCTGAAAATAACCAGTTTTAGGATTGTACAACCATGGGAACCGGGGCCCCTCAATTAAATTCAATATTTTGTTCAATAAACATTTCCCCTAGTTATTTTTTTAAATTTTTTGTCTAGTAAAAACTGGCGATGTAAAGGTGGATTGTTATTTAAAGTTGGTATAATAGATAGTTACTACTGTAATCATGCTATTGGGCTAAGTTTATAAAAAAGTTATAAAGGCCAAAGTTTGCAACTTTTAGGACAAAACCTTGAATTTCTCCCGAGTTATACATTTAAATTGATTGATACAAATTTGAATTAAGGGGTCCGGGCCCCTCGGTCGTCAACATTAATATTATATAGGCCTATTGTTAATTACTGTTGTACGCAAAAATGCTAAAAGAAACTGAAATTGAATAAACAATAGGCTTTGTTGACATTTTTTTTTATCATTGGTGGCATTTCAAATGGGGGGCTGCTCCCACCCCTCGTATCTACGCTTTTGATTTCTGGTCTGTCAATTCGTTTTTTTTTTCCTTATTTGAAAAATAATATAATGCGGTAGCCAAGTCATAATATACCTTATTTTAAAGGGCATTGTGAGGGGGCAAAACGCAGTTAAGGTAGTTCTTTTTAATTCTGCTAATACTTCCGATGCGTGTGGTACAAACAGCAAAACACTAAAACCATTTAGGGCCGCATCGAGGGATCTGAGGGTCCGACCCCAAACATTTTTGAGTTCCTAATATTAAAACATGACCGTAACTATGTGAATGCGGAATCACAAAACAGTATGTGCGTGATAATGAAATGCAATACAGTCACCAGGGATGGCCTATGATATACTAAACATGTAACATGTAGTTAGTGCCGTCGCCAGAGCAAACCAAGTGAGGGGGCACTAGCCGAAAGTGGGTGGGCACTAAAAGAAACTAAATTTTTTCATATAAAAACCGATTTTCAGATCTTGCACGGCTGCAAATACGCGCTATTTTAAAAATTTTGTATTCATGTCCAAAAAAAGTGACCTATAAGGCCACCAGCGTTTCTTGTATAGCTTGTTTCGTGTGCGGCCCATAATCGCCTGAAAAACATTTCTACGGCAATGAATGCTACTAGACACGCAACCAGGATTTTGTTGAGAGGGGTGAACCAAAAGTAAATTTTTTTGCACAAAGATTGTCTGATTTAGGTCCCGTGCTAAAGAAACTGATGCAACTCAAGCATGTTACAGACGGGTCATAAATATGAAATGACTGTGGAGGGGGGTAGGGGCGGAGCCCGCAGCCACTGGACAATTTCGTGATTTGGCAGTAAAAAAAATAGCAATATTTTAACATTTTACTCGCATTTCGCACTTTTTGAAGCCATACAAATAACTAAATTGCTAAAATTCAAAAGTCATTACAAAGAATTAAATTGCTTAGCCCCTTCAGCTCTCCCCTCCCTTACTTCGGGTCAAGTCTAAAATACGTTTAAACGCTAGTCTTTTGAGGTTGAATTTTCTAATTGACTTGGCTTACTTCACCCAGGTTGCGCTACTGACTGCGACCTCGAAATCTAGAGAGTGCTTTAAAAATCAAAACAGGTGGTCTTTGAAAAAAGTTTTCACATATTGTTTCATGTCATAATCACTAACGAATTACCGGTAATGATTCTGCATGCTTACGTCTCTCTTCCGCGACATATCCGTAGAGGCATGATAATGAGACGTATTATTGCGTCAGATGCCAACAGCAATTGGTAGCCAGCAATTTCGCGAAAACGTGAAAGGAGAATTGTGTTGGAACGCAAGCATTTCTTTTTCCATGATCGTGTCTGTTGTCTTGCCGTTACGTGATGTTCCAAAACCAGTATTTTGAGTAAACCTAAAGGGGGGGGGGGGCACAAGCAGTCGTTAGGGGGGCACGTTCCCCCTCCCCGTAGCGACGGCCTGCATGTAGTATAGCCCTGCTACAACTAACAAAACGTTACTTTGAACGACGGCTATTTTTCTGAAAATACGCGAGCGAATATTACGAAGAATTTGTTTTGAGATAAGAAAGAACAATTTTAATGTTAACGTATCGACAATTTGTGTTGTAGTTTTTTTTTCACGGAGGGCCCAGGGGCAAATGCATCCAATGCTTTCCTACTTAATTCCACCCTGTTGGGATTCTCAGGTTATTTTTTGAAGCTAAATAACTTATGTTAAATTTTACAAAGAGTCTTTTGGCGGCCGAAACGTACGCACTCATTTATTGATAGGCATTAGATGCAAGACTACGGAGAAACGTGCACTGAAACGTAAAAAAAAGATTGGCTTAAAATCGGAATTGGAAAAATGTGGGAAAACTAAAAGTTTTTCTAACTCTTACGGTATTTTCTTTTTTGAAATTGCTTCAAAAACCTAATGGCGCAGTTTCCTTTAAAAGTCACAAAAATAGCTATTTTTCTGAAAAATTACTAAAATTGTTCAACGGAGGCAAGGGGACTTTCCCTATTTCCCAGAACCCAGTTTTTTCCAAGGACTTGAGCTTGCAAGTACGGTACCTCATTTCATTTCAAAAATATAAATCATTTAAAAAGTACAAGTTCAACATCAGGTTTTGACTCGAATGAGAATCGATCCTAGCAAATCAGCCGCAAAGACAATAGTTATAGAAACGAAATTCTGCCTATAACATTATTGATAATGGGCGGTTAGATTGGCGCACTCAATTCGCGGGGAGTTTGGTGCACTCAATCCCAATTTATTCAACATCATTCTGTTTGCAGATCTTAACACTTTACGTCTCCATGACAACGACCTAAATCGTCTACCAGAAAACTTCGATCACTTAAAGGCGCTCACGAAACTCAGTCTCCATGGCAACCGCATGCAGCATCCACCACAGGAGCTGTGCGACCAGGGGATCGAACCCCTATTCAATCACATCGCGCGGGAAAGGAAGATCAGGCTCAGCGCTGTGATGGTGAGTAGTGACGCGGCGGTGAAACTGGGTTCCGTGGAGTGAAAGTTCGATCTCTGCCGTTGCTGTTTCTGAGAGTTCATGTAATTATTTTGTGCTCCATTCCAATTAACTTCTTTGCACATCAAGTTGCTTTGGCCTGGACAGAGCGATCGAAGTGACCAAGAGGTCTCCTACTCGGTGCAAGCTTCACACCGTCTCTTTCGAATTTAAACGATGATTTTCGTTCAAGCAAGCGGGTACTTTGTTTTGCAAGTGTTATGAACAAACCTCTGTTCCGCCTGGGAAATTTTCAGTAGTTGCAAGGCAACTGCAACTATACTGCGGCCCGTCTAAATAGCAGTGCGCTGAAAATCCACCCTTAAATGGGCTAACTGTTAAATAGAAACAATGCGAGCGGTTTCAGAAATGGTACAGCACCCACCTACCACGTCAATATTGAAATTGAGTTTTAACGATAAAGTGTTTGTGTTCAGATCCAGTCGTGGTGGCGCGGCATCATGGTCACAGAGGGATTGGGGTCGTTCGGAAGTGGGATGAAAAAAGGAAAGAAGGGGAAGAAAGGAAAGGATTCGGCGAAAGGAAAAAAGAAGAAAGGAAAATGAGCAAACACTTGTTACATGATAGAGCAACATACGTGACATCACTGCAGGACAGTGGATGGCGAGAACCGAAGTCGAAAAAATAATCTATTGCTGTTTGGGGCAATTGCAGTTTATTTGTGTAGCATCATTATTACGAACTCAGTTTATATCTTTTCGTTGCGAGTTCAGCTGTGGACTGATTCAAGTTTTTACTTTTATTGTCAGTTTTTAAAAAACTGAATCATAAGCTTTATCATCAAAACGCATACTTCTTCACAGCGCAAAGTGGAAAGACAACCACGAACCAAAATTTAAAAGTAGCCTACAACTCTGGGCCCGGGCATCGCATTGCTTTTGGTCTTGCACGCAACAAGCCGGGTTGGCTGGAACGATTTGTTTTATTCCAACTAGACACTGGCGCGCACTGATTATGATTAAACAAATGTTCCACTTGACCCCATTCGTTGTGGAAACCAGGCTACACCCAGTGGACGATTGGACTTGGACGCTCAAAGTCATCCATGCGGATGATATGGGCTGCTTCGCAAGGGAGGAGTGAAAACTTATCGGAAGTAAAAACTAATAAGATGAAAAAAACAGCGTGAAGAGCAAAACCGAAGCAGCGTTTACGACGAACAGCTGTAAATAATTTTCACTACGTTTCGTTCGATTCCGCGAATGATTAGAGTCCAGTGCAGTTCTATACGACGTCAATCGATGTAGTCAGCTTCGGTGAGAATCGGTAACTCGGTAATTCCATCCTTGTCAACGATACGGATCTTCATAGCGGGAAGGGTGACGATGAAGCGCTTCTTTAACTGAAACGCAAAATTCAAAACTTAGCCGACGTATAATTACACTAAAACACCAGGGCTAAGGAGACGGCGAAGGGAACTGTCGTCCTTCGATTCAAGCTGCCACCCATCTACCACACACGGTGGAGACTTTCCATAATCACTTTTTTAATCCTGATCGTTAACGCAGGGAAGCTGAAAATGTGCCAATGTTAGGTGGATATTTGGTTTAACCAAACTCCAGAACATTTTAATCACTAATAAAACAACATTGCATTAGTAGGTCAAATGAACAGTGCAAACTGCACAGCGCTTCCACTCACATTGTGTCCTTGACATGACAAAAAGCCGAAAACATGGCCAGTGAGTGCTCCATCAGCCAGGGAGACAGCCAGGATGCTTTCAGGGGAGGAACAGCGCAACCAGCCGTCTGGGGATGTTTAGGCGACAATTTTACTATCATCAGTAAAACATTTTTTGATGACGATTCTAACTTGTTTTAAACCAAATTTGAAAACGACTATAATTTTGGAAAAATAATATGAACATATTGCGAGGGCATATTACCGCTTCAGTCCAAGGCAATATCAAGAATTTTCACGCATTCTCAAAAAGACCGTGACAAATGATGATGTCCATTTAGTCCCCATCAACGGCGACTAACAAGGGTCAACTCAGAAGGGGAAGCAGACGTGTAAAAAGCCAACAACGAGCAACAAAAAGAAGCTCAACTGATACGACAAAGGGATGGGAAAATTTAGATTACAAAAACTGGACGCCGCGTTGTAGTTCGGTTGGTTGAGTGTCGGATTCCGAATCGATAAGTTGCTGACTCACCGTTCGATTTCCAGCTGAAAATGCGTCGTTGTGTCCTTGGGAAAGACACTTGATGCATATTTTCCAGTAGAGCAAGCAGCCTACCCATTGTGATGGCACAGTCCGACGAAAGACCAGCAAATAGAACCCAAAACGGGTGCCTAGAGTTGGTGTGGCAAGCCAATCGCGCACAGCCTGGTTGACACGAATCAATGAAACAAAAAACGACGTGCACACTCACCTCGCCCATGCATTTCTTTAACAACGTCACGGCGTCCGTCTGCGACAAATCAGCGTGGTGCCAGCGGTCGAGCAAGGACAGAACGAAGTAAGAGCCGTAGCCGTGCGCGGCAAACGGCACCTTGACGCTTGACGCGAGGTAGTCCATGTAGTGGAGGCTGCCTTGTTCTTCCGGGTTAAAGCCGGCGATCAGGAGGTTGACCATATATGGCTGCAAAAAAAATCTTTGTTGCAATCTCATTTTAACCTCACAGTAATTTCTGCTTTAAAATACAAAGTTACTTTGCCTTGAGAAAAAGAACGGATTCTTCGTTCGTCAAATTAAGAAACCAACTGTATATGGTCTTGTTATCTTTATAAAGTTTACTATGCAACCAACTTCTTATTTAAAAAATTTTTTTTCGTTTATTTCTTGACTTATTAGCACAGTTGATTGGTGGCACAAAAATTGAGAATTGCTTTAATTGAAATGTTCAAGTCTTTGAAGCAGCTTTTCATCTGACACGTGTCAAAAAGAATGGTCAGAACGGAGCAGGGCGGTATCCACTCTGACGACTCGCGTTGACAAGCGTCAGAAGAAAAGCTACTTCGAAGACATGAACATTTTAATTAAAACTTATTAGCAACCAACGGCTAATTTCAAGTCTTTACATTTACGGAAAACACCCACTATTTATTGAGTATCAAAACAATTTTATAGTCTACGAGAGTCATTTTTTCCCAAGATTTACAAAGCCAGCCTCAGCAGCAAAAAATGATATTAACAACCGAAAAAGAATAAATTTCAAATCAAAAAAGAAATTAAGTTCTGCACTGATTCAAAAAGATAAAATTTGAGTGTTTTTCTGGCATTTACAAGCAAAATTGCAACAATTCTTAGACTACAGAGTGTTGTTGCGCACTGCGTAGGGAACCAAAAAAATTTTTGGCTCTCGTTCAAATGCAAATTCTGCGTTTTCGCTTTCGCTAATTTACGATTTTGCAAAAACAGTAAAAAAGCGTTTACTCAAGCACACAGAGCATTGGGAACAAAACAGTTTTACAAACATGGTCGCCATAATTGACATCGATGCTCTCAAACTTTAAGAACAAATGAGGCTAAAAGTTAGCAAAAAATCAATAACAGCAAGCCTCAATTCAAATTTAATGGTTCTTATAAAAAAGTGTAATAGTAATTGTAATTACATTTTACTCACCAAGTTGCCTTGGACAGGACACAGCGAAGGGGCCTTTCGGTCTTAGGGTCAAACTGCCACCTGTCTACCACACACGGTGGAGGCTTCACACTGTCCCTTTAATTGCTGAACGTCAAGCAGGGAAGCTGTGAATACCAATTTTAAGTCTTTGGCTTGACCCGACCGGGAATCGAACCCAAGTCTACCGCTTCAGAAGCAGACGCTCTATCCACTTGGCCACTGGTCGGTTAGTAGACAGATTGCTGATGAATAATTTACAGCATTAATGTTCAATCTCTACTTCCCCCAGCAGAACCATGCTAAAACTGGAAAAATTACAATCGCATCTCGTTGAAATTGCAACAAATCATCTGCCAAACAGAACCAGAGAAACAAGCAATATAAGTATGGGTCGTTCCACTAGTAGCAACATAAACACCAAAACCTCCTTAACTAACACAGAACTTACGTCACTTCTCAGTGCTTCGGCCAGCAGCTTTCGAGTGAAGTTAACCATTTCATTTGGTGACAATTCGTAGCCGTTACGAATTCGGTAGAGCTGAATATTTTTCTCGATGTACTCAGCAAATTGAGCGCAGTCCCCGGCTTCTCCAACCACAGACATTGCAACGTGCTTGCCAAGGGCCACTGACTTGTCCTCATCTACATGAAAAGATTATATCAGAAAAGCAATTTTTGGCTTCGATGAAAGTACGCGTTCAATTAACATGCAAATCTGATCGTAAAATCCATAACCGAAGATTAATGCGTGAGCAAAGCCTAGTTTATTGTAAACAATCCAAATCAGTGGAGTTGGTGTGTTGTAATTTTGTTTAAAAGTCTACAATGTGCAACTCCTGCTACAACACAACTATTGAATAGTATGCTTACAGCATTGCCAGTGTTGGGCAAGTTAATGAGAAACATTAACTTCGTTAAGAGTTAATTTGCTAAGATTTTTCAAGCAATTTTCTAACTCAGTTAAATTTAAGTTGTTAACTGAAAAACAAAAGTAACGCAAGCTAAAAGTTAATTTTTTTTTTTTAATATTAACCTGCAGTTGATGCCCAATAAAATGATTCCATTTCCATGCGTGATAAAAATTACTCATTCTGATTTCTGTTACTATAGTATTTACATACTATTCTAATCAAGATAGACACAGTGCAAGCCTTTATTATTTTATTTCTAATATTATGGCATTAGGACGCATGGTGTAGACTTGAAATTTAACAGATTAACATAAACAATCAAGTACCGTCGACTGGGGTGACTTTGCACAATTTTGACACATCTGTATCTCATGCAAGCTACTTAGTTATGATAAAGGTTTGGCAATTGCTGCATTATGGTGCGACATGTAAAGGCTACCTATACATACAACATTGATTTTTATTGTTCTTCATATACCGACCATTTTTTTAAAACGTTTGCTCTGTGCAAAGTCACCCCAGGTTGGGGTGACTTTACACAACATTTTTGCATTATCTTTACAAGGTACATAAGCGAAGCTGATAATAAAAAAAATCATATTTACAACATTCAAAACCAATGTACAGATTCATTTGAGGTTAATTACGCCATTTTACATTATCAATTAATATGCACCATAATTTATACATCAATGATCTGATATGGTTTTTCCAACAGTAACATACATCATTGGTTACATGATAAACTACCATTAGTGCAGGTTTAGCGAATGCTTAAAAGTAGGTTAAACGTTTAATTTAAAGTAACTGAATAGGCAACTTGAGAAAAAACAAGCTATCATAGTATCGGTAAAGTAGATTGGTTGGTTTTTGTATGAACCAGGTGACCTGTGTCATTCACCCAGCCAGACGCAGATCACTCTTTCTGCGTTGTAGGGTTCTGCTTGCAAGTCTTCAGTCAGACTGGGCAACCTGAAAGGGTAGGCTGCTTGACCAAATCAGGAAATTAGTGTTAAGTGTCTTTTCCAAGAGCAAAATGACAATATGCCCAGTGCAAGCTTTGAACTAGTGAGCAACTTCTCAGTCAACATACTGGTACCCTACTGACTGAGCTATGCTGCTGATGGAGTATAGTAGATCATACTAAACATCTACAATCAATAACATCTTTTTCACTCTTATACCTTACCGTTTGGTTGTATGTGCAAAGTCACCCTAGTTAATTTTGATGTGTCAAGTCACCCCACAAAATCAAGAACTATATGACTCGCATAAAAAGTTATTTTATCTGGTAAGGCTTTACTCTGATCCAATTGCAATTCAAATATAAACAGAGTTAAAGCAATAACCTTAGACATACAGAATGCAAGAAAACTCGATACATGTGAACATCAGTTTGAGATAGGCAATTTCAGCACCATGTATTTTTTTGGACTTTTTTACAGTTGCTTTCAAGCCACACTATTAATAATGTTAGCATTAGATAGGCAGTTTGCAATACAAATTCAATTGTTATTAGCATAAAGCATTGATAATCATAGATAAAATAAGTTTTGCACACTTTCCTATTTTTTTATTGCTGGAAAAAAATTTTTTAAAGTTTTTGTGTAAAGTCACCTACCTGTGCAAAGACACCACAGTCGATGGTAGTTTAACGAAAGTTATACTTAATGAGTTAACTAACAAAAGCTTTTTAACTAGTTAATGAAAAACTTAACTTTGTTATTAACACTGAGTACTGCCAATGGCTTTGAACAATAAAACACTGAATAAATTGTCCCAACAAATATTTTACGTCTCCTACCTTGCTTAAACACAACGATACTTCGAGCAGATGCAGTATCAGCTGCAAGCAAAACAAAATCACGACCAACAAAACCAATTGAAAACTCCATCAATCTATTTTGTACTAAAACTCAGATTCAGTAAGACAAATTAACAAAAAATATCTGCAAAATCAGAGATTACAAAAGCGATGAAACAGTTCAAAATTAAAAGGTTATTGCAAGCTCAACTTACAAAATATCCAAAAAGTTAATCTGATACATAGGGTCTACAGAGAGTTTTGTTGAATTACGGTATATACCATATTTTAGACTGCTGTATTAATATGAGAATCAGACAGATTGAAAGCTCATATATTTTTTTATTCAGTATTAATGATCCGGAGCCCACCACAATGACAACTAAAAAGTAATACAGTAAATAACATGCAGAGTGAGAATAAAGAAAATAGAATTGCACTGTACGGTACATCAGACAATGGCATGTTCTGTGTTAACCAACACGTTACTTTTTGATTATATCAGATTTACATATAGCTCCTTGATCAGATCTGAGATTTGGTCAGGTCAAGCACTCTTGTTGGGTATGAAAGTTATCACAAGTGATAATTTTCGAGCAAGCTTTATGACTCTGTCTTTCAGCCCATCAGTATACTCTCTGTTCACTGCTGACTGAGGTACTAACCCTGAAAGCAACAGCAGGCCATACAGCGATTCCAGAAATATATACACTGTATGTACTTGTACTTTTTTTTCAGATGCTCTTTCAAAGGACAGACATTTCATTTTACTTTACTGTTTTAGTTGTAGATATTTTATCGTCAGACTGCCAGACTGTAGTGTCATTGTTAATTCTGAATCCAACCATTAATTTACTACCAGTATGATTTCATCATTAGGCAATAAATATAATGAAAAGGCTTGGCGCACATTTCGTGCATGCAGACATTTCATAATAAAACCTAAAAAATCTAGCCCAAACCTATAACTGTAATAATCAAAACAAAAGTATTTAAAAATGAGTGACGTCACCACAATCTTTTGTTTATTTAACTGCGCATGTTCCACGCGCCAAGTCACTTCAAAAGTAAAAACTCAACACAAGGTAAATCACATATCCCTGAATCGGATCAGTGCTACTCATTTCAGAGTTTCTTGAACCACAGTATATACAAAATTATCAATAGCGTTATAAAAGTATCTGTAATAGCCTATTTATCATGCCAGGAAGCTAGTTTAACGCAAGGGGATACTATGATATGGTACTGGTATAATTTTCCGTAATTCAAACCTCTAAAAATAAGCCATACCATGATTCCGCACTTCATTAAATCACTGTACATAGAAGTATGGTATAGAAAAAATTTCCGTAGCACTGGATATGTGAAGTTCATATTACCTGTTGCATAAATTATAGATTATGACATCTGACATGGAAAAGTTACAAAAACGTAGCTGATTTGTACAGCCAGAGTGCAGATGGGCAACGAGAATTATTTTGTTTGCAATCGGTGGAAAAATACCGCGATTGTAGTTGTACACCAATCAACTGTCAAGTGCATAGAGCGTTAGCTACTGAAATCAGAAATGGTAGACTCAGGTTCTTCCTTCTAACATTCAGCACGTCAAAGAGACAGCATGAAACTTCCACCATGTGTAGTATACAGGTGGGTAGGTGACAGGTTTACTCGAAGATTGAAAGGTCCTTTGCTCTCTCCTAAGCCAGGCAACTTGGTGACTAACGATATAATTACAATTGTATGCTCTGCTTTCGGTATTAGTGCCATGTGCAAGACATATGCTATGCGCTGAGGATGACAGGAGGTAACAGCGAGCTACCGAGACCACTTTATTGTCTGCACATACTGTACAACAACTACATTTTGGACACTAGTTCTAACTTTGGACAGTGCCCCTAGTGGCTGGTTTTAAGTTTTTGATTCATATTTTTTTATGAAAGAGTTCAGCAAGTTTCCAAAAACCACTTCAAAAAAACATAAATACTAAAACTCAAAACCAACCACTAGGGGAGCTACCCAAATTTAGACCATGTTGTCTAAAGTTTAGTCGTTTTATGATAGTGGTACACTCTTTATTAGTACACTGGAAACTGACAGTTTTGTGTTTTTTTTTCTTCACAGTTCATTTATTTGTTCTGGAATATGCAGATTCATCCAATCAGCGTGACTTTTTTCTTCAATGTTTATAATACTTATTTAAGAATATGTCTAATCAAATCAGTTGAGTATGTGTGACTGCAAAAAACTTTTGCTACAACCAGAGCCAAACTTTTTCCTTTAATGCTCTTCTCTTTTTCTCTGCACATCTGTAATTTAATCGTTACTTCAAGATGAATGGTGTGTTACTTCAAGATGAAGATAAAATGGTGTGTTACTTCAAGATGAAGATAAAATAATAAATTTGGACGTAGACAACATAGAAGTGGTGGACAGGTTTTCCTATCTCAGCGATGTACCCAGTTTGGAAGGAGGAGCTCAGGAGACTGTAACATCAAGGATTAGATCGGCATGGAAAAAATTTAGTGAAATTTCCAATGTTTTATGCGGAAAAAGCATATCATTGAAGGTTAAAGGCATCTTAAACAAAAGCTTTGTGAGAAGTGCTTTAACTTATGGTGCTGAATGTTGGGCATTGAAAGTGGAAGATGAAAGGAGGCTGAATATTACAGAAATCCGATTAATACGTGGGAAAACCTTGAAAGATAAAACAGACAATGAGAAAATTCGTGAAATGACAGGTGTAGAGAGATTGGAAAAGTTTCTGAGAGAGCAAAGGTTGCGATAGTTGGGGCATGTGCAGAGAATGGATGAAGAAAGGGGTCCAGTACAGAGTAAAGGCACTACACGTATAAGTTGATGGGACAAAAAAACGAAGACTGAAAAAGAGATGGAAAGAAGTGCTAGAATGTGACATAATTGCCAGAGGTTTGCAAAGACTGAAGATTGGATGCACAAGATTGTGAAAGATATGACTACTAGGCTGCAAAAACCGGCTGACCCCTGCATGCGAGGAACATCTGCTGGGCTCCAGAAATAAAAGGAAACACATTCCTGGAGCATAGGCCTACTGATAATGATGATCTGTAATTTAATCACCATAAGACTTAAAAGAGTCTATTGTCTAAGTTAGCAATAGCAGTTTTAGCGCTGTCTGGAAGTCTTCACTGGTAGGCTAGGTTTCTATGACATAACGCTACTGGGAGTGACAATCATTATCAGGTCCAAACAAGCACTTGAGTCAGGTCAGGAATAGGTATTAGAATTGGAAAAGTACGGTATAATAGCCTACATAAAAAATAATAGGCGTACCACATCAGATATACCCATAGGCATATCATACCACATCAGATATTCCCGTAACATACTGTACCTGTACCTACATACTTCTCCATGAAAAAATACCACCTGTAATTTTACTGTACCATATGTACTCTTCCCAAAATCTAACAGTAGGCTAACGATTTTCACTGACCACCAGATTGAGATAGGCCTATTGACTGTTTGAGGTTGTTTGGTCATCAATTGTTACAAGATTACTGGTACCGGTAGCTTATCAATTAGCATAGGCCTAAACCTACCGGTACTTGATTCAAGACACAAAAGTCAGCTGGAGTCCAGATTAAGAGCTTTAAAGTTAGAAGCGATATAGGCTATTAAGGTGCAATGTGCAGAGTGACCCAGACAACCAACACTGGACAGGTCTAGTAGGCATTCTTAAGTAGGCTAATAGACTAGGTAACAGTAGATGATACACAAATAGGCTAGGCTACCATAATCAACTGCTTTGTGCACATAAGTTAATGTCAGTGTCTCGTCTTCCTCTCTAGTTCAAATCCACTTAGTTTCCAGGCTTTACTGTACAGTGTTGAATGTAACACTAGCAGCGTACCGATACCATGTAACGATATTGATACCAGAAGGCCTATTCATCAACCTTTTTTCAGGCCTTCAGGGATGCTGGCAGGCTAGGCTACCTGTATATCCTATGGTACTAATCTGAAAACTGAAATTACTTTTCTACTGTAGAATGCAGAATTAAAACCGAGACTCAGAGGACTTGATCTCTATTGTAGCCTATACCACCGGTAGGTAATAAGCAGCAAGTTAGGCTATTTTGCGACTGTATTAAATTTTATTAGTCACCGCTTCTTTTCAAAACAAAAATATGTTAACTATAACAACTCTAGCAAGTCCCAACTGAATACTCAACACAGTGCATGGGACTCTCGTACTGCTACAGTCACGCTGCCGCCAGCTTGCTAATGCTGATCATCAAAATTGCTTAGATCACGGAGAGCCAGAGATGGTAAATATTAAAACACCACACACTCTTATACGTCATAACAAACGGAAAGCTCTGGGTAAATGTTTAAAACGCAGCACATTCTGTTACGTCAACGAAGTAAATTAGCATTCTCAGTTCAATTTCATAATTAAAAAAAAACAAAAAAGATGTACGTTTTCTGGTAATGAGAAATTTTCCGATTATGAATTTATACAAACTCGAAAATTACACTTGTTTTTCTTATTATAAAACCTTTGTTAAGCTGCTGCGGATAAGTAAAAACTCTCACCGGTAACGTTGGCATGATTTCACAGCTGTCTATTTTAGAACATGTTTTTGCCTTTGTTTTTTTCATAATGCTTTTGCCTTTGTTTCTTCGATTAACTGATCAGTGGTGGAGTGGATAGAGCGTCTGCAACTGAAACGGTAGACTCGGGTGCAATCCTCGATCAGGTCAAAAACCAAAAATTATAAAAATTGGTATTCACAGTTTCCCTGCTTATGGTTCAGCAATTAAAGGGACAGTGTGAAGCCTCGATCCATTCACAAAAAAGAAGATAAAACTAATAGAGGTGGAGTCGAGGACAAAAGGCTCGAGACCAAGGCCAAGGACACCAAAAAATTCAAGGCCAAAGCCAAGGACAGCCCTTCCCAACAAAAATCCTCTCGAGACCAAGGACAGGAAGGCTCGAGGCCAAGGTCCTTCAAAAACAGTGTTCTCCAAATGCTCCAAATAAAAAAGGTCTTCAAAAAATTTTTCAGGCGATTTCCTAAGTAGGTAAACATAAAAGTCTTCGCAAATTTTCTGCAAGGTTTCTGGCGTTTTCCAACAAAATTTTAACGGTTCAAAAAATAGTGCTGTCCTCGAGCCGAGGACTTGAGGCTTCGAGGCTAAGGTCAAGGACTTGACCTTCGAGGCCAAGGACTGCAAAATGTGAACTCGAGGACGTCCTCGAGGCCAAGAACGTCTTCGAGGACTTCACCTCTGAAAACTAATACTAGCAACTATCACCCAATCTCGATTTTAACGTGCTTCGCAAAAATTCTTGAACGTCTTATTTACGATACATTTTTGGCTTTTTTGAAAAAACATAATGTAATACATAAAGACCAATAGGCCTAGGTACAGTTTCCAAAAACATACCTCTACCGCTCATGCTGTTTCGGACATTGTTTCAACTGCATTTGACAACATTGGCCAAAAACTTTTCTCTGGCTTAGTTTTTCTGGATCTGCGAGAGGCATTTGATTGTGTCTCGCATGACATCTTAGTAGCTAAGCTTAAAACAGTGTGGTATTCTAGGACCACCGAACAGGCTAATAGAGGCCTTTCTTAATAGAACTCAGTACACTAGTATTAACGGCATTGATTCCGAAATAAAGCCAGACAAATATGGAGTTGCAAAAGGGTCAACTCTAGGACCGTTACTATTTTCACTTTATATCAACGATCTTCCAAAGTTAGCTTGCAGCCTCCCAAGATTATTCGCTGATGACACCTGCTTAATCTTCAATATCAATACGATATCATGCTTAAAAACCAAAATGAATCAAGAGCTACAAAAAGTTTCCCAATGGTGTTTGCCTACTAGAATAGGTCTCAAGTTTATTTCTCAACTTTGTATTTATGGAAGGAATCTTTCTCTGAAATTGCAAAATTGCAAGAATCATTCCCATTTATGAAAGTGGAGGAACAGAGGAAATAAATAATTACCGCCTCATATCCATTTTAACTTGCATTTCAAAAATCATATAAAAGATTCTATTTGTACAACTTGACAGTTTTTTTTAAAAAACACAATGTAATATACGAAAGTCAATACGGCTTTCAAAGTAACATCTCTACATCACATGCTATGTTGGATGTTGTCACCTCATCCTACAATAACATTGATGATCATTCCTATACAGGATTAGCATGTGTAGATTTAAAAAAAGCATTTGACGCAGGATCGCATAACATTCTCTTGGCAAAGTTAAATAACTATAGCATTCGAGGTGTAGCACACACTTTAATCCACTCCTATCTTCATAACAGACAACAGTTTGTATTTATAAATCAAAATCAACCCAACCTAAAACCAATTAGAGTTGGGATTCCACAAGGATCGACACTAGGTCCTATGTTTTTCCTGATATACATTAATGATCTTCATAATTTATAGGGAAGCGAACCAAGACTATTTGCGGATGATACGTGCTTATTAGTGAAAGGTTTAAATTTGAACAACATTGAGATTAATCTTAATGCAGAACTACATCATCTCCATTTGTGGTGCAGCGTGAATAAGCTATCAGTCAATTCAGCTAAAACCAATATCAAAATTATTCCACCTATAAACGAACTAAAGCGCCAATCTTACATTTAAACCTATCAAGTAACGGAACTTCAGTAAACTTATCAGTAGCGCCAAATATGTAAAAGTTATCATTGATAACGAACTTAACCTTCATCAGCAAATTAAAGTAATGGAGGGTAAAGTGGCGCGCTCAGTTGGAATATTAAATAAACTTAAACAGACTTTTCCTCAAACTGTTATGTTACAACTTACTCAACAATGCATTAGCACATCCGTTACTAGCCTATTGTATGGTATAATTATATGAGGAGCTACCTATCCTACTTTATTGCAAAAATTAAAATCCCTACAAAATCGAGTGATAAGAGCCGTCGTACGTGCTCAATTTCGAGATTCAGTAAACCCATATTACTCCCAATTGAAAATTCTGCAAATTGATGAATTGTTCAGATTTGAAGTCGCCAAACTTGGTTATGGTATCTTAAACAACAGAACGCCAAATACCTCCCATAAATATTTCTGTAAAACTAATGACCGCTCAAGTCGAGTGATTGTAACAATTTAAACATGCCTCGTTACCGTACTAAAAAATTACAGAAGGTGTATTAAGTATCAGGGAGTCAAGATTTGGAATTGCGTTCCCTCAAATATTAGGACATTTTCGCACAAAAAATTCAAATCTTGCTACAAAACTTTCTATTATCTTCGAACAAATATTAGCATTAAAGAGTTTGTTTACGCAGTTTTCGTATTCCTTTAATGATAATTAAGCAGATGTCTGCTTTGGTAACATGAAAAAATTCATGCTGATGACGGGTCGTCATGTATTTTTTGAATTCGTCAAAATGTCGAACTCACTTAAACAAAGTAGTGAAAACTATCTATAATACTGACATAAATTGCCTCTCCGACAAGAGGGTGGTTGCTTGACTCGATGATCGTAAGGTCTTTCGCAACTTCCCTGTCGCCTTCTTAAACAAATCCTGATCAAAATTTCTTCTTCGTGCTATTACTGAGCGACGAAATAATTAAATTTGTCTTGTCAACCCCACATAGGCGTAGCCAGGGTTTTTGATTGGGGGGGCCCATGCCAGTGGCGGATCTAGAAAATTTTGGTTGAGGGGATTTTAAGCACAAACCCTCAAAAATTCGGATGTCTTCACCGAAATTGAGAGTGATATTTGGGCCGGAATCGGAAATTCGAACGTTTTTTCCGCCCAAAGTCAGGTGGTCTCCTAAAATAAAAAAAAAAAAAAAAGGTCTTCACCGAAATTGAGAGTGATTTTTCGGCCGAAATCGGAAATTCGAACGTTTTTTCCGCCCAAAATCAGGTGGTCTCCAAAAAAAAAAAAAAAAAAAAAGAAAAAGGTCTTCACCGAAATTGAGAGTGATTTTTCGGCCGAAACCGTTAGCTTTACTGTTAATTTACTGTTTAATTACTGTTATGAGCGTAATTACTGGAAAAAAACTGCAACTAAACATCGCCAGGCTATGTTGTCATAACTTTTTGTCGTTAGTGAAATTTTGATTCGGGGGGGCCCGGGCCCACTGGGCCCCCCCTGGCTACGCCTATGCAACCCCATCATATCTAATTACCTAATAATTACATCTAAATTAAGAAAAACCTCACCACAAATATTCTTGTACTTAAGAGATATACCCTTATCAACTTCAAAAACTAAAAAGTGTTAAATAGTAAGGTGTTCATCTCGATTATCAATTAAACATTCCAGGACCATATTACAGCAACCGAACATAAAATATCGAGCAGTTGGAATTAATGTCCAAACTCAAGCATTTCCTTCCTCAATCTGCCATGATCAAATTATACTACGCTTTTTGGTTCACCCCCACTTATTATATGGCTAGATAATATGGGTGCAAACTTTTCCTTCTTATCTAACAAAATTGAGTACGCTTCAAAGCAAAGCCATAAAACTTTTTTGCGGCGGCAACTATCAAGATCATGTTACTTCTTACTTCAAACAACTTGGCGTACTTAAATCACCAGATTTACACGCGACCTTGAAATTGCTAAATTTGTGCATCTATGTTTTCGAAACAAACTACCTCCACAACTGTCTAATGTCTTTGTTACAACAAGTAAAACCTCGAATCGACTAACCCGATCCATCTAATAACATATCTCTTTACATACCCAGATTTTAAACAGCAAGACTTTAAAGATCCAGTAAATATAAAGATGTTAAGGTTTGAAATGCAATCGCTGTAAATATTCAAACTGAAACTCAAAGGTTATTCAAAACTAAACTTAAGAAACATATTTTGGGCAGCACTTAAATTGTAAAATTTTGCATGGGGGAACGCTTTTGCAGCCTTCACCAAACTTCAGTGGAAATTATGTAATTCCGTCCACGCAATTGAATGAAGACTAAAAAAAAAAGGTCTTCGCCAAAAATTGAAGTGTTTTTTCCCCGAAATCAGGTGAAGACCAAAAACAAAAAGTCTTCACCGCAATTTGGGACTATACGAGTCGTATTCGGCCGGAATTTGTAGGATTTATTCGTGCTGGCTGGCTCTTGATCGTTTCATCATCCAGCGCTCAAATTTCGATGGGTTGACGTCTAAATCTCGATGGGGGGACGCTAAATCTTGATGGGGGGACGCTAACTCTCGATGAGATGACGCGTCCCCCCGCGTCCCCCCTACAATTTAAGTACTGATTTGGGGTAACTACAACTAATTGCTCAGTGTCACCACAATTTGTGACTTCTCGTTGCTCAGATTTTCTGAATTAGTAAATAGTAAGTTAGTCTTGAGTCTTAATAATCTCAAGCGTGGCTGCTTGATTTGAAGACCGAGAGGTTTATTTGCGGCTATCCCCGCTACCTGTGTGTTTGTGCGCGCGTCAAAAATTAGCATTGCTTTTTTTTTTTTGCGAAATGAAGTATTTATTGATTGCTAGTGTGTAGTGTCCATAGATACATTTTGCGGCGAATAAACTGAACTGAACTCTTCGGTGTGTGGTAGACAGAAGGGCAGGTGGCAGCTTGACTCAAAGACCGAAAGGTCCCTTCGCTGTTTCCTGGCCAAGGCAACTTGGTGAATAAAATCCAATTACAATAGGCAAGGTTATAGTGGATCCTTTTTGTTCTTTATACTGGAAAAATACGTTACGGTAAACTGGAAATGGAATTTTATTACGTAATGACGAAATAGAATGTGCTGGCGTGTAACATTTACGCTTTGTGCTTATAGATTATTGAAGGATTGGATTCCACTTGTTCTTTCCAGAACTTTAAAAACAATATCAGATTGTAGTGACTACTTGCCCTGATATCGTATGCTCTTGGTTTCTTCACCCTGCACCCTGATCATGTAAGTACTTGTCCCGCCCTTGGATTAGGCGCTGTACGATGATTACGTATCTTTTTAGGTTGACTGGATTCGAACAAGCAGCAAATTTTCATCGAAAGAAGTCGAAGGTGAACTGAAAAACTTGGGAAAATGGTTAACTCCTAAGTCCTATAAGCGGGTGCGAAATATTCGTCCCAAGGAAATGAGCGTCTACGTCACTTTCTCTTGACAGAAGGGTAATTTTTCGGGAATCGTTTAACTTGAAGACTTTGTGTTCCTTCGCGATTCCTCGTCGCTTTGTAATATTTTTTTATTGAACTCTATGGTAATGGTGGATTGTGTTTCATGTAGTGTGGTTGTTTTTGTGATGTTGACTAAGCAAGTAAATTCTATTCAGTTCTGTTTTGATCTATCTTATTTGTCACTTTTTAGGAAGTAGGGAAATCGGACTTGAGTTAATTTTTCAAAATTATTTTGTTTTTTTCTTGTATTGCAATTTGCAAAAACAGAATATTAGTGAGTTGTCCAAGTGTATATTTACCATGTCTCGCCTAATTTAGGTTAAGGGTTTGGTTAATGGTTACGCCCATTTCAGGTATTGTACGACCGAATTTTCTATGATAGAATATCTAAAAATACAGCAAAACAGTTGAATTGAAATACGTATTTTTTGGTATATTTTGAAAATTGCCTTTAGTGGCTCTATGGCCATAAGGCGTTTACCCCAGATCCCCAAACGCAATCTAGTCAGTTATGGTTTGGCCTTCAATTAGGTCTACTCAAAAAATGAACGTATCTAACGAGTCGAAAGGCAAACCCGTGGCGCGGGTAGAAAGGTGAACCCGATGGCGCTGGTGGAAAGGTGAACTAGCATAGAGTTCAGTTTGTTTTTAAATTTTATATTATTCAGATTTCATAGTCCAAAGATTTTATGAATAACTTAACCCAGAGGAATCATTACAGGCGGGTTTACACAGTATCCGTTTTTCGTACGTTTTTGTCCGTTTTTTACATTTTTCTTGTCCATGAAAAGTATGCGCTTTTTCGTTCGCATATTTATAAGTCCATAATCGCACCAAGTAGACTGTTATTTATTGATAAAAATTTTGTTCAAAAATTTTGTGTATGAACAACGAGAACGATATTTTAAAATAGGGCTGTAACCCTTTAAAAAAACATTGGAAAACTTTTGCTCAGCAGTATGTGACAGCAGGCGCGTAGCCAGAAATTCGCAATGGGGGGGCTGCTTTGGGAGTCTGGGGGCGATGCCCCCAGCTGCCGGAGGCTGGGGGTCTGGCAAAGGAGCCCCCAGCGCTCGAAAATTTTGCATTTTTTTGCAAAAATAACTTAATTTTGAGCTATTTTAATAAAAAATAATGCTTTTAAAACGTGGCATAGAAATTGGCAGCGCAACATGATTGAACTGGTTGCATTAATGGGCTATATGGAAAGTGGCTAATGATAACATTGTAGTTCTGTTGTTTACTTGCAGGTAAATCATAAAATCCTATTATTCAAACTCACAGGGAGTAATCTATTTCGTCTATATTTTACAAAGAAAAATAATTGGTGGAGGGGGGCTAGTGGAAAGATATTTAAGAGAAGTGATTGGTAATTAACTAACACTGAATAGCCCCCCTCTCCTTATTCCTGAGTTTATAATATATTTGTTGATAAAACCTATGTTTGGCGTTTTTACATTAGCGATCAAATTTGATTGTTTGTTTTTGGGCATTTTTTACAGTTTTCATTGATTTGTGTCTTTAATTTTTGACAATTAGCCCCCCCTTGAATAAATGTTTCAAAAGATTCTTTAAATCACTTTTTAGTCCATTCCAGCGCAAAAAACAGTCTCTAAAGAGCTAAAAACGTGGTATTTTTCTTATTCTGCATTTTGGTTGACAGGCCAATTGGGGGGGGGGGCTATAGCCCCCCCGTCCCCCGCCTACGCTACTGTATGACAGGGTGGTTAGTGCAGATATGGACAAACAAAAATGCGGACAAATACTACTTTTTCAAAGAGAAGCAAAAACGTACAACAACGAATAAAAACGGATGAAAAACGGATAATGGTACTGTGTAAATCCGCCAGCAGTCCTGCGGGCACAAAATGGGACTGTGTTGGCGCCCGCAAGTGGTAGCCAATGTGTTAGGCAGTAGTTAGCTTGAGCAAACATTTTATACCAAAATATTTTTAATAGATTTGACAAATAACGGATAACAAGCATAAATATTGCAACAGCTATGGAAGCACTTGGCTACTCAATTGACGCCAGTAGGAGAAAGATACTTTGCTGATTGTTTCTTCTGGCAAAAACCCACAACATCTTCCTCCACTCTAAATATGGGATTCAAAAGCGCACGACCGTGATGTCCGGCCAAATAATTCGTTACCACGTTCGAACCCTCTGTTTCAACAAATAAAATCTCAGGCGGTTTCACAAAAAAGCGGAGCGAAAAGGAATGAAGTTGTTCCAAGATGAATGGACTCCCTTCAGTGCATTGTGCCACGAATAATTAAAATTTTCAGCTCGCGGGCATCGGTTATGAACTTGATTCAGGTTCTTTTCTGGCATCTTCCGGTTGAAGAAAGTCCACAGTTGGTGCCGTTAAATGGTGCCATCGCGCTTGTGGTTTATTACTCATTAAATCTCTCCAGTGATCTTTCTCCTCGCCTCTTGAGTGGGAGCCGATCTCGAGCCACCCAATTGTTGCTTTCGTTTCAAATCGACTCAACTTAACTCTGCTCAAAAAAAAAAAGAAAAATATAGTAAATCGCAAAAAAAAACTATTACGAAACAGAAAAACAAAGATCAAAATTAAATCATCATAGGTAACCAGGTGGCAACTTGACCCAAAGGCCTCAAGGCCTCCTTGCTGGCTGGACAACTTGCTCAGATCTGAATTTCAAAACTGACGTGTTAATCCGTTTTGAGAGATCTAAATATTGTGGTAACCTTGGCATAGTTGCCATTGCCGTAGTTGTAGGCCTACAGGTACCTTGAATACTCAACTTTCAAAAAATTATTCCAAACACTGGAATGTGGGTCTCCAGCTATGACGACTTTTAACGTCTTCAAAGTTTTAAAAATTAAGTATAGTTTTGGAGCATAAAAATTGGTCTTGAGAGACTGTTTTACTAAGAATGAAAGAGCCAAAGTTGTTGTAAACATTTTGTTTCAAAAGAGACGTTTCGACTAATTACGTTAAGTCATAGTCAATCTGTAAATAACGCACAAGAAAAATTAGAGCAATAGGTAACCTGCAAAGGTACGTTTAACAAAACGGGCAAAAAATTCCAAAATTAAGGAAATATTGTTCTACAGTGTGAAGATATTTTTGCTTTCGAGAACGTTCTCAAATCAAGGTAGAAAGTATGGATTTAATTATGCCGTAAGGGCACGTTCTCGAAAGCAACAATGTCTTCACACTGTAGAACTATATTTTGTTAATTTTTTGCCCGTTTTGTTAAACTTACCTTTACAGGTTACCTATTGCTCTAATTTTTCTTGTGCATTCATTATTTACAGATTAAAAATGACTTAATTAATTAGTCGAAACGTCTCTTTTTAAATAAAATGTTTACAATAGCTTTGGCTCTTTTATTTTTATTGACATTATAGTTTTGTTTTGGCATGAGGATGGCAACTGATTCAGATGCGTCGGAATTACAGTAGCTTATTTTCTAACTTAATATCCTACAAAAGGCTACAGTACTGACACGTTGAAAACAATATTGAAAGTTAATCAAAAACAATACAGTCAAAATACTGTAGAATATTCATTGAGACGTTTCGGTTAATTTCTTTAAACCATTGTTAATCTAGAATATAAAAAACAAAATCACAGCTGGCTCTTAAGGGAAAATCGCAAATTCAAAGTGTAAAATTGGATTTTGTAATTACAAGACATGTACCATACATGATGTCTGGATAGGTACGCGGAAAACACGTATGTTTATTAAGTTTTTACTCACTAGTACCGTTCAAATTTGAGCAGGGTTAGGGATAATGTGAACAGGATGAGGAATAGTACAAAAAACT
The DNA here is from genome assembly GCA_963965965.1 of Trididemnum nubilum. NCBI lineage: Eukaryota > Metazoa > Chordata > Ascidiacea > Aplousobranchia > Didemnidae > Trididemnum > Trididemnum nubilum. The sequence goes on from OZ014484.1 coordinate 522,428, forward strand.
TCACGCTTTAATAAACATAAGTGTATGCGTGTTTTTGTTTTGTTCGGTTTACTATTCTTTTGACAACTGATGTAGTGTAGTGCAGCGATTCGATAAGCCATGGGACCTTTTGCCATCGTTTAAATATAAATTGAAATAGAATTTTCTAACAAAAATTAACCTCATGGGGAACGAGATATGATTTTGACAATTACCAGTAGTTGATAACGCCACCTTGAAACTAATAATTGCAAATAAAACAATTCAAGCAAAACTTTATTTTCACCCCGGTTCGTGTACGACATCGAAGCGGATGTCCACTTGCGGCAGCACGTGCAAAGGTATGGCAAAGTTGATGGCCTGGTTGTAGGTCGGGTGGCGGGTCTTCTTCTTGGTCGACGTTTTCTTTTTCTTCAGCAAATTTCCCTCATGCGAAATAGTAACCCGGATGTAGGGGTCTGAACAATTGTAGGGTAAAAATTAAAGTTGATTGGACAACGTACAACGTATTCTTACTGGCGTAACTGACAAGGGGGCAAGGGGCATTTCCCCCCTAAATGTTGGCCCTTCTCCGAATAGGGCACCCCAGGTATAAACGTGCAAATAATCGCTTACGAAAATTTTCACCTTTTTTGAATTCGCCTAAATATGACGGTAAAAAGCATCAAATTTCTGTGGAGGAAGTTTAAAAAGAATGCGGCACATTTCTGGTAAAGCTTGCAGAGGTGGCCTAATTCACATTTTAAAAGATCCGGAACCGATACGGATCCAACAAGAAGAGATCCGGATCCTAAGCCTTTTAAATTTAGAGATCCAGATCCGGTTTGGATCCGCCATTATGCAACTACACTTTGTAAGATTTTAACGAATATTTTGACAAACATCAACAATGAATTTGAAAGTAGTCAGCAAAATCAGATCCGGATCCGCTTCTTCTAATGAAACTGGATCCGGATCTGATTCGGATCCGCAAAAAAAACAGTGAGATCCCGGTCCGATTCGGTTCGCTAAGGATCCGTTGCCACCTTTGAAAGCTTGACCTCCTGGCGCAAACCTTTAGTTACGCCACTGCGTATTGCCAAACATAAATATAAAAAAGTTTATTGGGAGTTGGGAGTGATGATATCAGCCGAGTTAAATATTACTCGGAAGAGGCTCAGTTTTCACTGTGTAGACTGTCGAATTTGCTTCTTTTCGAAATTAACCACAGTAGTTGTCAGTGGCTCTTTTACATCGGTATTAATGTTAGCTTCTCCGTCAGCCAGCGTTGCAAACTTACACCAAGTCAAATACTTCTTAACTGCAAAAAACATTGCATCAAACTTAAACGAGAACTATAGGGAAAATCAATAGGGGTATGTAAAGTTTGGCTTATCGTATTAGATTAGATTGGCGTTGACTCTTTTGACCCATCCGTAGCTGAGATATTCTACTTCAAACACGACGTTGGTGCCTCTAATATTATAAATTGAAATAATTTGTATTGGCAACCCTGTCGTTGATAAACATTAGCGTCTTAGGGACGCCTTCCCAGTTCTATCCTAATGCGACGATTAGGTTACTGCATAGAATCGTTTCGCTGCGCACTCATCAGTTTGATCGTATCAGCACAACAGAGCTGAGCTGGTAAAAAGAGTAGACTGTTCGGTAGCCTTGCGATTTCAGTAAAAATCAAGCTGGCAGATACATTTTAGTCTAAATCCTAGCCTATTCTAGCAATAATGTTGTTATTACTAGGCTACACAGTACAAATTCATACCTGATAACAAGACTATTAATATAGGAGTAGGCCTATTGTATTTGCTTGAGGTATTTTGTCACCCTAGAATAAACTTTTCCATCTAAATTGAAAACAATGGTCTACTAGCCTACTCTAATAACTCCACATAGCCATAGATGGGCACCAAGTCAATTACTGTTTATCCATTAGTAACGAAGCTAACTTTTTCATTGACTCGTTAATTCGTTATAAAGTGTTTTAATGTTAACGGGCTTAATTAACTTGCGTTAAGTTTCGTTAACTTACGTTAAGGTTTTTATCGTACCGGTACAAACCAGTTTGCACTGGTAACACTTGTTGCGTATTAGCACGAGTTTTATAAAAAGAAAAGCGAAGAAGCTCTTTTTGTGGCAAATAATAAGTTGTAGCCTCATAGGTCTATTAATTACCGCTGTTAGCAATTTATAAAGGTTTTGCGATTGCTGCTTTGTTGGTGCATTTGAACCTATTTTTATCATGAAATTAGATTACACAGTGAAAATGTAACTTTCAAAACACAAAAAGACCACCATAGCTATAAATTTTTCCGTACAATCAGCTCAACAGTGTCATTACGTGTTCTAGAAGTGCGTGAATAAAAAAAATTTAAATTACACTCCAAATGTTAACAAATTAACGGACTTCATTAACTTCCGTTAACTAAAGCTGAAAATAACGAATTAACTTTAAAAGAGGTATATAATTTGTTATCGTACGAGTGATTAACGGAGCTAATGTTTTGCATTAATTTGCCCACCCATGCTACTAACCTTACTTTCGGTTGGTGTTAGACGTTTGTTACCTCGGTTATCCTACAGTCTACTCTTTTTTGCAGCTCGGATCTATTCTGCTGACAAGATCAAACTGATTAGTGCGCAGCGAAACGACTCAATGCAGTAGCCTAATCGTTGCTTTAGGATAGAACTGGGAAGGCATCGCTAAGACGCTAATGGTTGCCAATACAACGTTACAACATAATGATTGCCAATACAAATTATTTTAATTTATAACATCAGAGGTCCCTACATCGTGTTTGAAGTAGAATAGGCTATCTCTAGAATGGATGGGTCAAACAGAAGAGTCAACGCCAATCTAGTATTATATGATTGGCCTGACTTTAAATATCCCCATTGATTTTGTCTTTAGTCTTCTTTTAAGTGTTGGACCACCTGGCGCTCTTTTCTCTCCCTCTGTCCCAACCTCGCGCAACGACCTCGCCTTCAGCAGCACCACAGTTAACTTCTCTGCGCTGGGGAGGTAGCCTAGCCTCAGCAGAAGATCGCCAGCCTCGTCAGTTGCCTACGACAAAACAATTGATCATAATCCACCAAATTTCGTTTGGAAGCAATATTTCGGCAGCTAAGTTATCGTCATCATCAGGTTGTGTTGGAATCACACAACTGCGGCTACACACGACTCGATCAGTTTACTGTAATAGGTTCAATTCCACGTCACTTCAAGCAAAACCTGTTCCCAGCAGCTTTCCTGTTTAACATTTACAAGAAACTGCGTGGAACCTACGCAACGCTGGTGGACTGGCGGACAAGCGGTAGCTTTCCCCGAAGGCTGCAAAAATGTCACTTAACTATTTTCCACAGGGAACTAAACAATAAATTTGGTGTCTACTGACCCCGCCACAAAATTAAAAAAGGAGTTCTCAGGAAAAGGCCAAATGTGCAACAGTTCAAACAACCATTTGCATTTGGCGTAAAATTGAAAACGCGCAAGTTGGTCCTTTGTTTGCTTACAACAGAAGTTTAGGATGGTCTGAGACCGACTGACCCGCAAAAAGTGCACATAGACAAAGGATATGCCGGTACGCTTACGATTCACACCGGTGTGATCAACGGGACTTTGTGTTTTGCTGTTGATCTGTGACTCGTGCATAATTTTCCACTTTTCTATCTCCGCTTTTTGGTTCTGTTTTTTCTTAGATTCCGTTTTATCTTTTATTTTTCCTTCTTTTTCGATCATCAAACTAATATGTGCCTTAGAAATGTAGACATTTAAACAGGGTAAATATGCAAATCAGTACAAGCAAGTCCCATCACGTAAAATGGGTCACATTGTAGTACCTAGCCAAAATTTACTCTAGGCTCCCAGCCTACCTGGCCACCAGAGGTAAGTAAGATCCTCCGCCACAGTTCGACTTTTGACGCCAGGTTGATCTCGTCTAACCGCTGCACCACGACCCCGGTGCATTCGTCCCGTGAATGCTGGTCGTATTCGTAAAATTTTATCTGAAAAATAGTTAGTTATTCATTGACTGTATAGTTAATTCTCCAGGACGAGAGAGCGACGATAGCCTTATCTAGTTGGCCGAACCTGCACCAACTTACGAGACCGATTCCTAAGTTTTCCTGATTATTCTCCCCTGAAGATAAATTAGTAGCTTGTTTGAGAACACAAAGCAGAGGTAATGAAACCGCTTCACTTAAGGACGCAACAACTTAATCAGTCTGTGTACAACCAACGAGTATCGCGACTATGACCGTCGAAAGATGACACTTAACGGTTATTCTCTTGGCTACGTTGTTAATCAAACTATTCCTAACAGAAACTCCACAAAAAGGTTCGGTCGACTCAATTTTCCAAATTCCAAGTCAGTCAAATATCGCTGGTGTACAAACAATTTCATCAACAGCATCTGAATGGAAGACTGGGTTCGATCCCAGGCGGTAAAAGTATAAGAACTACTGCAACATTACTTAATTGCTTCTCAAGAAGCTGTGTAGTCAAGCAACAATGATGCAGAAATGGACCGCGTACTCGTTACACGCTCAGGCGAGAGCTACTATAACTTTATATCATTGACACATGTTTGATGTTTAGCGTTCTGTTGCAATCGCTTTTCGGGCACCTGTTCTCCCTACTTACAGTTGGTATTTGGATTTGCCTTCGTTGGTAATTTTTCTTTCAAATGTAAAAGCAGCTTCTACTTTACATTGATTAAAATTTTTACTTGAACTAAGCTTTCTTTAATTTCCGCTCGAGGCAAGGCGAAGGAGAAGCTTTCCTGGAAGATCGGGTCGGCAGTTCTACGCTGGATGTGGCTCTGTTTCTCGCTCTGCTTGCTCGGCAGCAGCGACACGATGCAGTAGGGATCGCAGCAACCTGCAGCGAAGCTGGTTTGAATTCATTAAAACAAAAGAAAACTGTTTATTATTCTGCTCTTTTTGCGTGTCCACTTTTTGGTGTCGTATTGCGGTTGTTCTTAAAAAAACGCCAACAGCTAACAAGGATTGAAAAAAAAGGAACCTTGAGCTATTGCAGAAGCAAAATTGAAGCAAAAATACACAAGGCAAACAACATGCAGTGTTTCTACTTCAGCGCGATCGAGAACGCTTGTGACCTCATCGGCGGACTTACATTGGTCCCATCACTTTTGCTGCGTGCAGCGGTATTACTTTTTCCGTAAGCTGTCCAGTAGGTAGTTTGGTAGTTTCAAGCCGTTGTTACTAAGCTTATTGACGTGCGACACGTAAAGTTGCGTTTGCACTGGACGCGAAGCAACCAAAATTTGACGTCATCGACAACTTGCGAAAGATTTTAGCCGGTCGCAAACTTCACAAGCGGTTGCTGAACTCCACTTGGGCAAAATTGTTGTTGAGCGGTTGGCCTGTTTAAGGCACTTAATTTGACGTAAGCGACCACTCGCGAAGGTTGCCAACCTTCGTTTCGCGTTGCATCGCGTCTAGTGTACGTGTCTAGTGTCGTAAAAGCACCTTCAACTAAGGTGAAAGACAAAACTGTTTCTGAAGCAAGACGCGTGGTACCGATTGTGTTGTGCATGCCATTTTTGATTAAATAAATTTTGGTTTTTTTCATTTACATTGAAAAGATATCATGAGAATTTCCGCCCGTACATACACGTGGTCGGTGAAAGCCGCCTAAAGCAGTCACAGCATGATTCTACTAGAAGAAAAGCCTCCTCAACTTTTTTCTTGTCAACGTTTGTGGCGTTTTCTAATAATTTCTCAAACAAAAAAAAGGTTAAAAAAAGCAATGGGAAGAACCATACACGGACCCAAAAAGCGGACATGTAGAGTACAAAAAAAAAAAGCACACATTGCACTCACCTACGTGGCTGGCCGGCCGGAGGAACCTCGCCTGGTCGATGAACACCGTGAGGATGTTGAATTCATCGTCGTATTCCAGCGAGAAGAATACCTGAGGAGGGCGGGAACCCCCGGGCTTCGACGATTCCCCGCCCAAACCCTGAATAAAATGCAATTTTAGCGGAGAGCTTAAAACAAAATTGAGGATGGAATAATTCTGGATTTTTTACATGGCAACTTCTTCAAAAATAAGGTCTTAAGGCTGCTATAGCAGCGAAAGCTGAGGTAGTAATGACCTGATGAATTACTTAAAATGATTTTCAGAAAGGTTTGAAGGTGAATATTTATTTACTCTGTACAACTTCGAAAGCTTCAATTGGAGCCATTATTTAGTAGCACATTGAAGCTGGACTTAAACTTAGACAAACTTGCTCTCGGAGCCCGGGCTTAAGTTAATTATCAGTGGTTCACTTAAAAAATCAATCGAATTTTATGACTATTTTATCAATTTGTTAAATTTTGTTTTCTTTGTACCCACTCCGCTTTAAACAATAACAATCAACGATCTTGCTTAGTAAGTTAAAACAAGTCCTTTTAATTTTTTTGGCAACCCTGTTCGAGTTTGCCTCACCACGAAGACGTGAGCGACTTTTCAACGAAAGAGTTTCAGGAACTCCACGCCGCCGACCGTTCAAAAACGGGTGGTCCAAGTACTTCATTAGACCATGGCTCTCACTTACGGATTCACTTTGTTCGTCGGAGTACATTCTCAGATCCAATCCATCCGGATTAAGTGGAGTTTGCATCGACATTAGAGGGCGCCTTTCGTCATCTAAATGTTTGACATTTTTTTACTTTAGTTAATAACGAAAAGTCGCTTTTTTAGAGATGTTTTAGTTCTGGGGCAACGGCTCATCGAAAAAGCATAAAAAGATTTGGTGAGCCTATCAGTCAATTTCCTCTCAGCTACAGTAATTACTAATAATATTATCCACCCAAATTTTGGCATGGCCCGGCCCACGTAATGAAACAATGATCGAAATCACGATAACTATATCACAAAGGAAAAAGCGTGTCATGTTTTGTTATTGTGACACAATAAGCAATAAAACTCATATGTGCTTGAACTACAAACAAGCAAAATAAATCAGAAGACAAAGCAAAAAAACAAAAACAGCAGCCTTACGACGTCAATAGTGCTCATCGTGGCCGGCCGGCTGGTTGGCAGTGCTGCAGCCCTGTCCAGCTCCGTGGACCTCAGACCAGCAACGCAACGTTTATTTACACAGTGCAACAGCATGGGTGCAATGCAAAAATCCGGCGCTTGCTGTTAGCGTCAAGATCATGATTGTGACGCATGCGGATCACAATTGAATCCAGTACTTCCCGCGAACTTATTAGAAAGCCTACAACCGTGCCAAAGATAAGAGGATTGCGGTTTTGTTATTGGAACAGCCCACGCTCGCGTCGCGTGTTCCTTTGTTTCTACTCGGCCATTTTCAAACAAACGAGTTCGAAGTTTCTGACTTTTGCTTATAACGCGAGAATGATTAGGTCTGACTACATGAAATTTTGACAGCAGTTTGAAATTAATAAGTTGTATGTTTGTACTAAATTTCACACCAATAGGTCACGTGACTTAGGTTTCAGGACCCGGAAACCGTCCCGAAAGCTTTGCATAAAAAGCGGTCTCATTCCAAAACGGCCAAAGTACGGTAAAAAATATTTCACACGGTTATATGTCTTAACAAACCCTTCGATCCCTACCAACCCACTATAGGCTGCAATGAGGTTTTTTTCCTTTTTTTTCCTTCCTAAAGCTTGAACGCTCTTCTTCTCCTGAACCACAAAACATCGAAATCTAAGTTTTGTGTAAAGCTGCAAAAGTAATTTAATCTTCCGAAATTTTTTTGGGCCACTACCCAGAAACCTTCCAACATGAGGTTCCAAAAAATCATATTTTTGAACGGCTCAAGCTAGGGCGTTAGTTTTTTTTTTGATGTCAGTTGATGTTTAAGTGACAACTACTTTGATATAGTTTGGGGTACCACCCTTCTACCCAGCATACGCGTAGCCAGGGGGGCAAGGGGGCCCGGCTCCCCCCAATCGAAATGCCGCAAAGATGAAATGTGACAAAAAAGACTTGTTTTTCACAGGGGTGCCGAAACCCGGGGGGATGGGGGATATATCCCCCCAATAATTTGACTGTATCCCCCCAACAATTTGAATATGGTCTTCATCTGCATCCCCTCCAATAATTTGACTCTGGTGTGCATCTGAGCGCAGGTCTTCACTTGAATTCGGGGAAAACAAGTGTTTCATCTTTGGTGAAGACCTTTTCTTTTGGTCTTCACCTGAATTCGGGGAAAAAAGTGTTCCATTTTTGGTGAAGACCTTTTTTTTGTTGCTCTTCACTTAATTTGCTCTCCTGAAAAAAATCGTCGTCGAGGTCCACCCCCCCAATGTTGAAAATAGGGCAAAATTGGGGTAAAATTGCAAATTGTCCCCCCAATGCTCAACAAAAATTTGCACCCCTGGTTTTTCAGTTTCTTTTAGCATCTTCGCGTACTACAATAACTAACAATAATCTTGACAACCAGGGAGCCGGCCGTCTCAATTCAATTTTTGCCAATCAATTTAATGTAAAATCCGGGATTTTGTTTTAAAAGTTGCCACCTCAGGCCCTCATCTAACGTTTTTATGAACGTAATGGATTAACCAAGGCCGGATTTAACATATGACACAGTGTCAGAGGCTCGCTCGCAAATGGTAAGACCTTTTTTTGGTCTTTACCTATTTTGGCAGGAAGATTATGCAATAATCCCCAAAGTACCAGGGGCCACTTGCAATGTAAATCTGGCCCGGGAATGACATGGTTAGTATGTGTAACCATCTATTACGTCAATTTTCAATAGCAATTTACTTCCTACTCGCCAGTTTTTACGCCAAATAATACTTTTGAAAAATAAATTAGCTAGGGAAAATGCTAATGCTTATTGAACAAAGTATTGAATTTGAAAGGAGGGGCCTTGGCCCTTTTGGTCGTACATGTGCTCCGTACGTAAATCGAAAAATTTTGCATGGGGGGGCGCATTCGAAGCCTTGACCAAACTCATTTGGAATGCGACTGAAATTTAGTGGAAGTGTTGCTTTAAATTCTAATGTTTTCCCCGAATACGATTGAAGACCTAAAAAAAATCTTCACCGCAATTTGGTAGATATTCGGCTGAAATGCAGAATTTATTGCTGCCGACAGCCTCTTTTCGGTCTAATCATCCAGACGCTTGGTCTTAATGAAGGGGGCCAAATCTCGTTAGGGGGGACGCTGAAATCTCGATGGGGGGACGCCAAATCTCGATGGGGGAACGCTAACTCTCGATTGGGAGAAGCGTCCCTCCTACAATTTAAGTATTGCATGTACTCCTAAAACTGGTTAATTTCATGACAAAACAAAAATCTCCAAGGAAAATCTTCAAATGAATTATTCTTTGCAGGAGGCAGTGCACCATACTTACCCTTACCTGGGCCATATCACTTACAAAATTTAACACCAAAATGCAGGATATTAAATGTGTTTTGGACTTAAATTGCAATTAAACGGAGGATCGAACAATTTAATTTTTTCCAAACGGCTTTCAATTGTTAAAATTCTAGTTTTTTCAAATGAATCTGAACACGTGCAAAATGTAATCCAATGGCAATAGAATATGTTGTTTTTTTTTTAAATTACAAAAAGTCACCTGGCGGTTGGGGACTTCGCCCCTAGACCCCCATAGCCTTGGGCAGCTGGCGGCTCCGCTCGCAGACCCCCGTCTGCGGTGTGTTTGAGTTACACTAGTTTACTCAACACGTCTCCCAAGCTAGACATTTGCAGTTTTTGACTATTAGTTTAAGCCTCTTCCTTTAGCAAAATCCTGATCAAGTGTTAAACACAGGCCACGGCTTCTAATTTTCCATTCTACGATATCTTTTCCCCATAAAAAGTTCTTCTTTTGAAAATTTTTGATGACCGCATTGCATGTGGTTTGTGGTTTGGCCTCCTCCCCCTAATCAGAATTCCTGGCTTCGTCTATGCTCCCCAGGGACCCCCAAAAAGCAATTTTTGAACAGCTCAAGCTAGGGCGATAGTTTTTTTTATATCAGTAGATGTTTAAGAAAAAAACATTCTGATATAGTGTGGGGATAGCACCCCTCATGGGCTCACTAAATGGACACCCCAAAATCAATTTTTTGAACGGCTCAAGCTAAGGCGATAGTTTTTTGATATCAGTAGATATTTAAGAGACAAATATTTTGACATAGTTTGGTGGTACCACCGCTTCGGGAACCTTCATTTGGACCCCCTTTAAATCAACTCTCATTATTTAATATGCTTCAGTCGTGGGGCTGTACCTCAGCAAGCCCTCATCTAGTCGTTACTTCACAGAGGTTACTTTCAACTTGATAATGTCGTTTTTCAGCTACGTATTATTTGGAAACCTAAAGCAAATTAAAGTGGTTGTGAGAGTGACAAATTTGATATGAATCTCTTAATATCTCTGAAGCAATAGAAAAATAACAAAAACTCACCCACCACCTTCCCGGGAATTACAAAGCCCCGGCTCACTTCCGAGACGGTAAACTGCTGCCCCGGAACTGTAGTCGTGATATAACTGGGGTCAGCGTGAGGAAACGTGGCCATGGCAGCCGATCCTTTTCCCCCATATTTTTGCCAAATCCGGCTACATCTGTCTTCGTACGCTCCGTTTTCTCGATGCCTATTTATGAGGTAAGCGATGAGCGCACTCAGAAGGAACACTGCCACTAAACACGCGACGACAATTCCAGCAATCACTCCAGCAGAAAAACCCATTGTTAACCCGCTACAACGCTAGACCAAACAAAATAATAAAAATAGTAAAAAATCAACAAGGTTCCAAATCGAAGGCCTATCTGCAAACACGTGTTTCGGGATATCTCATCAGTGCAGGTTTCGGGATATCTCATCAGTGCAGGTTTCGGGATATCTCATCAGTGCAGGTTTCGGGATATCTCATCAATGCAGGTCGAAATAAAATTCAGGACTTAGCGTGCAACGGCAAAGGCTTTTTACTGAAAAATAACTACTTGCTATGGATGATAATATGAGCAGGCATTCCCATCGCCTGGAATTTTGACCAGAACCGATTTTTAGCAGCAGCGTTGCAGATGTTCCAGACGCCTGCCGGCAAGGTGGTTGCAGTGACCTGCGGTTCGTCGGCCAAGAACTTCGATTTGGAATTTGGAATTAAGCCATGTCGAAATATGTGTTTGTTGATAAAAGCAGTAGCGTATTTAGAGGGGGCCATGGTGCCATGCCCCCCCTTTGGGTCGCCAGGATAGTATAATTAGCATAGAATAGTATGCAAAATTGCGGCATGCCCCCCCACTTTGTAACTTGGGCAGAAAGTTTGAGCACACAAAGGGACAGAATCTAGGTGAAGACCTATTTTTATATATTTTTTCTTTGGTCTTCACCTAATTTTGGGCCAAAAACTGGACTAAATTTGAGTGGAGAAATTTTACGTTTTGTCTTCATTATTTTCGAATTTCCTGGCCCCCCTCTCCCCTTCGAAAATCCTGCGCACGCTTCTGGATAAAAGATACGGTAAACCGAAAACTAGCCGTTATCCAGCCTCAAACTCTCAAATACACCGTCGCAAGTTTTGACCAGACTTATGCGCAGGTTTGCGTGGAGTGGACTTCATAGGGTTTTAATCCACAAAATTATTTGATGAAAAGAGAAAGGTTGCTAAAAATGCCTAGTTTAACGTTTGAAACAATGGTGCTGTTGTTACTAAACATAACAAACGGGAGCGGACATTCGTGTCATTTCCGCTCCCTATTTAATAACTAATTAATTACCACTTCAGTGAGTGGCTGTGCCGAAAGTTATGGCGTTGAAAACATTGCATAGAAGCTAATAACAAACATGCTTTGAAACAGCAGCGCAATGAGAAAATGCGTCTGTTTGCTGACCTAATGAAAAAGAAGGAACTCCGCCTTCCCAAGCTGCGGTTTTCCGCACAAAACGGCAACAAGGATTAAAATACCGGTAATTTATTTTTGTTTGTGAAAAGTGGGCCACTAACCCTTATGAAGAGTGGTTTTTGAAAGTTTATTCAAAAGGCGTTCAAGTCGGAGGCTTTTTGTCTGGTTTTCTCTTATTAGGTATTGACAGATCTGAAAACCAACTTCACCAAATTTGAGTTTTCCACGGTCTTCTGTTCCCATGATGTGATAGTTTCTGTTTCCGCTTAAAAAGGCTTTTTCCCCTTAGAAATTTTGCTAGTTGCCAAAGTTGCGTTTTGCTCAATTCCAAACAGTCCAACACTCCAACGACATGTCAACAATTTTTAAATAATTTTCGTCCAATATTATGCGATAATCCCATAGAGTATCTTACCGCCTTGATTCATGGTCAAAGCAAACAATCTCAAGCAAAATTTATTTTTAAGACCAACGATCAGGAAAAGCAACTGATGAATACCGCACAAATAATGATATTAGACAATCAAAAACGATATCCCGTTACCACGCTACTGCAGAATAATATACCCCATTATATTCAAGTCAGTGGTAATTTAACGTCAGTACCGTATTTACTCGTTTTATAGCCCGGGCCCTTATTTTTTTTAACCAAACTCACTACCGGGCCCTTATTCAAGTACTGGCGCTTGTTATTTTCAAAGTAAAATTAGCACAAAATTTATCGTTGAAGACAAATATTTCACGACATTAATTTTTTTCAATGTCAATTTATTCACATCAAACGCAAATCATTCACGTCTTAAGAGTATAATTCCCGCATATTATTTTATATTATTCACAAGAAATAACAAATCAAAATTTATATTTATTCAGCAAGTGGTATGTTCTCTACCACTGAAAAATCAGCTTTTACATAGGGCGGGTATTCAAGCACGGGCCCTTAGTTATTTTTATGTTCTGTTCACACGGCCGGCTATTCAACGGGCCCTTAATCAAGATCAGGCGGTAAAACGAGTATATACGGTATTTTCGTAGACTGCATTATCAAATTTTAAATCAAGTGCGGCAGGCAAATAATCAACTTCCACAAACGGTGATTCAAATGAAAAATTTGATGAGCAGTTTTTAGGTGATTTAACGTTCATCGCTTAACTATTCCCAACGTCTAGTCCAATATAATAAGCAGAGGTGGAGTCCTCGAGGACGTCCTTGGCCTCGAGGACACATTTTGAAGTCCTTGGCCTCAAAGCCTCAAGTTCTCGAAAATTGCCCTGTCCTCGGCTCAAGGACAGCACTATCTTTTGATTGGTTAAAATTTTGTAGATGGGCTGAAAAATTTTTTTCTAAACCGTTTTTTTGGAGATCGGGTGAAAAAAGTTTTGAAGAACTTTTTTTTTGGAGAGCACATCTTGCGTTTGCTTCCTTGGCCTTGGCCTCGAGCGTTGCTGTCCTTGGCATCGAAAGTGTCTGTCCTCGGAAGGGCTGTCCTTGGCCTCAGATTTTTTTGTGTCCTTGGCCTTGGCCTCGAGTCTTGTGTCCTCGACTCCACCTCCGATAAGACAAAAATCTAAACATTTTTTAAATTTATCAAAATTTCTTTTAAAATGAAAGAATATGTATCAAGGTCATTCTATAATTTTACCACTTTTCTTTCAGCTCAATAACTTAAGAACGATTTCTGGCACTTTCTGTTTGCCTTACGGTTTACGCATGGTAGATCTCTCACCTGTTCCTTCTCCATGTTTGGATCTTAGGTCTTGCTGCATTACAGCAGATTTTTTATCAATGTGAATATTCTGATATATTGTTTTTCATTTGTTTTGCTTGTTTTTCTTCACGTTAAGAATCCTTCGTCTTGACTGCTTTATTCTCACGTTAACTGGTGTTAGCTCTCTAACGTTCAATAAAACTCTGCTTCGAAGATCCCAATAAGAGTGAATACAGGAAACACTATCAGGCTTCAGTTGCGTGAAAATACGGTCTGTGCGCGAGCAAAACAGAATGAAAGACAGGGCGGATATAATGCGGTCATTCATCAATTAACGCGATTTCACCTTTTTGAAGGTTACAATCAGATACTGGCGTGGAGCGGCGAATGCTTTGAAAATCAAATCAATTGATTTCAGTTGATTGTTAAAAAGGCATTCAAGTCAAGTTTTTCAATCTTGACCTAAATGTCGGGATATGCCTGAAATGCATTCTCACCAAATTTGAAGTTTCTCCGCCTTCCCGTTTTAAAGATATTCCGGTTCAAAATTAGTCGTTTTGCACTTACTTTAGTGTTGCCATTTTATCAGTATTGTGACAGAATATTAACTTTGGAGAAGCTGACTTACATTTATTGAAAAGCAGCTAATTTCACAGTTCTAAACTAGTAGTTTGTTTTACAATGAAATAACTCTGTCGCAAAATGTTTATGGAGAATCAAGAACATGCGGTCAATTTTTAAAATTTTGCTTCTAATTGGCAACCCAGGCAAAATTTCTTTGGGGAAAAGGCCTTTTTAGAGAAAACCTAATCTGTTATATCTCAAAAACGGAAGGCCGTAGAAAGCTCAACTTTGGTGAAATTGGTCTTCAGATCTGTCAAATTTTTTTGAAAAAAAAATCGGCCAACAAAACTTTCCTACCTGAATACCCTGAAGTTCTATGAACGTTTTACAGCCAGGACTTTTTATCCCTGACTCAGCCACTACAAGGTCAGACCGCCGGTAGTTTGGGAGCGCTTGCGGTGGTTCGCACAAATGCAAGCTGGCACAACCAAACCGGCTGCTGGAATTTGGTACCCATAAAAATTCGGGCCGCTTTAGGTGTGATTTAAATAATTTTGGTTAAATGTTAGCGGCTGATTGCATTTATCCTCAGGTCGTTCGCGCAAATCCGCGGCTACTGAACTTTGTCTGATTATTATTCCACCAAGTACGTCACTCTCAAAGCTGTGTGATTTTTAGCAGGGTGTTAGAGCCGGAGCTCGGAGCCGGAGTCCCGGACGAGGCCATTTTTTTCGGAGCTAACTCACATTTAAATTTAGGTGGAGCTGAAGCCGGAGCAACGTTGTTGAAGGATAGCTTCCAGCTCCAGATCTTCTTAGTTGCCTTTCGCTTTACAGAATGCAAAGTCATAAAATGGCCTAGTAAAAAGTTTAAGAAGAGCTTTTGTTAGACGAAAATAAAATCAGCTACTCTGAGTGTAACCATTTGCACTACTTCTAATAAGATTGATTATTGTTCTCTTATATGGAGCGCCGTTTGTGTACCCTAATTTGTGCAATGTTTTTTGCATATTTAATTAAATAGTCATTTTAATTAATGAACAAAAATAGATATACAAAAAAAAACACATGCAAAAAAAATATGCAAAAATTTTTGAATATTTATTACACCATAATTTGCGCAACCTTTTTTGCATATTTAGTTAAATAGTCATTTTAATCAAATATACATAAATATACGCCTCAGAATAAACCGTTGCAAAAATAAATGGACAAAAAACTGTTACACAAAAATTTTTTGCGCAAAAATTTCTGACACAAAAATTATTGTTGCAAAAATAAATCCACAAAAATTTTTTTGGATTTATTTTTGAAGCATCATTTTTTGCATCAAAATTTTTTGCATTACTGTACATTTGTTTGTGTCACAAATATTTGTACATCTATTTTTGATAGCAAAGAAACAACACACGCCGAAATAAATGTGCAAAATTTTGTGACGCAAAAAATGTTGATGCAAATTTTCTTGTCGCAAAAAAAACGCGTGCAAAAATAAATCGTCACAAATATTTGACTATTTCGTTCGTGTCCATAATGATCAAGGGTTGGAATTATGCGGGCCGGAAGGTACGGGTGAATGAACCATCATTTCCTAGCCCAACGAGAGGTCTTATAAGCAGGCTAGCACTTTACTTAGCTGCCGTACAGCTTGAAGCTTTCGTCATGAAGTTCCAGTTTTATACCTTGCCGGTACCTTCCCGCCCGCATAATTCCAACCCTTGATCATTATGGACACGAACGAAATAGTCAAATATTTGTGACGATTTATTTTTGCACGCGTTTTTTTTGCGACAAGAAAATTTGCATCAACATTTTTTGCATCACAAAATTTAACATTTATTTCGGCGTGTGTTGTTTCTTTGCTATCAAAAATAGATGTACAAATATTTGTGACACAAACAAATGTACAGTAATGCAAAAAATTTTGATGCAAAAAATGATGCTTCAAAAATATATCCAAAAAAATTTTTGTGGATTATTTTTGCAACAACAATTTTTGTGTCAGAAATTTTTGCGCAAAAAATTTTTGTGTAACAGTTTTTTGTCCATTTATTTTTGCAACGGTTTATTCTGTGGCATATATTTATGTATATTTGATCGTAAAATGACTATTCGATTAAATATGCAAAAAAAAAACATTGCACAAATTAGGGTACACAAACGGCACCCCATACTCTTACCAAAAGCTATTGCGATCGAAAGATCTTTTTGTCCTAAGTGGATGTGTGATCTGTAAAAAAAAACTTTGCCTTTATGCTTAAAATTGCCACATTTAGCTCTCGTAATATTTAATTACTCTTTACTCTAGTGTTAGCTACAGCTTAGTTCCTACGCATGTCTTTAATTGTGAGCAGCATTTTGGTTCAAAGGCGTAGCCAAGAGGCTCAGGCTCTCCCGATCGAAATGCTACCAATGATAAACATATGGCAAAAAAGCCTCATTGTTTCTTCAGTGTCAGTTTCTTTTAGCATTTTTCGTGAACAACATACATGCGTACAACAATAATATTGACGACCAGGGTCCCCGGGCCCCAGTGCCGTCGGCAGAGCAAACTAAGCGAGGGGGCACTAGCCGAAAGTGGGGGGGGTACAAAAATAGACAGAACTTTTGTACTGATATTTTACGGCAACAAATTATGCGCTATTTTAAAAATTTCGTTTTCACGTCTGAAAAAAAGAGAGACACATAAGGCCAGCAGCGTTTCTTTAATTAGCTCGTTTCGTATGCGGCCATATACTGTAATTGCTTGAAAAATCTGTCTGTAGCAGTGAATGCGACCAAAAGTGCAATCAGAATTTTGCTTAGAGGAAGAGGGCTTGAACCAAAAGTAAATTTTTTTCAACAAAAATTGTCAAATTAGGTCCCGCGCTGAATAAACTGATGCAACTCAATCGTATCACAAAAGAGGTCTGGGGGCAGAACCCTCAGCCGGTGGATGATTTTCGTAATTTTGCGGAAAAAATAGCGATTCTAGGCAGTGGCGGATTTAGGGGGGGGATGGGGGGGGGATGCATCCCCCCCCCACCAGCCTAAAAGTAACGATTTTGGCCGAAAAATCAGCCTCTATTTTGAATAATTCGGCTCCATTTCGGGATGCATCCCCCCCACCAGCCTAAACGTAACGAATCCGGCCGAAAAATCACTCTCAATTTTGGTGAAGACCTTTCTTTTTTTTCTTTTTGGAGACCACCTGATTTTGGGCGAAAAAATCGTTTGAATTTCCGATGTCGGCCGAAAAATCACTCTCAATTTTGGTGAAGACATCCGAATTTTTGAGGTTTTGTGCTTAAAATCCCCCCCCCCCCACCAAAATTTTCTGGATCCGCCACTGATTCTAGGGCTATTTCAATCACTTTTTGCACGTTTTTGAAGCCGTTTGAAGAACTACAATAAATTGTTAAACTTAGAATTCATTAAAAGAATTAAATTGCCTAGCCCCTTCAGCCTCCCTTATACATAAGGTCAAGTCCAAAACACGCTTGTATTTTAGGGTTAAATTTTCTAAGTGACTTGGCTAGAAGGGCTGAAGCCCCCTTAGACCCTTCCCTGGTTGCCCAACTGACTGCGACCAAAAAAAATTTAAGTGTGCTCTAAAAAACACAAAAACAACTACGGTAGTCTTTTAAAGAATGCTTTCACGTATTGTTTCAGGACATAATCACTAACGAAGTACCGGTAACGATACTATAGGCTTACACCCTTGTTCCGCGACACATCCGTAAAGGCGTGAGAATAAGACAGATTATTGCCTCACATTTATGCACAACATTTGGTGGCCAGCAATTTCACAAAGAATGGAGAAAACTTCGAACGAGAATTATATTTGAACGTTACTATTCCTTTTTTCATTGTTGCCTATTGTCTTGTCGTTACGCGATGTTCTCAAACGTATTCTGAGTAAACCGAAATGGCGGGCACAAGCAGTCTTTAGGGGGGGGCACGGCTCCCTGGCCCCCCGTAGCGACGGCACTGCCGGGCCCCTCATATCAATTTTTGCCAACCAATTCATACGTGTAACCCGGGTGAAATTTAGGGTTTTGGTCATAGGTGGGCACAAGTCCGTTAAACGTTCATTATTCGTTAATAAAAGCCAACTTTTTGATTAACTCCTTAATTCGTTAAGAAGTTTTTTATGTTAACGGACTAAATTAACTTCCGTTAAGGTTTTTATTGTTAATATCTTGCACCATTTATTCATCGTACCGGTACAAACCAGTTTGCACTAGTTGCATATTAGCAAGAGTTTTATAGAAGAAAAAGCGAGAAAGGAGCGCTTTGAACATATTTTTTATCTTGAAATTATATTCGACTGTAAAATGTAACTTCCGAAACACAAAAAGTTCACCATAGCAATAAATGTTGCTTTGCAATCAGCTCAACAGTGTCATTACGTGTTCTAGAAGTGAGTGAATAAAAAGGAATGTAAATTACACGCAAAATATCAACGATTTAACGGACTTCATTAACTTCCGTTAATTACAGCTGAAAAAAACGAATCAACTGTAACGAAGATATGAAGTTTGTAAACGGACTAGTAGTTAACAAAGCTAACGTTTTATACAACTAGGCCACCTTTGGTTTTTGTCCTAAAAGTAGCTATCTCAGGCCCTCATCTAATACCTTTTTGTAAACGTAATGCAATAACCAAAAGCGGTTTACCATTTGGCAGTGCCAGGAGCTCCGCGCTCAAATGGTAAGACTTCTTTTTTTGGTCTTCACCTACATTTGGCAAAAAAAGTTTGCGAAAATCCCAAAGTGCCAGGGGCTCTACGCAATGTAAATCCTGCCCGGTCAGTAACATGGAGAGCGTAATCATCAATTGTAATAATTTTCAACAACAATTCACCTCTACCTTGCCGGTGTTTACGCGAAAATATACTTTTCAAAAAGAATTATCTCTTGAGAAATGCTCATTGAACAAATTATTGAATTTGATTTAAGGGGGCATGGATTCCCTTGCCGCATACGTTCTTCTACAACTGGTTATTTTAATGACATGACAAACCAAAAATCTCTAAGAAATATCTTCGAGTGGATTATTTTATTATTTACTGTTAAAATATTACAGGAGGCAGTGTACCTTACTTCCCCTTACCTGGGCCAAATAACGTACAAAATTTAACCTCACAGTGCAAAATCTTAAATGTGTTTTGGACTTAAATTGTAAGTAAATGGAGGATTAAAGAATTTAATTTTTTCAATTGGCTTTCAAATGTTTAAATCTAGTTCTTTCAAATTGCTCTACACACATACGGAATGTGATCCAATGGCATTGAAAAAGCCTATTTTTTCAAAAATTCGCCCAGCTTCTGGGGGCGAAGCCCCAAGACCCCCATCTGCGATACATTTAACTAGTTTACTGAACACGTCTGCCAATTGAGACATTTTCACCGATATCTTTGGTAAACCAGACCACGGCTACTGGTCATCCATTTTAAGATACCTTTGTCCCACAAAAAGTTCCTTTGAAAAATTTCTCATGACGTTATTGGATGTGATTTGTGGTTTGCCGCCCCCCCAATCAAAAATCTTGGCTACGTCTATGTTTTGGTTGTGTTTTTGAGCAAAGTTTATTTTAATCGATAAAAACGTGGGTGGGCTATAATGACAAAATTTGCCCCGCGCTAACAACCTGGTTTTAGAACTCTGCATCTGCTTATTGCCAATTTTGACTAGAGTTTTTTTTAATTCCATCTTTTTAGCTACCGAGAATGGAGTCTGAGAACAACGCCAGAGTGCCTCTTGATATGGTGACGAAAGCATCCGCACCGCCTGGGTGTAGGGGAAGCCAGAAAGACAACAATACGGAATTTGAAGTTTATTGCGCCTCCACGTGGTACCGACGAGAATCGAAATCGTGTAACCACCAGAGTACGCCACAAATTTATCATACAACGCAACACATTAAGAAAATACCGGGGGCAAAAAAAAAACTGTCGGGGGCGAATTAAAGTTGAAAGATTCAATACAAAAACAAGAAAACAATAAAGAAAAGTTTGTCTTGCAGGCAAAACGCAATGCTAAAAACATTTGAAACTATCTTAATCTTAAATGTTCCGAGACAGCGTATTGAGTGCGCTCCGACGTCATCAGTTATTCCAGCAGTCGGGAGATTAATTGCTCACTTTAAACAGCGATTCAAGAGAAACTTGTAAACTTTGCCGTTAGTGCTACGACCATCGCATTCTGCAAAGGACCCGATTTGAGCGACACTAGATAAACTTCCAATCCAAGCGACAAGCCTATAAGCAGCTCTAAGACCCGATCATCCTTTGGTTGTTCTACGAAACTAACAGCCTGTATGAGGCGTTACGCCGGGTGCATCGAATTTCTCTTTTCACAAGAAACTTAAAACACGCCCGATTTTACGATCAGTGGAGCCCGAGCCAAAGCCGTTGCAAAACAATAAAGAATATTTCTTTCCAAAGTGATTCCACACAGCAACTCGCATTGATTTCAATCGGCACTTGACAAACCTAATTGACATGTCTAAGTCTCAAAGACCAGCGGTTTTTTGAAATCTAATTCATGACAATTCAGAGCAAGTGAATAGACCAGTTGAAAAAAATTCTATACGTTGTTTTTCCATAAAAAATGTATCAGAAATATGCAGCTGATGGTGAGGTCGAAATTATCCAGAGTTGCGGTTCCTGGGCCACCGGGTGAGCGGGGTGCTGCACCTGCTGGCCGAGACCAAAGTGTTGTTGCATGTGACATATTTTTGGCGATTTCCTTTCAAAAGACGAAAACCCAAAAATCATCGTTCAAAGATAAACAAACAACAAAATAACACCATCGTCTACAATAGGCCTAATTTACTAGAACAAGAATATGACGTCGCGAGTTCGAAACTTAAATCGGTTGCCTGGAATCGAAGAAAATCAATGGCCCATCTTGAAATGAAGCGATGGCGTCCATGCAGTTGGAAGGTTTTAAAATATGGAAATGACTTTTTACATTATTGCGACGTCATCAAATTACGCCAAGTAAAGAAATAAACACCGCAAAATTTAAAAGCTCGCCGTGGACTCGTTAGTCTTTCAGCCACTTTCCAAGCCCCGAACAGCAGGGTGATATCCCGGAGGAGGGTAGCAGTGGGTGCAGGCCCGAAGTATGGGGCCACCTGTGCAAGGCGAGGTCATGCGACGTAGTGGTACCGGCTCGTGTTGTCTTTGTCCCTCTCCATGTAGTCGCGTTCAATCAGACTCTCAATCCGCTTCTTAATGTCGGAGGGCTGCAACGAGATGAGAGGTTACCGACAACCCCGGAAACCCCGAGTTGATCACAATTTTAATCGATCAAGACAAAGACGGTGGCCCAATTGGGACGAAACAAATCTCAAACATTCAAAAGTAAAATAAACAAGGAACTCCATCTGCAGCTGGTTTCTCAGTCAATATCTCGGCAAACACTTTATGATGCGGCAGCCCGATAACCACTTCGTTGTTAGCATAATCTTAATTTGGGTTTCGAAGTTGCGCGAGATCCAGTCAATCAAATTACCCTAAGGTACGAAACATCGCCATATTGAAATACAACTTATTCGTAAAAGTAGAGAATACCGTACGCTGCAGGAGCGATTTTGAAGCTAGTGGAAACTTAACTAAATCGTGCAACAAATTACGAAGTCACTCGTCACAGGCCAAAAAAGCATTGAAATCTTCAAAACCCCACGGTCTCGGGTTCGAGTCTGAAGACCTCTAGTAATTGTAATTACCAATTCACCAACGTGCCTTGGCCAGAAGAAAGCGAAGAGACTTTTCGGTCTTCGAGTCAAGCTGCCATCTTCCCACCAATTTACCACACTGTCTTCACACTACCTTTTTTATTCATAGTAGAGCATAAGGCACTACTGGTTAAGAAGCCCACACTGTAAATTTAATTAACGCAGTAAAAATGACCCACCTTTAAAGGAAATTTAAGTTGCTCGAACAACTCCGAGATGAGGAGCTGATGAGTGAGAGTCTTCCTCATTTTCATTATCCGCACAATAGCAGCATCGATTTGGTACTGGCGATCCTGGAACACCCGCTCGGTGGTGCCCGTGTTCTCCTCCACCGTCTCACGGAGTTGGATCTGGTTGATCTTGATCCGGATCAGCTTGTGTTTGAAAGCGGAGTTGAACTCGAAGTTATCCGATTCGTCGATGTCCTTGCCTTTCGGAATCTTAAATACATGTTTTTTGTCAACATTGGTCAGACAGTTTCTGATATTTTATAGGTTTTTACGCCAAGCTGATGCAGCAGTGACTCCTTGCGAAAGAGGGCAAATGCTACAATCGCTGACCGAGCTTTATATGATTAGTACCGTAGAAGCCGGATAATATAGCAACTGCCCAACGGTCGTCGCTGCGATGGTCTGGTAGAAAAAAAAGGTTTTCGCCTTTGAAATTTTGAATAAGTAATTATGAAAACGCCATCTTGCTAACTCCGCGTCTGTCTAACAACACCAACGCAAAAAAGCCCCTTTGTCCTCGACCTGAAGACCACGTAATTATGGTCACTTCGCAGTATCCTGTACTTCAGAAACATTTCTGTTATTGTAGTTTTATTTATGTTGGTTTGAGCGAAACAAACTTTCTCTCCCTGGGTTCTATTTGTAAGTGTTTCACCAGGCCAAAGGGGAATCCCAAGCACACAACGACGCATTGCCAGGCTGGGAATCGAACCGGGAGTGAGTAACCTTGCAGTCATGAAAGCGACGCTCGGCTGGGCGATTGCCGCTGGACCACGACCTCGCCACAAACGATTGTTAACACATCGTTATTTTTCACTCTGGATATTTATCATTGACCAACTTATTGTGGATGTTGCTAAATGAAACTTCAGTCACCTCCATACTGAACTGATTTGGGTTACATTGTTGATGGAATACATTTGGCATGATGGATGATTTTATTTTTTTTAAATTTTACCGTGGCACAATGGTGTTGAACTGGAATATAATTATCATAATACCAAAATGAGTTTATGTCGTAGTTACGTCACAATACCTTGGTTAACACTCTGGCTTTGCCGCACGCCAAGGATTGAAGAGTCCGCTTCAACTCCGCTTCCTCGATCGCTGTGGCGTCGCGGATCTGGAAGTAGGTGAAGCGGTCGCCCTCGTTGAACAGGAGGAGGACCAGGGCTTGGAACAAAGAAACCTGAAGCTCTTTGTTGCCCTGGGAAATAAAACGAGATTGTCAAGAAAATTGGCTTGGTGGAGTGCGATGGAGCATTGAGGCAGAGGGGTGCTCCACTGGACACGGAGACGAAAAGAATCGGCAACCGCAGTTGACCTGGCGGAGATTGCACGATCCCATCGAAGCATGGAAGCAAAATTTTGATCAGGTCGAATCTTTAACTTGATTGATTTTGTATTCCTTGTGAAGAGGAATCCGATGCCCAGTCTTGGGAGTCAAATTGCCACAGGATGGAAAAATCAAAGGTTGAACGGAATTGCTAGGGGCCTGAAACCTCCCACTTCTTCTTCGCACAAGAATCTAATGTTCATCATGCTGTTACAATACTCAGAAAAACTGAACATTTTGAATTTTAAAAACGCGCTATTGCAATCGTTTGAACGCTCTTTCAATAAAGATGGAAATCGCCCCACCTCCTGAGACCACACAATAACCTGCATTTAGTTGCTTTAACGTGGACAAATCTCTCTATAGCTGGGTGGAAAATAGCAATCGAAAACAGTGAAATTTAAGAACTGGGAGTAGAAAAAGCCCACCCTTGTAACTGGCTATTTTGCAAACTAAAGATTTTCTCCCAATTTGAATGTTGCGCGGGCGTGCTAGCGTCTGGCAAAGCGTACAGAATCCTGTGGAAGAAAAGACAAAGTGCGTTGGCCTCAGCGCCTACTGCAGTAGCGTTGCATTATTATTTCGCTTTCTTCCTCGCTGGATGCACAGACTTACATTTTTGAACTTGCTTTTCAACACACAATGACCGAGAGTTGACTGGAAGGTGAGGATCCTTCCCGAGTGCTTGCTAAGGTAAAACTTGCGGAAGGTCTCTTGCAACTGCACCTAAACATATCGCAAAAAAATTAATAAATTTCAGGTTCTGCCTATGCAGTCACAATCGCTATTTCAGCACTCTGCAATATGGGAAGTTACACGGAAACACCCCAAAACATTTAGTATGACGCACTGTTTAAATAATCGAGCAGATCTACGCATCAAAAGCTTTAACAATAACATAAAGAGATACTGCTTGAAATCGGTTTTATTAAAGAAATGAGAACTACTAGAGGTAATAAAGAGATGCCCCAAACATTTTTCCATAATGCCCCTTATTCGGAAAAATAGATCCAATCTATTTGACTCCGCACCGTTGGCAACCCTGCATTTCGCAATTCTATGACGTCACAAATGGCTGGTTTTGCATAATTTCTCGCAGACTTAAGGCTATTGTTTACTATGGCAGCCCTAAAACAACACCAGCCTGGCCACCCAGTCCTGTTCTTGTCGACTCTTTTTCACTAAGCTAGGTTATCGTACAACACGCAATAAAATAATACAATGTACTGAAGGCTAATCTCAGATCTGTAATCAGAAACTAACGCAATAATACAGTACTGTAGGCCTAATCTATTACCCATAGCATACTTACTGACAGCAGTGAGTAGCCTAAGCAAATCTAAAAATTTGGCTACTGCTACTGGTACTTGTAAACCTAGGCTACCAGTACTGATCTACAGTACACCTTTTGTGCTGTAACAAAATTGAGAAATGCAGGGTTGCTAATGGTATACGAAGACAAACGCAAGAAATCGCATTTCCGCGAATAAGGAGAATTGTGGAAAAAAGTTTTGGGACACGTTTGTTTCCTCAAGTAGTTCTCATTTCTTCAATAAAACCGACTTCGAGCATTACCTCTTTAACTTTCACTTCTAAACAAAAACACCATAGGATCAACCAAGTGGTGCGGTAATACTATAATTGCACTGGTTGCATCTACGACCATTTTTCTGTTAATAATTATGAGAATGGTCAAACATTTGAGTCAAAACATAACAGATTTGAACCATTCCTTTAGCCTCAACAGCTTTACCAACTTAGTAGGATGAAGCAATTTGAGTTGAGGAAAATGACTAGTAGTTTGCTGTTTTATCTCAAAAGATTTGACATTTCTTTTACACCGCGTTATCTTTACCAAGCAATACTGTAACAGAATAATTTCACACGGCTGACAGACTTACCATTTCGGATGGCAGTCGGACTTCCATGGGGGTGTAGCTGGGCCAGTAGCCCATGGTCAGTATGTTGACGGTCATGTCGATGCTATTATCCGTTTCACCGGGGTGGACTGTGAGGTACTAAACAATTTAAATTTGATTACGGCAAAATAAATCTATGCAGTTTAATTCCAACTTTGATAAGTCATTTGCGACCCACCTGTCTAAACTGCGTCATTAATTCTTTGGAGTGCGCCATATCCTTGAACATTCCCTCCAACTTGCCGGTGAACCCCCCTCCGCACTCCTGCTTCAACTTCGACAACATCGACTTCTCCGCGTCCACTGAGGCGCTCTTCCCGACCAGCAGCCGCTTCGCCAGGTCTTTCTTGTAAAACGCCTCGAAAATATCTTTGCCTAAACAAATTATTGAAAAATAAGTTATCTACTTAAGTTCTAAGCAGGCTTAATTAAGTTCACCAGGTGTCTTGCATCCAAAAGAAAGCAGGTTGAGATTCCGTTGCCGCACCAACGGATTTTTTTCACTGCAAAATGAAACTCATACGAAATAACTTCCGAGATCGAACTAAGTTTTCTTTCAAAACGAAACAAGTTTGCCGAAACCCGGATAACTAGGCTTGTTTTTGCATAGTGCTCTTTCTGCCTAGGGCCAGGTTTATTTATACATTGCCGACCTGCTCTCCTCCTATAATGAGTTAGTTAGCTTTAGAGCGCAAATTAGCAAAATACCGTGAAATTAAACCTAGCATTTACCGTGTATGAATCGGAAAAGCAGCATGATCCGGTCGAGCATTCGGTCCAACTCTACCTCGGTCGCCTCCTTGTTACCGGACTTCATCCGCTGGTCCACGTACTTAGCTGCAACACAACCAACGTTCACCGAGCCTCTGCCCGTCGCAAGGAACTCGTCATGCCCAAGTGCCCCATACTTTATAAGCTTTGGTTCGTCCTCGAGTTGAAATGACCTCGTTCGGATTAATAACGAGAACTTTTAAAGAGGCGCTACCGAACGAAATACTCGCTAAAGGCAAGAGGTTATTTTTGCACGTGCATCTGATCAGGGTTGCAAGTCGACGCTGTTTAAAAGCAAAGACGAATCAATAGTTCGCACAAAAAGCATAGATATCAGAAACAAAAAGCATAGATTGTAATTGATGCCGAAATGCGAACAAAAATTTTTATTCTATTTTTCATAAGGATGCATTAAAACTTTTGCCGTATTGGCCATTAAATGAAACTTGTGAGTAGAAAAACTATTATTACCGGTACTATCTAGGATAAACAAAATACACTTTAAGGAATAATATTATAAAGAGCAATATAGCATAGGAGAAACGAAACAATGTAAGCTTAGGCAGGCTCAACAAGAACAGAAGTAAAGAATAAAGATTCTACCAATCGATAAAATGTAAGCAAAAAGCATAGAAAAGGCGATAATCGATATAAAAAATTGAAAGCAAAGCATCTGCGATAATCGAGAACAGAAAAGGAAAGAATGTAGTATCGATTATCGATTACTAATCGATATTTCCAACCCTGCATCTGATGTTCTGCGAGCTGGGTAATGTAATTTTCACTCGCCAAGTTGCTTGGATCGATTGCGCGATATAACTCCAGTAAAAAAACGTCACATTTCCTCGCCAACTTGACAAACATTTTGAAGCACTGTTTAAGCGAGCAAGACATCCTTTTTGGCTCAGAAATTTAATGGCGAAATGTTGAAAACTTCTAACTAAAGTGAATTTTTGCTGAGTATTAGTTAAAATGGTCGCAATGTTCGCTATTAGACCACTACGAAGCAAGCGAATTACATTGAGAACCATTTGCTGTATCTACTGATGACAAAATAGAAAGTAGCCCCAGTTGACAAAAATAGCAATACAGTCTTTATAAGAACAATTTTCTAAGAACACAAGACTTCTTTTCGCTCAAAATTTAAGAACAAATTAAAAATATTGCCAGCCTTGACAGCAAAATAAAGCAAAAACAAACGAAAAAAAATCAAATCAATAAAAGAAACTAAATTTTGTACCGATCCAAAACGATAAAATTTTAGTGATTTTCTTGAGTGTGCAAGTGAAATTGCAACTATTCCAAGATTATAGAGCGCTGTTGCTCTGCGCAAACTGTGAGAAATTTTTTTGGCAGTCGTTCAACGTGAAAAAAGCTTGCAATTTTGCCATGTAGTTTTGCCATTTTACCATGTTGCAAAAGCAGGGAAAAGCCATCACTCAAGCAGACATAGTATTAACAATTAAACAGCGTTACAAACTTTGAAACTGAATGTTACTGTAAACGTATAAGTTCACCACCATCAACCTCAAGAGCGCTTTACATCGTTTAAAAAATTGTAGTATGGAAAAAGTTGTTCTTTTTTTCTAGGTTGAACCAAAAATATAACTAAATTCAGTTGTTCATTTACTAATTATTATCAATCGAGGATTTTGCAAGCTTAGAATTTTAACGCGTGGCCCACAGTATCTTTTTGCAAAGCAATTGCAGTATATACAGTACGCGCTTGAACGCATTATTTGGAAGTAGAAATGCATCTGACGTCACAATGAGGTATTTATTACGTACTAACGCAGGTTACGTAATATGTCGCAAAGAAATTCGAGCAAGCAATTCTAATGCATGTTTAGTGAGACGGTTCGTAAATGGCAATTCGTCTACGAAGTTTTTCGTTCGTTAGCGCCTTTTAACAAGCGAGAATGGCCTTTACGAGCTCGCTAACACGTTCTGTAATGTGGGCCGAGAAGTTGGGATATTTTTATCTAAAACTGAAGATTTTTTAAATAAAAAGATTTCGGCCTGTACAAACAACAAGTGACCACTAACTAATGCTGCAGTTTTACAAGCTTTCTTGTCACATGGAAGTTATTTTTCAAGGAGTCCAGCAGGCGGGCTCACCAATCAACTCAGCAGGTTTGTTCTGGCGTCTGTTGACGGACACTTCAAAAGCGTCCTTAAGGCTCTGCACGAATTTAGGGTCGTTCGCGAAGCACTTCGTCACAATGTTGTCCGCCTTCTCCTTCAGGTCGAGCAGCTCCTGGACCATCGTGCTATCCGATGACGTGTCGAGCACAATCGCTGAAGCTACGTTCTGAACAACAAATAAAGTGGGTCACAGAGCTGCTTTGAATTTACCACGATCCTCCAAACCGCTGGGCGATCACGCAAAACGATCCAGTCACGCCAATGCTACCAACATTCCGTCATCGGGTGTTACCGCCACTTGAACTTTCTTAAATAAAATTCGAGGGGCTCTTGCACAAGTCACCTCCCTTTAGGTTAGCTCGACTTTTCCCAAATCGGAAATACATATCGTGCCCAACACGATTGATGACGCCATATTTAGCGTTTCAGAAGTGAAATAAAAATACGTTAAAGACTCGTATTTCCTGCTTAATATAATTCATGCTCACTGGCGAAAGAATAAATCGTAGGCCGCTGTTTCACTGGTCTACAGTCCGAAACCTACTAAAATATTAGAATAGACGATTAGTTGATTACACAACTCAATGTCGCATGAAGCAATGCGATGCTCGAAAGCCCAACTGCGTGCATTTATACACTTGATGCAACTTCTTCTAGCAGTTTTCATTTCATTTCGCTGTCGTACAATTTTTCATCAGTATGTGACATATAGAAGCTTCCCTACCTTTATATGTTTGTTGAAGTGACTGCAGAGCGATTTGGTTCCGTCTTTAGCAGAGGAAAACAGAGTGTAACACCTCTTCAGGTCAGGCACCCTATTTCCCGCCACCATGATAGCGAGCCCTTTGTTAAGAAGCATCTCCGTGTGACGGGCGATCAGCTCCTCCTCAACACACGTGATCAGAGGCTTTCTGAAATGAATACTCACTAAATTATGTGCTGCCATCGCAAACCACCAGCACTAAGAGGTAAGAACGCAAATCTAAAGAGATTTTAAACTGCAAAACGTAATTGAATCCGCATACTGTTTTTGATATTTTTACTGGCACTACAAACAATTCAAATAGTACGTGAGTCAAAACAGCAACAAGCGCGCTCCAGCAGTTCAACGTGAATTAGCACCTACAAGGTGCCTGGATAACAACTCACAGCAACCAACACGATAAGTTACAAGGCGTTCGGTTAGCCTGTGAAAAAGAACTCGGTCACTTTGCAACTCAAAAAACCTTGATAACCTGTTTAAATATGCGGTCACTTTGCAACTCAAAAAACCTTGATAACCTGAAGTGTGTCCTTGAGTCCATGAATTCTTATCCTACAACTATAGGCATCACTGAAACCTGGCTAAAAGAAAACTCTCGAGATCCCTGCACAGATTTACCAAATTATGCGTATTTTTTGAAATGTAGATCGAAATCCAAAGGGGGAGGGCGTGGGATTTTTTGTTCGTAAAAGTTTAACTCATTGGTTGCGTGACGACATATCACGTTTGAAGAACGCTGTTTTGAATCGATGTTCGTTGAAATTAAACTGGGCAAATTTCACATAATTTGTGGTAATGTCTATAGACCACCTTTTACCGATAGTGACTTAAATATTAAGTTTCTTGATATTCTTTCTCTCGTTCTAGGTAAATTAAAACGTGAAAAAAACTCGTCTTTTTAAAGGGGAATTTTAACCGAAATTTGCTTGATCCACATTTGGAAACAGATCTGTTTGTGGACGAAATGTTTGCAAATGGTTTATTTCATTGAATTGATAAACCTACTCGTATTTCTACTACCGCCACCCTTCTTGATAACATTTGGACCAATAACTACACGTGTTCATGTAAAAGCGCTTTCTTTACTGATCCAATCTCTAATCATTTTGCCGTATATCAATGCGCCCAGCTTCCTACCTCCACCTTGCGCATTTCAAATGCTGAAAACGTTAGAATTTTTAATGAAGCTAACAATTACAAGTTTCAAGAATTGTTGAATGAAGTTAGCTGGGATGAAGTTTACGAGCAGGATGACCTTGATTTGGCTTTTACGTTTCTAGAAATATTGCAAATTAAATATAACGAAGCCTTTCCCATTGTGACCCGCAACAAGCCGAAATCTAAAATAAACGGCTGGTTTGATACTGAACTTTGTTCGTTGCAAAAAAAAAACGGACTGCGTATTTACGATTTTTACGCAATAATAATCCCGAATCGCAATCGGCATATCACAAAATTAGAAACCATTATGAAAGAGTCATCAAACGAAGAAATCTCAATACTTCCAAAAACTTCTTGCTTCTTGTCAAAATGACTTAAAACGAACTTGGAGTGTAATAAATGATATTATTGGCAAAAAAACTTCCACTTCGCCAAATTGCTTAAAACATAATGGCAAATTGCTTACTGACCATATTGAAATTGCGAGTTGTTTAATGATCATTTTTCTTCTATCGCCAGTAAATTAAGAGCCAAACTGAATTCATCTCCCAACCCAACGAACTTAAATTCCAAATCAAATTCTTCTAAAATTTCCTCTTCCTTTTTTTTCATGCCTACAACTGCCTATGAAGTCAAGAAGATGATCTCAACCATTAAACCTAAAAATAGTTGTGGCGTGGATGAATTTCCAACCAAACTATTACCTTATCTTCCATCTTCTACACTTGAGTTATTGACTCACATGTTTAATCAATCCCTTTCTACTGGTAAATAAATTTCGGTTTTTAAAGTCGCTAAGTTTACGCCAATATTCAAACATGGAAACGCTCAACTCGTTTCAAATTACCGTCCAATAAGTGGTTAAGTGCATTTTCTAAAATATTAGAGAAGTTAGTCCACAAACGCATCTTATCCTTCCTTAACCAAAACAATATTTTATCCCAATTACAATTTGGCTTTAGACCTACTTTCTCAACCCATTTAGCTTGCTCTTACTTGTCCTCCAAAATCACTGATCTTTTCAATGATAACAATCTAGTTTTGGCGATTTTCTTAGATTTAACAAAAGCTATCGACACCCTGGATCATGACATATTGCTTACTAAGCTCAGTAACTATGGTTTTCGTGGTGTGGTTAATGACTGGTTCTACAGCTACCTTAATGATCGCCAGCAAAAAGTTCGAATTAAAGATAAATATTCGGATATAAAGCCTAGTTCATATGGAGTGCCGCAGGGTTCAACTCTTGGCCCCCTTTTATTTCTAATTTATATAAATGATGCATTTCAAAACATTGATTATGAAACCATTCTGTATGCTAATGATGCAAGAGTTCTTGTACATTCTAAGTCATTATCTGACCTGTTCACTACTGCTAATCAATCTCTTAATTTAATTCTTGTTAACAAAATTTAAATCTTTCTTAAGTGCATAATTTAAATCTTAAGTGCTTAATTTAAACCTCTTTAATTTAATTCACATAAACCTTCTTGTTAACAAATTAACCTTAAACTATTTCAAGACAAAATTTATGATATTAACTGCTCAACCTCATCGATTGGCTCGAAACACTGATCATGTTATCTCTGTCAATAATACTCCGATCTCTGAGTGCACAGCTTTCGATTTCTTGGCGTTACCCTTTCCAACAACCTAAGTTGGAAATCCCATATCGAATCCATCCGCAGTAAACTTCGCATATGTTTGGGAATAATTTATAAAGCTCGCGATTGTTTCAACATAAGTTGTCTCTTGTCTATGTTCCACTCCCTTGCATCAACTCACCTCAATCACTGTAACACTACTTGGTGTGATACATATTTTATAAAATAACTGAAATTCAGAGACTATGCAATAGAATTCTTCGGCTAATTTTTCACCGTCATCCGCGTGATAATATAGATGATATTTACAAAAAATACGCCATTTTAAAAGTTAGCGATAAGTTCAAATTCGAAATTTGCTGTTTTGTTTACAAATTCCATCATCGTATGTTACCTGATTGTTTTTTTTGACAATTTTTTTCAGCGCAACTCCGAAGTTTATTCTCGACAAGCAAGGCAATCAAACACCTTCCTCTATTTAAACAAAGCATATGCAAGCAGTCAATTAAATTTCTCGGCGTCAAACTATGGAATGAAATACCCAATGAAATTAAACGATCACAAAATTTAACTCAATTTTTAAAAAAATGAAACAATATCTTTTAAAGTTATTAAATTACACCATTTTTGTAATAGCATTATTTTCTCAAGCACTCTCGGGATCTCGCATCTTCATTTTTTTAGTTTGTTTATTGTGTTTTGTTTTTTTGTTGGTTTTCCTTTGGATGCAGAGTCTATGAATCGGTAGTTCCACTGTGAACTACCGATTAAAAGCCTTCTTTAGGCTTCTCATAGACCTTGCGGCGTCGCATTTTATTTTATTTCGTTTTAATCAGTTTTGTAATTTTTGACGCCGAAATAAATTAATCAAATCAAACTCACAAAGTGGATTGGTCCATGCAAGTGGCGCAACGATCCGTTTCTTCCGCAATCCTGCGTTCGGAATGGATCAGGTAATCCGGCACTTCTAACTCATTCTTCTTCACTTCTCCCTCTTCCGAGTAAAGCTGCCGAGTCTCTTCCAGGAAACGAGGCTCGAACAATCGGTGGTAGACCTGAAACCAGGTTGAACATAATGCCGCCCCAAGGTCGAAGGCGTTCAAACAGGCGAGGCAACCCAGTAGAATAGTGCCTCTTTTCATTGCTACGATGCTGCAATTCTTTTATCACAGTTAGCCTGTTTATTGCATCACTGCAATACAATCACAAGGTGACAGCAGCATTGTCAAAAAAAAAATTCGTAAAGCAACTAAACCGTTGATGAGTCAAACCTTATAAAATGCATATCACAAAAAGCAAAGGGTTAAACGTATTAAAACAGTTTTGAGTAACATAATTCACCCGGCAAAACTTCATCTCAACGTTAGACAGTCGTTGGAAATTAGCCGATTGCTCTGTATTACAGCCATAAGACAGCTTTTCATGCTTGGGCGCGACGGGACCTGCTATTGCTTTCGTGGAAACTCATCTACGTTTAACCGACGAACCTGCAAATCGCAGAGCATTGATAGAAGGTTCCTGACGAGGGTCCGATTGATGGTGTCGCCGGAACGTTCACGCTTGATTAACTCCAGCAGCCCGGACAAACATCGCTCACGGACGTGCTCGAGGCTGAGAACGTTGTCGCGGAATAAATCCAAACCCAAATCCCTAAACAATTCAAACTTTTAAAACAATTTCGACCCAATTTAAATGAAACATAATACTTGATTGTTGAATTGGAAGAACGATGGGGATTGATGGTAAAAATAAAAAAACTAAACAGCAATTATCAAGTACAGACAGCAAAAAAGTAACATTTTTCCAAAATTCAACTAGTAATTGCGTAACTACTTACCAAATAGAAGGGAGAACGGAATTCTGCAGAACATAAGTGCGGTCAAGGACGAGGAAAATACAGCGAATCATGATCTGGAAAAGATTAAAATGAAATCAAAAATAAGCGACTCTTTGGGAGCTCAAATTCAAACTGCTCCACTCCAACCCATTTACACCAAACTCAAACAAGGCGGGTAAGCGAAACGGAAAGCACCTCGGTAATTGGATAAATAATCGGAGAAATCTTTAAGCTTTTCTCTCCAGCATAAGAAGATGGCAGTTATGCACTTAAGAATGATCCTCAATTAATGCGGCCCTATGAACCGAAAGAAAAATAATCAAAATTTAGTCCGAAAATCCTTCACAATCCTACCCACTTACTGTTTGTTGGCAGTGTTCCTTCCAGTGATGGTCGAGCTTGCGGAGAAAAAGCTCCCCAGAGACGTCATCATCGAACTCGTGAACTTGTCGCTGGATGTGTTTTTCACACACGTTCTTCAACTGGAAATTATCCACATAATATGCACTGCATTTATTTTCACTAACAGACGTCAAAGAGGAACATTTCTCCTTACAAATGTACTTGTAAGAACGATATCACATGTTTTTTTCTATGATTAAAAAATTATAGCATTCCAATCCTTGTCTTGTGAAATGTGGAACTTCACAAGACACTTTAAACTGATGACATTACGCACTTTAAACATTGTCTCACCTGGTTGTAAAGGTTATTTGCGATTTTGTGTGAACAGAGATTCTCCACAGCTTTGTACAATTCTTCTAAACTGTAGCGAATGAAAGAAGACCTGGATAAAATATTCGCTTTAGGTTCAACCTTCAAACTACGTTTTAGATGCAGTAATAACCACAAAAAGTTGATGAAAATTAGCGAAAAAACATGTAACTTAAAAACATTTTAAATCAAATCTTTCATTATACTCGCTGTATTATGCTGAAGTGTGTAACGAGTGTGCTGGGTCCATATCCGCATCATTGCACCTGGGCAACACAGCTCCTTTCGAAGAAATGTCGTAGTGGTGGCGAGCCGTTGTCAACCAGTGGTGGGCAACGCAAATTTACACTCTATTCCAAAATCGCAAATGACTTTTTACTTTCCTAAACTTTGCTGTTATTTCGTCCTGGTCTGATAAATATATTTTGTCCTAGTTTGATAAATAGAAACCTATAGCAGTGACAATGCTTCATATTTCCCATGTAAACTATACACCAAGTAATAAACAGTCAGTAAGTTTTTTGTTTTTTTTTAACCGGCCAGTTGGTCGAGCGGTAACGCGTTCGTCTCTGGAGCGGGAGGTCTGAGGTTCAAATCTCGGGCCGGTCAAATCGAACACAGTGTTGCCAACGGCTCGCCACCTCTGCGACATTTCTTTGAAAGAACCTGTGTTGCCCGGGCGCAATGACGCGGAGATGGGCCCCGCTAACTCGTTACACGCTTCGGCGTATTACAGCGAATATAATGAAAGATTTGATTTGATTGTATTTTTTTCAATAGTAAAAAATGCTTTCCAGTACATGTTCACAAAGTTTTCTTACCTAATCCAGACGCATGCAATCTCCAGCCCGCGGTCTCAAATTTTGCGGCGCGCGGGCACGAGTTGCTTGTGTAATATTGGCACACCCAGCAAGCTGCGTGACGTTTCATGGTTATTTTGAGTCTATCTCTACCCAGCAATACAGTACAGAGTTTTTCAGGAGCTAAGGATTCATCTCTCAGTCAGAGTCCTATTTATAATCGTTACATCTTGTTGTAAATTTAGTATAAACAATGTCTAAATGGATATTTTAAGTTTAATATTTACACCTCGTTATAAATATACATATAGTAAAAGCCAGAGTTGGAATCGAGGACACAAGGCTCGAGGCCAAGGACACAAAAAAAATCTGAGACCAAGGCCAAGGACAGCCCTACCGAGGACACGAATGCTCGCGGCCAAGGCCAAGGACACAAGCGCAAGTGCTCTCCAAAAAAAAAGGAAAGAAGGTCTTCAGAAAAATTTTTCAGGCGATCTCCAAAAAAAATTAAAAAAGGGTTTTCAGAAAAATTTTTCAGGCGATCTCCAGAAAAAAACGTTTTCCACAAAATTATTCAGGCGCTCCACAAGCTTTTAACAACTCTAAAAATAGTGCAGTCCTTGAGCCGAGGACAGGACAATTTTTGAGGACTTGAGGCTTCGAGGCCAAGGCCAAGCACTTCAAAATGTGTCCTCGAAGACGTCCTCGAGGACTCCACCTCTGGTAAAAGCAATGTTTAACTTCTTCAGAACTGAATCAAGAACTTGTAAAGTTGAACAGGATTGTATACTACTTCAAGTTATTGTTTTACTTTCAAACTATTTTTGTAGTGTGAGTTGAATTAGAAGTGGCTGCAGACTCGAGAACCATTTTCAACAATTTTTCATGTAAAATTTTTCATACAAGTGCTCTGTAGTTTAAATTTATCACGCTCACTGCATTTCCTGCAATTAAAATTTGGTATCGTTTTACTCGTGACAATTGTTCAAGCACCCCAGAATCCAATTTGTAAGCTGTTAAAGACAACCGCATCCAACGCAAGCAAGTGAAACGAACAACTAAGGCATTTTGGTTCGGCTTTTACCTGATACATTCTAGATACGCGAGCGACATCAGCCTGAAAACGAAGTTTGCGTTTGACTAAAACTCACTTTATTTGTGCTTCAAAATTGATTGCTTTTGCTCGTTTTTCGAGCAGGACAGATCAGCTCAAATTTTGTCCCGGGATAGAGCACGATGACAAGGTAATTTGTTCACACCCAAGCCACGACTTTTTCATGTTATATATGTACGACAATGTTTTTCTCTCGAATGTAAGGCAAAGACCAAAAACAAAAGTTTCAGTTGTTCTAATTCGTGCCCGTACGCAGCAAGCAACTCGTGCCCGTGCGACGCAAAATTTGAGACCGCGGGCTGGAGATAGCATGTGTTCGGATTAGGTTAAGAAAACTTTCTGAACATGCAGTGGAAAGCATTTTTTATCATTGAAAAAATACAATAAGAAATCAACTTTTTTAAACTTTTTGTGCTCTCCTTGCATCTATCTGCTTTTGAAGTCACTTCTATCAAAACCTCTAGCCCCTCCCTCTGCCGACAAAAAGAATTCGTGTACAGCTTAAAGATTGTAAACAAATGACGCTCTCTCATTGACAATTCCAGCCAATCACAGCTAGGCTTTTTTCTACACCGGCTGCTTTTCCTGCGCTCTCTATTCTGACGATTCTTCTTGACAAGTGTCAGATGAAAAGCTTCAAAAATATTAACATTTTAATCCAAATAAAACTTTTTTGTTTGAAAAACGTTTTTTTTTTTTTTTGGAAAAAGCTTTTAGTTGAAAAAATGTGTTTGATAAACACAAAAACTGTTATCTGAAAAAAAAAAAAATTTGGGGGAAAAATTTTTTTCATCTCCAGCACATAAAAGTCCCAGTGCCTGAACGTCTCGCGCATAAAAGTCGTAGACTGCATTCTAAAGCGGGTAGTAATATTAATCTCCAAAAATCTTTGGAAATGTTTTGAGCAGCAACGCGTGTAGTCTAAAATAAGCATTCCAAAAACACGATTAAAGGCCTGTCTACACAGTACGTACAAAATTTTTTATGCGCAGTGCACGTACGTCGAAGGTGTCTACACTATACAAAACGGGGCTTACGAGCGTAACGGCTTAACAGCGTATCCTGTCGGTTGCCATAATATTGTTTTGCATGGGCGTAGGAGCTCAAAATGATTTGGGGGGCACCAAAGTTTTGCCCGAAAAATGACTTGAAAGTTGCCTGGCAAATCGATCTTTTTTTCTGTCCAAATTGAGGTGACCAAAAAAAAAAAAAAGTCTTCACTCAAATTGAGCTGCTTTTTCTGTCCAGCGTTCGGAATATTTTACGAAGCAAACTTGCCCAAACGACATGAAATTGACCAAAATTTTTGACGCAATATTGCCCAAAAAATATGAATTATGAAATTGCCCAAAATTTTGACGCAAAATCGCCCAAAATATATGAAATTGCCCAAAATTTGGACACCTTACACCAACCGGGGGGGCCAGTGCCCCCCAGCTCCCCACCTTCTACGCCTATGTTGTTTTGAATTGGATAACGAAAATCGCAGATTTATTGCAATTGTTTGTTGTGTCGGATAAATTGGGGTAAGATTATGCATCACGAGAAGTAGTATTGTCGTTTTGATAACCAAAGGGGAATTTTTTTCTACCTTTCCCACAAAAAAACATAACGTATGGCCACTCAAGAGTGTTGAGGTGGCTGTTAGGTAACGACGTTTTTTTTTTTGAAGAAAAAAATTTGCACCGATCAGTGGTCGAGCGTCTGTTACTGAAACGGTAGATCTGGGTTCGATTCCTTGCTTGGCGTTCAGCAAGAAAAAAGAACAGTGTGAAGACAACACAGTGTGTGGTAGACAGGTGGACAAGTGGCAGCTTAACTCGAAGACCGAAAGGTTCCTTTGCTGTCTCCTGGCCAAAGCAAATTGGCGAATAAAACGGAACTACAAAAATTAAAGGCCACTGATGGGCATTAGAGTCTGGCTTCAAAGGTACGGTTCTTCCTCTTTTGAGTTCCTCTATTTGGAGGGTGACTCGGTGGAAATTTTGCCAGGTACATTTTGTTTCTAGCTTTCAACCTTTTTTTGGTTCTTTATTCAACTGTCACATTCCGCTTAAGCCAAATTTTGAACCTCTTTCACCTCTCTCCCAAATCAACTTCTATATAAACTTTATCCAGTCCTCCCTAGAAACACAATAGACGACGCATGATGCGTAGCATGCAGGTATAGATTATCCTCTCGAATTGTCAAACAGTGTGACTACGTATAATGCGTAAATAAGTGATGCAATATCATATAAAACTACAATCTTTTCCGCATTTGATCTCTTCTGCAAAAACAACTCGCATTTTATCATTATCATGTTGACTCCTCTCCCAAAGCGGTTTGTGAACTCCTTGTAA
This sequence comes from Trididemnum nubilum, assembly GCA_963965965.1. Classification (NCBI taxonomy): domain Eukaryota; kingdom Metazoa; phylum Chordata; class Ascidiacea; order Aplousobranchia; family Didemnidae; genus Trididemnum; species Trididemnum nubilum. The sequence continues at coordinate 560,967 of OZ014484.1, forward strand.
TCAACCAGGTTCAGTTACATCATAACTTACTTTATGTCGTATGCTTATTGCAGTATTCATCTTTTTTTCACACAAACGCTTCTACTAAACGCTTTTTTTTCCTACCACTCTCGTAGTTTTGCATCAAGGTAACGCACAAGAATTTGATAATAAATGTTTTGGATTCAATCCCTCACCCGCTAAACGTAAAACATATTTGGAGAACTGCTTACCCTAGCTTTCGCCGAAGATTGAGAAAAATCTCACAGATGTCCAGCTAATTGCACTTTCTTAAAACATAAAATGAAAATAGGGCGAACTACGATAGCAAAAAAATTTCAATTACCCTATACTGCAGTAATATTATTACCACTGAAATTGCAGAAAATTGATTGTGCGACTACAACATTCAATACGTTTACTGTACTCTGAGGAGGAACTTTTGTATTCTCTGAATAAGGCAGATATTGCAACTTCTGTAATACAACTGAACTGAATATTTTCAAAAACTCAAATTCGTTGTAAGCAAAAGTACAAAATTCTAAGCGCAGAGCAGTTAATATTTCAAAAAATAACACATCGGGCATCTCTTAAGATGGTAATGCTTCGAAGGAAGGGAGGGACCCCTCATCAGCTTGTCGCTTCGCGAAGATATCAGCGCACATTAGACAAGCACATATTATTATTATTGATGTATAATTAAGTGTAAAGCAAAAGCTACCTCAGAGATTTAATCAAAACTTGTAGAAAAGTTCATCATGAGTTTTGCTAACTAGCAAAAATAGGTTGCAACATATCAAGGTATTAAGTTATAATAAAAATAAACAAATCATATCCCCTTGAACTAACACCAACAAATGTCGATGCATCTGACTAGGGGGGCATAGCAACATGCAAAACAAAATATCTTCACAGAAATAAACTCAATACACAGTTACATACAACAGACGTATAAAGACTACAATAATAAGCTTCAAATTCGGAAATCAGACAGTGGCAACATCCTGAAAGGCTAAATTAAAATAACAAGTTTATACATTCCTTAAAACGAAACAAACTTTCAATTTCATGTTTTATGAGAGATAGTGGCAACGAATTCTATACGTTCTGTGATGCATACGAACACACAATTGTAGTGCTAGTAAAGCTACTAGCAAAGATAAAGCTAGCTACATTTTGAACCCAATTATCATCAGCATTAACATGCAAGCTCTATATAGCGCTAGCCAAATCAGAACTAGAGCTGATTCAAGTTTTCAAATTCGTAGGAGCACAACCATTCGAGGGTAAGCAAAGCAGTTTTGAATTGAATACAAAATTTAATTGCTGAAAAGTTCAAATGTTATACTAAAAGTTATAACTCACAGTGAGTTATAAAAGCGATGTTAGACAAATTTGCTTTAAAAATTAGTAAATGTGCCTTAAACGTTAAAAACGACGTGAAAATAAGAAATAACCGAAGGATTAAAAATGATGTCACTGTCAAATCAGTCTCAGAAAGCAGATATTTTTCTACACAACACCAACATTCCAATTATAAAACTTGGAAATAATTAATGCCTGGCTCCTGGAAAAGGCAAGCAGCAACTCCATGAAGCATTAATAATCACCAATGTCTTGGTAGATTTTGTGGTGGGAAAAAGACCAAAATGTCACAAGTTTAGCCAACAGCACTTGACTCAAACCATAAGCAATTTTCACTGCTAGGGTGTGTTGACCATGAGGCATGTTGAAGAAATACAGAACAAACCCTAATGGAACTTGATGGCTTTACGTCTGCTTTTCACTCTAGTGGTTCCAATAATAATCCAATCATTTTCTACACATTGGAGGACCTACAGTAAAACAGATAATAAACACTGCTACCAGAAACAGTTAACAATTCTACGAATTGGCAAAACCGTAATTAGCTGTAGATATATCAAAAAACGTACCATTTATGCATAGAACACTTACACTCAAAGGTTCATGACTTTCTGAGGCAACCAGTTGACACAAGAGGTTTAACTTGGTCAGTTTTAATCTCAACCCAAACCCCAACCCAAAAGATGTTTGACACAAAACCCTAGCCGTATCACAGCTGCATCAAATCTTTGCATCAAACTGATCACATTAAAATCTTAAGAAAGAAGTAGATTACAGAACAAAGCAATCGTATCAAAAATAAGCATAAATTAGAGCAAAATAATTTTCAACATATGAGTGCAACAAAATTAATTCAATACAAGATATTACTACAGTATTTTTCAGACCATAAGACGCAACAAACTAGAACATATTATAACTGTCATTTGGTGTACTGGCGTAGTATCAATAAATGGCTTCTATAACTGATATTTTCAAGCATAAAGTGCATTAAACAAATGGTTTTTCCAGCTTTTATTTGTAAACACGACTTGCACCAAACTATAAGGCACATCACATTACATCAAACTTATTAAGCTCTAAAAAAATAACAAAAAATCTAAATGCTGCAACTCAAAATTAAATCATGAAGGAAATAAAATCCAATTTTTCATTTTACTTGCTGCAATATATCAAAGAATGTTAACAAGTTAGCAGGGCCATATCTCACTGGACATCATTGCGCTCGAGCAACACAACTCCTTTCGAAGAAATGTCGCAGTGGTAACGAGCCATTGGCAACACTTCGATTAACCAGCCCAAGATTTAAACCTCAAAGCTCCAACTCCAGAGACAAACACATTACCCCTCGACCAATGGACCGTGAAAAGAGCATAACCAGACGCATAAATTATATGCATCAAAGTATAAGCTCAAGTTGGATTTTTTAATAACTTTAAAGCATATTAGTGCGCCTTATGGTCTAAAAATATGGTACTTTAAAATCTTAGTTGCACCTAAAAACAAACAAGCAATGCTACTTGTATGTTACAAGAAACTTGAAACAATGAGCTTAAGTTGCACTGATGTGAATACTGTCTTGTCACGTGATCACATTAGAAAAACCGTTAAAAGTTAAAAACAATCTTTGGAACACTGCTAAATTCAGGTTATTATTTTAATTGAAAGCAAAGGATTTAAATAAAACAATACAGCAAAGTTTGCTTTTTATCTTCATTAAGAAAGTGCCCAACTGTTTTTTTTTAATTAAAGCTAAAAAAATTGGTATTGGTAAAAAATTGTCAACTTAAGAATACAAACAGAATTATAGCAAAAACAACTAACCTCAGAAAACCTTGCAATTGGTTATTATCCACAAAACCTTTACAACAAGCATTAATTATCAAGATTACTGCATAGGTTCATCAACAGATCAATAGGTCTCTTTGGGAGTGCATCAAAAGTACATAACATCAATAAATTTGTTACACAACCATTTTTAAAGAACCCACAATTAATATTTGGTCACAACTCAAATAATAAAAAATAGCAAGTAGATTTCAACAGTAATTCATAATTCTGAAAAACCATTGTAAAATGAAAAAGTTTTTGATTTCACGAGGCTATCACATTAACAGTAGGCTAAAACATTAACTATTGGCTTGACAGTGCCAGTCATTTAACTCAACTGTTTCTAAAAGTCTGATTAAAAACTACTGTAGTTGAATAAGTGTAGACCTCTTTAAATAGAATCAATTTTACTTGCCTGTTTAGGCTTGGGTGTTACCTGCATTGCCTATCATATCAAAAGCCGTAGGTTATTGCATTTCAATTCAGCTTTTATTAGCTGGCATAGTCGGCCCTACAAGTTTTAAGCTTTATTATTTGACATAAAAAATCATAGCCTACTTTCTTGGCTGACTAATTTTTAAACTTTGTTTATCATCTTACTAAGTTACTTGCTTAAACTCAGAGCTACGCAATTTGTTATAGCAGATAGGCTACAACGCCACTGCACCAGTTGGGTAAACTTTTCAAAGTAAACTAGCCTACTGCAACCATCAGGCTAGGCTTACCCATCTACTTTTATTGTAAGTAACGTGATATAATACATGCTGGTACCAGTACCACCAGCATGGGCCTATTTGCTGCTGGTTTTGGTTCAAGCCTAATCCCCCTGGACTTTGATTTGCATTGCCACATCACAGATCGATTTTAATTTTCACATTTCTTTACTTGGGATTAGGCAAAACCAATGTTATATTACAACAAACAATTCATTAATTCATCATAATTCACATTTAGGCCTATCGACCTAGATCTCTTTTTTCTCATTTTTTTTTGAATTGAGCCACAAATAGATCATTTTCATGTTTAATTAGACTATCTCAAACCAACACGCATACTTTCACTTTTGAAAATCAACTTTATTTCAACAATACTTATGAATCTACATTTAACCTATCTCGAAACCTGGCACACCTGTGTTTTGAAATTCACGCAAATCGTGAGCTTACGAGCATACCAACTTAAAAGATTTGCTCTATTAGCGGATTTTTTTCACTGGCAATTTCACTCTTGTGAGGTGGAATGCCGATAAGGTGGAATGCCTGGGCTTATGGAATTTTTCTTTAAAACAAACTAAGGTAATGCTCGTAAGCTGACGATTTTATACACAGTGTAGACAGGCCCTTAACGAAACTAAAAACAAAAAAACTAAAATTTAAAATGTTGGTAGGCTTGCAGCCTATTTATCTACTACACTTGCTGGGCATGTCATCAAAGTCATCTTGTGCAACCCCTTGCAACTTCGAAAAGCCAAAGTTTCCCTTTAGAAAAACAAGCAGTTGTATGTTTCTTGACGTTAGCTAGCTCGTTTCACTGTAAGAGTAGCAGCACCCATGGAAAATAATTATATCACAGTAGCAGAACTTGGTAAAGGAGTGCTATACTTTATAAATACATCCACCCAAATTAGTTGATACATTGAACTGTAAAAACGAATTTTTTTGGAAATTGCAAAGAAACGATCTCAGCGGATCCACAACAACTGTCTGCAAACAAACTGACTGTGAACTAAATGACGCCAATTGCTTGAGAAGGGTAATCATCGAAATATTTTACTATCCCCAGAGCCATCTTGCTCAAACTTTCACTTCGTGACAAAGTCACTGTGATGAAACTATTGGTTCGCGGTCAGTTTGTCGTGATCAGTTGACTTGGCTTGATCCCAGCGGCGTTGTTGCTAGGCAAATTTGCGGTAGGTTTTAATTTTTTACCGCAAATGTTTGCAGAAAGAAAACGGCTTGCAAATCTAGAAATCAAAACCTTAAGTCTGCAATTTGCCAATTTGCGGACCGATTTGCAACATGCTCTCAGCACCACTGTGTCTAATTTGACTGGCCCTAGATTGAACTTCAGACCTCGCTCTGCAGAGACGAATGCATTATCGCTCGACCAACTGGCTGGTAAAAAAATACTTGAAAATGCTTTATATGAAAAAACATAAAAAAATCAAACAGCTAAACCATTAATACTCTTTCCAAATATTAGTAAATACTTGATATAAAGCAATATACAATGTTAAAATACCCCAGAATTGTAATAAATACATTCAACAACACTTTGTAGATCTAATATCAACAGAAAAATGAGTTGAAAAAGAGAAACCTATTAATTTATTGCTTGCCTGTGAATTGCAGACACAGCTTCTTCCAATTTTTTCCATGTATCTTCCTCATAATTTTTTGGCAGCACTGGTTTTGCTGAAAAACATTCCACATTGTGTTTAGATTTCAGCCAATCATGCAAATAATTATTATATATACGGTATATTTGCACTAACAAGTGCTGCATGCTGTGAAGACTCATTTGGGATATACCAAAGATAGAGGATTACTATATCAAAAGGCATTTTTGTTGATTTTAATCTACAAATATTCATCAACATATACAACTTGCAAGAATATTTTGAAAACTTATTTTATTCTAACTATACACATGTAACTAGAGCATCTTGCAGCGTAGAATTCAACAAATTTTTTCATGAACAAGAAACAACAAATGTACAGGTGTCCCGGAATTCATGCACCATGTGAATTTTCATTAACCAGAGGTCATGGTAACATCAAATTTGGCATGTGGGATGCTGTTCACCAACAGTTTTTAAAAAAATTAGTTTTGAATTGATGACATTATCATAGTTACATTAGAGCAATATTTTCCGAAAAAGACGTCATCAAATTTTGCACTAAGGTTTGCTTTTTTATATTGAATCATAAAACACTCAAGTTAAATAGATTATGTCACAAAAACGTCTATTATGATGTTAATCAAATTGAACTGGCCAAAAAGTGGCAAGAACTTGAATGACATCACAAAAAGTTTTTTAGATGTAATCAATTTCACTTGGGCATTATATGATTCAATATCAAAAAGCAAACCTATGAGCAAAATTTGAACCACCAATGACGTCATTAAAAATGATGTCATTTTTGGAAAATATTGCTTTGACGTAACTATGATGATGGCATCAACTAAAAACTAATTTTTTTAAAAAACTTTTGGTGAACACAGAACAACATCCCACATGCCAAATTTGATGTTTTCATGACCTTCAGTTAATGAATATTTACCTGATGTGGGAATTCTGGGAAACCCTGTTATGACATAAACAATTCATCAATTCAATCTACAATTATAGGCTGATACAATCAATAGACCTTAAACATGGTCTGGTTGGAAAGTTGCACTGCACCAGACATTTGTGCCAACTCAGCAACATCAGTAAATACAATGTGAGCTTTTAAATTTATCCAGAGCTATACATGCTAACTTTCCGGTATGGTGTATTGGTTCAGACGCAATACACCTGACATGATAACTTGTTGCTGCATTGCATATATATCTTTCTGTCACTGGATAGCAGACAGTGTCAGATGCCAGCTATTGAATGATCCGCACACTTTTCATTGCATTGACTACTTCATGCTTGGAGGAATATGCACCTGCTTAGTGCTTAGGGGTTTCCAGTGATCTTACGTTTCTGAGGGTTTCCTTGAATTCTTGTCCTCTGAATTTGCTGCATGCTTGAAGCCACCTAGCAGAGATAATCATCAAAAGTGTCTAATCCAAAGATGCAACAACATGAACCCATATCACGCAATTCAATCATCATAAAAATGACACCTTTCCCAATTTGGCCATGCTGCTGACCAACTGTTGCCAGTCTGCAGCGATCTCCTCACAAAGTGAGGGTTAGAGCAAGACAACTTTTAGCTCTGGGGATAGAGGAATTCAATGACTGTCATAGTGTCCTTCTCAGTCAATGCTTAAATTTCAATAATCCAATAGCACAATCTGACAATGATGGTTACCAGCACCACATAAACCAAATCTGCCTTTCTCTAAGCAGAATGCCATTTCAGGTTTGCCACATATTTATTTCATGACAAAATCTGAAATCACTAGCAACCAAAACAAACAGCGTTCAGCAACTAAAGCTAAAGAAATAAACTCACATTTGAAATTTTTTATTGTAAGTTTTTTTGCTCCTCCTGGTTTGCTTCCAATGGTCATACTTGATTGAGCATGACGTGAAAGTCCATTTTTTGTTTCTTTCTGCTCCATCATAAAAGAATTGCTCGTAGATGGCTCACCAGACATCTCCTAAAAATTGGCTGTTTGTCTGTAATGATGGGGTTATTATTTTGCTCAGAATGAATGTTCAAATGTTCATACAATATTTAAAAAGAATTGTTTTATCAAAACACTAAAATCATTTACTACAGTGCAAGAACAATTTTTGGGTGTTGTTAAGTATAAGCCATCAGCTTTATTTCGGAATCTCTGCGACTCGAGTATGAGCGTGCACGAGCTCTTGCTTCACCTATGCGTGCACTCCTTAGGGTTAGGGCTAGATTCAGGGAATAGCGTAGATCTGAGAGAAGGAGAGAACGCACGCGTGCTCATACACATATTGCAGAGCTGCCAAAAAAAAAAACGACAGCTTATACAGTACTCAACGACACCCCAATTTTTTAGCTTGTTTGTTTTTTAAAATATCATCTTTTTGTCAATTTGATCATAATTTCTGTCCTAACTTCTTGCAGTGATTCATAAAAATGTACGTCAACAAGATCATTAAATGACTTGAAACAAACAAAACATACAAATAAACTCAACAAAAAGCATCAATTCAAAAGCATAGGACTTGAAAGCCAGTTCTTCTTTATTTACCGTACCGGTATCTGTTATCCACTTAACCTGCTTTTGCCAATCGAAGTGACAATGTGAGCGGTTAAACAAACAGAGATTTCGGTGACGTCACTCGTTTTAGGAAATTTTTATTTTGATTATTACAGGTATAGGTTTGGGTAAGGGTTTAGGTCAACCTTTGGGTTATTTAGGGTTAAGGTTAGGGCTTAGGGTTGGTTTTTTAGGCTTTATTGCAAAATCGAAAATGTAGGCACACACGGAATATGCACCAAGCCTTTTCTTTAGCCAATTGAGTTTTGCCAATCACATAAAAAAATTGTACAAACCTTGACGAATCATATTGTAAAAATAGGCAGACAAGTCTGTCACATGTTACTGACAAATTCTTGAAGTACTTACACAAAGTGTCCTGGATTACTGAGATGACCTGGATTTTTTCCAAGACCAGCTTTACTAGGCCTACCGGTAATTGAGTAGACTAAGCCAAAAACCTACTACAGTGCCACCACTAGCCTATATTATAGGCTATATAGTAAGCCTATTGCAATCATTGTATAGGCCAACACAACACAACTACACTTTACAATAACAATAATAGTTAATTTGTAAATGAAGCTTGTAAAATGATTGTTAGTTCAGAGAAAGAAGTAACTTTTCGCAGTACAGTATACTGTATTATACAGACAGACAAGATGTTAGAGTAGCGTACATCATATGGTCATACACCCAGTCTGCATTTTATGTATGCTTTTCCGAAGATCTCCGGCGTGGAAAATTCGTTTCTTTGGCGTGGCAGCGTGAGTTGAAGAGCTGCTACGATAATTGGCGTAACACTGGCGCAAGATGCTGCTGCTTTGGCGTGACTCTTTTTCTGGACAGAGAGTTTAAGTTACAGGCACAAAACTCAGAGCATGTCATTGGAACGACCGACGCTCGCGTCGCGTGTTCCTTTGTTTTTACTCGGCCATTTTCTAACTAATGAGTGCGAGATTTCAGACTTTTGCTTATAACTCGAGAACCGTTTGGTCTAACTACATGAAATTTTGACAGCAGTTTGAGATTAATGAGTTTTATGTTTGTACCAAATTTCCAGGCAATCGGTCACGTGACTTCGGGTTTATGACCCGAAAACCGCCCCGAAAGTTTGGCGTAAAAAGCGGTCTAAGTCAAAAACGGCTTAAGTACGGCAAAAAATATTTCTCATGGTTGTATGTCTTAAGATATCCTTTCATCCCTACCAACCCACTTTTGGCCGCGATGAGGTTTTTTTCTTATTTTTTTCCTTTTTTTTTTTTCCTTTTTTTTCCTTTTTTTTCCTTTTTTTTCTTCCTAAATCTTGTACGCTCGAGTTCTCCTAAACCACAAAACATAGAAATCTAATTTTTGTGTGAAGTTGTTGAGGTACATACGCAATTGTGTCTCCTGAAATTTTTTTGGGGCAACTCCCCCGGGAACCCCCCCAAAATGGGGCCCCAAAAAATCAATTTTTTTAACGGCTCAAGCTAGGGTGCCAGTTTTTTTTGATATCAGTAGATATTTGAGAGACAAATATTTTGACATAATTTGGGGGTACCACTCCCCCGGGGACCCCCCCAAATGGACCCCCCCAAAAACAAATTTTTTTAACCATATAACCTAGGGTGCCATTTTTTTTTGATATCAGTAGATATTTAAGAGAGAAATATTTAGACATGATTTGGGGGTACCACCCCCCCGAGAACCCCCCCAAAATGGGGCCCCAAAAAATCAAATTTTTGAACGACTCAAGCTAGGGTGCCAGTTTTTTTTGATATCAGTAGATATTTGAGAGACAAATATTTTGACATAATTTGGGGGTACCACCCCCCTCGGGGACCCCCCAAATGGACCCCCCCAAAAACAAATTTTTTAACCATTTAACCTAGGGTGCCATTTTTCTTTGATATCAGTAGATATTTAAGAGAGAAATATTTTGACATGGTTTGGGGGTACCACCCCCCCGGGAACCCCCCCAAAAAATCAAATTTTTGAACGGCTCAACCTAGGGTGCCAGTTTTTTTTGTTATCAGTAGATATTTGAGAGACAAATATTTTGACATAATTTGGGGGTACCACCCCCCCGGGGACCCCCCCAAATGGACCCCCCAAAAACAAATTTTTTAACCATTTAACCTAGGGTGCCATTTTTCTTTGATATCAGTAGATATTTAAGAGAGAAATACTTTGACATAATTTGGGGGTACCACCCCCCCGGGGACCCCCCCAAATGGACCCCCCAAAAGCAAGTTTTTTAACCATTTAACCTAGGGTGCCAGTTTTTTTTGATATCAGTAGATATTTAAGAGAAAAATATTTTGACATGGTTTGGGGGTACCACCCCCCCGGGGACCCCCCCAAAATGGGGCCCCAAAAAATCAAATTTTTGAACGGCTCAAGCTAGGGTGCCAGTTTTTTCTGTTATCAGTAGATATTTAAGAGATAAATATTTTAACATAATTTGGGGGTACCACCCCTTCGAGGACCCCCCAAAAATAAATTTTTTTAACGATTTAACCTAGGGCGCCAGTTTTTTTTTTGATATCAGTAGATATTTAAGAGATAAATATTTTGACATGTTTGGGGTACCACCCCCTCGGGAACCCCCCAAAATGGGGCCCCAAAAACTCAATTTTTTGAACGGCTCAACTTAGAGTGCCAGTGTTTTATGATATCAGTAGATATTCAACAGACAAATATTTTGACATAGTTTGGGGGTGCCACCCCCCCGGGGACCCCCCAAATGGACCCCCAAAAATGAATTGTTTGAAAAGCTCAACTTGGGTGCCAGTCTGTTTTGATATCAGCAGATATTCAACAGACAAATATTTTGACATAGTTTGGGGGTGCCACCCCCCCCCCCAGGGACCCACCAAATGGACCCCCAAAAATTAATGTTTTGAACGGCTCAAGCTAGGGTGACAGTGTTTTATGATTTCAGGAGATATTTAACTGACAAATCTTTTGACTCAACTTTTCTGGAGGTTCCATAATCAGATATTTTTGAATAATTGCTGATTTTACGGTAGACAAAAAGTACTTTTGAGCGTCACAGCATTAGCTGTGCGTCGGTCGTTCACTGGGTTTGCTGGCAAACTCCCATCTAGTTTCTTATCTGCTTTAACCCTTTGTCTTGACCGCCGACTCCGCCGAGCTCAAATTGCGATCGCGTGATGCTTTATTGATCACAAAATTTTGGCCAATATCTCTGTTGTTACCATATAATTGGTAGTTGTGTATATGCCTTTCTGCTTACGCTTAGTGTTTCAGCAACTCTATTTGCGGAGTTCTTTGCTTGATATTTTGTTTTTGGAATTTCATGCGGAGTTGCATGCTTTGTTTTTTGGGCATGAAATATGTAGCCTTAGTGATATGTACGGTCTTGAACTTTTTTTTTGTTTCTACAGGCTAAGTTTGTCTTTTGTGTATGTGTTTCCATTGTTTTTTGGTTCTTGCTAACTTGTACATATTGTGTATTCTATTTGAATAAGGGTTGGTAGAATTAGTAGAACAACAGGTTATGGGCCCAGCACGCTTCCGCTGCGCCAGTGATTAGTTAACAGTATTGACGGTGATTTGTTAACCACGTACTGGTAGGCCATTGTGAGAAGATGGATGATAAATTTGTTATTGAAAAGCTGGATGGGTCAAATTGGACGACTTGGAAATTTTTAATTCGCCATCTTTTGTTAGCCAAAGGGCTATGGGAGCATGTAGAAGGAACTTCAACAGCACCTGAAGGTGATGGTGATGAGGCAGTGAAGAAACGAGCAGAGTTCTTACTAAATGCACAAAAAGCCCTATCGGCAATAGTACTATCAATTCATACAACACATTTGTATTTGATAACTTCTTGTGAAACTCCCAATCAGGCCTGGAAAGCCTTGAGTCAGCATTTTGAAAGAAACACATTGGCTAACAAATTATTTTTAAAAAAACAGTACTTTAGAATGGAAATGAAAGAAAATAGTTCCATAGAACATCACTTAAAGGATATGAAGGACATAACCGACAAACTGGCAGCTTTGGGGTCCCCTGTGTTGGAAGAGGATCAGATAGTAACTTTACTTGGTAGCTTGCCCCCCAAATTTTCTACCTTGGTTACTGCCTTGGAAGCAGGAGGTGGAGAGTTGAGTCTTGGAGGTGTGCAACAAGCTCTCAGACATGAAGAACTGAAACTGAGAGGAATGAATGTCAACCTACATGCGTCTAATAAAGTCACTGAGTCTGCTTTGGCAGAAACTCAAAAGCGGGTGTGTTATGGATGTGGTAAGCCTGGCACATCAAGAGATACTGCCCTGAACGAACAAATAGATCACAATCGTTTTTACCACATAATGCAAAAGTTGCTGGTCCAAGCAAAAGTAATGAGAGCAAACCTGTGTACGTGGATAATTTGCTGTTCTCTGCTGTAAAGACTGATGACTGTTTAAATAGTGATTGTCAGTGGATAATTGACTCTGGTGCATCGCGTCATATGTCTTATGAAAAAGATATTTTTCATGCTTACAAAAGTTTTGAAGTTCCTGAAACTGTTGGACTTGGGGATGGTAGATCAGTTCAAGCATTTGGATCTGGTCAGATTCGGTTGAAAATGATTCTTGAAGATGGTAGAAAGTTTATTAATGCAACAATGTGTGATGTATTATATGTTCCTAAACTTAACTGCAATTTGTTTTCGGTGAGAGCTGCTGTATCTAATGGCAATACTGTTCGCTTTAATGATGATGGATGTTATATCTACAGCAACGAGCAAAGCTTATGTGGAATAGGTTATTTGACTGGGAAGCTGTATCTTTTATGCTGTAAGGTTTATATAGCTGATAAAGGACTGTTAGCAAATGACACACTACCCAAACTTGACCTGTGGTATCAAAGGTTAGGTCACCTAAATGTAAAACAACTTAAAGAAGCAATCTCGGAGTTGAATGTTAATGATGTTGAGAGTGGGTTGAATTTTTGTGAAAGCTGTACAAAAGGGAAAATGCACAAATTGCCAATTACTCCAAATGCTACACCCATGTCCACCACAAAAAGCTTCAGATTGTACATAGTGACTTATGTGGTCCAATGGAAAGTGTGTCACTTGGTGGAAACAAGTATTTTGTGACTTTTATTGATGACCTTACAAGATGCTGTAAAGTGTATTTTTTGAAGCAAACATCTGAAGTTTTTGAGGCATTCAAGCAATATGAAGCTGAAATGACAAATGCCGCCCAACAGCAAATTCAAATTTTAAGAAGTGATAATGGCGGTGAATATTGTTCTGCTGAGTTTGAGAGCTATCTGAAATGCAAAGGCATTGTTCATCAGTTCACTGTTCCACATACACCTGAACAAAATGGTGTTGCAGAAAGAATGAATCAAACATTAATGGAAAGTGCACGTACTATGCTGAGTCATGCTAATTTGCCAAAACGTTTTTGGGGAGATGCTGTATCCACTGCTGTTTATTTGAGGAGCAGAGTACCTACGTCTTCTCTCAATGGTATGTCATCATATGAAAAATGGCATGGACGTAAACCGGAACTAAATTATCTTCGAGTGTTTGGATGTGTTGCTTATGCCCACATTGTTGATGATGAGCGAAAGAAGTTGGACTTGAAAGCCCAAAAGCTCAGATTTGTGGGATATTCATTGTGTTCAAAAGGGTATGGACTTTATAATGAAGAAACAAAAAAGATTTATGTCAGACGCAATGTGACTTTCAATGAAACTGATTTTGGCTATGTTCACAAAGCAAATGGTGAACTGCCTAATGATAATGTACTTGAAGTGCCAGTAACTATTGAACCAGTGGGAGACAATGAATCTCAACTCCAAAAAAACGTGATTGACAATGAAGGACTCCGAAGATCTGATAGAAACAGGCGACCTCCTGTTGCCTATGGATTTGATGAGTATGCTGACTCGGCTAATTGTGATACAACACCAGCTGTTGCTTACACTGCTTGTCATATTCAAGAAAGCAATTCAAAGTGACCAATCGCAGTGCTGGAAACAGGCAGCAGAAATTGAGTATGCTGCATTACAAGAAAACAAAACCTGGAATTTAGTCGAATTACCAGTCGAACGAAAGCCAATTGGTTGTCGATGGATTTTCAAAGTCAAGTATGACAGATTTGGAGCAGTGGAGCGCTATAAAGGAAGGTTGGTAGCAAAAGGATATTCTCAGCGATATGGTATTGATTATGATGAAACGTTTGCTCCTGTTGTAAAATTTTCTTCAATTCGAGCAATTTTGGTGGCTGCGTTAGAAAAGAATATGATTATTCATCAAATGGATGTTCAGACTGCATTTCTTCATGGAAAATTGAATGAGGAAATATACAAGTTGCAACCAGAAGGATTTGTGGAACCAGGACTAGAACACTTGGTATGCAAGCTGAACAAGTCTCTGTATGGCCTTAAGCAATCTACGAGATGCTGGAATAGTGTTCTTCATGAATACTTGATATTGCTTGGTTTCAAGCGCAGTGATGCAGATCCTTGTGTGTATGTTGACAATTCAGACTCTTTAATGTATATTGCTGTATATGTGGATGATTTGATTATAGCTGCAAGTTGTGATGATAAGCTGTCCAAAGTAAAAGCAAGTCTTTCATCACGATTCAAGATGAAAGATATGGGTAAACTGCATTTCTGTCTTGGTGTGAGCATTGATTATGATGCTGAGAAGAAGTGCATTCTAATGCATCAAAAGCAGTACATCTTACAAATGCTGGAACGCTATGGACTAATGGAAGCAAAAACCTGTGCAACTCCCTTTGATACATCTGTAAATTTGCAGAAATCTGAAAAAGAAGAAGTTGATACTAAGAATCAAGCAAACTACCAATCCCAAGTTGGTAGTCTACTGTATGCAGCAATGGCTACACGTCCTGATATAGCCTATGCTGTTGGTGTTGTTTCAAAATTTAATGCCTATCCTAGTGCGGCTCATTTTAAGGCAGTGAAAAGAATTTTTCAGTATCTCAAGTTAACATCAAATTTTGCAATAAAGTATGTAAACTTAACACAGCCGGGATTAATTGCTTTTTCTGATGCTGACTGGGCTGGTGATCGTGATGATAGGCATTCCACTTCTGGCAATGTCTTTATTTTTGGAGGTGGAGCTGTGAGCTGGCTTAGCAAAAAACAAGCTGTTGTTTCCTTATCGACATCGGAAGCAGAATATGTGGCTTTATCTTCTGCCGCCCAAGAAGCCATATGGTTAAAGCGACTGTTGATTGATTTAAATGTGATACATGACTGCCCGATTGTTATTCAAGAAGACAATCAAGGAGCTATTGCTATGCCAAAAAACCCTGTATTTCATGGACGTACAAAACATATTGACATTCGATATCATTTTATTCGAGAGGCTGTGGTGAATGGAACCATTGAACTCGAATATTGCAATTCTGAGAACATGGTAGCTGACATTTTTACTAAAGCACTATCAAAGCCGCGATTTGAAAAGTTACGTGCTTGCTTGGGCCTTGAGCCATTTTTTCCCCACATACCAATTAAGTGGGAGTGTTGTTACCATATAATTGGTAGTTGTGTATATGCCTTTCTGCTTACGCTTAGTGTTTTAGCAACTCTATTTGCGGAGTTCTTTGCTCGATATTTTGTTTTTGGAATTTCATGCGGAGTTGTATGCTTTGTTTTTTGGGCATGAAATATGTAGCCTTAGTGATAACATGAGCTAAAATGTGCTCTTGGTGTGAACATGAGCTAAAATGTGCTTCTTGGGCGGCAGAAGATAAAGAAATAGTTTCACCTAAATAATAGCTCTGCTTTGGCATCGAGCACTGTTTGTAGGTGCTGTGAAAATCACTTACTCTAGCCTTAGTGATATGTTCGGTCTTGAACTTTTTTTTCGTTTCTACAGGCTAAGTTTGTCTTTTGTGTATGTGTTTCCATTGTTTTTTGGTTCTTGCTAACTAGTACATATTGTGTATTCTATTTGAATAAGGGTTGGTAGAATTAGTAGAACAACAATCTCTACCTGTTGATGTTAGAAAAAAAACTAAGAACATGAAATATCAATATGTTGCATTTTTCGTCAAGTTTTCGAAAATATAAAAATAATTTTTGAAAATACATTTTGTTGACCTTTCCGTGATTTATTCACGTGCCCTTTTCCCTGATTCTCACCCCATTTTTCAGGTCTGAACCTCATTCATCTTTTTTTGAAAATGCAATGTGACAAGTATTTTACTATTTGATTCACATGTAAAAATAAAAGAAAATATCCCAAAATTTTTCATAGGAAACACTGTATTTTTATAATATCACCAGTGGTGTAAAAAGTACTCGAAAATTGTACTCAAGTAAAAGTTTCGTTACTGACAAAAAAACTACTTGAAGTAAAGTACAAAGTACTGACCAAAAAAAGTACTTGAGTAAAAGTAAAAAAGTAGTCATTTTAAAACTACTCAAGTAGAAGTATTTCTGAAAGTATTCACGCAAAATAAGCAAACTATTCAATTGACATATGACAACTGGTTGCCTACTTTACATCACTGCCACAAGTGCTTGATTTTCTTACCCCTCACTATCTTAAAAAGTCATGAAATATTAATTGTGCAGGTTTTTTGTTACTATATTCAAGGAATCAATTCATGAAATATTTGCTCAAATACTCATTCACTGCCATTGTTCGTTAAATTTATATGCTAAAAACCAAAAGCACCGTGGAAGTGGCTTATTGGAGTGTCGGCAGCATAGCCAAGAGAGTAAGGGCGTCGTTTTTTTGACGACCCTGATCGCATGATCATGGGTTCAACCCGCACCCTGGTCACGTTGTTGCGTCCTTGAATAAGACGTTTTACGATGATTACCTCTGCTTGGTGGCTTTGAACAAGCAGCAAATTTATGTGGGAAGAAGTCATCGGTCAACCGGAGAACTTGGAAAATGGTCAACTCCTAAGCGAGTGCGGATTCGTCCAAAGGATAGCACCATCGTCGCTTTCTCGTGAAAGGAGGATAAAGATGCATCGATCAATCAAGCCTACTGTGTCCACACTCCACAGGGTCCGCCAAAAGTCACGCACCAAAGCCAAAATTATAGTCTGCGATAAACTTTTTTTGGATTAAAGAAGAAAAAATTATCGTGAATTTCTTTTAAATGATTTTATTTCACGACATGTGAAGGCAGATAGAAACCGGTAGAAACATAACTGAAACTGTGAGTGAAGCACAGTCATTATTGATTGATACCAGTGTCCTGTGACAGCAATAGTAGGTTAGGCTGCAGCTTAATTTATTTCCAATTCAATTTACTTGCTGCACTTTAGAAAACCTGCTGCCTGCTGAGACAAAGTTTACCATGCAATTCCTGAATTCCACCATGTTTGTTTTCAGTTTTACTGATTTATTCACCGTGTTGCCATGACCAGGAAACCGTAGAGTGATATTAGGGTCGTTGAGGCAAGCTGCCACCTCTCTACCATACAAAGGTGTAAGCACTGAGCAGCACATTATCACCTTCAATGCAGATTGTCAAGCAGGAGGATGTGAATACAGTTTGCTGTAGGCTACATATTTTCTTTGGCTTGACTGGACCAGATTTGAACCCAAATATTCAGCTTGATGTACAGATGCTCTAACCACTAGGCTATACCATCTTGTCGGCATATTTATCAGTTCAACCCCAGGCTCTCGAATTGCAAGACACTGTTCTCAAGAACAAAGAAACTAAACATTTCATCAGTTTATTACTCATTGATGAAGTTTTACTGCTACAGTGCTACTCAGCAGAGGTGGAGTCCTTGAGGACGTCATTGGTCTCGAGGACACATTTTGAAGTCCTTGGCCTCGAAGCCTCAAGTCCTCAAAAAATGCCTGTCCTCGGCTCGAAAACAGCAGTATTTTTTGAATTGTTAAAATTTTATAGTTCGCCAGAAAAAAAAATTGAAGACGTTTTTTTTGGAGATCGCCTAAATTTGGACTGTAAAACCGACTCAATCTGCGTGAAAACCGATCAAAATCTGGGATAAGATCGTTTGATGTTGTTTCCAGCCTCTGAATTAGCCCCCTATTGCAAATTCCTGGCAATGCGCCTGCCAGGATCTCATATCTCCACTTATCAATAAATTTCTGCAATTGCCTAATCCTCCAGTTCTACCAAACAGCAAAACGCGAATGGACCTTTCACAGCTCGATTGTAAATGCACACTAACCTACTAACTCTACTCATGATTTCAGGAAAACTGACGATTCGTTTGCATTTTATTGGTGTTAAAATGGTTCTAGGTTGACCTATGATGTTGCAGGTTAACTATTCGGAAGAGCTGTGGTTCCTAGTCCTGATTAAGAAGTTGATGTTTGTCGGACTGCCGGTGCTTGATTACTTGATTAGAAAAAATGCAATCGTTTTCAAAAGCTCATAAACGCAGTCAAGCGTGGAATTAAAAAAAAGAAAAAACCAAGGGAGAATAATCTGACTGCGCGTTTACAAATGATTGACTGCAGATGCCCTCAGTTAAAGTGCAGTCAACACTGCGGCTCAAATTTTAAAACTACTTTGTACTTTTATCAACTAATAAGTACTTAAGTAGCGTTACTTCAGACTAAAACTACTTAAGTAAAAGTAGTTAAAAAAAAACTACTCAAAAAAGTATTCGTTACCGAAAAAAACTACTTAAGTAATCTACTCAAGTAAAAGTATTTCGTTACTTTACACCACTGAATATCACTAGTCGCTGTGTATAGGCATAGCGATTGTTGCTTTCAATAGCAATGGTGATAGCAATGGCGATAGCAATAGCGATTGTCAATTCTTGTCGAGTCGCTGTTATTTCACAAAGTTGCAAATCACCTGATAGTCGATAGTTTTTCGTTTGTTTGTGTTTTAACAACTCCAAAACCTGATTATGATGCATACTGTTGTTTTTTGAAACATAACTTTTGGTACCGGTCATAGGCGTAGCCAGGATTTTTGATTGGGAGGGGACCCAAACTACAAATCACCTGCAATCACATCATCAGAATTTTTCGAAAGGGGAACTTTTTGTGGGGCAAAGGTGTTGCACGGAAGATCAGAAGCCGTGCCTATTTTGGCACTTAACTGGAATTTTGCTAAAGGGAGAGGGCTTAAACCAAAAAGTTGAAAAGCGAAAATGTCTAAATTGGGAGAAGTGTTGACTGTTGAGTAAAGCAGTGGAACTCAAGCGTATATCATAGATAGGGGTCTTGGAGTGGAGCCCGAGAAGGGCTATGGGGACCTGGGGGCAAAGGCCCCCAGTAAATTTTTGGAAAAAACCTATTTCATTGCCTTTGGATCACATTTCGCACGTGTTCAAAGGTCGCCATTTGAAAGAACTAAATTTTTAACACTTAAAAACCAATTAAAAAAATTAAATATCTCAATCCTCCTTTAACTTGCAATTTAAGTCCAAAACAAGTTGAAAATCTTGCATTTTGGTGTTATATTTTGTAAGTAATTTGGCCCAGGTAGGAGGAATTGCCTCGTGCAATATTTTAGCAGTAAATAATAATCCATTCGAAGATCTCCCTTAAGAGATTTTTGTTTTGTTATGAAAATAACTTATTTTGGAGTACATATACGACCAAGAGGCCCATGCTCTCTCAATTCAAATTCAATAATTTGCTCAATGAGTAGGCTATTTATCCTAGCTAATAGGAACGACCAACGCTCGCGTCATGTGTTCCTTTGTTTTTACTCAGCCATTTTCAAACTAACGAGTGCGAAATTTCAGACTTTTGCTTATAACTCAAAAACGGTCATGTCTAGCTGCCTGAAATTTTGACAGCAGTTTGAGATTAATAAGTGATATGTTTGCACCAAATTTTGAGGGAATAGGTCACGTGACTATGGTTTTAGAAACCGAAAACTGCCCCGCAAGCTTGGCGTAGAAAGCGGTTTCAGTCAAAAGCGGCTTAAGTACGGCAAAAAATATTTCATATGGTTGTATATCTTAAGATACCTTGTCATCCCAACCAACCCACTTTTGGCCGCGATAAGGTTTTTTTCTTTTTTTTCCTTTTTTTTCTTCCCTATTTTTGTACGCTCTTCTTCTCCTAAACCACAAAACATCGAAATCTAATTTTTGTGTAAAGTTTTTGAGCTGCAAACGCAATTTTTTCTCCCAAAAATTTTTGGGGCATTTTTACCAAAAACTCCACAAAATGGGGCCCCAAAAAATCAATTTTTTGAATGGCTCAAGCTAGAGTGCTACTTTTTTTTGATATCAGTAGATATTTAACAGACAAATATTTTGACATAGTTTGGGGGTGCCACCCCCACGGGGACCCCCCAAATAGACCCCCAAAAAACAATTTTTTGAACGGCTCAAGCTTATGCCCGAACCCGATCCAAAAAAACCAGCCCGATTATAATTAGAGTATATCAGAGATAATAATGATTACCGCATGATCAGAGAGACTAGCTCATTATAACCATTGGAAGTCAATAGGGAAAATTAAAACTTACGTTAAGGGAGATATAATTAACTACCAAGCAGAGTTGTAAACGGGCCTGAACTAGTCGGCCCGTTTACAACTCTGCTTGGTAGTTAATTATATCTCCCTTAATGTAAGTTTTTAATTTTCCCCATTGACTTCCAATGGTTATAATGAGCTAGTCTCTCTGATCATGCGGTAATCATTATTATCTCTGATATAATTATAATCGGGCTGGTTTTTTTGGATCGGGTTCGGGCATAAGCTTGAGGCGAGTTTTGGGACTCCAGCCCAGTTCGGGCTTAATGTCGGCGATGCTTCCGCTAACTCGTCACATTAGATACAAAATCGAGAATAATTTCCCAAGCAAAATGGAGAATAATTAGCGCTTAGCCTAAGCGTGGCATCAATAACAGCACTAAGCTGAGACTTTTTTGCTCGATTGTTAGCATCCCTGTGATGATACAATGGAAGTCAGCAAATTCACTGCTTCAAAAGTGTATTTAAAATAGTTATTTCAATATTTAAAATAGCTATTTCACTACTTCAGCGGTCAGCGGTCGAGTGGATAGACCGTCTGCTGCTAAAATAGTAAACACAGGTTCGATTCGCGGTCGGGTCAAGCGAAAGACTATAAACATTGGTATTTACAGCTTTCCTGCTTGACGTTCAGCAATAAAAGGAACAGTGTGAAGTCTCTGCAGAGTGTGGTTGACAGGTGGCAGTTGGACTCGAAGACCGAAAGGTCTCTTCTTTGTCTTCCGGCCAAGACAACTTGGCGAATAAAGTGTAATTACGATTACTTCAAAAGTGTTGTGATCTCAGCGCTAATGTCAAAATATCGGTCACTATTGCTAATTAGAAGCTTCTAAAAGTCAAAGTAAGTAACTTAGAAGATAATTTTTATCACAGCGTTCGCACTTTGGCAGCACGCTGAACTAAGGTGAACTTTTCTACTTTGTACTGTGGTAAGCCTTCTTCGAAAATGATAGGACATTGAAAGCTTTCCTACAGGCCCAGAGCTAGAGTAGCGTGACTGGGGAGGGGCGGACAGAAAAATCCTGAATTATGCCCCGTGGATACGGGCTGTTTACTTCCTTTTGGGGCTCAATTCTCGCTCGGGAGGGGGCACGTTCATAGCCTGGCGGGGTGCAATGGAATTTTATGGTGCGGATCTCGGTTCTTGCCCGCAAATTCAGCAGTGAAGACCAAAAATAAAAAGAAGGTCTTCAGGGCGAAATCTTAAGCTTCGTCTTGTCGTTCACTCGTGTTTTTCGTCCTGAAAGACTTTACTCACGCTTGGAAGAGAACAAGCAGTATTTTGGGGGTACAGGCCCTGAAATGCACTCCAGTGGCACCGGCCTGTTACTTTCTTTTGAGGCACAACCCTCGCTTGGTGGAACATATTTCTCGCTAGGGAGGGCACAAGCAGTGATTTGGCGGGCACGGCCCCGAAATGACCCCAGTGGCGCCGGGCCTGCTTTCCTACCCCCACAAAAACGCTTGTTTCGGTGAGTGGCTATTGAGTAGACGTGGAGAAATAGTCTTTGATGATAACTACTAACTTACGAAATAATTCATAATAGGACTAGTAGTTTATGGCAGACGTTGAAACTGTTAAAACGTATGAAAAAATAATATCTTGATTCAGATATGAAGGCCACAACCATAGGTGGGCAGTACCGCGGTATTGGTACCGCGGTACTTTTTTGGTACCGGTACCGTCGGTACTTTTGTGGTACCGGTACCGGTACCGCCAAAAAATGGCAAAGTACCGCGGTACCGTACCGGTACTTTAGTTTTTTTTTGTTTTTTAGTACGGATTTTAAGAACGTACCATTAAAAACTTGAAACGTTGTAAAAATGCTTACAAATAAATTGGATAAACAACCAATCTTTTTTCTTAATTTAGTGTTTAACTGTTGGTCTTCTTACTCGCTACTACCACTGCAGGGACTTAGCGTTTGCAGTTTGCTGGCCGATTTGAAAAATTGACGTTTTCTTGCAATGGCAAAATAATGCATTACCAGTATTCATGCATCGGCGAAACAAAAGCAAAATCGCTAAGCAAAAATTGTAAGAGACGACTTACGCAATGAATACTCATCGCATCAGGCGTGAATACAATAGCGTAGCCAGGGGGCGCGGGGTGAATACATTGGCCTGCCGACCAAAATGCAGAATAAGAAAAATACTACGTTGTTAGCACTTCTGATACTGTCTTTTGCTCTAGAATAGATTCAAAAAATTATTTAAAGCATATTTTGAAATGTTTATTGAAGGGGGGAGGGAGCTAATTTGTCAAAAATAAAACTTATAAATCAGAAAAAAGACTATAAAGAATAGCCGAAAATTGGTAATCAAATTTGATCGCTTTTTGAAAAATGCTCAACAAGTTTTCTCGACCTTCCTTCGATTGGCCCCCATATACTGTAGGCTATGCATACATCTTTCACTATAAAATTTAGCAGAAATAGATTACTTCTTGCGAGGTTTACTAAACTACCGAAATAAGATTTTATGATTTACCAACTTGTAAATAAGAGAACTGAAATTCTAGCAATACCTACCTCCCACATAAACCATTTATGCGACAAGTACGGAATAATGATTTTTTGCACTGCTAATTTTATGCCACGTATTAATAGCATTGATTTTTATCAAAATAGGCCTAAAATTAAGTTATTTTTGCCAAAAAAATAAAAACTTTTCGAGAGCTGAGGGATCCGCCCCTACACCCTATGCCTCCGGTGGCTGGGGGCCTTGCCCCCCACCCCAATTGCCTCCGGTGGTTGGGGGATCCGCTCCCAGACCCCCGCAACGTCCCCCCCATTGCAAATTTTGGGTTACGGGCATGCTTGAAGAAAAATTTACTGCACGTTACTGCCGGCATCCATTTATACTGTATTAGCTTTTGACTTTAAATATGCCTGGAACGTTTGGCGAAGAAGATGTTCTCATTCACAAACGGTGTATAATACGGCCAAAAGTATTTCACCCGGTAATACTTATACAGAAAAATTATCTCAAAAATCCTTTCATCTGCACCAACCCCACTTTGGCTTTGGCCGCGATGAGGTTTTTTTCTTCCTAAACATTGTACGCTCTTCTAATAAGTTCTACATGGCAAAACAACGCAATCTAATTTTTGTGCAAAATTGTCGAGTAAAAAACACGGTTTTGTCTCTGGAAATTTTTGGGTGCCACCTCCCCTGAAACCGCTCAAATTAATCCCCAAGAAATCAATTTTTATGATTGCACCTCTTTTAGAACACCCGAAATTGAACATAACAAAAAATGAATACAAAAGTAGGTGGACGGCATATGGAAAAGATTTATGCCTCAGTTACTTTAATTGAATTGTTAATTTTAACTTTGTTACAACTACGTTATTTGTGGTATATAATTACAATTTTAGTACTAAAATTTGTTTTAATTTTACCTGTTTTCTATTACTATGTTACACTTAATTTTTTTTTACAGTCCACCTACTTTTGGCTCACCCTGTATTTTAACGGCTTTAGCTAAAAAGCTAATTTTATTTATAATCAGAAGAGACAAAGAATCTTCTTGAGAGTCCCCCAAAAGCATGGCCAAAAGTGCTAAAGCTTTTCTTGCGACAACTCTAATTGCATAAGCTGTGTTCAACCCACACTCTGGTTACGTTGTTGCGTCCATGGATTGAGCGCTTTACGATGATTATCTCTGCTTGTGGCTTCGAACTAGCCAGAAATTCAGTGGTAAGAAATCGAAATTCACGGGACATTAGAAAACTAGAAACTCTTAAGCAGGTGCAAATTCCTCCAGGCACGAAGTAAATATCACAATGAAAGTGTGCGGATTGTGCAATAATTAGCATCTAACGCTGTGTTGTGACAAGAGAATAAATATGCTATACAACAGCAACAAAAAATGCTGTAATTTTGAAATTGTTCTCATTACGGGGAAACAAAAGAATTTTTTAGAAGTCACCATTAACATGCGTCGTTCGTTTTAGGCTGGCAACTGGTAAGCTCCCATCTAGCTTTAAATAAGAAATGCAAAAAGTAACTGCAGCAACGAATCGACAAAAAACAAAGCAAAACAGTACACTTTGCCAAAAGTGTAATTTATCCCCCAATTTCTAAGTTTTGTGTAAATGTCACTTGTGCAATAATTGGGAGCTGATGATCGTCAGAGTATCCTTCAGTGTCAACTTACGTACGTGATGCTTTAGAGATGACTGCTGTTTGGTTATTATTGGGCACAAGATACTCTAAGTCTAGAACAATAAGTAGCCCGGTGACCGTAGTTCGTATAAGTTAGATACTTTATCGAGTCAATTTCATCACTAGCTAGTACTGTACTCACTATTGTAGTAATACTAATACTGCAACTGCTTACTATTCTACGGCAAACTTTCTCTAAAACGAACTGTAGGTCTACGGAGTTTGCACTAGTCGCGGAAACGAACCAAATTGCTAAAAGTGATGATTTACAATCCAGTAAACGAGGTTAATCAGTTCAATTTTTTTTCTTTTAGTTTTTTAAAAAAGTACCGCAAAAGTACCGCGGTACTACCGCGGTACTTTTAATTTGAAAGTACCGGTACCGCGGTACTAATTTTAGCAAAGTACCGAGTACCGGTACCGCGGTACTTTTGCAAAGTACCGTGCCCACCTATGGCCACAACGTACTGAGGCTCATCAGTTCAGCTTGTTTTATTACTGCATATTCAATACACTTCAACATCATTATACTGGCATTGATAAGTTGTTCGGTCACGCTATTATTTTCTATTATTTATGGAATGTCACGTATGCAACAAAGCAGTTGCAGGTGGCCACAACTACAAAGTTTGTAACAAGCACGTGCATTTAATATGTGGAACTTCAGGAGAAGAAATGATGGCCCATGCGTCACGTGCTCAAAATGTGCAAAAAGTTAAGGTCAGTTACTATACAATAAGGCATTTTTTTCTTTCCGAATCGGAACAATTTTGAAACGTTTAGTTAGAGGGGGCGGGGCAAATTTTTCCAAAATACTGTGAACTTAAAAATCAGAAAAAAGTTTGAAAAACGGCCAAAAATTGGTGATCAAATTTGGTCGCTCATTGAAAATGCTTAACATATGTTCCATTAAAAACAAAGAAAAAAAAATGTATACATATAAGCTGAAGAATAGGGGGAGCTATTCAGTATTAGTTAATTACCAATCACTTCTCTCAAACTTCCATTAGCCCCCAAATTAAATCGTTCTCTATAAAATATAGCCCATTTATGAACTAGTTATAACTTCTCTATAAAATAATCATGTTTTTGCACTGCTAATTTCTATACCACGTTTTAATAGCATTAATTTTTTTCAAAATAGGCCTAAAACTAAGTTATTTTTGCCAACAAAATACAAATTTTTCGAGCGCTGGGGGCTCTGCCCCAGTGTCCCCAGACCCCCGTAACAACTCCCTAATGCAGATTTCTGGCTACGCACCTGCTCTGCGGTCTTCACAGTTCACAAAAAAAGACACAGTCACTTGCCAAGGACCAAAGAGGTCATCCAAGTCAACTGTCAATAAAGTACTAACATTACTTCAAAAAAAATTCAATGCAATACTGAAAGGCGGTAAACGGAAGGCTCCAAAAGCTGAGCGAGAAACTCCAAACACTGCTGCACGCCTGCACAGACGGCAGCAGGTTGCGAAATGTGCTGACTCCCTTTCCACTTGGAGACGCTGTGTAGTTTTTTTTAGTTGGCGTAAAATTTACAAGGTTTTGAAATGAAAAACAGTTGCTTGGCGTGGCAATGCGTCTGCTTGGCGTAACTTCGGCGTGGCCAAAACACGGAATGCATACTGGTCATACACTAGCAGCCTTTTTCACCATAGGTTACCTCCGAGTTTAGTGACATCAGACATGCGCTGGAATCATCTTGTCAACTGTCAACAATATATAATACAGTATAGCCCATCCCAATGATGCCAGCGAGCAATTCATTGAAGATTTAGCCGAGGCCTACATGAAAAAAAAATCTGAGCCACAAATCTGTACAGCACTTATTGCATAGCCTATAATAGTTAATAGTCTCGCTTATTTCGTTTTATTGGAACGACTGACGATCGCATCGCGTGTTCGTTTGTTTGTTTGTGCGCGGCCATTCTCCAACTAACGAGTGCGAAGTTACACATTTTCTTATAACTTCAGATAACTCGAAATCGGTTTCGTTTAGCTACATGAAATTTAGACAGCAAATTCGAGATTAATGAGTTCCATGCAAGGATGGCAGTACGGCAGCCTAAAGTAAGTGCACAGAATTTGCGTACTATGTACCTTACACCTTGAACCGTACCGTACCAGCGTACCGCACTTCAGTTCGATTTTTGAAGTGTACCATAGTACCAACGTACCGTACGCCTACCCCTACCATTGCAAAAAAAGCGTGGCGTACAAGCGTACCGTACTTCTTAGCAAAAATTGAGGCAGACCGTACTACGTACCGCAGTGTACTGCCATCCTTGGTTACATGTTTGCACCAAATTTCGAGGCAATTCAGGGGTCGAAATTAACTCTTTTAATGACTTGCCCGTAGGGCAAGTGATATCAAATGTTTACTCGCCCAAGAAAATTTCAACTTGCCTGAAAAAATATAGGTGCACTAAGTTCTGGGATTGTTTAACTTTGAAAATAAACTCGTGAAATGTATTCTTTGGCAAAAACACTGAATTTGCAAAATACGCTGAGTCGCGAACCGGTATCTTATTTTGAGAATCAATTTTTGTATACGATGTTACTGTAAATTCTAATGTAATGCAATAAGTAACTTTTTCCAATCATGCATTAAACAAAAATTAATTGTAATTTTTTAATCATTACGTTGCAATAACATTGATTGACGTTGGGGATTTGTTACAAAAGCATTTTTGATGCAAAAAATTTGGAAACTACTCCAGCTAGAAAGCCGAATTTTTTTGCAAAAATAGTTGTTAAAAGACAGAGATGAAGTCCTCGAGGACACATTTTAAAGTCCTAGGCCTTGGCCTCGAAGGTCAAGTCTTGGCCTCGAGGCCTCAAGTCCTCGAAATTGGCCTGTCCTCGGCTCGAGGACAGCACTATTTTTTGAATTGTTAAAATTTTGTGGAGCGCTTGAAAAATTTTTTGGAAAACCTTTCTTTGTGGAGATCGCCTGAAAAATTTTGTGTAGACCTTTTTTTTTGAAGAGCACTTGCGCTTGTGTCCTTGGTCCTTGGCCTTGGCCTCGAGAGTGTTTGTCCTCGGAAAGGCTGTCCTTGGCCTATTGGCCTCGGATTTTTTTGTGTCCTTGGCCTTGGCCTCGAGCCTTGTGTCCTCGACTCCACCTCTGCTAAACGATTTTCAAAATAATCATAACAAAAATATTGCAAATTATTGGCGTTATCTTCACGCGACGTTGTACTGTAGTGTAATATCTGAAACAGCGGTTAACGCGGCAAACGTGGAAAATTTTTCGGAAAAAAAGGAAAAAATACGTAGCATTTTGTGCCAAAAAGTGCTAAACGCGTCTGAGTATCGAAAAATTTGAGTGCGATTAAGAAGTGTTAATCGCAATCAATAATGTGCGTAGGATTAAAAAAAGTTTTAATTATGATGATTACAAAGTGCTAACTAAAATAAAGCAAGCAACAATTTTCTCTACTTAAACATGTTGTATTTTATTGCAACAAAAGCGCACCTGAAGTGTGTCTCTAAATAATTTTGTTTGATGTTGTTTAATACTCTGTATATCATTAACTTGCCCGCCGGGCAAGTCTAGCCAAAAAACAACTTGTTTGAGGTAAATTCAGCTTGCCTCGGGCAAGCGGGAAAGCGTTAATTGCGAACCCTGCAATTAGTCTCGTGACTTTGGTTTTAGGATCCGAAAACCGCCCCAGAACTTTGGCGTAAAAAGTGGTCTCATTCAAAAACGGCGTAAGTATAGCAAAAAATATTTCACACGGTTGTATGTCTTAACATACGCTTTCATCCTTTCTCACTAATAGAGGTGGAGTCCTCGAGGACACATTTGAAGTCCTTAGCCTTGGCCTCGAAGCCTCAAGTCTTCAAAAATTGCCCTGTCCTCGGTTTGAGGACAGCACTATTTTTTAAATCGTTAAAATTTTGTAGATCGCCTGAAACTAGTTTTTGAAGGCCTTTTTATTTTTTGTAGATCGCCTGAAAAAAAATTTTGAAGACCTTTTTTTGGGAGAACACTTGCATTTGTGTCCTTGGTCCTTGGCCTTGAGAGGGTCTGTCCTCGAAAGAGGTGTCCTTGGCCTCGGATTTTTTTATGTCCTTGGCCTTCACCTCAAGTCTTGTGTCCTCGACTCTATCTCTGCCTATTAACCCACTTTTGGCCACGATGAGGTTTTTTTCTTTTTTTTCTTCCTAAACCTTGTACGCTCTTCTTCTCCTAAATCACAAAACATCGAAATCTAATTTTTGTGTAAAGTTGTTGAGCTGCAAATGCAATTTTGTCTCCAGAAATTTTTTTGGGCCATTTCCCCTGGAACCTCCCAAAATGGGGCCCCCAAAAAAGCAATTTTTTTAACGTCGCAAGCTAGGGAGCCAGTTTCTTTCTTTCTTTTTTTTTTTTTTGATATCAGCAGATATTTAAAGGCGGTGAATCATCCAGCCAATTCCGGTGGTTTACAATAGCTAAAATTGAACTATATTTTTTGATATTTTTTGTTTTAATTTTGGGACTGCGGTTGCAAATATATTCAACAAATACAAAAAGATGTCCCCCCGAAAAAAGTTTTTGGAAACTCTGAGTTTTGTTGTTCCCGCCAAAACCACAGTAGGCCTAATGGTTTAGAGAACCGTGGTAGGCCTAATAGTTTAGAGACAGTTTATTTCTAAATAGTTTAGGCCTAATTATCTCTAAACTATAAGGCCTATAGGTTTAGAGATAGTTAGGCCTAATAGTTTAATAAGATTACAGTAGGCCTAATAGTTTAGTGAACAGCGGTTTTGGCGGGAAGATCAAAACTCAGAGTTTCCAAAAACTTTTTTCGGGGGGACATCTTTTTGTATTTGTTGAATATATTTGCAAACGCAGCCACAAAATCAAAACAAAAAATATCAAAAAATATAGTTCAATTTTAGCTATTGTAAACCACCGGAATTGGCTGGATAAATCACCGCCTTTAAGACACAAATATTTTGACAGAGCTTGGGGGTGACACCCTCGGGGACCCCCCAAAATGGGGGTTGCCACAGCTTCACCCACTTTAAGTTCTTTTTGGTGTTAAAGCATTTCTATAGCGATAAATGTCCTTTAACAGTTTGGTTATGCCAAATTTTATAGTTGGTGTAAATGCAAACTTGTTGGCTACGGTAATCATTAAATCCTGTGCCAGAGGTGGACAAAGTAGTCGAAAAATCTACTAAGTAGAAGTATTGTTACTTACTCAAAAATGCCTTTCAAGTAAAAGTAGAAGTATGGCGAAGCATTTCCACTTAAGTAAAAGTAGGAAAGTAGTCAAAATTAATTCTACTCAAGTAATGAAAGTAGAAAGTAATTTCGAATTTCACGTGTTTGTTTATTCTTCGAAGGTTTGCTGTTGTGACGCTTACGATCAGTGTTCAAGCAAAGCCATACTTACGGTAGCATATCAAAAAATCAAAGTTTTATTATTCTCTTGAAATTACACCGAAGCGTGTTACGAATACGATTTAGTAGGGACTCTAGGCTCATCTCCGCGCCTGAACAACACAGCTTGAGAAGAAATGTCGCAGCGATGGCGAGTCGTTAGCAACACTGTTCGTAAACCGGCTAGGGAATTGAACCCCAGACGGGCCGCAGCAAACGCAACGCCGTTAACCGCTAATCTTTTTCGTATGAACCAGAAGTAATGCGCAAGTCTAGTTTGTCTACTGTACCATGCTAATCAGGGTTCGGTATGTTTTTTTTTTTTAGTGAGACTGAGTCAACACCTGGTATTTGATGCAACGCAAAAACACACTACCCTAGATGACCTGTAAATGAATCGGCGTAACTATTCAATAAGTTTCGTAGTACTGTACAGTAAAACAAACTCGATACGTACTTATTGTACACGTTGTGAGGTGGAATAATGTTTACTTCGTTATTGTACACGTTGTGAGGTGGAATAATGGCTAGGTGTTTACTTCTACTTGACATAAAAGTCATTACTACTCAAGTAGCGTTACTTCGAGAGGATTTTACTTGAAGTAAAAGTAGAAGTATCAGAAATGAAAAATACTTAAGTAAGTCGCTCGTTACCGAAAATACTACTTAAGTAGTCTACTTAAGTAGAACTACTTCGTTACTGACCACCTCTGTCTTGTGCATACCTAATACCGGCCGCTGCCTCTTTGTAATATTACGTGCACATTCATGAGTTCATTACTTACCTCAATGCAAAGCTTCAAATTATTCGTTGCTTTGCTTCTAGTCCAAAACTTCTTTTGTATGGAAGTATATGGAATGGAATATGAAAGAAAATTTTAGAATGGATTGGAAAATGGAAAGAAAGATTTATGGTATAGAATGGAAGAAAATTGTTTGTAGACCTATGCAGAAATCGTATTCCATTCCATACTATGCCCACAGTAGAAGCTAGTTATTCAAAAGTCACGCAAACAACCGCAATCAAGCGTAACCCTCTATTGCCTTTTTCTCATACATTTGGTTTAAATATAGCATTTTGACATTGTATTGTTGCGATTTGGCGTAGTGTAGTGGTAACGTGTTAGCTTTCCAACCATCGCAACCTGGTCCGATTCGCGCTTGGGTTACAAATGCGTGGAGTGGAAGTATGCGAAGTATAGACGTAGTGCTCAGAAGCGGGAAAGGAAATGCACTGAGCAATCTTTTTTTTTTTTTGCTTGAAAACCTTTCAGTACAGCTAGGGTTGGGGCAGCGATGCCAGCCTGAGGGATAGCAATTACATGGCCGTAGCTTTTTTGCTTACGAAAGTGACGTACCGTGACGCTTCATTGCGGTTGCCTGCGTGACTTCTGCACGACTACCTTCGCGTTATGCCCACTATACGAAAAAGTTGTCGCACTCCCTCCAACCAATGACGTCAGGAATGCAGGCAGCGAAATACCCACAAGCATGAAATACGAGATGGAACCGATATAGCTTCTTAACCCTACCAGATCATATATCTCATAGGCTGCGCAGTGGAACCTGTTAACCGCAACTGGAGCGCTGCTTTTGCCTAACTACAAAGTGGACAAAAACAGCAATTTTCTGAAAGACTGCAAGTAAAAGTACGGCAAAAGTAAGCCTACAGTGCTCACTGTACAAGTGCAGAGCAATTGTTAAAATTTATCGTATTTTCATTAACCAGGTTGCCTTGGCCTAGAAACATTAAATGGACGTTATTCAGTCCAGCTTTTTTCCCAATGCCATTTCATACAGTAAGCATATTTTGCATATTTTTTCCCGGTCACAGTCGCATCTGATGTAACAGGCCGAACCTCAAGCGTCAAGTTTGGCTTGTTGGAGTTAGGGCTGTTGTTAATTAGGGTAAAGAGTAGTAGGTGTTAATGAGATACTGATCGAGATTGGTTTTATAAAAGAAATGAGCACTACCTAAAGTGATAAAATGCCCTAAACGGCGCAAATCCCTACACCTTGCTCCAATATTTTCTTTATCTTCAAATTTAGATTTGAATCGTTTTACTCCGAGCTCTTGGCAAGCCTGCGTTCGTGACATTTTAGAAAAGTAGCCTACCGCATGTCTTTGCAAAATTTCTTGCAGAATAAGCATCGCTTTGTTCAAATTGGATTGTAAAAGAAATTTTCCAAAGTCAGCTTTTTCCAATGTCACAAAATCACGAAACACTGGGTGGTACGGAGTCAAACGGATTAAATCTATTTTTACGGATAAGGAGTAGAGTGGAACAAGGTTTGAGACCCTTTTTTAGTTGTTATAATCTTAAATAGTTCTCATTTCTTCATTAATAAAACCGATCCCGAGCAGAATCACGGCAAAAATAAAATTGCGTCACAATAGCGTTACAGCAGTTGGTTACTAGCAATTTCGCAAAGAATCGAGAAAAGAAAACATTAAACGAGAATATTACGTTTGAAAGTTTCATTTACTTTTACTTCATTATTTATTGTCTTGCCATTATGTGATGTTAAAAAAAAACTACGGTACAACGAGAAGGGGAAACAAGGCTCCCTGCCCCCTTACCCACGTAGCGACGGTATTGTGCTTACGTCGAGATTGTCCGAATTGTGACTCAATGCAAAGAAACTCAAAACTTGATTTTATTTTATGTTTCGCAACAACCTTCATAATGTATGTGAAGAAGAAAAAAATCAATTTATAAACACGCGTTTACAATCCCACGACAATAACCAAAATCGTTGTAGTACCGGAGCTGAAAGTATTATTTAACCGATCAGTGATCGAGTGGATAGAGTGTCTACTACTGAAGCGGAAGACTTGGGTTCGGTTCCCGGTCGAGTCAAACCAAACATTATTAAAATTGGTATTCGCAGCTTCCGTTCAGCAATTAATGAAGCTGGTAAACTGCTCTTTTTTCATTCTTTGGGCAACTGTGTTTTTTCTTTTTTGTTTCTTTGCTATAATATTTTGCGTTATTGCCCAGCATACATGAAGGAACAAACAGTCATGCTATGTGATCAAGTTGAGCGCATGGGCGTCGACAAGGGGGGGGCAGGGAGGGGCCATGGCCCCCCTGGATTTTCATACACCCTCACTTTAACCTATCAAATCTCAAAAATTCTTCAATTTTACTTGTTAATGCTGGTTCTATTCTTATTGGCCCCTCCCTAAAAAATTTTCTGCCGACGCCCTTGGTTGAGCGATGAAAATTACCGAAAACCCTTAATTTATTTATTAAGAACAATGTACTAAGAAAATTAATAATAAGCTACAGACAGAATGCAGAGTCTTAGGGGCACAACCAAACCTACGATTAACAGCCTAAGACATACTGTTTCGGAATCGACTTTTGTCTTTTTTTATTTACTGATTGATAAATTGGTAAAGATATACGTTTTGAAGATTGTTATCAATGGTGATATTTGTCCTTTTGGCCTTGCTAGCCTTACTGATGAGCCCTGAGATTGGGCAAAACAGCTGTCTAAGGCATGCTATTGAAAATTATTTGAATGGAACTATTATAAATATCTCTTGTAATATTGTGGTTACCGGTACTTAATATTTTTTCAAATAAAAAAAGTGTTATGATCTGGTTAATTTGCGATTCCTTGCCTTTCTACGCTCATGTTCATGACTGTAGTCAGACGCGTAGCCAGGAATTTGCATTGGGGGGCTGTTTTGGAGGCTGGAACCAACATCAAACGATCTTGACCCAAATTTTCATTGGTCTTCACGCAAATTGAGTCGATTTTTAAGCCCAAATTTAGGTGATCTCCAAAATTAAAAAAAAGTTCTTCGCTGAAAATGAGACTGTTTTTCTGTCCAATTTCAAGTGATCTCCGAAAAAAAAAAAAAAAAAAAAACAGAGAAAAAAAGGTCTTCGTCAAAGCTGAAAGCGAGTTTTTCTGCTCCATATAACACCAGGTTCTTGACCAATTCTCATCCCAAATACCATCGGGGGGGGCTATTTTTGTTTTCAGTGCAAAAATCGGCCTCAAAAGTGCTAAAAACAGGGTATTTTGCATACTCTTCAAGCCAATGGTGGGGCCTGAGTCCCCCCCTGGGTACTCTACTGACTGTAGTCCTAGCTGTACTGACGAGGAATAAAAGACGAATGTCGATTCCGAAACACTATGTCTTAGGCTGTTAATCAAAGGCTTGATTGTGCCTATAAAACTCTGTGTACTGTCTATAGCTTATTGTTAATCTTAATTTAATTAGGACATTGTTGACGTTGCTTGTTTTTACTCCTACCTGTGCTACGTGTTTGCTAACTATTTGGAAAGAACTTTGGTGCCACCTAGTGCCCCAAACCGCAGGTGGCTTTCCACCTTTAGTGATAAGGCGGTGATGTTTTTTTATTTGGCGCAGCTTTATTGATGAATTCATAGGCGTAGCCAGAGTGGGTCTAGGGGGCTCGCCCCCTCCCAATTGAAATGCTACCAATGATAAAAATGTCACAAAAAATACTATTGTTTCTTCAGTTTCAGTTTCTTTTAGCATCTTCGCGTTCAACAGTTCAAGCGTAAGACAGTAATTAACAATAACATTGATCCATAGAGCCTGGGCCCCCTTATTTAATTTTTACCAACCATTTTAAATGGGCCTCCTGCAATAATATTTAAATAGCCCTCAATTTAAATGGACCCCCAACTATAGTACTGATCCAGGGGGGCCATTTGAATGGGCCCCCAACATTAATATTAATCCAGAGGGCCTGGCCCCCTCAATTTAATTTTTCCAATCAATTTAAATGGGCCCCCTACAATAATATTTAAATGGCCCACAATTTAAATAAATGGGCCCCTAACAATAATACTGATCCAGCGGCCCAGGCCCCTCAATTTAATTTTTGTCAACCAATTTAAAAATGCCTTTTACAATAATATTTAAATGGCCCCAGTTTAAATGGCCCCTCAACAATAATATTGTTCTAGGGGGCCCGGGCCCCTTCAATTTAATGTCTGCCAACCAATTTAAACGTATAACCCTAGTGAAATTAAAGGTTTTTATCCTAAAAGTGCTAACTGAGGCTCTCATCTAACCTTTTCATCAACGTAATGCAATAACCGTTAACCAGGAACGGATTTAACATATGGCTTAGTGCCAGGGGCCCCGCACTCGGATAAGATTTTTTTTGGTATTCTGTATTTGGCAGGAAAAGATTGCAAAAATCCCTAAGTGCCAGGGGCTCAATTTAATGTAAATCCGGTCGGGGTAATAACATGGTTTGTAGGCGTAACTATCTAGTGTACATTTTTTAATAACAAGTCACCTCCACCTCGCCAGTTTTTATGCAACAAAATAATTTTGAAAAAAATTAGCTACAGTAAGGAGAATGCTCATTGAACAAATTTTTGAATTTAGAGGGCCTGGGCCCCCTGCCGTATATGTACTCCTATAACTGGTTGTTTTCATGACAAAACAATAATATCTAAGGAAATATTCGACTGAATTGTTATTTACTGCTAAAATATTGCAGAAGACAATGCATTTTACTTTCCCGTTACATTGGCCAAACCACTTACAAAATTTAACCCCCAAAAGCAAGATTTTGAACGTGTTTTGGACTTAAATTGCAAGGAAAAGGTACACTGAACAACTTAATTTTTTTAATTGGCTTTCAAATGTTAAAAATCTAGTACTTTCAAATGGCTCTGAATACGTGCGAAATGTGATCCAAAGGTATTAAAATAGCTTTTTTTTTCCAAAAAATTACGAAAAATTGCCAGGCGGCTGGGGGCTTAGCCCCCAGAACCCCGTCTATGATACGTTTGAATTACAGTACAGTCAAACCTCGATTTGATTAATGCGGAAATGCAATTGTCCGTTATTGGAAAATGTCCGTTATTCGAAAAGACACGGATTTTTCCAAGTGTAGATGCACAATACATGTTTTGGTTAAAATCATTTTATTATTGTTATGTAGCAGAAACATATTGCGCCTGAAAAGTCGAATAACTTGGCAGCAAGATCTTTGCAAAATCAGTTTGTTACAAACTTACATGAAGCCAATGCACTAATGTGGCATGTACAGTGTTAAAGTTGTGTCCTATGCAGTAGGACATGCGTTGCACGCTTACTTGCACTTGAGAAGTATCTTAAAACCAAATCTTTTGCTATTACAGTAATTTCAAAAAATTAAAAAATTTTGCAGCTCAAATCAATGTCTGTTACATCCGAAATCTGTTAAATCGAGGACTGACTGTACACTTCTTTACTCGAACTCGTCTACCAATTTAGACATTATCGCATTTTAACTATTGGTTTAAGCCCTCTCCCTTGAACGAGTTGCCAGTTACGTGCCAACACCAGGCCACGGCCCCTGATCTTCCATTCCACGATATCTTTGCTCCCACAAAAAATTCCTCTTTCGAAGTTTCTGATGGCGTCATTGTATGTGATTTATGATTTTGGCCCCCCCTCCCAATCAAAAATCCTGTCTACGCCTATGAATGAAATGTTCCCTCTTTATCTCAACTAACGTTTTAGAAGCTTCAGTTTGGTTTTACTTGCTTTTTTATCGCCTAACAACAATTGGTCCGAAGGAAAACAGATTTGCGCTATGGGTGAAGAAAAATGAATATTCAACTACTCAAATTGTTTGCGCTGTCCTACTTTAATCTTTCATTTACCACGCTCGAGGTTCGGCCTTGCACACTCATTACTCACCTAGATAACTCTACGTAGTTTAAGCAACAATGCTAGTAAAGCGTGAGGGTTATCAAAATTATCAAGCTACATCAAGAGATATTATTTTGAGTACTTTGTAGTTTAGAAACATTGAAAAATCGCAAATAATAATAAAAAATCGAGTTAATAAAATTTTCTTGATTCTAGGCCTCGACCATGCTTGTCTTAGAATCTTGAGAGCGGCAGCTGTTTTGACAAGTCAGTCCATGGGCTTCACCTCAAATCTTTATTTGTCCTTTGCCTTGGGGGTCGAACATTTATTCCATGCTCGACTCCGCCTCTGCTTGAAATATTTTTCTGAGTTTTTTAGATTTGATAGACGAATAAGAATTTTCGGATGTAGTTTTTTCTGTCAATAAATCCTTTGATGCTTTTTCAGAAAACCTCCCGTTTAATGGAAGTACCTCCGAGCATAAAGTAATGTTAGCTCTGTTGTGGAGGGAAGAGAAGGAAAAATGGCTCATTGATGAGAAGTCGCGTGGACTCCGATTTGGTTTAGAAGCCATTTCAGCTGATGCAAGAGAGTTCTGATCCGAGATTCGTTTAACTATGGAAGTCTCCGCATTGTCATCAATACGAGCTTTATCTACTTCAGAAGGCAAATGATAATATGTAGTAGAAATCTTCAAACGCAATAAACAAAAAATCGCGGTCCCGAGAAGCAAATGCCAGATGCTATGAACAATAAAATAATTCTTTGAATTTTCAATCGCCACGTTCAGAATGAAGCTTATAAGAGCACAAAGCGAAGCCGGCAGGACATAATACAAAGAGTTTTTGACCCCTGGATAAAGTAATTTCAACCGTTTTGATGTTTTCCACCAGCTGTAAATTGTGATTAAGAAGCCAACGGCAAACGGTATCAAAAAAGCAAGCTTGCTAAAGCGGTCGTAAGAAACCACAATCGACAGAAGCATTATTCCAAACACTTGAAGAAACGATAAAGTTTTTTCCGGTAAAACTGAAATGGTCAGTAGCGTAAACCACAATGAGGAGATGGAGAAAAGGAAGTCGCCATACTGCAGTGTTTCGTAGGGTAGAATGCAAAGTTTCACGGTGCTGGCCTGGTCACAAGCGTGGTAGAAAGTCGAAAAGAAACACAAAGCAAAGTAAAGAAATGCTTCGATGAAATATTTTTGATAAGCTGCCAGAACCGTGCAAGGAAGAAACGCAGCGTTGCTCAAAGTTAGAAGCAAAGTGTGCTTCAGTTCAATCTCGTGTGTTGTCATCATTGTGCGTTCTGAGCAATCAATTCCTTGCATACCTAGTTGACAATGACATGCGGATATAAAAAGTGCCTCATAGTCTGCCAGGTGGTGGAGACAAATTCCTTTCAATGAACAATTGTTGGGGCATCTTCTAATCGCAATGCTTAATTGAACGGCTTGCGTCACGTTTGGGCAAGTCCCACTGGCGCAACCCAAACCCACAGTCAGAACCCACCACCCTGACAGAGGAAAGGGAACTTCCCAGAAAGAACTATTTCCAGAAGTTGCGTTTTCCACAACTAAGAGGCTGCTATCGTGGTTTAAGTCGTTCATTGACGGATGTTTTAAGCTGCCTACCACCCTAATATCGCTTAAACGTTTGTCGAAATCCGGTGAAGAAAAAGTTGTCAAAGTGATTCTAACGGTGGCTCCTGAATCCTTGACCGGAAAAATTTGCCATTTGAACGACTGTGAATCGTTAAATGAGATGTTGAATTTCTCTTCCGTCGAATTTAAGAGAAAATTATACCCAAAAATACCGCCGTGCTGTACTCGGGATAATAAAGCAGCTGGTGGATCACTAGGAGGTGGTGGAGGAAAACACGGGGGGCAGTTAATATTATCCAAAGCTTGTGAAGCCAGTATTTTCATGCCTATTTTATACTGGCATCGCTTGTCGAACACCGCTGTTCGCTCATCAACGAAGTCGGGTAACAAATATGACGCCACAAAGTAGTGAATGTTGCTGCTTGAGTTAAGCATGATTGTCACATCCCGCGATAGAATATTAGGATTTTGAGATATCAAAAATTGTCCGGAGTAAACAACTCCGGCGTCGTTTTGAATAATCACATTGGAGGGAGTTTTCCAATTTTTCGGATTTGGTAGTGGTATAGCGTTACTCCGAATAATGATTTGGGCCAAACTATCATTGCATTGTGTTCCGATTTCAAAATCGGTTTGATTTACAAATGCGGTGAACCGAAAAATGTGCTTCTTGTACTGCGGAGCTAAAATCCAGTGAAAGATTCGCATCGAATCATAAGGAGGAAAGGTTCTGATTTTCCTGGGCGCAATACCTAGAATAATTACGTCATTCCGAATGGATCCAATGCAGAGGTTTGGAAAATGGATAAGAACGATACAAAAGTTTAGCAACCTCATAAGTTGAAACATTAAAGCAATTTAGCAACAACAAAAAAGTTGATGATGTCAATGGAGGAGTCACTCTGAGTTCGATCACACTTTTGTCAGAATGTTCTGTTTCGTTGAGCACAGCCCCCACCAAAACCGAGTATTGCGTCTGAGAAAATTCCACCAACAAAAATTAAGTTGACTCATAAGTTAACCAATAACACGAAGTACTCTGAAATAAATATCATTTTTTCGGTTTTTTTTTGGACAAAAAATAGATCTGCCTTTGAAATACTGCAATACTTTGTTCAATGCTGAAGCTTTGCAATTTCTTCGTTTGTTTGCTAATTTTCTTCCTAGAATTTTACTCCAAGTTACATTTTTGTTTGTTGGGTCATAATTGCACAAAGAAAGTTCTTCAAAAATCAAATCAGTGCAGCCAAATTAAAGAGATACTACTCGAAATGGGCTTCGATGAAGAAATAAGAACTATTTGAGGTCGCAAAGAAATGTCCCAAACCTTTTTCCAATATTCCTCTTAATCACAAAGATTACTCTGTTTGACTCGGTATGATTCACAATCTTGCGATTCGAACTTTTACGACATCAGAAAAGGATGGTTTAGCAAAATTTCTTGCAGAATAAGCAACGCGATGTTCGATGTTGAATTTTGCAAAATCATTTCTGATGTCACGAAAGTTCGAAACGCAGCAGGGTTGCCATTGGTACGGAGTCAAGCGGATTAAATTTAGCTTTGCGGATAAGGAGAATAGAGAAGCTTGGGGCACCTCTTTATTTGGGGTTTGGGGCAACTCTTTATTACCCTAATTAGTAAATAGTGTTCTCATTTCTTCAATAAAATCAATTTTGAACAGTATCTCTTGAAAGCCTATGCACGATAACTAAGTTGTGAATTGTGAATTTGTGAATTTTGTGAATTTTGTGATAAAATTGTGAATTTTTTTTCCGAAATTCTTTTACGTCCAATGAACGGGATAAACCGCGTAGACATTTAACTTTTCCAAATTCACCCAAAGCTTAACATTTTCAAAGTAGAGTCTTTGAATAAAGTTAAAATAGTGTAAATTTATTGTTCCCGGCCTATAAATTAGCTAACGTCAAGGTAATAAATTAGCGTTATGCTAATCGTGTGCCTTTTACCGGAAGAACAGTTAGTAAGCTAGCCTACCTATAGTATCGGTTCCCGGCCTATAACGCAAGAATTTACCTCCCAGAGGCCTCCTGGTTCTATGTCAAGTTTTTTACTAATTTTGTAATTTATTCAGATATTTCCAAATTTTTTTATTTTTAACCAACTGTTTTGATAACGATTTACAACCAGAACGAATGCGAAATTTCAAACTTTTGCTTATAACTCGAGAACGGTTGGGTCTAGCAACATGAAATTTTGACAGCAGTTTGAGATTAATGAGTTGTATGTTTGTACACAATTTCGAGGCAATAGATCACGTGACTTCGGTTTTAGAACCCGAAAGCCGCCCCGCAAGTTTGGCGTAAAAAGCGGTCTCAGTCGAAAACGGCTTAAGCACGGCAAAAAATATTTCATAGGGTTACATGTTTTAAGATACCCTTTTATCCCAACCAACCCAGTTTTGGCCGCGATGAGGTTTAATTGTTTTTTTTCCTTTTTTTCCTTCCTAAATTTTGTACGCTCTTCTTCTTCTAAACCACAACACATGGAAATCTAATTTTTGTGCAAAATTGTTGAGCTGCAAATGCAATTTTTTCTCCCGAAAATTTTTGGGGCAACTCCACCGGGAACTCCCCCAAAATGGGACCCCAAAAAATCAATTTTTTGAACGGCTCAATAAGCTAGGGTGCTAGTTTTTTTTGATATCAGTAGATATTAAACAGACAAATATTTTGACATAGTTTGGGGGTGCCACCTACCCGGGAACCCCCCAAAAATCAATTTTTGAATGGCTCAAGCTACAGTTCTACTTTTTTTTTGGCATCAGTAGATATTTAACAAACAAATATTTTGACATAGTTTGGGGGTGCCATCCCCCCAGAAACCCCCCAAATGGAACCCCCCAAAATCAATTTTTTGAATGGCTTAAGCTAGAGGTCTACTTTTTTTTGACATCAGTAGATATTTAACAAACAAATATTTTAACATACTTTGGGGGTGCCACCCCCCCGGAAACCCCCCAAAAATCAATTTTTTGAATGGCTTAAGCTAGAGTTCTACTTTTTTTGATATCAGTAGATATTTCAGACAAATATTTTGACATAGTTTGAGGGTGCCACCTCCCTGGGGACCCCCCAAAAATCAATTTTTGAACGGCTTGACTTAGAGTGCCAGTGTTTTATGATATCAGCAGATATTTAACAAATAAATATTTTGACATAGTTTGGGGGTGCCACCTCCCGGGGGACCCCCCCAAATGGACCCCCCAAAAATCAATTTTTTGAATAGCTCAACTTGGGTGCCAGTCTGTTTTGATATCAGCAGATATTGAACAAACAAATATTTTGACATAGTTTGGGAGTGCCACCCCCCCAGGGACCCCCAAAATGGACCCCCAAAAATCAATTTTTGAACGGCTCAAGCTAGGGTGACAGTGTTTTATGATATCAGGAGATATTTAACTGACAAATATTTTGACTCTACTTTTCTGGAGGTTCCATAATCAGATATTTTTGAATAATTGCTGATTTTACGGTAGACAAAAAGTACTTATGAGCGTCACAGCATTAGCTATGGGTCGGTCGTTCACTGGGTTTGCTGGCAAACTCCCATCTAGTTGTTGCTTAGTTTTGTTTATTTCTACGACAAATTACCATAGCTACGAAAATTGTATTTTTGACTCAAAAGTACTCTATAGTGTTTGCCATAGGTGGGCACTAGTCCGTTAATCGTTAATCCGTTAATAACGAAGCTAACTTTTTCATTTACACGTTAATCCGTTAAAAACTTTTTCATGTTAACGGACAAAAGTAACTTCCGTTAGGTGCTGTTAACGGACTAAAGTAACTTCCGTTAAGTTCTCTTAACTTCCGTTAAGGTTTTTATTGTTAATATCTTGCAGCTTCGTTTTGCATTTGAAATTGTTTTTATCTTGAAATTAGATTAGACTGTAAAATGTAAATTCCAAAACACAAAAAGACCACCATAGCAATGAATATTTCCTTACAATCAGCTCAACAGCGTTAGTACGTGTTCTAGAAGCGAGAGAATAAAAAGAAATGTAAATTACACGCAAAATATTATCGGATTAACGGACTTTATTAAGTTCCGTTAATTAAAGCTGAAAATAACGGATTAACGTTAACGGAGGTGTGAAGTTTGTTAACGGACTAGTGGTTAACGAAGCTAACGTTTTGCATTAACTCGCCTACCTATGGTCTTTGCGCGTTTTATAGCTACTCATAACTAGAATACCGGT
This sequence comes from Trididemnum nubilum, assembly GCA_963965965.1. Taxonomy (NCBI): domain Eukaryota; kingdom Metazoa; phylum Chordata; class Ascidiacea; order Aplousobranchia; family Didemnidae; genus Trididemnum; species Trididemnum nubilum. Next base: position 603,479 of record OZ014484.1, read on the forward strand.
ACTTCAAAAACCTTTATTTCTTTTTGATTATGTCAAGTTTTTTTAGTTTATTTCGAGCAGTTTCCCTGTCAGTTACTTGGCTGATATTTTTACTTAATTACAAATTCAAACGAACCTTTTTACTTCAAAACTATCAAACAGTTATTCAATCTTTCCTTTTTTGTGACGTGAAGTGAAGACGTCGAAGCAGCGAATCAGTAAACCGTATGGACTTCGCTTCCTTTTGGACTCCCTTGCGGATACCCGATCGTGTTGATCCTCATCGTCAACAATGCGAGTACGATCCGCTTCAGAAGACACACAAATACCTGCAGCAGAAATCTTCAAACACAATAGAAGAAACATCGCGACCCCAAGCAGCACATGCCATAAGCTGTGGACGATGAAATAGTTGTTCGAAGTTTGGACAAACGTATTCAAACACAAGCTGGTAAAGGCGCAAAGCAAAGCAGGTAGACCCAAATACAGCAAGTTCTTCTTCCCTGGATAGACACACTTTATTTCTTTTGATTTCATCCACCATCCATCAATAGTGATTAAGAAGCCAACGGCAAACGGTATCAAAAAAGCAAGCTTGCTGAAGCGGTCGTAAGAAACCACAATCGACAGAAGCATTATTCCAAACACTTGAAGAAACGATAAAGTTTTTTCCGGTAAAACTGAAATGGTCAGTAGCGTAAACCACAATGAGGAGATGGAGAAAAGGAAGTCGCCATACTGCAGTGTTTCGTAGGGTAGAATGCAAAGTTTCACGGTGCTGGCCTGGTCACAAGCGTGGTAGAAAGTCGAAAAGAAACACAAAGCAAAGTAAAGAAATGCTTCGATGAAATATTTTTGATAAGCTGCCAGAACCGTGCAAGGAAGAAACGCAGCGTTGCTCAAAGTTAGAAGCAAAGTGTGCTTCAGTTCAATCTCGTGTGTTGTCATCATTGTGCGTTCTGAGCAATCAATTCCTTGCATACCTAGTTGACAATGACATGCGGATATAAAAAGTGCCTCATAGTCTGCCAGGTGGTGGAGACAAATTCCTTTCAATGAACAATTGTTGGGGCATCTTCTAATCGCAATGCTTAATTGAACGGCTTGCGTCACGTTTGGGCAAGTCCCACTGGCGCAACCCAAACCCACAGTCAGAACCCACCACCCTGACAGAGGAAAGGGAACTTCCCAGAAAGAACTATTTCCAGAAGTTGCGTTTTCCACAACTAAGAGGCTGCTATCGTGGTTTAAGTCGTTCATTGACGGATGTTTTAAGCTGCCTACCACCCTAATATCGCTTAAACGTTTGTCGAAATCCGGTGAAGAAAAAGTTGTCAAAGTGATTCTAACGGTGGCTCCTGAATCCTTGACCGGAAAAATTTGCCATTTGAACGACTGTGAATCGTTAAATGAGATGTTGAATTTCTCTTCCGTCGAATTTAAGAGAAAATTATACCCAAAAATACCGCCGTGCTGTACTCGGGATAATAAAGCAGCTGGTGGATCACTAGGAGGTGGTGGAGGAAAACACGGGGGGCAGTTAATATTATCCAAAGCTTGTGAAGCCAGTATTTTCATGCCTATTTTATACTGGCATCGCTTGTCGAACACCGCTGTTCGCTCATCAACGAAGTCGGGTAACAAATATGACGCCACAAAGTAGTGAATGTTGCTGCTTGAGTTAAGCATGATTGTCACATCCCGCGATAGAATATTAGAATTTTGAGATATCAAAAATTGTCCGGAGTAAACAACTCCGGCGTCGTTTTGAATAATCACATTGGAGGGAGTTTTCCAATTTTTCGGATTTGGTAGTGGTATAGCGTTACTCCGAATAATGATTTGGGCCAAACTATCATTGCATTGTGTTCCGATTTCAAAATCGGTTTGATTTACAAATGCGGTGAACTGAAAAATGTACTCCTTGTACTGCGGAGCTAAAATCCAGTGAAAAATCCGCATCGAGTCATAGTGAGTAAAGGTTCTGATTTTCCTGGGCGCGATATCAAGAATAATTACGTCATTCCGAATGGATCCAATGCAGAGACTCAGAAAATGGATTAGTACGATACAAAAGTTTAGCAAGTTTAGCAACCTCATAAGTTGAAACATTGAAGCAATTAAAACAGAAACAAAGTTGATGATGTCAATGGAGGAGTCGCTCTGATTAAGATTACTCCTTTGTACTAACGGTTGGATAACTTGAACACAGCCTTGAACAAAACCGCAATATTATGTACATCTGAGGAAATTTCGCCAACCAAAAACTAAATTGACTTATGAAACTCCTTGAAATTGGTTTTTTAGAATTCTTTTAACAATAAGTGGACTTGTATCAAAATAATCCTGTGTTCACTGCAGCTTTGTAATTTCTTCGTTCGCTTGCTGTGTAAAAATTCTTTCTGGAATTTAACTCAAATCACATTTCTCTTTGTTGTATCATAATCGCACCAACAAAGTTCTTCAAAAATTAAATCAGTGCTGCCAAATTAAAAGCTCAGGTGGTCAAATTTGCCTTGCAAGTTAAGTGGAAATTTTGGCGCCAATCCACTAAAATTTTCACCAAGAATTTGTCACCGATTCCTTTCCACACATTTCACAGCTTATCGGAGGCATACAACTTTCACTACGACGAAATTAATAGGGTTTTAGCCCATTTTACAAAATCGTTTAGGTTCGTTTCATTAACCCGTATCTTACCGTTATATGTTATGATTGTCAAATTGCGACAAAACTTCACGAAAATGCGTGAATTTAGTTGGATAAGGGACCAAAAAAAATTTATGCTAAAAATATTTATCGTTTACGCAATATGACTATGTTCCCAAATGGGAACATTGGCGGTTTTCGGCACAAACTTTTGAAATCAATTTAAAGTACTGTTCATTTCAATACAAAACAATCAGAACAATCAACTTCATGGTACATTTCCCATCACATGGCAGTGTTTGATCTGTGCAAACACTTGCTGCATTTTGTTAAAAATAAGGTTCAACTGAAATTATTTGGAGGGGGCAAAGTAAAATTATGGTGGGGAACTTGCCCCACCTGCTCCCCCCTGGCTACGTCCCTAATTTGGTGGGGTCCGTGGTGGGTGGTATCCAGTGCTCCTTCTAAGCTGTGGGCATATGTGCGTGCACACAGCTTTCAGAGACAGCGCACACACATAAATTTACTGCACACAAACATATTGTTGAACAGACACATTGTTGCACAAGGGTGTCGGCAGGAAATTTTTCAGGGAGGGGCCCAATAACAATAAGTCCAGTATTAACTACTAAAAATGGAAGAATTTTTGAAATTCGGGAGGTTTAAGAGAAGCTTGTGAAAATTCAGGGGGGTTATGGCCCTCTCCTGCCCCCTCCCTCCCTGCTGACGCCCATGTTGTTGCATGTGGGTTGTTGCACAAGTATTACAAATATTAGTTATTTCAAGAAAAGTGCGCACACACACCAAAACTTCTGCACTTACAGATTACAAAAAATTAGAGGGAACAATGGGGGTACTCACAAACTAATACAAAATATTTGTCTGTTAAGTATCTGTGGATATAAAAAAAAAGGCACCTTAGCTTAAGCGGTTCAAAAATTGATGTTTGGGCGGCTATGTGGGGGGTCTTTGGGAGGGTGGTAGCCCCAAACTATGTCAAAATATATGTCAAACATCTACTGATATAAAATAACTGGCGCCCAAGCTTGAGCCGTTCAAAAAATTGATTTTTTGGGTCCCCATTTTTGGGGGAGTTTCCGCTGGAGCGGCCCAAAAAATTTTTGCAAGACTAAATTGCGTTTGCAGCTCAACAATTTTACACTAAAGTTAGATTTCAATGTTTTGTGATTTAGGAGAAAAAGAGTGCACAAGATTTAGGAAGAAAAAAAGAAAAAACCTCATCGCGGCCAAATTATTAGATATAAAAGGGTATTTTGAAACATATAACAATGTGAAATATTTTTTGCCGTATTTGAGCCGTTTTTGAATGAGACCGCTTCTTATGTCAAACTTTTGGATCGGTTTTTGGATCTTAAAGCCTAAGTCAGATAATTTATTGCCTCGATATTTGGTGCAAACATACAACTCGTTAACTTCAAACTGCTGTCAAAATTTCAGTTGAGTAATAAGCAAAAGTCTGAAACTTCGTACTCATTACTTTGAAAATGCCGAGTAAAAACAAAAGAACACGCGACGCGAGCGTCGGTCGTTCCAATAACGGGCTTTCTAGTACAGCAAAATAAATAATTCTTTTAGTTTACTCTTATTTAAACAATATGTACAGTAGCGTGACCAAACTACACTGAGTCATAATTCTGAAAATCTATAAAAAGCTGTCTATTCTGGATTGTTACTCTCTCTTCTCGTAAAACTATATACAGTATAACTTGCATGCTGTAAAACCGCCAATGTTCCCAAATGGGAACAAATAAGTTCAAAACTAATTTTTTAACAGTAACTTGAAAATAATTACAAAGAAAACGATTTTGTGAAGTCCTGTCTTTATCAAATGTACAAAACATAGTCTTAGCATTTAAAACATTTCTCACCCTTAGTTCTATACCTCACCAAATCATGAAACCTTAAATCTCCTGTTTTCACCACGTTTTAAAGTCCAATTTTTTTCTAAAATTTCAGCAGAATTGCCAAGCAAAACTATAGAAATTAATTTCTTAAATTCAAAAAACTATCCCACTTAGTTTTAAACCCTTATATAACTTAGGAGTCACAGAAAATGAAATGTAAAACTCTGTTCCCAAATGGGAACATTCGTAAGAAACGGGTTAAGGACAATGTACTGAGAAAATTAATGACAAGCTATAGACAGTATCCACATTCTTGCAGGTTCAAACCTTTGATTATCAGCCTAAGACATAGTGTTTCGGAATCGACATTCGTCTCGTATTCCTCGTCAGTATAGCTAGGACTACAGGTATGAACATAAGCGTAGAAAGGCACGGCACTGGTTTTGAGCATTTCAGCCTAATGGAGATGTAGCGATTTAAGGCGAGCTATGAGGAAAGCAAAAAGTTAGCTAACCTATCGTACTTTTAAGAAATGTAGCATAAGGTTTGTGCATCAGTCGGAAAAGATTTGATTTATAGCACATAGTTTCACTCGGTAAAGATTTAATGAGTAGTTTTAGTTTCATTGAGTTAGGATTTTGCTGTTAAGATTTAGTTATTTTGGCTAAAATTGAGAAGTAAAGATTTATGTAACATAAGCATACCCGGTAGAGATTTTCTATATATTGATAAATTGGTAAAGATGTATGTTTTGAAGATTTTTATCAATGGTGATACTTGTCCTTTTGGCCTTGCTAGCCTTACTGATGAGCAATTGGGCAAAACAGCTGTCAAAGGCATGCTATTGAAAATTATTTTGAATTGAACTATTATACAGTAAATATCTCTTGCAATATTGTGATTAGGCCTACTTAATATTTTCGGAGGAAAAAAACTGTGTTTTGATCTGGTTAATTTGCGATTGATTCCTTGCCTTTCTACGCTCATGTTCATACCTGTAGTCCTAGCTCTACTGACGAGCAGTACTTAAATTGTAGGGGGGACGCGTCCCCCCAACGAGAGTCAGCGTCCCCCCATCGAGATTTAGCGTCCCCCCATCGAGAGTTAGGTCTCCCCATCGAGATTTTTGAGCGCTGGATGATCAGACGAAAAAGACCTTAATTTTCACCTAATTTTGGCGAAAAACCACTTCAATTTCCGGCAAAGACCTTTTTTTTGGTGCTCATTCAATTTCGGCGACGGAATTACGTAATCTTTACAAAAGTACTTTCACAAGCTAAATGCCTTTGATCAAGGCTGCAAAAGCGTCCCCCCATGCAAAATTTTACAATTCAAGTACTGCTAACGAGAAATAAAAGACGAATGTCGATTCCGAAACAGTAAGTCTTAGGCTGTAATCAAAGGTTTGATCGTGCCTGCAAGACTCCGGATACCGTCTGCAGTTTAGGTTCGGCGCTATTAAGTCGGTTGGCGCGTGACAGGTCATAAATTAGAGAACATGCCGTTGGAGGTTGTGGTTTGCAAAGATATTCTGCACTTTGGGCTCTATTGAACCGGTTGTTAAGTTTAGAGAACCGGTTTCTACAAAATCTAATCAAATTGGTCGAGCGGAACGCGTTCGTCTCTAGAGCGGGAGGTCTGAAGTTCAAATTTTGAACCGGTTAAATGCGACACAGAGTTGCCAACGGCTCGCCACCGCTGCAACATTTCTCAGAAAGAAGCTGTGTTGCCCGCAAGTGCAACGATGCGTATATGGACCCCGCAACGCGTTACACGCTTTGGCTTAATACAGCGAGTACATTGAAAGAGTAGATTCCTGCAAAATTTGAATAGCACCACTTTTGGATTGAAGTTGAATAAGCTCACACAATATTGATGAATTTGAATTCAATTTTTGCCAAGCCTATAAATTTGAATTTAGCTTTTGCAAAGTCAATGAATAGGAATGCTTTGATTAAGCATTGGCTAAATTTGAATTTTTTCGAATCAAATCATACACTGCAAAATTAGCTACTTATTTCCCATTTATATCAAAAAAAGTCAAAAAAATATAAAACCATCCTATGAGTTAATTATACAAATTTCATGTCTCTCATGATATTGTACCTACAAAATAATGTTTGAAGGAACATCAATTCTCGTCGGCTATGGTTTGACCAGGTTACAGGGCCGCCGAGAAGGGGGGGGGTACAATGACCCCGGAGCCCATGGAGTTTAGGGGGCCCATGGGCTTCAGAAAGGTCGTTGGTTTCAGCGGGCCCAGCAGAGGGCTCATTTAAATGACACTGAGAAATCAGCATGTGCAGCCTGAAGACCTTTTTCTTTTTGGAAATCACCAAATTTCGACCGGAAAAAACGGTAGAATTTCGGTGAAGACCTTTTTTTTTGGAGATCACTTAATTGCGACCGGAAAAACCGTTAGAATTTTGGTAAAGATCTTTTTTTTGGAGATCACCAAATTTCGACCGGAAAAACCGTTAGAATTTCCGTCGAGACCTTTTTGTTTTTGTTTTTTTTGTTTTTTGGAGATCACATCATTTTTCAGACCAAACTACAGCATTTTCTCCGTGTATTTTAGACTTCACAAAACCGGAAATCCGTCATATTTGAGCTGGCCCCGGGCCCACTTTTGGTCCCCGGCGGCACTGTACGCTGATACGGTACGGTTCAAGGTGCGAGATACGTAGTATGCAAATTCTGAACGTACCGTACCGTTCTGCCATCCTTGATTACTAGTTAATTCGTTAAAAAGTTTTTTTATGTAAACGCTAAATTAACTTACGCTAAGTTTCGTTAGACTACGTTAGGGTTTTCATCGTTAATTTCTTGCACCATTTGTTCATCGTACCGGTACAAAGCAGTTTACACTAGTAACACTTGTTGCGTATTAGCACGAGCTTTATGGAAGAAAAAGCGAAGAAAAGAAAGCTTTTTTGCGGCAAGTAATAAGCTGTAACCTCATAGGTCTATTAATTTTCGCTGTTTGCAATTTCCAAAGATTTTCCAATCGCAGCTTCGTTGGTGCATTTGAACTTATTTTTATCCTGAAATTAGATTAGACTGTAAAATGTAACTTCCAAAACACAAAAACACCACCATAGCAATAAATTTTTCCTTACAATCAACAGTGTCATTACGTGTTCTAGAAGTGAGTTAATACAAAGAAATATAAATTACAATCAAAATTTTAACAAGTTAACGGACTTCATTAACTTCCGTTAAAGCTGAATATAACGAATTACCTTGAACGAAGGTAAGAAGTTTGCTAACAGACTAGTAGTTAACGAAGTGAACGTTTTGCATTAAATTGCCCACCTATGCTGAAACTCCTTATACAGGTGCGGATTCCTCCAATCACGAAGTAGTCATTGAAATGAAAAGTATGCGGATTGTCTAATAATTATCGTCCGACGCAGCCGTTGACAGGAGGACAACAATACATTACAACACCAACTTGAGATTCGTACTTGATTTAGTCAAGAATTTTTTTAGTTTGCTTTCAGTTGGTTCACAGTCTGTCATAAATTCAGTTACGAACTAAAATGCTATTTTTCATCTGCTCTGACTTGGGGTGAAGGCTAAACGGCTGATTAGTGAACCAAATTGACCCCGCTTCCTTTTGGACTCCTTTGGGGATACCCGATCGTGTTGATCCTCATCGTCAACAATGCGAGTACGATCCGCTTCAGAAGACACACAAATACCTGCAGCAGAAATCTTCAAACACAATAGAAGAAACATCGCGACCCCAAGCAGCACATGCCATAAGCTGTGGACGATGAAATAGTTGTTCGAACTTTGGGCAAACGTATTCAAACACAAGCTGGTAAAGGCGCAAAGCAAAGCAGGTAGACCCAAAAACAGCAAGTTCTTCTTCCCTGGATAGAAAGATTTTATTTGTTTGGATTTCTTCCCCCAACTGTAAATTGTGAAAAACCAGCCAACGACAAACGGTATCAAAAAAGCAAACACGCTGAAACGGTCATAAGAAACCACAATCGATAGAAGCATTATTCCGGAGACATGGAGAAACCATAGTGCCTTTTCCGGTAAAACTGCAATGGTCAGTAGCGTAAACCACAATGAGGAGATGGAGAAAAGGAAGTCGCCATACTGTAGTGTTTCGTACGGGAGAATGCAAAGTTTCACGGTGCTGGCCTGGTCACAAGCGTGGTAGAAAGTCGAAAAGAAACACAAAGCAAAGTAAAGAAATGCTTCGATGAAATATTTTTGATAAGCAGCCAGAATTGCAACAGGAAGAATTGCAGCGTTACTCAAAGTTAGAAGCAAAGTTTGCAACAGTTCGTTATTGCGTGTTGTCATCATTGTGCGTTCTGAGCAATCAATTCCTTGCAAACCTAGGTGACAATGACATGCGGCTATAAATACATCCTCATAATCTGCCAGGTGGTGGAGACAAATTCCTTTCAATGAACAATCGTTGGGACATCTTCTAATCGCAATGCTTAATTGAACGGCTTGCGTCACGTTTGGGCAAGTCCCACTGGCGCAACCCAAACCCACAGTCAGAACCCACCACCCTGACAGAGGAAAGGGAACTTCCCAGAAAGAACTATTTCCAGAAGTTGCGTTTTCCACAACTAAGAGGCTGCTGACGTGGTTTAAGTCGTTCATTGACGGATGCTTTAAGCTGCCTACCACCCTAATATCGCTTAAACGTTTGTTAAAGTTCGATAAAATAAATGATTTTAACTTGATTCTAACGGTGGCTCCTGAATCCTTGACCGGAAAAATTTGCCATTTGAACGACTGCGAATCGTTAAATGAGATGTTGAATTTCTCTTCCGTCGAATTCAACAAAAAAATTGTCGAAAACAAACCGCCGTGCTGTACTCTGGATAATAAAGCAGCTGGTGGATCACAAGGGGCTGGAGGAAAACACTGGGGGCTGGTTGAATTATCCAAAGCTTTTGAAGCCAGTATTTTCAAGCCTATTTTATACTGGCATCGCCTGTCGAACACCGCTGTTCGCTCATCAACGAAGTCGGGTAACAAATATGACGCCACAAAGTAGTGAATGTTGCTGCTTGAGTTAAACTTTATTGTCACATCGCGCGAAAGAATATTAGGATTTTGAGATATCAAAAATTGTCCGGAGTAAACAACTCCGGCGTCGTTTTGAATAATCACATTGGAGGGAGTTTTCCAATTTTTCGGATTTGGGAGTGGTATAGCGTTACTCCGAATAATGATTTGGGCCATACTATCATTGCATTGTGTTCCGATTTCAAAATCGGTTTGATTTACAAATGCGGTGAACCGAAAAATGTACTCCTTGTACTGCGGAGTTAAAATCCAGTGAAAAATCCGCATCGAGTCATAGTGAGTAAAGGTTCTGATTTTCCTGGGCGCGATATCAAGAATAATTACGTCATCCAGAATGGATCCAATGCAAAGACTCAGAAAATGAATTAGTACGATACAAAAGTTTAGCAACCTCAAAATTTGAAACATTGAAGCAATTTAGAAACTGAAAAGAAAGCCGATGAATGTCACTGCAGAAATCACTTCACGGCCATTTGCTGTAAATCCTAGGACCCTTAAAAAACGAGTTCGTAAACTTAGTTTAGCAGCTAAACTTTTTAGACGCACTTTCAGAGTATGTTACCCAGGTAGGCTTACATCAAAAGTTCTCCACAAAATACCCTGTGGTTTGTTAGTGAGTAGGGGTAAATTTGGGTGGTGGCCAAATTTGAAAAACATGTGGATATAATCAAACCACTATTTCTGAAAATAACTTTCTTTAAAAAGTTTACACAGTTATTTTATGAATTCGTTAAACATTTAAGATATAGAATATAATAGAATATAATCTTAAACTCTAATTAGATGGTTGTTTTTGTTGCTTTCTAGCACTACTATAAGAGACAAAATGTTAATTTTTAACTTGTATACTGTCTTCCCAGTCTCCATAGTGCTCAATGGACACGGGCCAGAGCCAGTTAACGATGCAGGAAGTTCAGTAAAAAATTAAAATAAATAAAAATTAAAAAAAACACTACAGTCTGTTTCCTCCTAATGTGTTCGTCAGGCGGAGTAGAAACTAAACAAAAACAAAATGGTAACACGCCTCAGCAAATCAACCATGTTATTTTTTATGTATTTGGTGAATTTTCCAAGTCCCTTGTTTTCAACGCCGAAACATTTTCAAATTTTGCTTTACCAATTACGGCATATAAAGCGCTTGTGGTGATGTAATGCAAAAAAAGAGTTTGTGGGTTCAAGCAATGAAAAAATATTTGGCCCATTGCAGTTATACTGTGGGCGTGGGCGGAGATAATTTGTAATCTGAAGGTTCTTTCTGGGAGGTCTTTTTATACTCCACCAGTGCTGTAGCAATTGTGCTGGAAACACTATACGCCATCTTGATGACACAATATCAGGGAAATGACATCACATTTTGTGACGTCACGAAGAAATATTTGCTTCTTGAAAATTCAAAATCTGATGCCAAAAAAAACTTGAGCCGAATTACTGCAAAAAAATAATATCTTCGTTGAACTGCAAAATGTACATCGTTTTATTTTCGTTGCAATGTCTTATGCGCGCCAAACTTGATCCTTTTCGAAAACATGGCTTCATATCGACAATAATTTGATTGACAAAACTTTAAATGAGACAAATAACTTGAACACTGAAAAAAATAAGACTTTTTAAAAATTCAAACAATATACGCAGGCGCGTGGCCTGGAATTTGCAATGGGAGGACTGTTTCGGAGGTGTAAAACCAAACTGAAACAGTTTACAATTGGAATTGGAACGGTTTTGTGCTCGGAATTAGATGAAGATGAAAAATAAAAAAAAGGTCTACGTCCAAGTTGGGCTCGATTTTTGCGACGGATTCTCTTCAAGTCCAGAGTTCAAAGTAGTCACATTCTCATTGCCAATGTCAATGGCGGGGACTATTTTTGCTTTTAGTGCAAAAATCGGTCTCAAAAATACTACAAACAGCGTATCTTACATACTCTACATGCCAATAGTGGGGGTATGCCAAATTTGGTGTTTCACTGCTTTTGCTTTACGAGTAAGATAGAGGATATTTTTGTACCTCTACCCAGCCTCTGTAAAATACGTTAGTCAAATACCCAGTGCTGCCGCCAAGGGTAAGCTCGGCCCAGGGATGGAAATATCGATTAGTAATCGATAATCGATACTACAATCTTAGCTTTTCTGTTCTCGATTATTGCAGATGCTCTGGTTTCAATTATTTCTATCGATTATCACTTTTTCTATGCTTTTTGCTTCCTAGTTATCGATTGGTAGAATATTTATACTTTACTTTTGTTCAAGTTGAGTCTGCCTAAGCTGACATCGTTTTGTTTCGCTTATGCTATATTGCTCTTTATAATTATCTCAGAAGGGTATTTTTTTACCCTTTATAGTACGATTATGAGTTTTTCCACTCACAAGTTTCATTTAATGGTCAATACGGCAAAAATTTTAGTGCATCCTTATAAAAAATAGAATAAAAATTTTTGTTTGCAATTCGGCATCGATTACTAATCTTCGCTTTTTGTTTCTTTACTTTAGTCTTTGCTTTTTGTGATAATTATATCGATTCGTCTTTGCTTTCAAACAGCATCGACTTCCAACCCTGGTTGCAGTACATTTTTTTTTAAAATCTATCATTTTCTCAGGAAAATGTATGAATTAATTGGCAGAACCTATCAAACTAACATGGTACGAAATGGAGCAAACCGATGACCCTTAGCAGCATTTATATTTGCTGAGCCTTAATCTAGTGCTTCTTCTTCTTGTAAGCTATTAACCCTATTTTAAAGAAAGAGGTGCATTTTGTGATAAATCGTTTTAGAAAAAAGACTTTTATTTCGATTCAGTTTGACTCTGAGTCAAAATTCATTGCAAATGACTTCTGAAAATTTGAAGTTGCTAAGGTAACAGGAAGTTTCCCAATTTTTGAGGTTTTCCGAAAGCTGAGCATTTTTTGGTCAATACTTAACTTAAATGACGTCATAAGATATGTTTGTGACCTAACTAACTTGACTTAAGCATTTTGTGATTAAATATCAAAAACCAAATCTATGGACAAAATTTGAACTGCATGGGACGTCATTTTTCAAAAATGTTGCTGTAACGTCACGTTGACGACGTCATCCACTCAAAAACAATTTTTCTACAAAATTTCGGAGAACACTGATCTACATTCCAAATTTGGTGTTCCCATGACCAAGGATGGCAGTATGGTACGGTACGTTTAGAATTTGCGTACAACGTACCTTGCACCTTGAACCGTACTGTACCAGCGTACCGTACTTCAGCTCAATTTTTGAAGCGTACCGTACCCGTACCATTACAAAAAAAGCGTACCTTACCAGCGTACCGTACCTTTTCAGCAAAAATTGAGGCGTACTGTACCGTACTTAAGTACTGCACCGTATTGCCATCCTTGCTATTAACTACTCGCAACTTTAACTGTCTTTAAAATCACTAGCCTATAAATTAACGGTCTCAATTCAAACATTTAGCGTCAATTTCAGCTGTTTTTTGCCTCCATATAGAAAAAGCCGGCGCAATGTGCGATAAGTCTGGGACTTTTAATTCAAAGAGCGTATCAACGTACCGTACCCGTACCTTTACAAAAAAGGCGTACCGTACCAACCTACCGTACCCGTACCATTACAGAAAAAGCGTACCGTACTTCTTAGCAAAAATTGAGGCGTACCGTACCGTACTGCCATCCTTGCCCATGACTTTTAGTTAAGGAGTTAGATAATGGGGCATTTTTGCCCACCTCTGTAAAATGTGTTGGTCGAATACCCCCGAGTGATAAAGGGTGAAGGTTTTTTGGACAATCTTCAATCGGCCCAAAAATGACTTTTCCCGGTAATGTGACCAGCAATGAATTGATAACAACTTGTAAAAAAGAACAAAAAATAATTTATTGCAATAACTGGACTATTACCGGTACAAGATGGCTGAAAAATTTTTTCAATGATTGAAAATATCAAAAATCATTTAAAATAATTTTGGGTCACTACTTAAAATAATGAAGTTGTGCGACTGCATTGCTAGCCTAATACAACCGGTTAGGCTACCCTCAATGAGCGTTATCGTTTTATATATCTGAGTGACAAGAATATACCAAGCGTGACAAGAACCTGACAAAACTTTCAGTAGCCTAGCCTACTATCTATTAAACCTTAGTGATTGATCTTCACGGTTAGATTTCTAAGAGTGCAACACCATATTGGTGTACTTAACCAGTAAAACAAAAGTCGATAAAAGTTTATTTCAGTATTGCTAACTGTTACTCAGGCTAGGGTGCTACTGTCTAGGCCTAATCTGCAAACTTCATCTGTTTGTAGCTTAGTTTTTACAGAAATCTGGAGGGATATTTCAAATAAAACTTCTGAGGCAGTATAACTCAAATTTCAAAATCAAATCTTTCATTTCAATCGCTGCATTACGCCGAAGCGTGTACCGAGTTTGCGGGGCCCATCTCCGCGTCATGGCGCCTGCGGGCAGCACAGCCACTTTCGAAGAAATGTCGCAGGGGTGGTGAGCTGTTGGCAACTCTTTATCCGATTGGACGGGCCCGAGATTTGAACCTCAGACCTACTTTTCCAGAGACGAACGCGTTACCTGCAGTAAAACTGCAACCTACAACGTACCTATTACTGCAACCAGTTTATCCATGTCTTTGGCATTAAACTAACACGGCAGCGACTAGGACCAAAACCAACTCAGAGACTATCCGCAAGATGGATCACGTGATTGCGATTCTGCGTTTTTTATTGGTTGATATGCTCATTTTTTGTGTTCATTCGCTTAAAAACTTTGACATCTAATCATAAAACTATACCGGAAAACAAGTGGAGAACTTTTACAAGTGGGTGGTTGCAGTAAAATTCAACTTAATAACGGTAAAAAAAAACTAGGCACCGAAAATTTTTTACGAAGTGAACGCTGCAATTTACAGCAAACGGCCTATTTGATTAAAGAGGGTGAAGCATCCAGCCAATTTTGTTTGTTTACTATAGCTAAAATCGAAATACAATTTTGGAATTTTTTTGTTATCATGTTGCGTCTGCGGTTGCAAAGATATACCACAAAGAGATATTCTCCTTAACAATTTTGTGGATACCTTATTGAGTTTGTTATCCAAGCCCGAATTTCCAGTAATAGGTGGAAGTTTACTAGAATTGGATTGGTCGTGTGATGTTACTGGAAGTAGTAGTAGTAGTGATATTTTATTTGTGGCAATTATAGAAAGGTAAAAAAAATAACAGCTTAAAATAACCAGTCGCCAGACAAAGAATACAACGAAAGGTTAACTATTTTTCAGTCTCTCTTTCTCCCTGGAAGTTCAGGATGAGAAAACAGATTCAAGATTTCCAAAAAAGTTTTACGGGAAATATTTCTTTGCTGAGCATCCTTGCAACAGCAGCCCCAAAAGGAGAACAAAAAATTTCAAAAATTATATTTGAGCTATTTTAAGAAACGGGAATTGGCTGCATACATCACTCCCTTTTAAAAGTTCTATCCCAACATTTGGTTACTAGTGTACAACCTTCGACAAAACCGCGTACCGTATTTTGCTTCTGAGATTTGGTCCGCGTACTTATTTTGTTTTATTATTATTATTTTTTTTCAACAAATGCAAAAGCAGCAAATTGCAATTTTGCCTTTCTTCGTCCATTTGCTGTCAAAAATTCTTCCGAAAAATTTACTCAAGTCACTTTTACCTTTATTTTATCACAATATCACCATCAAAGTTCTTGACATATCATTGCTCAGCATTAAGCAAATCAGTGATACTGAATTAAATATTTGTTTAGGGAGAGCGATTTAAGTGGTTGTTTTGGGATAGCACAGAGCCACAGAATCGTGTATTGATCCAAAGAGCGTGGTTGCTTTTTGTTGTAACGTCCGCGAATGATTGGTGAAGCCATAGGCGTAGCCAGGGGGCTCGCCTCCCCAATTAAAATAACGTCAATGATAAAAATGATGACACAAAGACTATTGTGTTTTTTGTTTCAGTTTCTTTTAGCATTTTTTGAGTGCAACAGTACACGCGTACAACAGTAGGCTACTTGGCAATAATATGAATACAGACGACCATTGCAGGGGGCCAGGGCACCCTCAATTAAAATTTTTGCCAATCAATTCAAATGTACAAGCCGGGAGAAATTCAGTGTTTTTGTTCTAAAAGTAGCAATCTCAGGTCCCCATCTAACTTTTTTATGCAATAACAGTCATGATTTACTTTAGGCCCCCCAGCTAACTTTTGTATTGCCATAACATGATTAGTAACCGTCTATTGCATCTAATGTACCAACTTTAAATAACAGTCCACCTCAACCTCGCCAGTTTTCACGCAACAAAATACTTATGCAAAAAAAACTAGCCAAAAAAAATTCACACATAGCCGATCCTGGCATCCTATCCGAATCTTCAAACCGCACACTAGGGCAATTTCTTCACTCGCCATCGTACCCTCTGTTGCTAATGTGATGTCATATATGGTGTCCATGCTTAATGCTTAGTGATGCTAGCGCAATGCGGTTGAGCTAAGAAGAGTGCCAGTGTGATACTGGTCGAGAATTTTCTTTCTGGTTACCTTGTTGTCAGACTTTAATCAGAGTAATCTGAGAAGAGGGTACGATTGCAAGCGCAGAAATTGCCCTCGTGTGTGGTTTGAAGGTTCGGGCGGGCTGCCAGGATAGGCTATGTGTGAATTCAGATGCTGATGAAACACTAGCCTAATGGGAAACCAGATATGTGAGGGAAATGTTACCCCACAATTGTGATAAAACTTTTAACTTGTTGCTCACAACATTCCCCTTTAGCAAAATCCCGGTTACGTGCCAAAACAGACCTCAGCTTCTGATTTGTCATTCTTTGTTCCTTAAAAAGTCCCTCTTTTCAAAAATTTCTGATGACGTAATTGCGGGTTATTACGGTTTGGGCTTCCCCAATCCAATTTACGCCCATAGGCGTAGCCAGGATTTTTGATTGGGGGGGGCCCATACCAGTGGCGGATCTAGAAAATTTTAATGGGGGGGGATTTTAAGCACAAACCCTCAAAAATTCGGATGTCTTCACCGAAATTGAGAGTGATTTTTGGGCCGGAATCGGAAATTCGAACGTTTTTTCCGCCCAAAATCAGGTGGTCTCCAAAAAAAAAATAATAATAAAAATAAAAAAAAAGGTCTTTACCGAAATTGAGAGTGATTTTTCGGCCGGAATCGGAAATTCGAACGTTTTTTCCGCCCAAAATCAGGTGGTCTCCAAAAGAAAAAAAAAAAAAAAGGTCTTCACCGAAATTGAGAGTGATTTTTCGGCCGAAACCCCTTAGCTTTACTGTTACTTTACTGTTTAATTACTGTTATGTGCGTAATTACTGAAAAAAAAATGCAACTAAACATCGTCAGGCTATGTTGTCATAACTTTTTGTCGTTAGTGGAATTTTGATTGGGGGGGAGCCGGGCCCCCTGGGCTCCCCCCCCCCGTGGCTACGCCTGTGGCTATGCCTATGGGTGGAGCAAATTGCTGTATAGCAGTAATGATATTTAATGGAAATTGCTTGAAGGACGTCATTCATATGCCCTCGAATCTAACACAAACGCTCTTTTTTAGTTCTGTGTGTAACGCTGAGCTTTCGCAAGCTGTTCCTTGCAACCAGGGCTGCGAACTCGATCAATTTTTTAATTCGAGTTCGAATTCAATCTGCTATACCAAGTTCCGAGTTCTCTAATTTAGTTTTTTCGACTTCAAGTTCGCAAAAATATTAAGTTTTTCGAGTTCAGGCTCACAGTCTACTTGTTCACAACCGGTGCTCATTGCAAAGAAGAAGATGAAACCATTTCGCCTACGCACTGGGTCCACGATTGTCCCTCAGCTGTTGGGGGAAAGGAAATCTCAATTTACAGCTTGATCAACAAAAAATATTTCTGACAAAATTTAATCTTCAATTTCTCTACAATGACGAACTCGAACAGTTTTATTTGGAAAGAAGGCAAAAATCAAATGAAACACACCTTGAGTTACATCACATATCTGTTATGGTAGCCTATCCGCAAAATATAGCAGCCAAGCGCTGGCTGATGTTTCAAGGAATATCACCTCTAGTCAGCACAGGTGGAGTCGAGGACACAACGTTTGAGGCCAAGGGCTCAAAAAAAAAAAAAGAACGAGGCCAAGGACCGACTTTTCGAGGACAGATCCTCGCGAGGCCAAGGACAAAAATGGTCGAGGCCAAGGCCAAGGACCGACGATACAATTTTTCTCAATTATGGTCGGTAAATTTTCTATAATTCTTAAACGCAAAAGTGTTCAAGATATTGCATTTCGTTAAGTTTAGATGATAATTCGAAAATAGTAGTTTTTAAAATAATAATGAATGCCATTTTGAAGTTTTACACGTTAGCAGCTGATGTTGATTAGGTGCCGTTGCGGTATCATGGCAATGAAAAAAGGCCGTAACCTGCGAATGAGAATATAGCTAAACTAAAAGGTAGAAATGGTCAATTTTAAGGCCTTAATTTGATCAGTTAGGGCCCCGGTACAAACGTCCACTGATTATGGATCCCCATTTTTTTAGTAGTTTCCTAAATGCAAACCATATTGTTTAGTTAAATCATTTCTTTTCACAAAATTTTTCGAAAATTATTATCTAAAAACATTCCAAAATACTGTGAATTTATGTTTTCAAAGTGAATTGAGGCGGGTATATTTGTGAGCTTAAAAGTGTTTGGGCATTGAAAAAATACGCACTTCTGCTGGGGCGAGGGCAAAGTCCCATAATGCTAGTGAATTTTGTTGCAAAAAATAGCAGTTTTTGTGACTTTAAAGAAGTTTACAAATTTAAATGTTCAAAGGAATTTGAAGAGAAAATAGCATAAATGCTACATCCGAAAAGGTTTGGTTTTCCAACAATTTTCCAACTCTAATTTTAAGCCAATGTTTTCTTTACGTTTCAGTGTATTTTGTCTTTCTCACTTCTAACGCCTATCAATGAGTGAGTGCAAACGTTTAGGCCGCCAAAAGACACTTTGATGAATTTAAGATAAGATATTTAATTACAAAACAAAACTGAGGATCACAGCAGGGTCGTATTAAGAAAGAAGGCATTGGAAACCTTTGCCCCAGGTCTCCCTACAAAGCATAGGCGTGCCGAGGAGTTTTGATTGGGGGGGAACCACAAATCTCATGGAGTGACGTCATCAAAAATTTTCAGAAGAGGAACTTTTTATGTGGCAAAGATATCGTAGAATGAAAGATCAGAAGTCGTGGCCTATGTTTGGCACTTAAGCAGGATTTTGCTGAAGGAAGAAAACTAAACTGCTAGTTAAAAAGTGCAAATGTCTAACTTGGGAGACGTGTTGAGTAAACTAGTGTAACTTAAACACACCACAGACGGGGGTCAGAGGGCGAATACCTCAGCAGCTAGGCTTTTTTTGTAACTTTTAGAAAAACAAACCTATTTTAATGCCATTGGATCACATTTTGCACGTCTTCAGAGTCATTTGAAAAAACTACATTTAACATTTGACAGCTAATTGAAAAAATTAAATTGTTCAATCTTCCTTTTACAAGTCCAAAACACGGTTAAAATCTTGCATTTTGGAGTTAAATTTTGTAAGCAATTTGGCCTAAGTAGGAGAAGTATGGTGCACTGCCTCCTGCAATATTATAAGCAGTAAACGATCTTCTATTCGAAGATTTGCCTCACAGATTTTTGTTTTGTTATCAAATTAACCAGTTATGGGAGTACATGTACGGCCCCCTCAATTTAAATTCAATAATTTGTTCAATGAGCATTGAGCATTTCCCGTAGCAAACTTACTTTTCAAAAGCATTTTTTCGCGTAAAAACTGGCGAGGTGGTAATGAATTGCTATAGAAAAATGATACAATAGATGGTAACACATACCAACCACGTCATTCCTGGTCCGGATTTACATTGCGCGGGGCCGATGATACTTTGGGGATTATCGCAACATCTTCCTGCAAAATATAGATGAAGACCAAAAAAAAGTCTTACCATCTGAGCACGGGCACCTGGCACTGCGCCATACGGTAAATCCAGCCAGGGTTATTGCATTACATTCATAAAAAGTTTAGACGAGGGCCTGAGGTAGCAACTTTTAAAACAAAAAAACTTAATTTCCCCCGGGTGGTACATTTAAACTGGTCGGCAAAAATTGAGCTGAGGGGGCCCGGGCCCCCTGGTCGCCAATGTTATTGTTAATTACAGTTGTACGTGAATGCGCTAAAAGAAACTAACATTGAAGAACAAAGTCTTTTTTGTTATATTTTTATCATTGCTGACATTTCGATTGGGGAGGGGGGGCGTCTTTCCTTCAAGGATCCACAATTGTCGAAATGGAAAAATAATACACCTTTATTCTTTTCTAAAAATGCCCAATTTTCTGCGGAGCTTGCCATTTCATCTTAATAACGTGATATAAAAAAGTTTATCAAGTACTCCATGCATTCGAACAATTATACTGTAGTTATATTTATCTTCACACTCACTTTATCACTGTAATTTCTCAATAATTCTTCAAGCAGCGTTTTCTGTGATCCAATAGTTTGTTTTTGAAATTCTTAGTGGCGATTTCCAACACGCAAATTGTTGAGTAGATGTGGTTTTGCCCACCAGACCGCATGCCAGAGATTAAAGTTGTTCTTTCATAACTCAAAATAAATTTTTCGCGCTCGTGTGTTTGCAGAACAAGTTGGCATTCTCAAGACACGTTTTGTTAGCTCTATTGAGATACACATTAGCAAATATTACCTGTTATATTATATCAACATGCATTCCCTGGTAATACTGTATTACATTTCATTATCACCCACATACTTTCTTCTGAATTCACACGCACAATAGGCTCGGTCTTGGTTTTACATTAGCAACTAAAATTATAATTTCGTTAACAAGGTTGACTTTTTGTATCAAACAATTGCAATATACAGCAACCATAAACCATAAGAATTGCTAATTTTGTCATTTCAGGTGTTGTAAATTTAAATCTGCTTTTTATATTGAATTTAGCGTAGTAGACAGTGGGCAGGAAAGCAAATGTTTTAGCTTTTTAACAGATTTGCTTATTATTTGATTTTAGGTTTCATTAAGATTATGATTGCTATTTCAGATATATCTGAAGAGGGCCTATTGTAGTGCCGAAAACGTTCGCTTAGTAATTTTCTTTTAATTGTAAATAATGTAAATACATGTAGCAAGCCTAAAAATGCATCTTATGGTTTCTGTATGCGGCTGCTGTTGGTATAAGTCAAAATTGTGCTATTGCGTTCAAATAATGTAGTCCTCAAGCCGAGGACTTGTAAGCTTCGAGGCCAAGGTCAAGGACTTCAAAACGTGTACTCGAGGCCATGGACGTCCTCGAGGACTCCACCTCTGCTCGGCAGCTAGGTAGGTTTATCATTCCTTGAATGCATAGGCGTAGCCAGGGGGGCCAGCGGGCCCGCCCCCCCAATTGCCTTGCAACCAATGAAAAATTAGTTGCCAAAACAAGCTAGTGGTTTTCAGTCCCCGTTCCAAGTCTGGCTTGTGGCTTGACCGCAGACTGTGAAGACCCCCATTTTTTTTTTGGTGTTCATCTAATTTTCGAGACGAAATAGGCTCTGCAGCTCGTGCTGACCTTTAGTTCAGTTGTTCTTTGAGTTTGGTTCCCACTCTGTAACTTGAGGTTTGGGCCCCCCCAATCCAAAATTGGTCTCACACTAGATTTCGGACTCCCCCCCAATCACAAATCCTAAATCGAACTCTGAAGACTCTTTTTTTTGGTCTTCACCTACTTGATTTCTCGTTTGCCCCCTCCCCCAATCCAAAATCCTGACAACGCCTATGCTTAAATGACTGCTGTGACACATTTGAGCAGCTTGTAACAATCACTGGAGTTAACTGATCAAATAAATGAAACTAAAAGGAGATGGATCCAATGAAAGTCCCCCCGCCTTCAAGTTCGAGTTGGCAAAACATTCGAGTTGTTTCAAGCTCGAAGCCTTGCTTGTAACATCGTTGTTGCGCCACTTACGATGATGTAATAATAATCTCAGCAACAATATCAGCGACACGCTGAAACTACGAAACGGCAAGTTTTGATTTTGAGGAATTTCGCAAGCATCGCGGAAACGATCTGTCGAGAATGACAAGAATAACAAAAGCGAACGGCCAATCGCGTAACGTTTTCACAAAATATAGTGTCTGTTTCGATAATGAAAAGGAAGTCGATCAGATAAAGTCATGCATCTCGGCAAATGATGACCAATTGTACAAAAACAAAAAAATTTTCGCGGAATTGCAAAAGTTCACAGTCATTTATATTAAGTCGATTGGTGACGAAACAATAATGTACTAACCATGAGCATGAAACATTAATGTGAAATAATGCCATTCTTTGTCTATGAAGTAATCCTCAACAATCAGCATGAATGTAGAGACACCCGAATAAACGGTTTTGGTACTCAGGAATACTGGCTGCGTATAAGCACAGAATGTTTGCGCGATTTATCCTATTGATTTTAAATTAGTTTACTCATTATCGTTTTCTAAAGGCAGTCCTTCCAGAAATGCGCAGCACGAAGCGGAGTTGGTGGCTGAAAATTCCTTCAGAAGTTTTCATATCCGTTGGAGGTCGCATCGTGCAATGTTTTGCAAGATTTATGACGTCGCAAGTTTTGTATGTTTTGAAACGATCGCTCTCTGGCGATGGGTGTAGAATTTTGGCAATGAAGACCTTTTTTCATCCTCCCTATTGAATCCTTGCAGCCAACTTCTGGTTTGAGCCGCATCCATACACGCAGCATCAGTTCCACTACCAGAAGCGAAACCTTGTTTTCCCACGCATAACAAGGTTCAGACTTTCAACTGTGCAGAAACAAATCATCAACCTTTGAAAACGTAGATTTGGTGGAAGTCAATGAGGCAAAGTGTTTCAACCAATCAGCGGCCGAGCGGATAGAGCATCTGTTGCTTAAAACCTAAGCCTCGAGTTCTATTTTAGGCCAAACTAACGACTATAAAATTGGCTTTCATAGCTTCCCTGCTTGAAGTTATCAGCAATGAAACGAAACAGTATAAAACCTCTACCGTGTGTTGTAGACAGGTGGCAGCTCGAAACTGAAAGATCCCTTACTCGCTGTCTCCTGGCCAAGGCAACTTGATGAATAAACGTATAGTTACAAATGCTCGAATTTCAAATTTCATTGCTGGCCGCCAAACTTGCTACTGCATTAATGAACACAGCCTTATCATCCGACGGCGTCCAACAAGTTCAAACCAAAACGAGGAAGGATCGATTACAAAAAGGAATTGTAATCGCGTCGCACATTTGGGGACGGATGGTAAATCCTGGCGATAATCGATCCAGCCGCACCACGAGTGTTGACAAAAGGAAAGCGATTGTAATTCATTTCGTTGATGAGGATTCCTTTGTCTCGACAATTTTCCCGGATATCTCTGCAAAGCATGAGATAAATGGCAAGTGGTTTGTCAAAAATATTAGCAAGTAATTTCTAACTGAAGTTATCAAATGTATTTGCCAAATTTATCTGCTATCTACTCATGCATCTATTACCGCATCCCGTAATCATCACAACCTCCGCAAGATATTGTCAAAAACACTATAGGGTGACAGTTCCTGCTCTGCGATTCGTAAAAAAACGTACATCCATAAAAACAAAGAAAAAAATGCAGTGTATAAATAGTCCGACAAACAAAATAGAGCAATGTCTTAGCAAAGCGGCAAAACGGAAAAAAATTCACTTACTATTAACTTATAAAAACTATGGTAATTATTGTACAATTTTAAACTTACGCAACGAGCGTTTGTGAGAGCTAAATTTTGAATGACGGTGAAAGTTAATCTAATCATACTACAAAATATTAACCGGGTAAATTTTTGACAAAACAAAGGCCTGCGTGCTATTTCTGCTCTTCAGTTTAAACATTCTTTGTTTATTAAATAGCTGTGCGAGGCAAATAGGTGCCAATTATTTTTCAACATATTTATTTTAATTTATCAACATGAAGACGTCATTACTGATGTTTGCTGCGCTCGCCGTTTGCGCCTCAGGTGAGCTGAATCGGTAATTAATAAAGCTTTTTAGGGTTCCGAGAAACCAGATTTCTTATCACTAATACAAAAAACGCAGTAAACTAGATTTCAAATCTCAAAATAAATCTTTTATTATACTCGATTAATGCACCAAAGCGCGTAACGAGTTTGCGGGGTCTTTCTCAGCGTCATTTCGCCCGTGCAACACTGCTCTTTTCGAAGAAATGACGCAGCAGTGGCGAGACGTAGGCAACACTGTGTTCGATTTGACCGTCCCTAGACTTGGACGCCAGACCTCCTGCTCCAGAGATGAGCGCGTTACCTCTTGATTCATTTCATTCCTAGAAAAAGACCTAATAAGAAGAAAGTCACTGATGATGGGCTAGGTAAGGACCGAAACGTTCGAGCATAAATTTTACTTTACTTATTTGCAACATCCACTGATGTTTTTGACGTTCTTGGGAAGATAAGAACTATAAATTGCAGTTTGGGTGGCTCTTTCGGAGTATTACCTAGGTTTCCGCGTTGGCAGCCTTAAGCCAAGAGATACACGCGTAGCGTACGCAGGATTTTGGAAAGGGGGGAGCAGGAAATTCAGAAAATTTGAGAATATCAAAGATCCGAATGAAAATTTTTCCTCCGAGAATCAGTCCGGTTTTTCTGTCCAAAAGCACATGAAGACCAAAAAAAACACCCGAATTTAGTCCCGTTTTTGGCCCAAAATTGGGTGCCGGCCAAAAACAAAGAACTACGCCTACCGTGTGTGCTCAAATCTTCTGCCCAAGTTACAAGGGTGGGGGGACATGAAATTGAGAATTACGCCAGGAAATTACGAAGGATTTTCGAAAGGGGGGGGGGCAGAAAATTGAGAATAATGAAGACCAGAAGAAAAATTTCTCCACGCAGAACAAGTCCGTTTTCCTGCCCAAAATTAGGTGAAGACCCAATATAAAGATCTTCACTCAAATTTAGTCCGGTTTTTGGCCCAAAATTAGGTGAAGACTAAAAAAGAAAAATGGGGGCTTTTGCCCAGATTCTGTCCGTTTGTGTGCTCAAACTTTCTGCTCAAGTTACAAAGGTGGAGGCCATGCCGCAATTTTGCATACTATTCTATGCTAATTATACTGTCCTGGCGACCCAAAGGGGGGCCATGGCCTAATGCCCCCCCTCACTAAATACTCCCCTGGATACACAAACACTTTTTGAATTAACAATGAACTTTACACCTATTTTGTTACATCAGGTTTTTTTGCTTGCAGGATACCCCCCGCATTTTGACATGGAAATCGAACTCATTCAGAAAGAGCCGGAACGTAAGAATTACAGTATTGTTAGGTCATATAGAATATCAAACAATGGAGGATAGGTTTTTCCCAAAAATTAACTAAGTTACTAACAGTTACTGATAAAGCAAATAATTTAGGTAGGCTTCTATACTAAACAGTAACCATAACCAGGCGCGTAGCCAGAAATTCGCAATGGGGGGGCTGTCTTGGGGGTCTGGAGGCGGAGCCCCCAGCGCTTGAAAATTTTGCATTTTTTTGCAAAAATAACTTAATTTTAGAGCTATTTTAATAAAAAATAGTACTTTTAAAACGTGGCATAGAAATTGGTAGCGCAGCATGGTTCAACTGGTTGCATTAATGGGTTATGTGGGAAGTGGCCAATGATAGCATTGCAGTTCTCTTGTTTACATGCTGGTAAATAATAAAATCCTATTAATCAATAAAACTCACACGGAGTAATTTATTTCGTCTATATTTTATAAAGAAAAATAATTGGGGTGGGCTAATGGAAAGATATTTGAGAGAAGTGATTGGTAATTAGCTAACACTGAAAAGCCCCTCCCCTCCCCTCGTTCCTGAGTTTATAATTTATTTGTAGATAAAATCTATGTTTGGCGTTTTTACACTAGCGATCAAATTTGATTGCTTATTTTTGGGCATTTTTTAAGATTTTCATTGATTTGTGACTTAAATTTTTAACAATTAGCCCCTACTCTGAATACATGTTTCAAAAGATGCTTTAAATCACTTTTTAGTCAATTCCAGCTCGAAAACCGTCTCAAAAGAGCTGAAAACGTGGTATTTTTCTCATTCTGCGTTTTTTTGACAGGTCAATAGGGAGGGACTATAGCCCCTCCCCCTGGCTACGCTACTGACCATAACGCATGTCTATTATTAAAAAAAACGCCTTTTCCACGTGAGAAACTGAAGTGCAAGATCGAAACATCTACAAACCTTCTGGATCCACATTGTGACGTTATTTTTGCTTTCAGATTATCCTCCGCACCTCGACAATATGGAGCTTGAAATTATAAATAACGAACGTAAGGCTGTTCAAGTTATACCAGAAGAACCTATGACGCACTAGCCGAATATTTTGTTATAGTTTTTTCTTGCTGGGGTTGGGAAGGGCAAGCTATGTTCTCAACTTAACTTAACAACAACAGCAGGCAAATTCTTGTAGCTTTTAAAGAGCGTTGACCCTGAGCGATTAGCTTTGTCCAGAAATAGAAAAAACAATGCAAAACAATGTTGTCGGTTGCATGGCCATTGGCCAAGAGGCTTAAATGTCGCATACACGGTTTTGATCGCTTGATCTGGGTTCAACTCGCACCCTGGTCACGTTAGTGTGACCTCGAGTAATAGCACTTTAAGTCAACTTTTTTTGGTGACCTCAAGCAAGTAGAAAATTTAATCGGTAAGAGATGAAATAGCAATCGGCAAACTTTAAAAATGGTCAACTCCTAAGCGGGTGCGGGATGTAGATTTGTCTAAAGGATAGCGCCATCGTTGCGTTCTCGCAGTAAGAAGATGGGCACGAAGCTATCAATCAAATTTTATTTGAAACTATTCAACAATCACACACTTTGTAAATTTTAGCGCAAATGGATACGAGAACCTGCAAAATACCGAGTATTTTCGATCTGAACGTCGATGACCCCGACACCCCCTCCCCACTTACCGTTAATGAGTGCTTGGGTGAGTAAAAACCGACTAAACTTATCGTTGAGTGCCAAACAGGGGGCACATGCTATGCTTTTCGTATGAACAAAAATCTTCGTGTTTTTCGTTTGATCGCATCAGTCGTTTATGTTCGTGAAATTCTCAAAAATCATCGCAAATCGATGAATACGAATGCGACCGCGAATATTCATACTTGGTATGCTACGCTACGTTCGTATTCGCATATTTCGAAAAAGTTGAACAAAATGATAGTGATGTAATAATGCGCTTAATGCTACTTGAATTAGTTGAAGAGTTTTTATCCAACACAAATAAAACTAGAAAAGTAAAACTTATTTTTAACACTGTGGGTGTTTGCTTAAGCATAAGCAAAATTAAATTGTCAATCAAAAACTATTGCTAGGCAATGCAAAGTAGTAGATCACAAACGATAAATATTGAACTTCTTGCTAGTAGCAATTCTGATCAAAAATACAATTATTATATCGTGTTTATAGAAAAGTAAAATACTGAATTCTCATCAATCTCTTTGAAATATTATTTATTGATTGGAATGATAACTTGGCCTGCAAAATAAAGTTTTATTTTATAATTTTTGACTAAACATAGAAGTAACAGCGTTTAAAGTTTTTGTTGTAAGTTGCTTTGTTTATGAGTGGTTTTTCATATTCTTGCTATATTATTCGTATCGTCTTGCAATAATTTTTACTTTCACAAAAATATTTACCATTGATTTACATCCTAATCGTTTTCTAAATACTAGGGTCGCATTAAGGAGGCAATGTTTTTGAAAAAGGTTACTTCCTATATTTCATTTATTGCACCACAGTTTGATGTGGTACAAGTTAACGCATAGCACTGCACTTCGAAGCGTTAGGGCAACAATGTAGTACTGATGAGTTATACTTTCAATAGTTTGTACTATAAACCGTAGTTATATGAACTACGTTTTATTTCTACTTGAGAGCCATATGATTTATGTATATATATATATTTTTGCCTCTAATACAGTATGTTGCTGTAGCTTTTTTTTCTCAAAAGTTTTTTGAGTTTGTGTTGGTGATCAGAACAACGCCAGTTTTGAAACAATTTTTGAATATTTTGTAATACATGTAAACCAAAGGAGTTTTAAAATTTTGGATCAAGTGAAAAAGGTTTATTATTTTTGTTTCAAATATGTCAAAAACGTCCAATTATTTTTTTGAAAGTTACAAAAAACTTCCTATGGCTGGGGTTTGTGTCTCAGAGCCTGTTGCGTACATGAGTAACGTTATTCCTCCGTGTGTTGCAAGAAAATTTCAACATTCCTTATACGCTAGTTTGATTTTAACCAAAAACACACACGCCATTCTTTGAACTTACCACAGCTAAAATTCACAAATTTAATAGGATCGTGCTGGGACCCTTAAACAAGTTTGTGCCCTCGCGCCTCTCGATGCCTTCTTTTAATACGGCCCTGCACATGCCTGAATCAAATAAAACTACTGCGTGACATTGTTCTAAGAGTCGTTTTGCTGCACAAACACAAAGGCGCATTCATCTTACCGATTTTTTGACTTCAAAAGTAAATCAATCTTTAAAAAATCTTCCCAAATCTCTGCGAGTGATCCAGGCCACTCGCAGAATATCAAGAAGATTTTGTCAAAATTAGCCAAGATTTTCCGAAAACAAAAATGGTCGTTCGTGCGAATGTTTCTGAATTTATAGCAGCATACCGAATTTTTTAGTTGTGATGTTTTTGGGGTTTGCTGGCCAGAGCTTTCAATATTGTGCTCCCTGGCCTAAAGAGCAGTGGACCAGTAATATAAGGGCTGCAGGTTCGATTCCTGCGGGAAAAAAACTTTTTCGCATTGCTTGTTTTTAAGTAGTCGCCGTTATGATAACTCTTCCCTAGGCTTCCGCGCTGGTAGCTTTTAGGCCAGATATAAGCACGCAAACGATGAAATATATCGAATCTTAGCAGACATTTTTCAACGTCATTTTTGGGAAGATTTTTTGTTCGTGCGAAGAGCGTAGCATGCGCCGCTAGAAGTTCTTACTTCACAAGAAATAAGCTTCGTCATCATCACCACGTCACATGCTGCTACTTCATTGTGTGACTGGACAAAAAAAAAAACAAGTTTTGTAATTTCTATTTTCAGAATTTTGCAGCTGCCAGTTGCATTTTGTGATTGTCTCAATCCTCCTGTGCTGGCGCTGATAATGTGTGATTTGTATTTTTATTGTTTTTTTTTTACTACACCATATTGCAAATAAATTTTTTTAATTTTAGAGGATGGACTTGAGCGAGACGCGAACCCGTGTCCTGAATTGAATTGCTCCAACGACTGCCTTGTGCCGGACCTGGACAACCGGGGGTGTCTGACGTCATGCGCTTGCAAAAGTAGCGGACTCTGGGGTGACATCATGCTGTCAGGTGATTGACGTCACAGAGTAGAACTGTAGCTGTAGAGCAGAAAGCTAACCCTTTGGAAATCCCTCAGGAGTACCAGTATAGTGAGGTAAGAAAGATAACGTCACAAATGGTCCTTTCTGGAAAAAGAATGCTTCAAACTATTTTGGTTCAAGATGCCAATTTCACTATTTTCTGATAAATTTCAAAAAACAATTTCATATCAGTATAGCTTAACAGAAATACCTTTTGTTTTGTATACTGTAGTTTAAACTCAAAAAATAAAAATTGCGGTTTTGAAGGGCAGTAAAAGTAAATTGCCTGCAAGGGCATGGTTAGGGCCATTATATCGCAAGAACGGTTATGACACAACAATGAAAAACAGCATTATTTTTCAGAGGAGGACGTCTCGATGTTTGAATCAAATAGAGCGGGATCTCGCAACTCGAAGCGATGGATGGGGGTGATAGCGGAAACAAAAGACAAAAGAAAAGTCTACGTCATCTATTACACTTACGCTTCCTCAATCAGTGAGTTGGTTTCGAAATCAAGTGCATTGTTTCGTCGTTTCAACCAACAATTAAGTTCGTTGTTACCTCACTGTATATCGTTGTTTTTAGGCGGCTTTTACCGCTCTCACGTAGTTCCGCGAGGAAGTACGCTTGTCGTTAATTCAATTGCTTACAATTTGCCATTTTTTTCTTTTTTTGCATCTACCTCGAAAATGATATCACGCGTGTTTCTGCGCTTTTATACACGTGATCGGTTAAAGCCGCCTTAGCTTTTCATTCAACAAATCGAGTTTCTTCGGCAAATCTTGACAAAATACTATAAGTGCTATTCTCCTTGACACGAAAATATAAACCTTTGTTTTTCAGTGCGTCAAAAAATCCCATTGAACCAAAATCACTAACGGTAGGAAAAGTTTGGGAAATCAAAGCTTAAAGTAATCTCGCTTTGTATTACAAACCAGTCTACTGGAGGGGAGGAGGGGGATCTTTCGCACAACGTCGTTGGGTGAACTGCACTGCAGATGATGGAGAATAAAGAATAGTAAAAGTCTGACGTGGAAGTATGAAAGCGAATCACAGCAGAGTTGGGCGAAAAGTGGGAAACTTTACCTGAAAACCGTCGGCTCATCAGCGTGGTATAAAAAGAAAAATTGTCATTTCGCCTTAAACGGCCTCATCAGCTACTTTTTACTCTAAGGCATTCAAACTACAGCATAGACTTAATCAGAATTTTTGATTGGGGACAGAGCATTTTTTAGCGTGGAACCAGAGATCAGGGTCTGCGAAAGGGGGGTTCAGGGGTACAATGTACCCGGGGCTAGGGGGCCCGGAAGGACCAATAGGTTCACGCGCACTCAAGTAGTTATTGCTCCAGCACTCAATTAGTAGTGGTTCGGTTTGCAAGCTGGCAAACGCTGGCCGCTTTTCTGGTGAAAACGTTTTTTTTTTGGTCTTCACATAATTTTTTGGGTCTTCACCAGGCAAAAGGGCCCGATATCAGTCTTCGTACCGCTGATAAGACCTCTCTGAGGCCCTGCTAGAGATTGCAAAGGGAGATGTTTTGAACCAAGCATTAAGGTTTTTTGTTCGAAAAATATTTTATCTTGGCTTGGCGTTGAGCAAACTGGAGCAACTCAAGAGTATCCCCAGCCTCCGGAGGCGCGCTGGGTGATTGGTTGTTTTTATTCTGTTTGGTTTCTTTGTTGTTAGTGAGCAACAATCGCGCACAAAGAGCGATCGATGAAGCTCGCGAAGCTTACTACAAAGACACCTGCATCCTCTTCTACCCGAAACCAGACGACTACAAAGGGGACTACATTCAGTTCTTCAGCGGTAGTGGCTGCTATTCGTCACTGGGAAGAATGGCTCGCGGAATGCAAAGGGTAAGCTCGCATTTTAGGTGTTAAAAGCAAAAAAGTTTCAAGGAAAAAAGCCTACATCATAATTTTTTTTTTTTATTGCCATTACGGAAGCCACCCGTACTACAAATTGAAAGTTTCGCTTTTGTTTTGATCAAATTCACATCAGCTTTGGTGTTGAATATTTGTCCAATTTTTTTAGTTGACTTCGTAATTTTTCCAGTTGAGTCTACTGCTTGCTCGAAACTACCAAGCAGCGATAATCATTGTAAAGTCTTTTATCCAATGACTCAACAACGTGACCAGGTTGCGGGGGATGGACCCAGTTCATGTGATCAGCAGTGCCGCGACTAGAACGTTGTTCCAGGGGGCGGGGCAAAGTTTGTTTCTGAGTGGGCCAGAATTTTTGGGTTAGTCTACTTTTTTCCAAGTTCTTTGATCTCAAACAATAAAAAAGGAAGGTCATCGCACCAATTTGGTCTGCTTTTCTACGAGTTCTCTCTTGGTTTCCAAAAAAATAGCCACCATCTTGAAACTGCCGTAAGGAAAAGAGAAGTTTCGGTGGGCATGCTGGGCAGTTTGGATGAGGGGCGAAATTTTTGTTTAGGAGGGCGCCGTCCCCTTTTGCCCCTCTGGTTGTGGCCCTGGTGATCAGGATCGTCATGAAAGCAGAGCTTTAGTTCTACTAAGAACAAACCAAAAACAGTTTCGAAAACTGGCTTAACTTTGTTTTACACTGGGTTTTGACAAACGCATTTTACACGGATTGGGGGGGGGCAAAAATACCCCCTATTTAACTCGTAAACCAAACGGCATGAAAACACCAAATTTAGCATGTGGGCCAGTGATCACCAAAATTTTTTAGAAAATTTCGTTTTGAGCTGATAACGGCATTATTGTGACGTCACGACCATATTTTGAAAAAATGGCATCATTTTGGTAATGACGTCACGTGCAGTTCAAATTTTGTAACTTACATAAATCAGTTTTTAATACTGAATCATAAAATACCCCTGCACCAAATTAATTGCCTCTCAAAAACGTCTTTGTGACGTCATTCAAAATCAGCTTTGGCCAAAAAATGCTCAGATTTCGGAAAGTGACTGTACGGAAAACCTCAAAAACCGGAAAACTTTCCGTCACCTTTGCAACCTCAAATTTTCAGGCGTTATTTGTTATGGAATTTCACTCAAAGTCAAGTTAGTTCAAAATAAAAATCTTTCATCTGAAGGCATTTGTCACAAGAAAACCGAGAGGGGGCAAAACGCTCCTCTCCCGTGAAAAATATGCCTCCCAAAAAAAAGGCGTGGAAACGAACTATTTTACAATTTTTGCAGTTTATCATTACCGGCAAATAGGTGGACCTTGCTTTAACGACCCCTAGTTGTTGTGGTTTGAATAGGTTTACCGTTGTTAGTTTTGAGACAATTTGGCTTTATTTCCAGATTTCGATTGGTAGAGGCTGTGAATACAAAGGCATTGTGATGCATGAAATGATGCACTCGATGGGATTCTGGCACGAACAAGCGCGACCCGACCGCGATCAATACGTAGCCATCAACTGGGGCAATATTAAGCAAGGTACCAGTAAGACCAGGGGTCGGCAACCTACGGCCCACGACCTATTATTGCCATCTGGCCCGCGACCTTTTTTCTTTTTTCAATGACAGATATGCAGCAATAAACCGCCGAAATCATTCTAATCTGCTGGCGAAAACCTTTTTTTTTTGGGGTCTTCGCATTCAATGCGGCCGTAAAAAGGGCTAAATTTCTGGCAAAGACCTTTATCTTTTGGTCCGCTGGAATGGTAGCGGCCCGCTGGAACCTTGTTTGAACTAAATGTGGCCCACTATTTTAAAAGTTTGCCGATCCCTGAGTTAGACCTACACA
This sequence comes from Trididemnum nubilum, assembly GCA_963965965.1. Classification (NCBI taxonomy): domain Eukaryota; kingdom Metazoa; phylum Chordata; class Ascidiacea; order Aplousobranchia; family Didemnidae; genus Trididemnum; species Trididemnum nubilum. Next base: position 636,159 of record OZ014484.1, read on the forward strand.
AATTCAAAATTCGCTTCGGAGCAATTAACTAGCTGTTTACACCATCACAACTTGATAGAGGTTTCCATGAATCGATTACGCCGGGAACCGGATCGCGGCTGTCACTGGAACACTGTACACCGCAATCAATCATAATGATTAATCTTCAAAAATTGAACTAACAGAAACACGTTTGTTTTACTTTGTCAGGCAGACAAAGCCAGTTCCAAATGATGGCGGCGGAAAAAATAAACTCTTTTGGCTCCCCATACGACATGGACTCCATCATGCAGTACGATGGAATGTCGTTCAACAGCAACGGGAGGCCAACCATCGTTGACAAGTAGGTTGTCAAACGCTGTCACTGCAATCAGGAAGCGGTACCAAGAGGGCAAAAGCCTTGGCCTTACAACAATATCCAGAGGTCGACAATTTTTTCGCCTACAAGGGCCACATCTAGTCCCAGCAAGGTCCCACCCGGCCCGTCATAGATTCTGCAATAAGGTCAACCTCAAATTTGAGGCAATATTTGGCCGAATTCTTCACTAATTTTTAAGGTATGGTTTTGGAGTAAGATTCGGATGCGTAGCATACGGTTTCCGGAAGTCACGTAACGGGTTTCGTCAAACTTCGAAGAGGCGGATGGATCTGCGAGATCGCGTACCGGATAAAATTTCTCGGCGGGTTGGATTGAATTTTATTTTATTGGTCGCAGGTCGCCAATCTCCTAGTCGTACGAGATCTGATTCAATGGTTATCTCTGCTTGATTGGTGGCTTCAAACAAGCTGCTCAGAGCAGAAACCAAGCAGGAAATTTGAAAGAGGTTTAACGCTGAAGCAGATGCTGATTCGTCCAAACAAAACCACCATCATCGCCTTCACGTGACAGGATAACAAAGATATTAATCACGTTTAGCTCATAACCTAGCCTGAACAGTGCGATTGCCGTAATAATTGTAATTCAAATCAAATCTTTCATTACACACGCTGTATTACGCCCAAGCTTGCAACGAGTTGGCGGGGCCAATCTCCGCGTCATTGCGCCTGAGCAACACAGCTCTTTCGAAGAAATGTTGCAGCGATGGCGAGCCGTTGGCAACACTGTGTCCGATTTGACCGGTCCGAGAATCGAACCTCGGACATCCAGCTCCACAGACGAACGTGTTACCCCTCGACCAACCGGCCAGTTAAAATCTAAATCAAGGTTAAATAATTATTTCTAACGGAAATACAAGCATGAAATTAGACCATGGACTCACATTGAGAAAGCACAGAGAAAAATTCTGTAACGTCTCTATTTTATTGTTGTGTAGAAAAACTGGCAAGGCAGTAAAAGGACAAAGAAGAGGCTTCTCAGAGCAGGACATCGCCCAAATTCGAGCGATGTACAATTGCGACGATATGTGACCACGTGAGCACAGCCTATAAAGCTTTAAATACACATAATAGAAATTGTAGCATTTATTTTCCTTTTTATACAAATTATTTATCCATAGTCACAACGTAACTGCTATAATTTCTATTCGCAAATATTATTTAACATAATGGCATTAAAACATGAAGTATAGTTTATCACAGTAGCCTGTAACGAACTGACTAAACCAGTGGTTCCCAACCTTTTTCTACCCGTGGCCCATTTTCATTTTGAAAATTTTCCATGGCCCTACTCTTAAAGTGTTGCTCAAAACTTGACCCAAATTTTCATCAGTCGTTGTTTAGTTAGATTGAAACGGTTTTTCCGGCCGAAAACAAAAGGAAGGTCTTTACTTACGTATTCAACTGGTTTTTCTAGCCGAAAACAGGTGATCTCCAAAAAAAAAAAAACGAAAAAGGTCCAACAAAATTTAATTGTTTTTTCTGGCCGAAAACAGGTGACCCCCGAAAAAAAAAGGTCTTCACCAAAATTCAAAAAACAAGTCAACTTGCCATTCACCGCAACTTTCTGACAATGTCAAGGAATATACAGCTCATCGTGCAAATACGACTTTTTCAAACCAAAATGCTCTGTGGCCCACTGCAAACTGCTCTGTGGCCCACAGGTTGAAAACCACTGGACTAAACTATTATAACTCGACCGTAGCCAAAAGGAACTGGGCCTTGAGCCCCGCCCCCACTCTGAATTTGGCTGAGTCCGACCTCAACAAAGCGAATGTAGCCCGTCCGGCATTGAATAGAACCTTAGATAAAAAAATATAGCGAGGGACTTTAGTGCCTTACCGGATAAATGGCAGATTCTCCTCCACGGCATATATTGTCCGAGCCAAAATCTGGCTTCTGTCTATTAGATTTATGCATAGGTGGGCACAAGTCCGTTAATAACGAAGCTAACTTTTTCTTGAACTCGTTAATCCATTGAAAAGTTTTTTCATGTAAACGGACTAAATTAACTTCCGTTAAGTGCTGTTAACGGACCAAAGTAACTTCCGTTAAGTTCTGTTAACTTCCGTTAAGGTTTTTATTGTTAATATCTTGCACCATTCATTCATCGTACCGGTACAAACCAATTTGCGCTGGTAGCACTTGTTGCGTATTAGCACGAGTTTTAAGAAAGGAGCTCTTTTTTGTGCAAATAATAACCTGCAGCCTCATAGGTCTATTAATTATCGCTGTTCTCAATTTCCAAAGATTTTTCGATCGCATCTTCGTCAGCACTTGAACTTGTTTTTATCTTTAAATCAGATTAGACTGTAAAATGTAACTTCCAAAGCACAAAAAGACCACCATAGCAATAAGTATTTCCTTACAATCAGCTCAATATCGTCAATATATGTTCTAGAAGCGAGGGAATAAAACGAAATGTAAATTACACGCAAAATGTTAACGGATTAACGGACTTTATTAACTTCCGTTAATTAAAGCTGAAAATAACGGATTAACGTTGACGGAGGTGTGAAGTTTGTTAACGGACTAATGGTTAACGAAGCTAACGTTTTGCATTTAACTTGCCCACCTATGGTTTTATTGCATTATTCTCTTTCTCTTCTACTTTTGCAACTTGAAAGCGCGAGGATAAATAGCCTAATTTCCAATTTCCCGTTTTGGAGTAGCCTAATTTGTAACTTCTAGTTTGTAATTCCCCTCACAAATTTATATAAACTTCGAAACGGTATAGGCCGTTCAGCGATTGAGAATTTTTTTTTTTTGAAGTTTGTAACTTTTTGGTTTGCAGAATCAGCACCAAAGGAAGCCACTCGCTGAAGCCAATCCGACGAGACAACGGACCGGAAAAGACTACGAATTTATTATCATTCTTTTTTTTAATGTAGTTATCTGTGCGAATGTTATTCAGAAAATGTGTTTATTATTCATATAATAAACCACCATTATTGCTGCATTACATTAATTTGCGCCAAAGATTCTGTGAAGTATGCGGTTTGTTTTGCTGATGATAATAATCCAATGCAAGTGTAGCGTCACAATTCAACTAAGCCACTCGTAAAACAAAAGTTGGATACATTAGTTCTTAAACCAGGAGTAAAGGCAACACTGGAGTTATTTAAAGTTAGGTCAATAGTATTAGACTAGATTAGCGTTGACTCCATTCTTTTTGACCCAGCTGTTCCAGAGATATTCTTTAGCACTTCAAACACGACGTAGGGGCCTCGAATGTTATAATTTTTATTGGCAATTCTGACGTTGATAGTTTTAGCGTCATTAGCGATGTCATCCCAATGGCCAATTCTACCTGAAGCAACGCCGCTATTAGGAGAGTGGTTACTGCATTGAGTCGTTTCGCTGCGCACTAGTCAGTTTGATCTGGTCAGCACAACAGATCCGAGCTGGTAAAAACGATAGATTGCTTGGTAGTCTAGCGATCTCATTTAAAATCAAGCTGTTAGATACATTACAGTATAAATCATAGTCTAGCCTAGCAATAAGGTTTTTATTTCTGGTTTTATTGTATTATCGGTACTAGGCTACAAACTCACTCCAAAAATAAGACTACCAGCACTTGAGTATAGTTACAGTGTTTTACTATTTCGTGAACATACAAAAAACTTTTCCTACCAAGTTGCCAGCATTACCTATGTTAAAATCATTAAAAATAATCTGCCCTGCTTTTCAACTAGTGACTGAAGACCCAATTTTAAATCTTTGTTTGTGCATTTTGTGTGATTACTTATTGGTTTTCGCAATCTTTTTACTTAAATCGAAAAGATTATTTGTCATTGTCTAATTGGTGTTTAAGTCAAATTACTGAGTAATTGTTATCCTTTGTTAAAAAATAAGCTGTTAATTAGCGCAACTACAAAGGCCCTATTTAGAATCGTTGTGTTAGAAGGTTTTTTTTCATGCATTATTACTTTTTCGAGAGGACTGTAAATTGGCAGCTGCCAACCTTTGTTTTTTAATTTCCGGCCTTTGGATGCTAGACAAAAGCGATCTATCACGTGATATTACTTCTTGGAACTATTTAAACGTGCTTGGAGTCTGGGAGCTAAGTAGTGTTAAAAATGAGTCACATAAACAGTGTCAATTTTTGGTGAAACGTGTTAAATGCTGCTGAACTTGTGTAAATTGCGTTTTGCGATCCCTACCTCTCCATCCTTGTCTATGGATTTGACTATTGACTGTGAGGGAAAAGTCTTGTAGATTGGAAGAAAGGCCTTGAATTAGTCTTTACATCGTATTTGAGACTACTTCGTTTTTTTTTGTACTTTTCTTTATTCAATATAACAATAAATTTCATTAAAAATCAGTAAATCAATTGCTCAGCGGTCAGAAGGAGAAAGGGATTGGGAGAGTTTGGCATAGCTCTCCTACACGTTATTGAAGTTGGCTATAATACTCCACATCGTCGCCGTGCAGAAAACACAAAACGGTTCTGATTGGCAAGTCTCAGCAGATCTTCAAATTTAAGAACTAAGCTTTAACGAGAAACAGTTTGGCAAACTGACTCATATCGCAAGACCGGGTTATAAAAATTTTATCGTTCGTAACAATCTACAAGTGGTTAGCTTGTTAGCTTGATGACCTAGAACAGTATCAGACAAAGAAAAAATTTAGAAGTCACCGGCATTCCATTTTCAAAACAGGACAACACCCATGAAATTGCAGAAAAAGTGACAGGAGATCAAAGTTTCCAAGAGCCGTATTTCAATGTTGCACAGACTTCATCCTGGCAAAGTTGCTGAAAGAAATCAACACCCTTCCACAATAGCCAGATGCTTAAACCGAGATAAAAGAAATATAAATTGTCGTCACACAACCAAGCCCCGTGGCAAACCTGGCTCCTCATCCTCGGTCTTGTTTCCTGGAGATTTTGCTATTCACGAAAACTTAACAAAAGTTAGAAAATTTTTATTTAGCAAAGCGTACAAAATCAAGCAAGAACTGAACTACGACAATCTTTAACTTGGCAAGGTCAACTTTTAATCCGCAAAAACGTTTCATCTAAAGTGTTTAAAATCTCATTTCTTCTTTATCTTAAAAATCTCAAAAATCTGTCAGTCAAAAAAAAAAAAAGTGGAATGATGTCTTACAACTAATTTTCTATTAACTTTATCTTAAATATTAACAAGTAAAAATGGATCGTTTTTCTCATAATTGTGATTGTTTTTGTGGTAAACTGTGCTGTGTTATTTCCGTTTTATTTTGTTAGTAATCTGGAATTTAAAATGCTGAATATTTGTGTTGCCACTGCTGACAGTATCAGATGTGATGAATAGTTTTTCCACCGGTAAACTCTCAAAATTATCGTCTAACTTAAGATTTCAGTGAAGAGCTTTACAAAATTACAAGAACAAGAAAAGAACCACACGAAAAACATGCTTTAAAACAACACCAAATTTTACGCAAAATGGCAGAAAGCTAGCAAGATAGTAAGAATAACAAGTTATTGCCATCAAGAATAGCAATACGTTGTCATTCTGAAACAGTACTTAAACTGTAAAATTTTGCATGGGGAGGAGGGCGCTTTTGCAGCCATGACCAAACTCATTCGGAATGCCAATAAAATTTAGTGGAAATCATGACTCAAGTTGTACTTCTTTCCCCTACATCGAGTAAAGACCAAAGAAAAGGTCTTTACCGAAAACGAGTATTTATCCCCTAAATCGGATGAAGACCAAAAAAAAGAAGGTCTTTACCGCAATTTGGCACTATATTCGGCCGGAACTTGTGGGATTTATTCGTGCTAACAGTCACTTTTTCGTTTGATCATCCAGCGCTGAAATCTCGATGGGGAGACGCTAAAACTCGATGGAGGGATGCATCCCCCAAACAATTTAAGTACTGCTGTGAAAGTTAGAAATTCCCCAGAATTACCTAAAAAATTCCCTAAATTGTCATTATAGCAAAAAATGGCAAATAGCCAAGTACCTCAACAACGCAAAATTAAATGATTTTTGAGACAATGAGCAAAAAACATTCGTTTCTGGCAATACTACCGCTGCGCAATGCCGTACTGGTAGTGGCTACTGGTTAGTCTGTTGGTTAACTATTTACATAGCGTATTGTATATCACTCGTATATAACTCCTAAAAAATATAATTATCTAAACTATTAAGCCTATCTTAAAAATACTAAACTTTGGTATCTCTTGTCAATCATTTTATTTTTGTAGCTCTTGTTTTTTTGTTTGTTTTTGTTTTCTTGTGTTTTTTTTACGTCAGTTCCTTATAGATCGAATTAATATGCCATATATTGTTATTACGGCTTCCCAGAGCAGCTGCAGACTCGAAAACCTCACGGCCCATTCCCTGTCACTCAGGCGCTGCTTTCTTCTATAATAATAACTATACGTACTCTGTTTCAACTGTTTTTGTTTTTTTTTTATCAAGTGGCGTCAATAAACAAACTTAAACTTGGGCTTAACTGGTTAGCCGTTGCGGCTCAGTGCGAGCTCGGCGCTGCCAAGTCTCGCACTTAAAGCACTACAGCACCATAGTGCGTCCTGCTAAAACTGAGCGTAATTTGTGGTTTTATGCAAGCGAACCCTTTAGTCTCATCACCTATAAACAAGAAACCATGCCTGCCTATACCGTGCATGTACAATTGCACAGTGCAGAGTTGTAAACAGGCCGACTAGTTCAGACTCAAACCCAAAAAAATAAGCCCGACCCCAAAAACTAATTTGAAGCCCAAATCATGCCCGAAAAAAAACGCAACTTTAGTCAGGTTTGAAAATTTAACCATGTTGCCAAGTTATTTTGATTATATTTTTGTGCACCTAAGACAAAAAGTACCTCTCAGGCCTGAATTAAGCCTGAAATTTTTGTCAACTTCAGGCCCGAGCCCGACCCGAAAAGCCCGGCCCGATTTACAACTCAGGTAGGCCTACACACACTGCAGCATCACAGAAAGATCCCCCAAATTCAAGTACAGACCTGCGCTCACATGCACACCAGAGTCAAATTATTGGAGGAGATGCAGATGAAGACCATACTCAAATTGTTGGGGGGTATACAGTCAAATTATTGGGGGGATATATCTCCCCCCTCCGGGTTTCGGCATTCCTGTTTCTGGTATTCACTATTAACTTTAATGCCATATTTTTTTTCATTCCAGTCCAGTTTTTTCAAAATTTCTTCTAAGCAAGCAGTAAAGAGTTCAGGCGATATGGTTTCTCTTTGTCTTACTCCTTTGTGTAGCTGAAATATTGTGGAATCTTGATGTAGTCGAATAAATGAAAAATTATTGCTGTAAATGTGCTTGATAAGGTTGACGTATGTACGGCGGGTTGCATGACGTTCCAAGGCTTGGATCACAGCTGGCAACTCTAACGAGTCGAATGCTTTGGTGTAGTCTATAAAAGCAAGACAAAGAGGTATTTTGATTTGATTCGTTCGATTTCTCAATAACTTGGTTTGCACTTTGAAGATGATCTATGGTAGAATAGCCTCGTCGGAAACCAGCTTGTTCTCTGGTTTGCTACATGTCTAATTTTTCAATCAGTCTGTAAGTTATAATTTTGGTGAATAATTTTGTAAAGACTATTCGACAAACTAATTGGCCGGTAGTTTTTTTAATCTGTTTTATCCCCTTTTTTGTAGAGTAAGATTGTTACTGCGGTTTGCCAACCCTTTGGGATTTTAGATTGGTGTAGGCATTTATTAAACAGCTCAGCCAATTATGTAAGTAGGACTTCCCCTGTGTTCTTCAGAAGGTCATTTGTGATATTACCTGGTCCGGAGGCCTTGTTTTCTTTAAGCTGTCTAATTGCATGCCTTGCTTCAGAAGCAGTTATGAGTGGTATTTCATCTTCTGCTGATTTCGGCTGAGGCAATGGTTTGCCTATATGGCTTTGATACAATTTTTCAGAATATTCTTTACATCGTTCTGTTATTCTGTTTTGTATGGTTGTGACATTTCCATTATCTTCTTTAATGCGAGGTATCATTTGTTTCCCAAGGCAAACTTTTTGAAATACCTTGTCACTTCTTTTCAAAAAAAAATTCAAAAAATAAGCACGATTGCCGTGTAGAGGATGAATTACTAAATGCTCAAAAAACAACTGGTAATCAAAAGTTGAGAGATAAAAAGTTGAGAGATAAAAAGTTGAGATAAACAATTTCTCAATTTCTCAACTTTCAAAAGTTGAGAGGTAGCCTAGCTTAGGTTAGTTCAAGCGCACATTCAAAAACTGTAAATTGTGCGGAATTTCTGGTACTTCCTCCTTTTGCTTTCAAAACCATTGAAATATTTTTTGGCATTGAGTGAACGTCATTACAGCACACCTTTTTTTAGCTCTTCATTGTGGTCAGGGTTGGAAATATTTACTTGAAATCGATAATTGAAATCGTTAATTGAAATCGTTATTCGTTAGTTTTTGCTTATCGAATGCAAAAATTCTTTACTTTTTAGTTTTATTATCGAATATGCCTTTTCCTACTTTTTTGTCTGGAAAATCAATAGTAATTAATCGATTTTTTTTTTAATTAAGTAAATTTTCTTTTGAAACACGTTAATCATTTTTTCGTCTACTGCGGTTTTATTTGTAAAGTCTAGAACACCAAAAAAAGCAGTCAGAATCGACACGCTTGAATGATTTTCCAATTTCAATTTTGCGTGTGTGTCCGAAAGTTTTCGGAAAACGTGACACAGGCATTTTTTTACAAACAATATACCGTACAACAATGAAGTAGGTTTGTGAATTTATGTCAAGCATTTCTCAAGAAATCACTCAAGCGTGTCAATTCTGACAGCGTTTCTTTTGGTGTGCTAGACTCTTCCGGTTTTATTGTGGAAGTAATTATAATTTTACTTCAATTAGTGTAGGCCTACGCTTTAGGCCTATTTCAAAATTAGCATCACAATCATTTTTGTCTCCATTCTAAGTTATACAAACACAATAATGCACTCGTAGCCATTGGTAGCAGTGCAGAATGTAGCAGTAAGCCTACTCAAGTTGTACTGTTAATGTTAGGTATCAGTTCCTAAATCCTTCGCAATGTACAGTTGTGCCGAGTAGGACTAGGTCACGTGATATTGTTAGGCACACATTGGAAAAGCGAAAAGCTCAAGTAATTACCGGTATCATTGCTATTGATATTTGCAGTAGTCTTATAGTACAGTCACAGTGCAGTGGTTGCTCGTAGGCTAGGGACTGCTTTTAGTGTCGTGGTGGCTTAGGCCTAGTGGTTCGAGCATTGGCCTCACAGTCTGTAGACCTGGATGTGATTCCCTTGTCGAGCCAACCAAAACACTTTAAAAATGGTATTCACAGCTTCCCTGCTTGGCGCTCAGCACTTGAAGGGATAGTGTGAAGCTTTACTGGTGTAGCTTTGTAGTAGACAGACGTCAACGATTCTAACTGTCTAAGACCAGAGACCCTATGGTCATTTTGCTGTTTCCTAGTCGAAACAACTCTGTGAATAAATATGCAAAAATTGTAAGGCTATGGCACCTAGCATCTTGTAGCTAGGCCGGGAATGTCGAGCAGGAAAGCAATGAATACCAGTCACTGGCGCAGCCAGAAATAAAAAAGGGGGGGGGGACAAAATTTTTTTATGATTAAAGCATAATGCAAATCCGAAAGGTTTTGGCAAATTGTAACAAATCACAAATTTTTAGCGATAGCAGGCAGAATTCTTGCCGTGGTTCATGCAACTGACGCCTGAAAAAAACAAGTAATTGAAAGAGAATAGAACTAGTGGTTTCACCTGGTTTTACGATTTCATTTTATTTGTCAATGCAACAGCGGATGCAAAAAACTTGTTTTCTTCACGTAGGTCGTAGGCCATACGAGAAAATCGCAGATTGCCTTAATTATTCAAGCAAGCTGGCATAATAATTTCAACTCTCAAATGCAGTTTATTGTTACAAATTAGGAACAACTGAGGCGAATTCGCAAAAACATATGAACAATCCCCGCCTACATCCAAAAATAATAGGTTTCCCAATAGAAAGTTTCGGTAATTGATTACTCTACTGTTAGTATTAGTGTTGGTAGATGTAAGAATCTAGTCATGAAGCAGGAATTAATAATGGAATAGCGATCGAGCCATTCCTTACATGCTGTTAATTATTAGATTAAATTATGAGAATCTAAACGAGGCTATCGCTAAAAAATGATCTCAACGAAATATTACGAGTTTATTTGCACAGCACGCGTGTAAACAAAATCTGGTTCGCGCCAAAAACTGCTTGGAATGCTTCCATAGCAAATTTTAGACCTGGTCTATACTGTGCTTAAAATCATGAACGTACGAGTGTATCGTTGATTTGTTTGAAACAGCTGGCTGCTTGTTCGCTGGTAGGGCGATACGCCGGGCGCACCTAATTTTGATTTAAAATAAACTAAAGATGAGCTTTTGCGCTCATGATTTTACGCACAGTGTAGATCGGGAATTGGCAGACGGAATCTGCGCGACTTTTTCTTGCCATTAGTGCACTCAGTTTAGACTTCGACACAATTTGGACTATGTCGCCGAACTACCACCGTCATTCTGGCAGAATAAAAAGCGTCATTCTAGCAGAAAGTGTTGCCAGACAAAAACAAACAAAAAACGAAAAACGTCTTTGCGTTTAATCGGTGTTGCCAAACATTAAACCAAAAAACAAACAATGACGTCATCTAAAAGAAACAAACATTTCCTCTGAAACGCAAACAACAAAAAAGTGTTGCCAAAAACAAATCAAAACAAAAACACAAAAACTTCATGCTCAAAAAAAAACGGAAAAAAAGTCAAAAAGTTGCAGAATAAAAACAAAACTTAAAATCATTACCTAAAACAAAAAACACCAGCATTAAAAGCTTAAAAAACTCGTGTTCAAAATAAAAATAACAAAAAGATTAATAACTTGTTGAAAAAAAACAAACCTCAAAATTATTACCTAAGAAAAAAAAAAAAAAACCAGTTTTAAATGGTTCAAAACTTCTTCTACATCATGCAATTCTAACTTCGGGCGCCCCATGACCAGGGGTGCCAGCAGAACGGTTTTACCAAAAACATCAATTTTTGGCAAAAACACGATTTTTGCACCCCCGATTTCAAACTCTTCCGATTTAACTTTCCGACACCCCTCAGGCTCGGTGTTTGCATGGATTTGGTAGCCCGCAGCTTCCTCTACACGATGCAACTCTAACTTTGGGCGCCCCATGACCAGGGGTGCCAGCAGAACGGGTTTATCGAAAACATCAATTTTTGGCAAAAACACGATTTTTGCACCCCCGATTTCAAACTCTTCCGATTTAACTTTCCGACACCCCTCAGGCTCGGTGTTTGCATGGATTTGGTAGCCCGAAGCTTCACTAATGCGATGCAACTCTAACTTCGGGCGCCCCATGACCAGGGGTGCCAGCAGAACGGGTTTACCAAAAACATCAATTTTTGGCAAAAACACGATTTTTGCACCCCCGATTTCAAACTCTTCCGATTTAACTTTCCGACACCCCTCAGGCTCGGTGTTTGCATGGATTTGGTAGCCCGCAGCTTCCTCTACACGATGCAACTCTAACTTCGGGCGCCCCATAACCAGGGGTGCCAGGAAGACAATTTTTCCGAACTTTATATTGCTTTATTGCAGTTATTTTGTACTTTGGCGTTTTTTCGATGCTGCGTGTGTTTGGTTTTGGTTTGATAACTCGTCGCTTGGTGATGTCGTGGTCCCGTTTCAACGTATTTTTTGAGAAAATGCATTCTGTGGTTTTGGAGTGGTTTTGATTTGTAAGAGCATGTTTTTTCTGCAAAACCTGCTCATTCTTGTGTAATTGTTTGTTTTTATGCTATTTAATTGAAAAAAAATTTATCTCGTTTGTGTTTTACGATGTTAAACCAATCGCGTTTGTTAAGTTGATTTATGATTTTTTTTTGGAGAATCGGATTCTCAATTCATGTCGACTTCATCGTTTTCTAAATGTTTTGTTCATCAAAAGCAATAGTTGCTCTCCAGATCGTTAACATAACATAAGTTTTTTTTTTGCACAGCTCAATTTTTTTAAATAAATTATTCTCGTATTATAATTATATAGTGTGATGTGCATTTGCATCGGTTTCTGCATTAGAAGGGATTTGTTCATTTTAAAAGTTATTTAGGAAAAAGCCACTTTGCGGAAAATTTGCAAAGATCTTTTTTGTTTTCCTCTTATGGAGATCGCTTAAAAAATTTTTCTGAAGACCATTTTTTTTTTGGAAGACACTTGCGGCAGTGTTTTTGGTCTTCGGCGTCGTATTTTTTTGTGTCTTTGGCCTCGAGTCTTAGATCCTCGACTTCACCTCTGCTAAGTCTATAAACTATTTGGGCCAAAAAGTTTGCCTAGACAACCTCCTCTGGTTCCTTTCTTTTACCAAAGGCTTGCGAGAGGGAGGTTCAGGGAGTAAATCGTATCCGGGAAAACCTATGCATGTGTTCGTGCGTTCTCAAGTAGTTACTTCAGCACTCAATTAGTTGTTACTCGGTGTGCGAGCAGGCAATTTACATTTGGCGCCTCATAGAAAACACTCGTTCGACATTGTCTTCTCAGCACATCACTTTGAAAGTTTGACAAAATAATTTGCCGTTGAAGCTTTCAGGCCGTTGAAACTTTTAAAAATGTTTGTAGCACCAAAGGTACGCGGTAGCATTGTTGCGACACATATCTTTGCTTGTTTTGTACAAAAAATCCAAAATGTCACAAAAACCAGCAGTAGCGTAGCCAGGGGGGGGGGGCGGGGGGCTATAGCCCTTTTCCCATTGGCATGTCGACCAAAATACAGAATGGGAAAAACACTAAGTTTTTGGCACTTTTGAGACTGTTTTTGCACTAGAGTGGACTAAATAGTGATTTAAAACATCTTTTGAAACATATATTAAGGGGGGTCTAATTTGTCAAAAATAAAACTAACAAATAAATGAAAACTTTGAAAAATGGTAAGAAATAAGCAAGCAAATTTGATCGCAAGTGCAAAAATGCTAAACATAGGTGTCATCAACAAAAGTACTATAAACTAAGGAATAAGAAGGGGGGGGGGGAGCTATTCAAGATTAGTCAATTACCAATCATTTCTTTCAAATCTCTTTTCATTAGCCCCCCCCCCCAATTATTTTTCTCTATAAACTGTATACGAAATAGATTACTCCGTTTGAGTTTTAGTGAACTATATTTCATTTTATAATTTACCAATATCTAAACAAGAGAACTAACATTTTACCATTAGCCACCTCCCAAATTGCCCATTTATGCAGGCCCGGCGCCAGGATAGCGTGAATGGGGGGGGCACGAGAAGTTTATTTTGTGTGAATTCGAGAGGGGCACGGAGGCACGAGAAATTTATCCCAGTCTGGATTAAATAAACAAGGTGAGGAGCAAAAACTCAAAGAGATATTCCGGCCGAAATCGGAAATTCAAGCGGTTTTATCCGGCCAAAAACAGGTGTTCTCCAAAAAAAGAAAAGGTCTTCATCCCAAAAACGTCACAAAATCTGGTGTCAGTCCACAAAAAACACTAATTTGGACTTCGATTTGCGCTCCAAAATCCCCGAGCCTGTTAATTTCTTCGGGGGACAGTCCTCGCTTGGGGGGGCACAATTTTCGTTTGGGGGGCACAAGCAGTCAGTTGGAGGGCACGGCCCCCGTATGCCCCCCCGTGGCGACGGGTCTGCATTTATGCCACCGGTTTAATCATGTTTGCACTGCCAGTTTCTAAGCCACGTTTCAAAAGCATTATTTTTCAACCAAAATAGCCCTAAAATAAAGTTATTTTTGCAAAAAAATGCAAAACTTTCGAGCGCTGGAGGCTCCGCCCCCAGACCCCGTGCCTCCTGTGGCTGGATGCTTTACCCCCAAACCCCCAGCTTCTGGCGGCTAGGGGCTTCGCCCCCAGACCCCCATTGGCCTCTGGCGGCTGGGGGCTCAGCCCCCAGACCCCCAAAACAGCCCCACCATTGCGAATTTCTGGCTACGCGCCTGAAAGCCAGCCACTAAGTTTATAGCTCCTTGACCAGGCCTACCCAACCTTTTTACTGGTACGGGCTACATTTACGAGAGAAAAGACATTGCAGGCCACATGCATTGTTACCAAGATTAAACTCCTAATAATTGCAGGTTTGTTGTACAAAATCGGTGCTCGCTTCGGCCAGTATTACGGGAATCTGTCCCAAAAGCAGGTGAAGACCGAAAAAAAAGGTCTTCGCCGCAAATTCAAACTGATTTTGGAAAAACAATACAGAAGAAGGTTTTGGTTTAGACCGTCTTTTTATTTGCTACAAAATGGTAAGTTTTTTTATAAGGAAATCAATCTCGCATAAAGACCTTCCGGGCCACACAAAACAGCTTCGCGGACCAAATGTCGCCCGCGGGCTAAGATTTGGGCAGCCCTGTCCAAGACCAACACTAGCCTATACGTTTAGTTAAAAAGGCATTGAAAACTAATTTTTTGCCAAATGAAACATGCCAAACAAAATTTAAATTTTTTTTAAAATTTTTGATGCTATTTCAGAATTTTTTTTACCTCTACATTAACAGATATTTGAATTTCTTTTTTCCGCAATTTAACTTTGTTAGAGAAGCTGAGGGCTGCCGATGAGAGCTAAAAGCTCGAAACAGCGCTGTCCAGCTCTGTGCATCTTATGAATCGAGCCGCAGGGTTGGTGGTTGATCTGGCCACCTAAATGCCAGTGGAAATCGTTATGATTTCCCAGGAGTCGACCACGAAGGACGTCAAACTTGTCGGTGTTGCAATCATGTTAGCTTTTAAATAAATTTTTAAATCAACCTTTAGGTGGTGTAGTCGCTTGTGTGGACGCACGGATAATGCTAGGAACGCATAATAGCCTAACCAAGTCTAATCCAAACCCTTAATAAGTAAATGATAAAAATGTGCGAATAAATATTCTTTATTTTTGTTTTATTCTTTATAACTTTCAAATTTTGGCGGGGTAGGTTGTTTGATTACGACCAATCTGCAATAGGTCCACCACTAGGCCTTGCTGCTACCCTACCAGTTAAGTAGCCTATTATTAGACTTTTAAAAGCAGTAAGGTTTAATCTAGCTTACTAGAGGTGGAGTCCCGGAGCACAAATTTTGAAGTATTTGGCCTCGAAGCTCAAGTCCTCGGCCTTGGCCTCGAAGCCTACAATCCTCGAAAATACCCTGCCCTCGGCCCGAGGACAGCGCTGTTTTTTGATTCGTCAAAAAGGAAAATAACCGAAGAAAACGGAACCTTAACTTCGGTTTCCAGCTCGAGTACCTTTTTTTTCGGAAATCCTGAAATTTCGCAAAATGTGCGGTTCTTGCGCGATGAACTTTTTTTACGGGACCACTAGCAAAATTGTGTCCTTGGTCTTGCCCTTGACCATTCCTGTTCTTGGCCTCGTAAGGGTCTGTTCTCGAAAATTCCATGCTTAGCCTCGAACGTTGGGTCCACGACTCCACTCCACTCAATTTCCTCTAGTTATCACAAAACAAGAGCAACCTATAAAACAAATGTCAAAGATACCAAAGATACTTGATCAGCCTAGTGTACTGATTCAAAAATATCACTCCAGTCGAATTTAAACGGCTTGTCTAGGCAGCTTTCACACAGCCTTAGCGTGTAGGCTTAAAAACCTATCGGTTCCAATTATTTCATGCTTGTGGGTATTTCGCTGCTTGCTTCCACTACGTAATTGGCTGGAGCAGGGACTGCGACACTAGGCTTATTTTTGTATCTAGGCTCAGTAGGGCACGGTTTCTGATCTTCCATTCTACGATATCTTTGCCCCCACAAAAAATTCCTCTTTCGAAGTTTCTGATGAGGTCATTGCATGCGATTTGTGGTTTTAGCCCCTCCCAATCAAAAATCCTGGCTACGCCTATCCGCGGACACTTCACGAGAAGCTCAAACGAGCAGACAAACGGACCATCTGCTACTGAAACGGTATACTTGGCAGTGGCGTAGCGTGACATTTCAGATAAGGCATGCAGTTATGATGACGTCATCAGTTTTGATGACGTCATTACTTATCAGGCAGTAAAATAAAAAAACAACTTAAAGGCTGTGAATCATCCAGCCAATTCCAGTGGTTTACAATAGCTAAAATTGAACTATAATTTTTGATATTTTTTGTTTTAATTTCGGGACTGCGGTTGCAAAGATATTCATCAAATACAAAAAGATGTCCCCCCGAAAAAAGTTTTTGGAAACTCTGAGTTTTGTTCTTCCCGCCAAAACCACAGTTCTCTAAACTATCAGGCCTACTGCAATTTTATTAAACTATTAGGCCGAACTATCTCTAAACTATTAGGCCTAATAGTTTAGAGATAGTTAGGCCTAAACTATTTAGAAATAAACTATCTCTAAACTATTAGGCCTACCACAGTTCTCTAAACCATTAGGTCTACTGTGGTTTTGGCGGGAAGATCAAAACTCAGCGTTTCCAAATACTTTTTTTGGGGGGACATCTTTTTGTATATGTTGAATATCTTTGCAACCGCAGTCCCAAAATCAAAACAAAAAATATCAAAAATTATTGTTCAATTTTAGCTATTGTAAACCACTGGAATTGGCTGGATGATTCACCGCCTTTAAAATATTACTGCATGTTATGCTTTACCACTTTTTGTACTTGTGCTATTAATGTATTGTGTATTTGAGCAATAAAAAAAAATATCTACTCAGCGACTTGCTTTTTTGCTACAATGGTTAATTACGCTTTTAGCGCACTTAATCGCAGCTCATATTTAGGTTTCACTTAAAGAACTGGCAAGGTTGTTTGATTCAAAAATTAACTGATAAAAATCATGATTTAAATCAACTATAACAAAGATGGTTCAACTTGGAGGAAATTTTAATGTTAAAATATTGATATATTTTTGTTCCGCGGCAGTTGATGTTTTTCCAAAATTGACTTAACTTTTGACAGACTTGTGAAACCATTTTAGGAAAAAACACTGTCTGAATTTAATAGCGACGTATTATTAATTGACGTATTAACGAAAATGGCAGCACCGTACGGTACGTAAGTACGGTACCGTACGCCTCAATTTTTGCTAAGAAGTAAGGTACGCTGGTACGGTACGCCTGTTTTATAATGGTACAGGTACGGTACGTTAGTACGCTACGCTTTTTTTGTAATGGTACGAGTACGGTACGTAGGTACGCTGTTTGAGTTTGCCTACTAAACATTTTATGTGCAACGTGCGGCCGTCAATGAAGATTCGTGCGACCGTGCCCGGCGTGCACATTGTCTAGGCCAGTGGTTCTCAACCTTTTTGTGACCGTGGCCCATTTGCATTTGAAAAAATGTCCACTGCCCTTTACCGCAATTTTCTACAGACTGCCAAACAATCTCAAAAAAAAACAAAAACGGGTCATCGCGTCGGAGTCCGCAATTTTTTATCACTTTTCAAACGATCTCCAAAATAAATAAAAAATAAGAGGTCATCGCGTCGGAATGCGCGAGTATTTGCACAAATAAAACCTTTTTTTAACCAAATAGCCAATTTTTCAAATAGCTTTGTGGCCCACCGCAAAAAGCTATATTGCCCACCAGTGTCCATGGCCCACTGGTAAGAATCACTGGTCTAGACTATTCCCAAGTAATTATTATATAGCCTCTTAATTTGCCGTTACAATTGTATTACGATGTCACAACTTACAGTTACAAGTATGGCCAATCGTGATGTCATAACTCTTGCCTATAGATGATAGGAGCCCAGGACTATCGTGGCATGTCAAATATTGAAGAAAAATTTGAACGGAAATAACTGCGACAGTTTAGTTCAATGGTTCTCAACCTTATCTTGGTCCAGAGCCAAATTTTAAAGCGAATGGAGTTGTAAGTCGGGACGGGCTTTTCGGGTCGGGTTCGGGCCTTAAGTTGACAAAAATTTCGGGCTTAATTCGGGCCTAAAACATACTTTTTGTCTTAGGTGCACAAAAATATAATCAAAATAATTTGGCAATACTGCTTAATTTTTCAGTCGTAACTTAACTTTCAGATTTTTTCGGGCATGATTTGGGCTTCAAATTAGTTTTCGGGTTCGGGCCTGAACTTGTCGGCCCGTTTACAACTCTGTAGCGAACAACAATATTGAAGACCGGGGGCCCCGGGACCCCCTCAAATCAATTTTTGCCCGCCAATTTAAACGTAAACCTGGAAAAAATGGATAGTTTTCACTTTTCATCCGAAAAGTTGCTATCTCAAGGTCACATCTAGACTTTTTATGAACGTAATGCATTAACCAAGGCCGGATTGACCACAATATGGCGCAGTACTAGCTCAGGGCCCTCCGCTCAAATCTTAAGATTTTTTATGGTCTTCACCTACATTTGGCAGAAAGATGTCGCGAAAATCTCCAAAGTGCCAGGGGCCCAGCGCGATGTAAATCCGGCCCGGCAATAACATGGTTAGTAAGCGTAACCATCTATTGTACTATTTTTCAAAAACAATTCATTAATTCACCTCCACCTCGCCAGTTTTTTTGCTCAAAATACTTTGAAAAAAATTAGCCATGGAAAATGCTGATTGATCAAATCGTTGAACTTCAATTGATGGGGCCTGGGCCCCCTGGCCTAACATGCACTTCTATAACTGGCTATTTTTATGACAAAACGAAAATCTCTACGGAAAATATTCGAGTGGGTTTTCATTTCTTGCTAAAATGTTGCACGAGACAATGCACCTTACTTCCTCCTACCTGTACCAAATCACGTACAATTAAACTTTAAACCCAAAATGCAAGATGCTAAACGTGTTTTGGACTTAAATTGCGACTAGATGGAGGATTAAACAATTTAATTTTTTCAATTGGCTTTTAAATGTCAAAAATCTACTGCTTTCAAATGGCTCTAAACATGTGCAAAATGTGATTCAATGGCATTAAAATAGCTTTTTTTCAAAAAATTACAAAAAATCGCCCAACAGCTGGGGGCATTGCCCCCAGACCCTCAAAGCCTCCGGCGGCTGGGAGCCCGCCCCCAGACAACCGTATGTGATACGTTTGAGTTACACTGGCTTTCTCAAAACGTCTCCAAAGTTACGTATTTGCACTTTTCAACTATATTACTTTAAGCCCTCTCCCGTTGCAAAATCCTGGTTAAGTGCCAACAGGCAAATTTTTGATGACGTCATTGCATATGATTTGTGGTTTAGGCCCCCCCAATTAAAATTCTAACTGCGCCTATAAGTTGGAGATTGCCTGAAAAAGTTTTTTGAAGACCTTTTTTTTGGAGAACACATGCGTTTGTGTCCTTGGTCCTTGGCCTTGACCTCGAGCATTCCTGTCCTTGGCCTCGAGAGGGTCTGTCCTCGAAAGGCTGTCCTTGGCCTTGGCCTCGGATTTTTTATGTGTCCTTGGCCTTGGCCTCGAGCCTTGTGTCCTTGGCCTTGGCCTCTGGTCTTGTGTATGATTGCATGATTAGCCTACACAGGGTGACTGATTCACACGTCCAATAAAACACAATATTACACACATATAGTAGAAACGGGAGTTCAGCAGAGATTGCCAGCACGAAATGTACATGGTGGGATGTGGGTAAGTGGTGCAAGGCATGGAGGAAAGAATGTTTGCTTTCTTGATTTTTGATTGCACATTTGCACACCTACTTACTACAAAGCATAGGCCTAGAAGCTTAGTGGAAGAAAAATTTGATTTTTCGGCTTATGTTTTGATTTTTCGTCGGCAGCGTGGCTGGGAGAGTAAAGGCGTCGTTTTTACGACAAACCTGATCGCAAGATCTAAGTTCCACCCGCACCCTGGCTACGTTGTTGCATCCGTGGATAAGGCGTTTTACGATGATTACTTTTGCATGGTGGCTTTGAACGAGCAGCAAATTCAGTGGGCAATAATTCGAAAAAATTCACAGGAACATTGGAAACCCTTAAGCAGGAGTGGATTCGTCCAAGCACAAAGTACAGTTACTGCAATTAAAAGCGTACAGATTGTCCAATAATTAGCGTCTAACGCTGTCCAGTGGCACTGGGACAAGAAGATAAATATACACTACAACAACAACTACGTTTTTGCTCTGCCTCCTCTTTTTTACTCTCAACATTTCTGTTGTAACCACCGTAAGCTGAAATATATACCGTTTTCCTAAAATTACTACACCATAGACTCATTATTAGGAGTTTATTGGTACACACAAAGCTGATGAATTTAGCATTGAATATAAATATTCCAACTAGGGCTACCTAAATGTTATTTCAATATTTGGTTGTTTTGATTTTTAGGTTCATTGCCCAGTTTATAAAAACCAACAAGATTGGTTTGACTGTTTTACTTTGTAGGTTCAAGGACTTTAAAGACGCCAGATAATTTTCAAGGACATTTGTCTATTTTTCAAGGATCAAGGACACAGCGAAATTTTAAGGCTAATTCAAGGACGATTTTTGAGTTTCAAAGACGTTTGGCAACCCTAACCAAGTAAACTGTTATATATTGATAAAAATTTTGTTCTAAAAGTTTGCGTATAAACGATAAAAGCAATACTTCAAAATAGAGCTGTACCGCTTGACAAAAAATTCTTTTCGAAACACTTTTGTCCAGTACGTGCGACAGTCTGGTTAATGCAGATTTGGATATATAAAAATGCGGATGAAAGAAAGCTAACTTTTTCACGGAAAAAGAAAAACTAAACAAAACGGACAAAAACGGGCCAAAAACAATAACCGTGTAAATCCACCTTAATAGAAACAAAATGATTTCAACATGCCTTGGGTGTGCTGAATACTTAGTAGCATTAAAATACACAAACTGTACCCGAAAAACTCACCTTTAACCATTTAACATTATACTGGTAGTGCTGTGTAAAAGTAGCAAATCAAAGTAAATTGTTTCATACAATAACCCACTTCATACAATCCCAATAAACTCTGCTCTTTGCTACCACCTTACTTTAATAAACTTTCAAAACTCATTCTGCTGGCCCAAACCTTAAAATTGCATCATGTAGAGGAAGCTTCGGGCTACCAAATCCATGCAAACACCGAGCCTGAGGGGTGTCGGAAAGTTAAATCGGAAGAGTTTGAAATCGGGGGTGCAAAAATCGTGTTTTCGCCAAAAATTGATGTTTTCGATAAACCCGTTCTGCTGGCACGCCTGGTCATGGGGCGCCCGAAGTTAGAGTTCCATCGTGTAGAGGAAGCTGCGGGCTACCAAATCCATGCAAACACCGAGCCTGAGGGGTGTCGGAAAGTTAAATCGGAAGAGTTTGAAATCGGGGGTGCAAAAATCGTGTTTTCGCCAAAAATTGATGTTTTCGATAAACCCGTTCTGCTGGCACGCCTGGTCATGGGGCGCCCGAAGTTAGAGTTCCATCGTGTAGAGGAAGCTGCGGGCTACCAAATCCATGCAAACACCGAGCCTGAGGGGTGTCGGAAAGTTAAATCGGAAGAGTTTGAAATCGGGGGTGCAAAAATCGTGTTTTTGCCAAAAATTGATGTTTTTGGTAAACCCGTTCTGCTGGCACCCCTGGTCATGGGGCGCCCGAAGTTAGAGTTGCATCGTGTAGAGGAAGCTGCGGGCTACCAAATCCATGCAAACACCGAGCCTGAGGGGTGTCGGAAAGTTAAATCGGATGAGTTTGAAATCGGGGGTGCAAAAATCGTGTTTTTGCCAAAAATTGATGTTTTTGGTAAAACCGTTCTGCTGGCACCCCTGGTTATGGGGCGCCCGAAGTTAGAGTTGCATCGTGTAGAGGAAGCTGCGGGCTACCAAATCCATGCAAACACCGAGCCTGAGGGGTGTCGGAAAGTTAAATCGGAAGAGTTTGAAATCGGGGGTGCAAAAATCGTGTTTTTGCCAAAAATTGATGTTTTTGGTAAAGCCGTTCTGCTGGCACCCCTGGTCATGGGGCGCCCGAAGTTAGAGTTGCATCGTGTAGAGGAAGCTGCGGGCTACCAAATCCATGCAAACACCGAGCCTGAGGGGTGTCGGAAAGTTAAATCGGAAGAGTTTGAAATCGGGGGTGCAAAAATCGTGTTTTTGCCAAAAATTGATGTTTTTGGTAAAGCCGTTCTGCTGGCACGCCTGGTCATGGGGCGCCCGAAGTTAGAGTTGCATCGTGTAGAGGAAGCTGCGGGCTACCAAATCCATGCAAACACCGAGCCCGAGGGGTGTCGGAAAGTTAAATCAGAAGAGTTTGAAATCGGGGGTGCAAAAATCGTGTTTTCGCCAAAAATTGATGTTTTTGGTAAAACCGTTCTGCTGGCACCCCTGGTCATGGGGCGCCCGAAGTTAGAATTGCATCATGTAGAAGAAGTTTTGAACCATTTAAAACTGTTTTTTTTTTTTTTTTCTTAGGTAATAATTTTGAGGTTTGTTTTTTTTCAACAAGTTATTAATCTTTTTGTTATTTTTATTTTGAACACGAGTTTTTTAAGCTTTTAATGCTGGTGTTTTTTGTTTTAGGTAATGATTTTAAGTTTTGTTTTTATTCTGCAACTTTTTGACTTTTTTTCCGTTTTTTTTTTGAGCATGAAGTTTTTGTGTTTTTGTTTTGATTTGTTTTTGGCAACACTTTTTTGTTGTTTGCGTTTCAGAGGAAATGTTTGTTTCTTTTAGATGACGTCATTGTTTGTTTTTCGGTTTAATGTTTGGCAACACCGATTAAACGCAAAGACGTTTTTCGTTTTTTGTTTGTTTTTGTCTGGCAACACTTTCTGCTAGAATGACGCTTTTTATTCTGCCAGAATGACGGTGGTGCCGAACTCGCTGCTCTGATAGACTAGAACACTGTTATAAGCAATATGCGGACATAGAAATTTATCGAAAAAGATTTCCTAAAAATAAATTGACGTACTATTCACGTTAATAGACATTTGACATTGCATAATTTGAAGTTGTAAGAATAGGCTAATTTAAACCAGGCGATCACTCGTTTCCCCAACTCCCAGCTGCAACTAAAACCAAAGGATCAAGCTGACATCGTAGTTGCGCTTTTGGTAAACTACAAAAACTTTTTGAGCACTAGTACATTGATTCCGCCCTTTTTGAGGTAAATGGGCTCTATAGACTGTTGATCTAAATATACGCTTGCATAAGGCGGTTTAGACCACTTACGTCTGATATTTTTTCAACAAAAACGCAAAAAAAGAAAAACAGGCAACATGCATGCAATCAAATGACGGACCTAATAAAGCATTATAAAAAATCAATTTTGACGTTTAAGATATATGGAGAGTTGTTCTCTTAGAAGAGATTTGCTTCAGCAATTAGTGATTTCCATACGTTTTTAATTCAAATACCGGTATTACATAAAACCCCCAAGGGGAACCACTAGGGTAACAGAGATATCGCAACTCTGGCAGGGAACCATAGCGATTCAAATGGAAAACAATGTCGATCAGCAAGCACGTCATCATCGACATGCTTGCTGATTGACATTATTTTCTCCTTTTTTATTTCAAATATTATCGACATTTGTTAGGGTGAAGATACGATTTGACAATGGTGACATTTAATTTGTGAACTGATACACGTCAGATCTCGGCCGCCCCAAATTCTCACCAGTATCAA